>JAOTQK010000001.1:18954562-18966783 GCA_025642025.1 Rhododendron ferrugineum
GGGGGGGAGAACCTCTGTTGAATAGGAGCCGATTCCATTACAAACATAGATATTGTGTTCCTTGTGGCCTCCAAAACCAAACACTCCCTGCAGACAGTTCTTAATCAATATTCTCTACAATTATAATTCTTATTTCGCCATCTATATCTCTCCACTTATTATTTTAAAAATCTACCTCAAAATCTGTAAAGTTGAGACAAGAAGTAAGTTTTTTCATTCACTAACGTTTGGTATAAATACACAAAAGGGATAAACTAATCCCATCAGTTGGAGAAAAAATAAATACAAAAAGATAAATACAAGTAACAAAGATAAAGATAACAACAAGTAACAAATTTGGTGTAGTCTAGCTAATAGTCCGGCAGTCCCCCTCAAGTTGGAGCATGAATACTGAGAAGGTCCAACTTGCTTGCTGAATGTTGAAATCGGTCTTTACCCAAGGCCTTGGTAAGAATATCAGCACATTGATGGGTTGTAGAAATTTAAGCCGGTAGGATATCAAATGACAATCGAGTTCGATGTGTTTTGTGTGCTCATGGAACACGAGATTGGCCACATTGTGTAAGGCTGATTTGTTGTCACAGTAGAGTTTCATGGGGCCAATGTGAGGAAAACCAAGATCTTTAAAAAGATAGCGCAACCATTTCAATTCACAACAAGCTGTAGCCATCGCTCGAGCTGAAGAGCGAGAAATAGTAGATTGCTTCTTTGTCTTCGAAGACATAGGATGGGTGCCAATAAATGTACAATAACCAGTAGTTGAACAACGAGCCATCAGACAACTTGCCCAATTAGAATCACAATACGCCATAAGTTGAAGTTCATTGTTAGCAGCCAAAAAAACACCTTGGCCAGGAGAAGCTT
This sequence comes from Rhododendron ferrugineum, assembly GCA_025642025.1. NCBI lineage: Eukaryota > Viridiplantae > Streptophyta > Magnoliopsida > Ericales > Ericaceae > Rhododendron > Rhododendron ferrugineum. The sequence goes on from JAOTQK010000001.1 coordinate 18,955,427, forward strand.
TCAGATAGCGTAGGAGGCGTGTAGCAACTTCAAGATGAGGCTTTCGAGGTTCAGCCATAAATTGACTAAGAATGTTAACGGAATAAAGTATATCCGGGCGCGTGATAGTTAAATATATGAGCTGCCCAATCAATTTTCTATATGAGGCTGCATCATCTAAAAGAGGGCCATCTTGATTATTCAACTTCAGATTCTGTTCCATAGGAAAATGCACGGGCTGAGAAGCTAACAAACCTGTGTCTTGGAGTAGCTCGAAGGCGTATTTGCGTTGTGTGAGTAAAATGCCTTTCTATGACCGAAGAACTTTCGATACCCAAAAAATAAGTTAGAGAGCCCAAGTCCTTGATATTAAAATGGCTGTGTAGGAAGGCCTTTATGCTGGAAATTTCTAAGATTAGTTCATGTTATGATAATGTTATCAATGTAGACCAAAATATAAGTGTAATGGGCAGCAGATAACTTGGTAAATAAAGAATAGTCAGCCTTGGATTAGGAGAAACCAGCTGCTAATAAAGCTTCAAAAAACTTAGCAACCAACTGTTGGGAGGCTTGCTTAAGCCCATATAAAGATTTGCTTAGGCGGCACACCCATTTTTCGCCCGATGCATCATATCTGCTTATTTTGATGATGAAATCCCAGCCAATATGCAGAGTAATAATGCTGGTCTTGAGGAACTTATTTGGCAATATGTAGTTAAACTTTTTGATACTTGCAGTGCAGGGTAACAAAAACTCTACTCATGACTTGGTGCAAAAAAACCATGAAATTGGTTTTGTTTTGGTAGTGTGTACTGATTAATGACATACCATAGTTTGGAATGGAAGTTACCTGGAAGCATTTTTGTTTGTGCACATTCAGTTTTGTGACAATATTCATACCTATAGTTACAGTTTAGTTGTTTCATTGCTTCCAAATATTATGCTCACTTCTTTCATTAGTTTCGCCGCCTTTTCTTTTATAATAACAAATGAATTCCATTAGTATTGGGAGCGTAGTCAAAGCTCAATTTACAATACGAATGCTCGAAACAAAAAAATACCAGGCATGAGACATCTCGTGCTGACACAAGCAGATCACCTAGTACTACATCTATATACTCACCATTTTAAGTGAATTTTAACTTCATACTAATGATCTGATACGGAAAATATTTACAAGAAACTAAATTCTACATTAGGGCTCTGTTTGTTTGGGCATATAATATTTTCCGGTAAAATAGTTTACCTATTTTTCGATATTTGGATGTGTAAAAAATGAGAAAAATATTTTACATGTAAAACATTTTTCATTAATTTGATGAAAATGATTTGCCTTTAAATCTTCTGTAAGTAATTTTTCGAAATAAATCCGCTATCTTCTATTGCCATTCACACTGCTCAGTTTCCGCGATTGTCAGTCCTGATCCACATTCAATTCCAATATTCTCATATCTCTCTACCATTTAAGCCCCCGATCTTTCTACTATTTTGTTGATTTCTAAAAATATTTTCAAGTGCTAACCAAACATCAAAAAATAAAAGTTTGAAGTTTGTTTTCTGGAAAAATATTTTACATGAAAAATTGTAAAATATTTTACATCGAAACAAACGGAGCCTAAATAAAAAAAAATCTATGTAAAAACAAAAACAAATCATAGGTTTTGAACTTTGAAGTCCAGTTGAAGCAAAGTCCGGCTCCTCCCCAATCCATAGAAAATTGGAGGATCCGCCAATTCCAATTCAATGGTTAGGATAACCTTAGTATCTCCAGCCCCAAATTAAGCTCATAGGGTATTCTACGGGCACCTAATTACTCCCTAAATAGTTTCCAATTATCACATTCCAAGCACCAATTTACCAAATTCCAAACATTAGTAAAATTTCACATCGGAACTTTAATAACAGGTGCAGGTTCAAAGAACTATCAAGTTCACAGGGTTAATCAAAGAACTCCTTTTGCATTTCTTCTAAAATATTTTTTCTGTAAAATTATCTTATGTTCAATTACTTACTCTTACGATTTCTTTCTAATTTCCATAACTGAATCTTAATTTCAACTTTCTTTACATATAAGAACAACTACATCAATGAGCACACGACACAGTGCGAAGCACACGTGGAAATACACTAGTTTCAGTAAAAAAAATCTCATGAGCTATATGATTTCGGTAGAAAAAATCCTCATGAGCTATATAAAAAAAGTTTTTCAGAGGCAGGTTTAACAGGGAGAGAGACGTCGTTCAAAAAAAAAAAAAATTTTTTGTAAACTTGAAGATTAATGAATTTTTTTCGCCGTTCAAAAACAACGTTATATAATTGAGAAATATTTGGAGAGTAATTGGGTGCCTATAGAATACTATATGAGCTTTGGGGCTTGAGTTACTAGGGTAATCTTGACTATTGAATTAGAATTGAAGGATCTTCCAATTCCCTATGGATTGGAGAGGAGCTGGACTCGTTGAAGCAAGGGGCGCAAACAAGCCAAGTCAAGCTTTGCGGTATTTGAACTCAGCTCGTTTACTAAACAAGCCTAAGGGTATCTACAATGCTATAATCACAAATTGATAACCAAAATTGACACATCAGCTTTTATTATTCATTTAAGAGATTGCTAAGATTAGTAATGTATATGTCTACAATGGCATAATCAAAATAAGATAACCAAATTTATCACATCATTTTTTCAACAAAAAACTAAAAACTGTGAACAGTAGAAAATAGTTTTTCTAAAAATAGTCTTGAAACTAATAAAAACTATTTACTAGGAAAAGAAAATAGTTTTTGAAACTTTTTTTTGAAAAAAAAATTATTTTTAAAAATTGTTTTCTAAAAAAAAACAATATTTTAGTAAAAAAAAATTTCCAAAAATATTGTTCGAAAAGAAAGAGAGAGGGGAAAAGGGAAGAGAGATAAAACATTTTTGTATAATGATTAGTGTATTTGATTGAGAATATGTAGATCAATTAAATTTGATTATTGTCAAAAAGTTGTTAGTTTTAGTTATTCAAAATCCAAAATTTGATTATTTCTAAGAAGATTATTAAATTAGATTATAGTATTGTGAGCCATATTTTGTACTAATATTGTTAACTTTAAAAACATTTTACTTTTGCTTGCTTATAGCATTGTGATATTCTAAGATAATAAGTCTAAGTTCGGGTCGATTATAAAAGAGCCCAAGTTCAGTTCGAAACCCCTACTTGAACCCGACTTTTGATTGTAGAGCCGCATCCTCTGGAGCCAGGAGCACGTAATAATTTTTCCCAACACACCAACATTTCTCCCGGCGGAAATAACCAACAAATCACGGCGGAGTTTACAACGCAAACCACTTATCGTATATTCCAACTTCCCACCCCCCGTCCGATCAAACTCCAACGGCCCAGATCCGCCCCTTAAATCTTCAAATACCCAAAACACCCCTCACATCACCTCATAATCCCAATCATTGTCCCTCCCATCATCTCCCCCACCAATCGCTCTCTGCACCACAGATCTCACTCTCTCTCACTACTCTTCCCTCCATTTCTCTCTCTCTCTCTCTCTCTAGAAAAACGCCACCCCAGCGATGGCGTCCCTTCCCCTCACCTCCGCCTTAAACCTAGGGTTCCGCCCCCTCAAGAAGTCTTCTTTCTCCGCCGCCAAATCACCTCCCTTTCTAAACCTCAAATCCAACCCTCATCACCTCAAAATCCACTCCAAACCATTCTCTCTCAGTAATAATAATAACTTCCCAGTCGAGAAGTCTTCTTTCCACTTAATCCCCTCCGCCGCCTCCACGCCGTCCGCCGTCCCGGCTCCGCCACCACCGCAGCCATGGCAGGGCGCCTCCATGAAGCCCCTCCTTGCCTCCCTCGCCACGGGCGTCATCCTCTGGTTCATCCCTCCCCCCGCCGGCGTCACCAAAATCGCCTGGCAATTACTGTCTATATTCTTAGCCACCATCGTCGGAATCATAACCCAGCCCCTCCCCCTGGGCGCCGTGGCCCTCCTCGGCCTCGGCGCCGCCGTCCTCACCAAGACCCTCCCCTTCGCCGCCGCCTTCTCCGCCTTCGGCGACCCCATCCCCTGGCTCATCGCCCTCGCCTTCTTCTTCGCCCGCGGCTTCATCAAGACCGGCCTCGGCAACCGCGTCGCCTACCAGTTCGTCTCCCTCTTCGGCTCCTCCTCCCTCGGCCTCGGCTACAGCTTAGTCTTCAGCGAAGCCCTATTGTCCCCAGCCATCCCCTCCGTCTCCGCCCGCGCCGGCGGCATCTTCCTCCCCTTGGTCAAATCCCTCTGCGTCGCCTGCGGGAGCAACGTCGGCGACGGGACGGAGCACAAGCTGGGGTCGTGGCTGATGCTAACGTGCTTCCAGACATCGGTGATTTCGAGCTCGATGTTTTTAACGGCGATGGCGGCAAACCCGTTGAGTGCGAACTTGGCGTTTAGTGCGATCGGGCAGACGATCGGGTGGATGGATTGGGCCAAGGCGGCGATTGTGCCGGGTTTGGTGTCCTTGATTTTGGTTCCGTTGATTTTGTACGTGATTTATCCGCCGTCTGTGAAGAGTAGCCCCGATGCACCCAAGTTGGCGAGGGAGAAGTTGAAGAGTATGGGACCCATGTCGAGGAATGAGATCATAATGGCTGCAACTCTGGTTCTTACGGTATGATATAGTACTTTAATTTCAAATTGGTCTTGCTTTTTTTTTTTTTTGGTCAATGGATATTGGATAGGATAGATCATTACATCATGTATGAATGAATTGCATAGTGGGACACTACATCAATTGTGTGAGAGTCCACGAGATTACCAACCCCAACAATTCAATCAACGCCATAAATAAGCCCATCAATGGGACCGCAATCACTATGCTCAACCAAACTACAAGCTCCATTAGGGGAAGAAATAATCCCAACAAATAGAAAGCGAAGAACACCCATATATAGATTCGAATTCCTGTCCAAGCCAACTGAGCTAGCCCGAATTGGTTAAATTGGTCTTACTTAGGGATAGCATTTGTTTTCATCTTATCAGTTGTAATCTAAGTGGCAAAATGCGTGAGCGTGAAAGCTGTTGTTCTATAATTTATGCGGGTATTTATTCAAAGATAAATACTTCCTTGAGATTAATACTTGGAGAGTGGCACATTCAAACTCTATATGGAGCGCTTTACATGGCTTTGTAAGGAGAGATGAAGCGACAAGAATATTTATAGAGAGTACTCATTTATACTAGATTTACTTTATGTATATTTTCTACCATGTTTACGGGTGTTATTTACCTCCCGGAGGGCGTGAACTCTAGATGAGGGAGGCTGCGAGTATTGTGTTATCTTGGAATCATTGGTGTCCGTGTTTCAAAAATATCTCAAAACTACTGAAATTCGCGATAGTAAGGATTTATCACAATGTTTGAGTCCTATTGGAGGATTATGCGACCTAGGTTTTAATACTTCTAATACTAATTATGATCATGCTTTCTTTCGTTTTTTTCTTTTTCTGCTTTAAGACTCGTTATGTGTTGATTTCTTGAAACTGAGATTAATTTCATGAAACTCAACTGTTCAATCTACCTGCTAGTTATATGAAGTTACCAAGAGTTCTAAAGGGCAAACCCAGTGCACGAGGCTCCCAACATTACGGGGTCTAGGGAAGGGTTGATGTACGTAGCCTTACCCTTGCTAGCAGAGAGTCTATTTCCGCGACTCGAACCCGTGACTTCTAGGTCACAATGGAGCAATTTTACCGTTGCGCCAGGCCCGCCCTTCAAGTTACCAAGAGTTCTAAAAGTGAAAAAGTTTTTTTGGTGAAACACGGGGAAGATGATAAGTACAGTTTAGGTCTAGTTGCAAGTCCTTCAAACTTGCTACCACAATGGCTTGAAAATTCAGCCTTGTGAAGAATCTATTTGATTGAACCGTGCAAAGTGTTGCTCGCAGTTCTATCCTCTTTGTGTCATACTCCTACTTGGTCATGCTTCTTTAATGGAGTCCTTCTCGATTAGATATGTCCCAATGTGTAAATGGGAAGACCCTCATACGATATATGGCGACTTGGCCACGGCCAGTGAGGTTTCAGGAAAATTCATTACTAGTTATGGGCGTACGGCACTGAACTCATTTGCAGTAGTTGTTCCAGTGTAAGTGGATGATTGTAGTATAGTAATATAGTATGTTGGTTATGCCAGAATGCGGTAAGATAGGTCCACTGTATATGTATTGCATGTATATGGGCGTACATATATTTACATGCATAACTATGTATGACTAAGAATTACTAAAACTAGAGGTAATTTGTAACAAAATAGTACACTTTTGAAAAGAGACCGATTAGTTGTACATGTAATTCATGCACTTTGTATGCATGTCATATTGGTATATTTATATGTACACAATTTCACAAATATAAGTAGAGAAATACTACTTGAATGCACCAAGAGATAACTTCATAGAGTTCTTTTTGATTCATTGATTGCAAGTTAGAGCATCTTTTATAGGAACTCAGCATTTTTATCTTAACCCAATTTTTTTCCTTAGTCCTTCAGCCTGTCTTCTTGTTCTTTTCATGGGCTGCAGATTTTTCAAGATATTTTTAGGTTTTATTTTATATTTTGTGCCAACAATTTCCCATATGAATCTATATTTTGAAAGCATTTGGAGCTGACCACCAGGAAAAGCGTCATTGGTTTATCTTTTAGGTTGCCAGAAGCTACTAACTTGAGAAAATATGTTTTCCAAAGAACTGGTGTAAGATGTTCTTTGTCAAGTAAAGAGACATTTATCCTTGTAGAATGGATGGTTTAAGCAAATGTTTTCTTTTAGTGTTTGCTTGTTTTAACTTCCTGTTGTATTTTGGTACCTCTTTTATCTTTTGTATTTACCTTGTGATGACATATCTAATTAACAGATTCTTGGAATTGTTTGCCTAGATCCCTGTCCCTAAGGACTTTATGTGTTTGACATGTCACAAGTCTCACGACCTGCACATGTGGGAATCACTCTTGCGCTCGTTTCAAAGTTTTGCAAACATTTAGTTTTTGGTAGATTTGGTTTCCATGAAGTTTCTTGAAAATACACCTACTGTTGGGTTGTCTTACCCACTTCTATTTCCATTGATTTTGTTTACTCACATTGACAAATAAGTTGGCCGAGGCGGTTTTAGGACTTTGGACCAAATGTCTCCTGTCCAGTCACTTCTGGTGTAGTCAAATTGAGTGGACATGCATCTGCTGGCGTGACATTTTTTAATATGCGTGCACATCTTAGGGAATTCCTTATTCTGTTCTTACTCACCTGTCCTATTCTCCTTTGTATCAGGTCGGACTATGGGTATTCGGAGGCGTGCTGAATGTGGATGCAGTTACTGCTGCCATCCTTGGTTTATCTGTTCTCCTAATAACAGGGGTTGTCACTTGGAAGGAATGCTTAGCCGAATCGGTTGCTTGGGATACTCTCACGTGGTTTGCTGCACTCATTGCAATGGCTGGTTATCTCAACAAATATGGTCTTATCTCATGGTTCAGCCAAACTGTTGTTAAGGTTCTGATTGTTCCATTTCACCTCTTTGGTCTTCACTCCTTTTGCATGTCTGAATATAATCGAGAAAGATAGGGCTTTCCCCGTTATCGTTCCAAGTGATTTCTTGTGAACAGGTTCTCCCCTTTCCTGGAGCTCGGTCTGCCTAACCTATGGGAAAACCCTAGCTTCTTTTTTGGTGCTCGAGATTCATGGTAGAAATTGAATATGTCCTTGTCTCAAGGATCTCTTTCAATGGAATTGGAGTCCCATGGGGAAATTAATTAGTGTCCCCATTGGTTAGACCTAGTTTCACTTTCACCCCCTTATTTCAAGATGTGACACTTACAAACTTGTGGTATAGACCGAATTGAAACTGCTAATTTTTTGGTTTAAGATAATTGCTACATGACAACTAAGTTTTTGGATAAACTATATTCTAGTTAAAAGTTAAAACATCAAATAATGAGGAAGAAAGAAAAACTAGAGAAAGGCATCAAAGTTTGGGAGAAAAAAACAACTAATGGAACAAAAAAAAATAGTTCTTACCAAATTGAAGTTCCCAAATGAAAGAAAACTAAGACTAACATGTTCACTCTTTACTTAAAGCCTCTCACACTCCTTTAGTTTATTGAGTATCATTTCCTGTGAAAAAAGTCTAAAGCAGCATAGAACCGCAACGGGTTTGACTATCACACTTTGTGAGGTATGGGGAATTTAAGTATAAATTGCTGAACTACGGAGCATAAACCTTAATTTACCCTTTTTTGGTCTATTACTTCTATTAGGTAGGAGCAAAATCATCATGTCTGTCTGTTATATATATTTATACGTAAGAGCAAAACTTATTCATCATGTATCTTTAAAGAAGAAATCCTAAATATTCACAGAGAAATCCATCCATTATTGGTCCGTCTGTAGAATTAGGTAGAGAATCTAGAGATAAAACTAGATGATCCTTGATTAATATTAGTACTACATTATTGGAAAACAAGAGTTCTCTACAATGGTTCAATCCTATTAAGTTTTCTGAAGAGTGTTTTATGAAGGTCCCTTACGGTGGTTGTTGTCCCTTGCTATACATATGCCATGCCTTTTTCATTATGGTTTGAATGCAGATTGCAGAGATTACACCTAATGGTTTCCTTCGAATTTCTGATTTCGAACATTCTTCATTTACTAGTATATCCTAGTTTTAAGTTTGTGGATTGTAAGTTTGTAACCAATTTATTTACCTTTGTTCACAGTTTGTTGGCGGATTGGGTCTTTCATGGCAACTATCTTTTGGCATCTTGGTTCTTCTCTATTTCTACTCTCACTACTTCTTTGCCAGTGGAGCAGCTCATATCGGTGCAATGTTTACAGCTTTCTTGTCAGTTGCTAGTGCTTTAGGGACCCCACCATACTTGGGAGCCATGGTTCTTGCCTTCCTTTCCAACTTGATGGGAGGCCTCACCCACTACGGGATCGGATCAGCACCCGTTTTCTATGGCGCAAACTACGTTCCTCTTGCTAAATGGTGGGGCTACGGATTCCTCATCTCCATTGTCAATCTCATTATTTGGCTTGGTGTTGGAGGGGTTTGGTGGAAGTTCCTTGGTTTGTGGTAGAGGGGGGTTGGTTTGGTTAATTTGCCGACCCAAACTTAAATGATTTCCTTCTTTCTGCTCTCCCGAAGGTACAGTTTCTCTTTTGTATCTGCTTTTTAAGCAGGTTGTTAATTTACTTGTACTTTTGATTCTTTTTCCTAGGAATAAATTTTTGGTGTGCATTGGTAGAAACCCGTGTAGGGAATGCTTGTATACTTATGAGGTCTATCACTCACAGAATTAGAACCTTGTTACTAGCTGGCATTTTGACATGGAATGAGAGCTGAAATTTATGATAGTGACCAGATGGAATATTGATGTTTCTTCCTTTCCTATTGTTACTGTATCTGTTAGGTTCAGAGGTATTTACCGTTTGGAAGTGAGGCTATATTCGCCGCTTGGTTGGGATTGCTTCCAAATCCACTTCTAGCTGTTCTAGAGCTATTAAGATGCCCCATTGTTTGATGTTGTTTTTGTTTCAAGTGGAGAGGGCATTGTTATCAAGTAAGCAGGAATTTTGTGCACTTTGTATATCCTTTAGATCTGTGTAGAAGTTGTGTCCGATGAATAGCAACATTATTGAAGGATCCAGAAGGATTTGAGCACTTGGTTAGCATATGAATTTAGCATTTATTTGCAATTTAGCTCTCTGTGTCGGTTCGAGGTGTGATTATGGAAAAGGTAGTTCCGGTATTCCTGGTACTGGTAGGATGCTTTGGACATGTGGGTTTCAAATCATTGCATTTGGTGTTGGTCATTTTGTTTCTTCAATTTGAGATTCTGAACACATTATTGTGCTTCTGCTGAAGCCTGGAGTTTGGACTTCTGGGTTTGGTATCATAGGGTTTTGGTGCTTTTGGTTCTTGTAGGGTTTTGGTTCTTGTTCTATGATCTGCTGAAGCCTGGAGTTTGGACTTCTGGGTTTGGTATTATAGGGTTTTGGAGAAGGAATGACGTCTCCGCCTACTAGACTAACCATCGAAGAAAATAACTTGGAACTTCAGTTCGTTTTTCTCTAGGTTATTTCCTAAACACATGCTTTGAACTTTCATACATACACATCTGTAAATCCAGGAAATTCCTGGCTATAAAAGTATAGCCTATTATGTGTATTCCTGGCTCCTGCAGTGGCATGAATTCAGTCCCTTATTCTTGGTGACATTTTGCCTTGGTTGATCTCAATGCTATACAATTCCATTAGCCTTTAGTTTTTTGGAACATAAGTAGACCTTCAATTTTAGTAAAAGTTTGAGAGAGAGAGAGAAGTTAGACGATTAGATCAAGTACTTATAGGTATTGAATTGAGTTGATTTTTCGCACGGGCACTTAAAAAAATGTTTTAAACATAATGAACAGCTCGGATCATTTGTGCGGGACCCTTGATGAACCCCGCAATGCAATCTATGCACGATCTGTGCACAGCAAAAGCTGTGTCAGTAGCAAGGTTCTTTATTGATGTAACCTTGGCGAGTTTTGAAACGGAAGTTTTCTAAATTAATCACTTGACCTTGGGCTTTGGTGGCTAGTGGTCTCTTCTTGGGTTTGACTGTTTGAGTCCTAACGGTGAGATCATGGGTTCGAGTTGATGAAGCACGGTCAGTTCCTTTGTAGTAATCTAACTGACGAATATACGAACATCCTACCGCTTGACAAAAAAAAAAAAAAAAAACACTTAACGACTTTGAGTTTTTAGGGTTAAATGAGTTTGCGTTTTTTGTCAAAGTATTTGTGATTAAATATGCATCTTGACGACTTTTTTTTTTTTTTTTGTCATTTGTTAAATCTAATCTATGTTATCTTAGGAGACTTGTGGGAGGGGAATGGGCTTATGCGAGAGAGATGCTAATCTGTGCATCTTGACTTTGAATAAAATAAATATGGAGTACATCTCTCTCTCTCTCTCTCGGGTTGATGGGCTATGAGAACTCTGATCTGTTTTTTGAAAACTCAACCAAGACTTAAAAGCAAGAACCATTAAATTGTAGACCTCTTCAGAGAGTAGGTTGGGACTACTTGCAAAAGCAAAACTGAGAGAAAATTTTAAATCCTTGACTAATTAATTTTGATGACCAAAAAGTCACTGGTTCTCTTTGGCTTTATCTTGAAAATCATTTTCATTGCCTCAGTAATTACTGTGGATGCTTGGTTCTTAGGTTAGGCCTGGAGTGTTTTTTTTTTTTGGTAATTTAGCTTGAAATTAAAAAAGGTTAACCAAATGTACAGCCTACAAGGGGCATACCCCAGGAGGAAAAGAAAAAGAAAACAAGAAGAATGACAAAAGTGATAACCCA
>JAOTQK010000001.1:18970363-18982152 GCA_025642025.1 Rhododendron ferrugineum
TTTCTAGATTTTTTTGGGACCCCAAACGGGGCCAAACGCGTTTGTCTCTGCGTGGATCTCTGCAAATTGTCTCTGCGTCAATCTTTTTCGTTTTTTACACACCCAACCTCGGTTCCGCCGTTCCGGGTTCCCGAGTATCCTCACAATGGTTCCACCGTTCCGGGTTCCCATTGGCACACAATCTGCATTGGCTCCTCTCCGCAGATAACCAAGCCACACACCCAACCTCGGTTCCGCCATTCCAGGTTCTCGAGTATCCTCACAATGGTTCCACCGCTTCGGGTTCCCATTGGCACACATACACACACACACACACCAGACAATGGGCTACTAAGTCCGGCCAAATTGCGGTTTCAAAAAAATTTCCTTTTCAAAACACATCCTTTCATTGTCCACACCCTAGGTGCCATGTTTCTAACTTTCTCGATTCTCGTGTCCCGTTTTCATGCAAAGACTCCACGGCAGGACTTTTCACACAAGTACGCATAAATCATTCATTATAATCTTGAAACTAAACTAGCAAGATCATCCAACTCTATATTACCTGGCATGCTCATATTATTCCTAAGTTCACGTAATCGTACTCAACATTTAGCACACAACTTAAAGCATAGTATTACATGGACGGACACCTTTGAAGTGAAAACCACTTATGCTTTATCACACATCAAGACAACTAATCCTAGTAATCACATATACATGTTTATAATCATCTCGAGATCAAAATACGAATACTATCAATCAAACTATTATTTCTTACGTTTTGAAATTCGTTTCTTCTTTCTTTTTGGAAAATTCAAAACAACATATGTTTTTCCCGGAAAATAAAGTCGAGTTATTCAATAGAGTCTTATTTCTTTTCAAGCCTTTAATAAAACACTTTTCAAGATATCATGCATTTCAAACAATGCAAGCAATACACATTTCTATTTATACTTAGAGATAGTGAGTAAAGAGAATCTACTTTCATTTCAAACATACGCACATCATACGATACATTTAGAGTTAGTGGTTGCAGGAAACTCTACTGTTCTTCTTGGCGGTAGAGATGACTACGGAAGAAGTAAGTACGTTGGCTAATGAACGGAATGACTTCCTACGGTAAGCTTCTGGTAGTTTCGAAAGAGAAAGGTTTCTCTCGAAATTAGTTCTTGACTAATACTACTAAACTTTTCGGATCAAAAGGGTGGTCGAGTGGTGGTTTAGTGGCGGCCTTGGATGAGTTTCTTGAAGAACTCAAGAAGAATTCAAGAACAAAGGAAGAACAAGAAAGAACAAAGCAAGAGCACAAGAATTCTAGAGAGAGAAGTTGGAAGGTTGGAGGTGTGAGTTGAATGGCAAGTGAGGGGTCCTATTTATAGCAAAATGTTGGGCTCTCCCTCTCCCCTCATGGCCGGCCTCCCTCTCTCTCTCTCTCTCTCATGGATTTGCTCCACTGTGTGGTCAAATCTTGCCTTCCAAGCATGCCAAGACTTGTCATTACTATTTTTAGGCTTAAGGCTATATAACCAAGTAGGATCTTAAGGCTTTATAGGATATCCTAGGTGATTATATCCTAGGTTGCAAGACTTACAAGTCTAATGATGCTAAAAAGAGTAGACTTTCCATGTTTAGTCAATCTTAGGCTAGGTTGTAGTCAAAATCTAGGGTGATTAAGGGTTAGGTTCTAGGATGATTAAATGCTAGATTTTGTGTCTAAGTTAGTCTAAGAATGGGTTGTCATGTGGTAATTAGGTTTAAGGCTAAATAGGTAGCTTGTGTAAGTGTACCAAGACACATGCACTTTTCTCTCTCTCTCTCTCGGCCCCTCTCTCTCTCTCTCTCTCTCTCTCTTCCTAGTGCTATGTGTATGTATGTATGTATATATATATATATATGCATATATATGTATAAGTATACTTGAGTGCCAAGTGGGCTAGCTTACTAAGGCTATAAAGGAGTAATGATGAAAGTCAAGGCTTTCAATGACAAGGCATTGCCCAATGGTTAATACTCTCCTAGAAAGTCTATATATGTCTATAGTTATGATTATGGTAGGTTTATTTATATATAACTATGTGTTCTTAGGTCTAAGTAGTCTTGCCAAGTCTAGGAGAAAGGTAATGATTATGTAAAGGTTTTCAATGACAAGAACATTGTCCAAGGGTCAATATTTTTCCTAGAAAGCATATATGGTCATATAGACATGTTTATAATAGGCTATGAGGTACATATATGTACTTAGAAAATCTAGGAAGGTAACTTTGGAGGTAATTAGGTTTATGGCTATTAATCTTAGGTTTGCATGCATGACAAGACTAAGAAATCTACTTTTGGAAGCAACATGATTACTACCTTTAGTCCAATGGTCCTTAAATGTTAGAGAAAAGTAACTAAGTTAAATGATACTTAGGTTTCTCTTTAACTATTTGGTTGGAAACTAACTCTACTTGCCAAGTAGGCTAGGTTATAGTCAAAATCTAGGGTGATTAAGGGTTAGGTTCTAGGATGATTAAATGCTAGATTTGATTAAATGCTAGATTTTGTGTCTAAGTTAGTCTAAGAATGGGTTGTCATGTGGTAATTAGGTTTAAGGCTAAATAGGTAGCTTGTGTAAGTGTACCAAGACACATGCACCTTTCTCTCTCTCTCTCTCGGTCCCTCTCTCTCTCTCTTCCTAGTGCTATGTGTATGTATGTATATATATATATATCTATGCATATATATGTATAAGTATACTTGAGTGTCAAGTGGGCTAGCTTACTAAGGCTATAAAGGAGTAATGATGAAAGTCAAGGCTTTCAATAACAAGGCATTGCCCAATGGTTAATACTCTCCTAGAAAGTCTATATATGTCTATAGTTATGATTATGGTAGGTTTATTTATATATAACTATGTGTTCTTAGGTCTAAGTAGTCTTGCCAAGTCTAGGAGAAAGGTAATGATTATGTAAAGGTTTTCAATGACAAGAACATTGTCCAAAGGTCAATACTTTTCCTAGAAAGCATATATGGTCATATAGGCATGTTTATAATAGGCTATGAGGTATATATATGTACTTAGAAAATCTAGGAAGGTAACTTTGGAGGTAATTAGGTTTATGGCTATTAATCTTTGGTTTGCATGCATGACAAGACTAAGAAATCTACTTTTGAAAGCAACATGATTACTACCTTTAGTCCAATGGTCCTTAAATGTTAGGGAAAAGTAACTAAGTTAAATGATACCTAGGTTTCTCTTTAACTATTTGGTTGGAAACTAATTCTACTTGCCAAGTAGGATTTTTAGTCAAGAAATGTAATTTTAAAACTTTATTTTACTTACTAGGAAAATATACAAGTGCTTCTACAAGAGTACTTGTCTTTGGAAAAGGACTAGGTTGTCTGATGCTAAAAGATTTAATTTTATAGGTTTCAAATCTAATTATGACGAATTATTAAAATTAAAAAGGAATTTATAAAGCAATCCAAAAATAAATAAAGAATTTTCAAATATATATAAACGATATTTTTATTTACCAAAAATCAGGGTTGTTACAAAAAGGTTGACCTCCGGTTTTGGTGAAAACCGAACCGAACAGGTAACTGTGATTTTAGTTATGGTTCAAATAAAACTAATGAAAATCACTGATTTCGGTACCTCGAATAGCGAAGAAGGCCACCCGTTGGTCAAGATTCGCCTTGAAGCGTGCCTAGGTTTTGGAAGTAAGGCAAATACTCCGAGAACGACCCTTCGAGGGTATCCGTGTACTTGAGGCCACCATGTGTTTCACTACCAAGCCCCTCGAGTCGGGTGACGATGGACCGGAAGATGCCTGAAGGTGCCAAGGCAAGGCTGGTAGAGCAAAAGCTTCTAATCTGCATTTTCAGCCTTTGGTATCGATAACAAATCCCATGGTATCGATACCATTCATCCCATCTTGGTCCAGAAGTTGTCCAGCCTTAAGGGTATCGATACCTTCAGCCTTTGGTATCGATATCAGTCAGCTCCGGGGGAAGATTTGAAGGTTGTTATCGATACCTTTGCCTTTGGTAACGATAACAATGGTTCCCAGTAGATATTTTCTTTACTTTTCAGACTTTCCACTTATGAAAAGTTTCTTTTAATGGTTGGTTTTTTAGGATATTTTCAGACTTTTGAGAAGAGAGAAAGGCCTTTGTGTATAAATAGGACCCCCTCTCTTTCTCTTTTGTATCTAGTTTATTAGTTGTCTTTAAGTCTTTGAATTGCAAACTCCATTAAAGCTCCTTTAAGCTTTCTTAGTCATTTTCTCAAAGAACTCAAATAAGTACTACTCGTATGATCTTTTCTCGTTTATTATTGTTGTAGCCTCGGACTAGATCCTTATATAAATCAAGTTTGTTTTCGATTCTATCGGTTAATTATGTTTTCCAATCTTGCCATGCTTTCTAGTCAATTTATCATGAGTGAGTAGTCGATTAGGCGTGGCCGTGGGGCGGTTATCGCCTCGTGATTTATGTTTATCTTTCCTTTCTCAACTCATGGCTTGAGGTTTGGTATGAAAAATGAGAAGGGTTCGCCTTTATGTAACAAAACTTGTCGATGTTAACCTCCGGTGATCATATGCTTGCACATATGGTTTCGTGAGCTATGTCTCGCCTCGTGTTTGCCAAAAGAACAAAATAGCTCACTTGTTTTCCGTACTACGTTTCTAGTCTTTATTGGTTTCATAGCAAAATACTCTGGTTGATAGCCTAAGCCGTGCGATTCAACCGTGCTTTCATTGAGAATGGTTCGATAGCATAAGTTGCAGGCGTTAGTAGCCCCGTAGGCTTGCCGCTTGTTTAATCTAGTCAAAACCGATTTTCTAGTCTTTTACTTAAGTGTTTATCACCGTTCAAAGCAAAAATCAATAGTTGGCCGTCTTAACGCCGAAAACACTTACTTCTAAAAATACTAGCAAGCTATTGAGATTCTCTCTGTGGGAACGATTCCGGACTTCCAGATATTATGCTGATAGCGATCTAGCCCTACGCTCGGGGTTTTCAACCTATTTCAACGGTTAGGTTGTGGCGAAACATGTTGTCACTTTCAAGGGGAAGACTTACCATTTCATTATTTCTAAAATTTAGCCTTTAATCATCCTAGATTTTACTTACAATCTAGACCTAAGATTGACTAAACATGGAAAAGACTATTTTTTAGCCTAGCTATCATTTTCTTTTTACTTGTAAGACTTACTAACTAGGATATAATTGCCCAGGATCTTCCTTTAAAGCCATAAAAATCCTTCATGATCACATAGTCTTGCACCTAGGATAGAATGACAAGAGATGGGAATGCTTTAGCATGCTTAAAGTTGGATTATACATGACTATGGAGCAAAATAAACCACATGGGGGAGAGAGGTCCTCACTTTCCTATAAATAGGACCATTTGTCAAGCCATTCAACTCACACCTTCAATCTCTCCAACTTTCTCTCTAGAAACTTTGTGTTTGTTCTTTGTTCTTACTTTGTTCTTGGTATTCTTGAGTTCTTCAAGAAACTCAACCCAAGGCCGCCACCAAACTACCACCCGACCACTCTCTCGATCCAAAAAGTTTAGTAGTTTAGTCAAGATTTACTTTCGAGAGAAAAAGAAAGTCTTTCCTTTCTCTTTCGAAGCTAAGCTACCGTAAGCTTACCGTAAGAAGTCACTTCGTTCGATAGCCACATTCACCTTTCGCAAGCCGACGTATTTTCTTTTCCGTAGCCATACCATCCGCTAAGAAGAACGGTAGATTTCTCATACTCATTATCTCTAAATATATTTAAAAAAAAGAAGAAGTTATATTTATATTTTTGTGATTGAAATGCATGTTAAGTTAAAGTACTAAAAATAGTTAGCAAACTTGTTTTACTAAAATTTTGAAATGAAATATGATCATGTTGAATATCTCGGCTTTTATTACGGAAAATACATGTTGTTTTGAACTTTCCAGAAAGGAAGAAAGAACAGATTTTTGAAATGTAAGAAATAATAGTTGATTGGTAGCATGGTCACTAGATTTTACTTGAAAGAGATTATGAGCATAAATACATGTTTTTAGTTCTTAATTTACTTGTTGATATTGAGCTATGTGCATACCTTGTTGAATTTATAAACTAATCGATGGATTAAGCATGAAAAAATACCGTAGAGTTGGATGATTTTGTTGTTTTAATTATTCTAGTTTAGTTTCAAGATTTTGATCAATGATGCATGTTTACGAGACACCGTATTTAGTGTTCCTATGTGGAAAGTTCGACCGCGGATTCCTTGCATGAAACGAGACACGAAAATCTAGAGAGTCTCGAAACATGACACGTAGGGGGTTAAAAATGAAAGGTGTGTTTTTTTTAAAAAAAAAAAGAAAAAGAAAAAAATATTTTTTGCGACTGCAATCTGACCGGACTTGGTAGCCCATTGTGTGTGTGTTGCCAATGGGATCGGACTTGGTAGTTTCATTGGAGGTGTGATTTAGTTATCCGCGGAGAGGAACCAATGTGATTATTTTTCAAAAAGAACAAATATATATTTTTGCGACCGTAATGTGACCGGACTTGGTAGCCCATTGTGTGTGCGTGTTAGCAATGGGGCCGGACTTGGTAGTCTTATTGGAAGTGTGTTTTTCAAAAAATATATATATATTTTTGCGACCGCAATGTGGCCAGACTTGGTAGCCCATTGTGTGTGTGTGTGTGTGTTGTGCCAATGGGGCCGGCCTTGGTAGTCTCATTGGAGGTATGACTTGGTTATCCGCGGAAATGAGCCAATGTGATTGTGTGTCAATGGGAGCCCAGAATAGCGGAACCATTGTGAGGATATTAGGGAGCTCGGGACAGCGGAACCGAGGTTGAGTGTGTAAAAATGATTTTGAAAATGTTGATTTTGAAAAAAAAGAAAAGTGAATGGTGACACGGTTTACGAAACGTTGCGTAGGAGAAACTCAGATTAGATGGACACAAACGCTAGTTGAATAGTGAATGTGCATGTGTTATTGTTAACTGCTTATCCGAAAGTTGTTGAATATGCATGTGCTATTTTGAAATCGCTGAATTTACATGAGTTAGTATACTACTTCTGTGCCCTGTTGTTTATAATTATGAGTTAGCGGGTTAGGGATTTCCCTACTGAGCTTCATAGTTCACGGTGTTACCTTTGGTGACCCTGACATATTATACTGGGGGCGACGCTGGTATAATATATGTATCAGACTTTGTAGATGATCAGGGTGAGTTGTACACCTTGGAGGCTTTCAGAGCCGAGGAGCTGACTAGGATAGAGGAGCAAACAGAGCAGTAGATAGAACCCTAGTTTCCCTACCTTTGTTGAATAAATATACTCTTGTGAGAATTATACTGTAATAATGAGTCAAACTTTATTTAAGTTTTTAATAAAAAAATACTCCGTATTTATTTAACGTTTCCAAAATTCAGGACGTTACACTAAATACTCTACTCCTGCACCTCTCTTTGCATTTACAACTCTCTCTATATAAGTACTATTCTATGTAGGTTCGGATGTGAAGTAAAATATATTTCAAAATCTGCCTCATAACGTCATGACTTGCGTGATTGATATTCTTTTCGTAGCATCTTGCAGTGATTAAGAATTGACCGTTCTCTATTTTCGTAGTATCAGATGTCTTTCTAGTTTGAAATAGCCTTGTCTGGTAATATTTTGTCTTCCATATTATATGGAAGACATGGCTATCGATTAATTATGTTTGGATATCAGATTCCATCTTCGTATGGCATGTTTCTTGACTTGTAAAATCTTCGACATCATCCGCTATCACAACTAAATCGATCCCACGAAAGATCGAGTTCTGTTCTTTGTCTCTTTGTTTTTTCATTTTTTTGCTGAATCCTATGGTTCTTGTTAATTGCCAGGTTTTGATCAAGGTTAAAACTGTAAGTTGAACAGAAAGAAAGATAGAGTAGACTCAGTGTCATGAAAAATTTTGAGACATCACAATCTGCCTTCACATTAGGTGAAACTCTAATATTTTCTTCCTTGGGCATTTGTTTTCTTCTTCCTTGGCATTTGTTTTCTTTTCATGTCGTCATCAAACTCTCTATACTACTAATATTTTCTCTGCAGATTAGGTGGGAAGAAAGTTGGATCAACGTTACTCATCTTTTTCGCTTCTAGTAGAGGTCATCTTTCTTTTTTTTTATTGTTTTGCTAACAAGTATTTCTTTCCAATGTGTCATTTTACGCACCTCGTTTTGTAAGTGGTAAAGTGGCCTAACTGCCACGATTCACTGAGATTCAGGTCTGTGTCGCTCCCCTTCACCCCAAGTTTATCTCCTTTTTCCAAGATTAAGGAACAAGGTTATCATTTATCAATATCGTTCCATACCGGCCGATACATACCGTTTTTGATAGAATCCGGTACCCAACACCTCTAATTTCGTTCCGGCTCAAATACCGGTAGGTACCGGCCAATACCGGACGGTACCGGAGATACAGGTCAGTACCGGCCAATACCGGATAGCACCAGACTACTTTTAAATTTATTTTTTTCTTCAAGTACCGGACAATACCGGACGGTACCGGGAAAATACCAGACAAATACCGAAATATTTTTTATTTTTTTTGTTTTACAAAGTGTATATTATACTACTATAAATTCTTTTAGGTAGGAAAATAATACTAATAGTGATCAATCCGAAATGATACCCGGTATCTCACCGTTACCGGTACGTACCGTACTAGTAAGAAAATCGGTACTTTAGCCGGTACGGTATTCAGAACCTTGGTAAGGAAGATGCTCGGCGGAGAAAAGTGAGGAAAAAAAGCTAAGGCGCCAAATTTAAATTATAACAACAGAATTGACGGTAATTATACTTTTAATTAATTTGTCTAACCACTCCAGAACAAGTGCTGGATTGTTTATGGCTAGAGATTCTGATTGGACGACCCACTCAAAGTTTTTGGGTTCACCGTAGCCCCCATTTTCACATTTTGTTAATATACTAGTGATTGCCTGTGTCTAAAGGCACAGCGTAACACGTTCTGAAAACAATTTAAATGAATTCTCCTACTTTACTGTTGGCTGCCCCGCCAACCAAGTTGATGTCTCCTAGAAGTATTGTTTTCAAATATGCTTAAACATGGTTCATCGATCTAATCAGCTACATAAAATAACAATGACACACATCAATCCAATGCAACATCAAAGAATGTTTAAAAATAACACGCTTTCTGTAAGGTGAGCTCTCATATTTAATTTGATAATTTTTCGTTCTTATCAACCCTCTTTCACGAAAGGAAAAAAACTAAATGGTAATCAATTGAAAAGCAAAGTGTATATATTAAAGCAGGTCAATACATAACATATATAACTGAAAAGATTAGAAAACGTCTCCCGTAGGTTTATATATAAGGAAACATTTAATGATCGAACGACTAGAATCAACATGTAAATGCGATCCGACGGTTGCAGATGACGTTGAGTTTGTACGAGTAGACAAAAATCGCTCTATTTTATATAATACTAGTGCATGCCCGTGCCTGAAGGCACGACGCAACACGTTTCGGTCATACGCTTGGGGGAGAGAGCATCGGAAAGGGATGTGCTGGTGCTGTAATGATTTGATCACATTATTACCTAGGGAAAGGGATGTGTTGGTCCTGTAGTGATTTGATCAAACAATACCATTCAAACAAAAGAGGAACAAAATCCACGAGAAATAAACTCCCAATTAGAATACTTTTTAAGATACATATGTTATCCTGGTAAAGCTTTTAAAAAGTGTTGAATTCACTTTGTCGTGTCCCTAGCATTTTCCCTGGTAATGATACCTCATGTGGCGTGTCCAGACATGTCTCCACATGTTTCCGTTTTGTTGCGTGTTCTTGTAGTATTGGACTACAAAGTCTATCCAAAAATTAAGAGAGCTACACAAAAGTGGGCATAAAGAATTAATTCACTCTCCACCATTTTCACTCTGTCAAACATGCATTTTAACAAACACAAAGTGAGCATCTTTGAAAGACAAAATCCATTTTCTTTGTCTAAACAGCAAAAAAATTCCCATCCTAAACAACAATTTTTTATCCCGGTAAGACTCCCATCAAAAAAATTCCCATCCTAAACAGCAATGTAGGCCACATTAATTTTTCCACAGGAAGACCCTAAGGAATCGATTTCGTGGACGGCTGATTGGTGGGTGTGCGGGACGGCTGATTGGTGGAGGAGCTTTTTGTGGGCGCTGTTTTTTTTTTCGGAGCACTGAGGAGTGGGTTCTGCAGAGAGAGAGAGAGAGAGAGAGGGTAACTATGGAGGAAGAGAGGAAACACAATGGAGAAGAGGAAACACAATGGAGAAGAGAAAAACTGTTGGGTAGACATTCATGGGAAATAGGTTAGAAATTAGAATTAATAATTTAATCCAACGGTCGTAACCTATTGAAATTGCTATCCAACGGTTGGAGGGGTGCTCATATTTGTATGGATAAACAAAAGACCGCTTTGTTTTATAATATAGATTCTTCATTTAGTTTCATATAAGTATAACATCGATGACATGAAAAATCGAATTTATACAATCCTTGTAGCCACAGTATTTACTGAAGTCATGGGTGTTATCTATCTTTTCCACGCAAAAATTGATGAAATCAAGTACCTATAATTAACAAATCAATAAATTTTCTATATAAATTAAATATGCATACCCGGATTACCAAGAAGCTAGCCATGTGGTAGGCCCACAACCTGAGAGAATTTTTCTTTCACACAAATATTTTACTGGAAAATTTTATTATGACATATGATCCCATAAATTAGTCATTTTGACTAATAATAACATTCATAGGAATTGAATAGCCAACATAATTCAAAAGGAATAAATCAAACAAAATAAAGGCAGGCCATGTACTAAAAGTCTTGCATATGTCGTAGCCTTGTGCCTGTCGAAGGCTAAAAGCACCTTTCCCCTTTTTTTTCTTCAGCTAAACTTCAAAACTGACTTTCAACAGAGCTAGCATGGTGGATACAATAAATATTCTGTTATCCTTGCTTTCAAAAATAAATCTCTCTCTCTCTCTCTCTCTTTGAACGAACTTAATTGATTCGTTTGATTTGAAAGATGTAAAAAAAAGTACTCCTTCCATCCATTATTTAGAGTCCAGTATTCTATTTTGGGTTGTCCCTTAATAAATGTCCATTTTGTAAAGTTAGTGGGTAAAAATTGGTGCATTATCTATTTTGTCCCTAAAAACAAATTCCATTTTAAAAAGTTAGTGAGTAAAAGTGTGATGATGATAGATAAGTAGGGAAAGTGAAGAGAAAAGTTGATGTAAAAGTATAATGATGATGTTTTTTTAATAAGTTAGAGTTATGAAACAGAATACCTAAAAATGGACGGAGTAACTAATTATACGCGAAAGATGCTTTCTTCATCTTGTATGATCAAACGGATGGAATAGTCGTTTTGACGCAAATACCCACCAGACCATCAGACCAATCAATTTTTGTTTTAAAGCAACAATTTTCTCTTTTATTAAAAAACACAGTTACCACAAATTGCCTAGTTCACTCTCTTTTTCCATTGAAGAGAGAATTTGATTATATACTTATTTCGAAGCTCAACCTCAAAAGACGCTTAGGTAACAATCATGACCAACCAACCCGAAAGGGATTGGATTTGGGACTTAGGCCCCGTTTGATAACAGGGATAGTTAGATGAGATTCGTAAGGAGATGAAATTAAGATTGAGATTGGTAATGAGAATGGATTGTTAATGAGAAGAGATTGATAATGAGTATGTTTGTTTGGAATGGGATTAGATGATGAGATTATTAATATCATGTTTGTT
>JAOTQK010000001.1:19002786-19026533 GCA_025642025.1 Rhododendron ferrugineum
TGAAAACAAGGCTATATGGATATAATATTATTAACTTTTATCTTATTTGAATTTTTTTATTCTTGATATATATATATATATATATATATATATATTTATATATAGACGTGTCCCCAAACGTGTCGTGTCCCCCATTTTCTGAAAATTTACGTGTCGGTATCGTGTCATGTCCGTGTCCCGTGCTACATAGGCCGTGAACAACTTGTGGCCAATTTGAATCTTGCTTGAGATCATTTTCCAACTCATGAAAAGCAACTTGTATCGGTAAAGGTCATTTTGAATAGGATGTTAATAATTGAAGTGAAGTTTTGATAGGTGCGTAAATGTGCCAAATAATATTTTTGGTTCGAAAACGACAGACCAAGTTTGCTGGATTTTGATAACCGTCTGTGGTCTTGTATATGCATTGACTGTTTTCGTCAAGACTTCAAATCCTACCAAGTATGAGACCTGTTAGATTATCAACAGTTATGTAGCATCATATGATTGAAACATGTAATTTCCGAAGTACCAAAAAAATATGATTGAAACATGTAATCTAAACAATAATTTGCGCCATGTTGGTTGTGCTCTGTGGTAAAGACTGGTGGTGCAGTGGTAAAGACTCAGCCCATTTACCTTAAGGTCATGGGTTCGAGTATAAGCACAACCACTTTGTGTATTATTACCAAAGGTTAGGCTTGTCCACAACATTTCCCCTTCCCAAAAACCCGTTAGTGGGTACCAACTGGGCGTTGTTTTTTGTTGTGGTCTATCATTTAACCTTTGGATGCATTGGAAAGTTAAACACACAGCACTTTTGTTCTACTCTTATTTAATTTATATCCAAGTGCTTAAATCGCTGATATTCGCTCTTGCCTCTTGCAAGTGTTCATCTATTTTATCCTGAATGTTGGTTGTATTGTACTTCTGTTCTACAGGTTGTGGACGCCGGTGCTCGTTCTCTTAAAATGATATACCAATCGAAACTGGCTCCAAAGTACGATTTTCTTGAAGAGAAAAACATGGAGTTTCTTATTTCACTGTTGAACAATGAGAATGAAAATGTTACTGGACTTGGTGCAAGTATCATATCACATTCTTGTGAGACAAATGTTGAGCAGAAGGAGTTGAGTGACGCTGGGGTCTTGAAGAGGCTTATTAGTCTCCTTGGAGGTTCTCTCTGCGAGAGAGATGCTAGTTTAGAGTCTCTAGCGACAGTATTCAAGGGAAATCCTGAAGTCGTCTCGATGTTTTTGGGACCTGAAAGTGGAAGGGCATTGAGTGCTGTAACTGAGTTAACAAAAGATAGGTATCCTCGGACAAGATTGCTCGCCTGCATGTGCTTGATTACCATAAGGAACGCATCTCCTTGCTATCTGCAAGATGTAGAACAAAAAACCAAATTAATGTTGATATTACTTGAGCTTCTTGATGATCCTGGTCAAGTTGGAGATGAAGCTGCGTTTGCTTTGTCTAGTTTAATTGCAGAAAAGGAGGATCTACAACAGTTAGCATTTGAAGAAAATGTTGTTGATAAACTTTGCAACCACTTGCAGAAAGGTCCGTTACAAGCCAAACGAATTGAAGGTATATTGTTGGCATTGGCTGATCTATGCTCAAAGTTGGAAAGCTGCAGGTCTAGGCTCTTATCATTGCAGGTCTGTTGTTTCATGGTATGGATAAATTTGCAAATGTCACGATGGTTGTGTTTGTTTGGCATTTTAGTTTAGTTTTCCAATCATTACCATATTTCTTTCTCCAATCATTACCCTATTTCTCCAATTATTACTTTGTCATCCCTCTCTATCTCTCTCCAATCATTATCCCTCTCTCCAACCATTACCCTATTTCTCTCTCCACCCACTACCAAAACTAAACTAAACTAAAATGCCAAACAAACAAAGCCAGATATTGTATGCACTATGCTGTAGTTTTGGTTATTTATCTATTTGTTGTAGGAGCAACAAAGAAGTTAGCAATTCGACCTCTTTAAGTTCCTTATGGCCTAGCAAAATTTTATCTTTAGGGCCACATTTGCACTCCAAATCATCTTGTGAGGATCAAAAGTGGTGGTACCCTTGAATCATCGCCGATAGCATCATCTAGAGAAATACAAGAAAAGACTCCGGAAGAATGAATGGACCACTTTCTTTTACATATTTATTTTATTTGTGTTTATTAGATGGTAGCTTTTGATGTTATTTTCTGTACTGTAACAGTGTAACTGGTTAAGGCTATTATGGTAGCCACCAGAGCAAGCAGCTTGGATCTTGATCTAACTCGTGAAACTTCCCAAGTACTTGGTTTTAACCGCTTATTGATGGATAATGACGTAGACCACCCTTTGCACTAAAAATACACGTCCTATGGCTTATAAGATTACGAGCTACTATGAAAACCATAATTAGCTCTACCATTTAAACTTTTCATCATTTCTCCATGCCACTTATAGGCTTTGTATAGGCTTTGTAATGACCTAATTGCAAATTGACCACTTGCTCTGGTTATCTAAAAGATCTAAAATTCTGTGTATCTGATTGCTTTATTAACGGTGGTAGCAGATTGAAGTGTACAGTCTTGCTCATATAATTATCATCTGTTGCTGCTGATGCAAATTTAGCTCTGTTAAATACAGATTTAAACAAATTGTCTGATGAATGAATGTGGGTGTTTGGTTAGCTTACCAATTGCTTTATAAATAATGGATTAGTTAGAAATGTGGGTTTCAAACTTGTGCAGAAAAACTTCCTTGGATTTACTGTCTGTCAGACAATAGTAATATAAACAACTTATTATGTAATCAAATCAAATGAGTCGTGGTTTGTGTTTGAAAGTTAATGTGCATTAGTTTTTACTAGAACCTCCTACTTCTGAATATAGGTCTTGAACTTGGTTACTGATGCGCTAACTCATGATAGTGCCGACGTACGTGCCGCGGCTTGCAGTTGTATGAAAAGTGTCTCTCGATCTGTCAAGGTTTGCAAAGCACCTGTATGATGATAGTTTTAATTTGCTTTTCACCAATTAGTAGCTTTGCTAACAGGTTATCATTCAGAATTTGAGTGCAGGTAGTTTTATGAATGAAGTCATTGTCATTCCATTGGTTCAGCTATTACATGATACTTCTACTTCTGTCCAGGTATGCCTTTTATTTCTTCCAGATGATGACTTCCCCTCCATAAAATCATTTTGGTAACCGGGATTGTGATCACATCGAGGAGTACAACTTATTTATCTTTCTTGTTTTATTACCTGTGGAAATTGATCAAAGCTTCCCATATTTAGATGATATACGAGGTCAAATGGTTTACAAGTTGAAAACTGTACTAGTTTAACACCAATTTCTTGAAGATATGGTTCTACCTTGATTCAAATGTGTATCCCTCCATGTTGTTCTAAAAGGGATATTGGGTATTCAATGCAACATGCTCTGCATTGTATTTTTGTTAAAACTATATCAAAAAAGGAATGCACCTTAAAGTACATCAAGGAGAAACCCAAAAGTTCGCTTGGTGTAATGGTTGGACTGTGGGAAGTGGGAACCATAATCTTCTCTGCCTTCTGTTCAAGCTCAGCAAAAGATTGGTTCTCTACTCCCATAAAGTCCAGGAATGATGCCAGGCTTGCCAGCCTAACATGCTTGTCTCCAATTCTTGATTCTCATAATATTCATTAAGAACAAACTTGGTAGGATGACAAGTTTACTGAAAATTTCTGTCTTTGTGTCATTTATTTTGAGTTTCTACATGCAACACTGCAAAATCACTGTTTGCTAGAAAAGCACTCGTTATTCTTTTTTTGCAACAAGCACAAAGTTTCTGGACTTTTGTTACCGATAAGATTGTTTAACAGGTTTCGTTCGATCCTTTTCTCCAGGTTGCTGCCCTTGGTGCTATTAGCAACATCGTGGTTGAGTTTTCAAAGAATAAGTCAGTTTTCATTCAATGTGGAGGAGTGAAACAGCTTGTTCAGCTGTCAAAATCGATGGAATCAGCTATTAGGTTAAATGCAGTTTGGGCTTTGAGGAACTTGATGTTCCTATCAGACAACAGATGCAAAGAAGGGATTTTCTTAGAGCTCACAGCATCGACACTAACAAGCCTAATTTGTGGTAGATAACACGTCCATTGTTCTTAGTAATCAATCATAGCTATATGCATATTCCTAATTATTTTTTACCTTGCAACTTCTTCATTGTGTTGACATCGCAGACCCTGAGCCTTCTGTCCAAGAGCAAGCTCTGGCTCTTGTTCGCAATCTTGTGGATGGTTGTGTGGACTCCATTGAGTATGTTTTTTTGGAGGATGGCCTTATATTACATGCTATTGGAAGACAAGTGCAGTCTGCCTTGAAAGCTGAGGTCTTAGTTCAGGTTAGAAGTCCGTTTCTTTGTTTTTGTAGTGAAAATACCTTATAGTTAACATTTTACCACCTCATTTGACATCGAGAGTTTGTAGGTGATGTCCATATTGATTCACTTGATGATTGTTGTGATTCACGGTTATTGATAATGGCAAACCTTGACATATTGGACAATTCCGGTGAAATTTCTCTGAAACTTGACTGAGGAACTAGCAAGAAGTTCTTCCCAAGAACTCATGATCCATAATCAGAGCATATATTCCAGATGTCAAGACCCACTCCTAGCCGATCAAGTCTGTTTGAGGGTTTTCCACAAATCTGCATATAAATCCCTCTTTTGGCATGAAAGTCTTTGTGATTTGTTTTTTTTAATCGTCGGGAAATAAAAGTCTTCACCATGCCAAGTTCAAAAAGAAGTAACGAATTAAGAAATGTTTAGAAAGAAGAAAAAAATCACATTATTGTGGTACGTGTTGACGTTGATGTATGACATGATTTGTGTTGGTTAGGTCATAACTTCTGTCCGTATGGTTAGCCAACAAAAATTTTAGCCTCTGAACTCAGATCAGTACCATATTTTGGTATCTTTATTGTTGCATTCATAAAAGTCCTACTCCAATCAAATAAACCGCTAACATGGAGCCCAATCAAATTGAAGCTTGGAGAAGGGGGCATTTTGGGAGGACGATGAGTTTTGTGCGATGTGATTCCATCATAAAGCTACTGAGAGGTGCTAGTGCACAAATATTTACAGGAGTAATGGAATGGAGTGGTAGTGTAACACAAATTTTCCTGTTTTTCAGTGGTAATCTATTAGAAAGCATCCAGTGCTCATTTATTTTTGTTATGCCCTTTGGGGAATTTTTTGTTTCACGTGCTGCAAAAAGTTTAAAAAAGGAGAAGAAAAGGCAGAGGCATGGCTTTGTTTTTATTGGAGGTTGTGCGGTAGAAAAGCACAAAGCTACGCGAAACGGGATTTGATTGTGGAGCAAATCCACCCAAAAGGAATATGTTCTGATGAAACCTAGTTGACCTTACAAAAGATCATGTCTGGTTGAAGCAAAGTAGAAATGAATAACAGGAACGTACCTTCTCTGTCTCTCGTGTTTCCTTGTCTCTTTCATGTCTTTAATCCTTTTCCCCTCATTTTCAGGATTCTAGCATGTTATGTTGTCTTAGGTAGAGTTTAAGTGCAGTATGTATACGAACTGTGCAAATTTTATGGCACTAACAGCTGTTTTGAAGTGTCCAGTTTCTGGTATAAGTACTCTTGAGTCTTGACACATGACACTGCAAACAGCTATACTAGTATTATCACATAATCAGATCAACTCAGTGAACAAGGCTCACACTTTTTGGTAGGTCTGGGAGAGAGTATGGCCTTGCCCCACTCTTTTTTTATTTTTATTTTTTTCTGTGGAAAGGCTGATTCCCGGCAGTTGGATTCATGCTATAATATTGGCTGCAGAAGTAATCTTGTGTTCATCGTCAATGTGAGCTATAGCTGAATACGATAAAGATGACTGCGAAAGTAATCACTCTGATTGTTAGCTTTATAATAGAACACTTACTAGGATAGTTGCTAGAATTCTAAGCATATCCCAACATCACGGATTAATAGGGTTTGATAGGATTTCCTTGGACCCATGTTGGGTCAGTCTACAAGGACATTCTAGGTACATTTGTGTTTGTGTGGCTTTTATGGATCATAGTTATTTTTCTGATGCAGGGAATGTACGTGCTCAGCAATGTGGCATCTGGGAATGAAATCCACAAGGAAGCAGTTATGCACCAACTTTTCCCACAAGATGGAAGCACCACTGAACCAATAATGATCAAGCATTTGCAGAATAAAAACAGCCAGTTACGTACAGCAGCTGCCTGGGCTTTAGTAAATCTCACCTTTCCAAGCAATCCGGGTGCTTCCAGTCGGGTTGCAAAACTACGGAATGCTGGTGTAACTTCCCAGTTAAAGAATATGGTCAATGATCCCTGCCTGGATGTAAAGGTGATTATTACTTTATTATGAAGTAAATTGAGATGCTTTGTACTTGTCATGTTCTCTTGTTAGCTAATATTTTGATTTTTTCAGCTTCGCGTAAAAACAGCACTTGGTCAATTCATGACTTTTGGTGATGGTTCAACGTGATTATCATCATTTGTCGTTTGTTCTACTCAGAGCCAATACCAGAGATCTACTTGGTGCTTGGGCTTTTCTGCAATTTCATTATCACCTCCACGGCTGGCCCTTAAACAAGATGGTATGATCAGTCAAGGTTTATGATCCCATTTCTCAAGTTCATACCAAATGTTCTGTACCAATCCAACAATCAATAGGAGATTTTGTTTTACATCTTGTGAAAAGAAAATAATATGGTTATATATTCGGAGTGCAATCCATCGTTGAATAAGATTTGTGCCCCCCACCCTCCCACGGTTATGATGATAATTTGCATTCAAGGGTGCAGATTCAAGTATATCAACTACCAACTTCTGCGCAAGTGTTATACTAGGAGTGGAATTAGTTTAATCTTGCAGATTATGGCAAGAAAATTGTTCTTTTGCCCTTGGCTTTGGATCCCCTTTGGAAGTCCCACTTTGAGTGTGTGAATCAAATCTCTGCTTGTACTGCAACCGTTCCATTCTGCAGTTTTGATGTGTTGCTTTCACTATTTTCCAATTCTAAGCATGGCCGGGAGCTTGCTTGTTATGTGGGTACACCGCCAATCAAGTTATATCCCAAACGCAAGCGGGAATCTGCCATCTCACTTGTAATCATGATTTTTTCTTCTTTGTACAATATGTACCTCTTTTCGGGGTTTACAATTGTGTTTGTTACGTGATTCGTAGATGTAATATTGAGTTATTGCACCTTTGTCAATTTTGTCCATGGACATTCATGACTTTATTCTAAATGAGTTCTGAGAGGATGCTACTGGGAGGGGATACGGTAAAAATAGGATTATAGTATTATCCCAGCGTACCGAAAGGTGTGGAAGATGAACTTAGAGGTTGGACTGTCCATGAATTGCCTTCAACAAGTGTAATGGGAGTATTATCCCTATCGTCCTACATGCCATGATGACTTCTTGATCTTGGATGGTTATTGCGTTCAATACATAAAGAATGGTAGCGTTCGTGACTCATCCAAAGGATCATGATCTGAGTTTGCACGAGAACCGTTCACTATATCCACAGGACACCATCCCGTCATATTGCACCATTCCGTTTTATTGTCATATTATTTTTGCGTCTGTGTCAAGAATAGAGGATTGTGTCGAGTAGGACATGTAAAAACTTCCTGTCCCATGGGATTTCCGGCGAGTGGAAGTTTGAAACGGCTACGAAACAACTTCATTTGGTACATTTCAGAGAATTCCACTTCAATTCATCTGGGTTTGTTTATTGACAATAGCTCTCGCTCAAAGATAACAAGTACCGGACCACCAGTTGAGCTTGCAATTCAAATTGCTTCAGAAAATTTCCCAGACCATTTTATTTCTTATATAGTTACCAGTACTTATTCAAATCTTTGATTCATACATTCCTCCGAGAAAACTATTTGCGCAAACAATCAATTTGATCCGACTATAGAGCCATGAAGTAATTCGAACCACTTCAACACAGATACATAGAAATACTGGATGTTTTTACTAGGATTCTGGTAAGACAAGTCCCAGATTTGAATCCTAACCTTCTAAAAAATCTTAAATTGAGGGAAGATATTTAATATATACACAACCTGCGTATACAAAGCACGGTGATCCTTATTACATAGTGGATAATAAATGTGAACGAGATATCTAATTTTCTCAGCCATCGAGGAGGGATCTACCTTAGCTACAAGAACAGCAGACCACAGAAAGGAAATCAAATCCAAGGCAAAGATCCACTCCATCAGCCTATCTTCTCGGTATTTGTGTCATCTGACGGCCATATCACAGTCTCCATGAGTCGCTCACGCATCAACTCCAAGTTCTGATCAGAAATCTCCTTATACATTGCTGCATGGTCACATTTCTGCAACAAAATACAAAGAAGTCATTTCTCCAGTGATCACATGCAGAAGTCAGTCAAGGACTAATGCTAGTGAAGCACCAAAAAAAAACTAACGCTATTGATATTAATACCTTAACCCATTTCCCATAGAGGTGAAGCCGGGTTATCATCACCCTTTCTGCAAGATCTTGCTTCTCCTGTCATTACATAATGCCAAGGGATATGAACCTATTTATATATATTATAGGAATGTACCATAAAAACCCAAGATTGTCAACAAATTCGATATGTTATCCTCTTAAGGAATTATGAGAAAGTACCTTGACAAGGGTGCGAATAAAACGTTTCCCATCACCGGGCTTGTTTGTCAAAATAAAACTAGTAGAAGGAGAAACGAAACCAAAGTTAGCGAAAACTTAATAGTAGTATGGTACGATTCACACCAGATGCAATAGTTCCAACAACGGTTTCACAACTATGAGGACTTGGTCTAGGGCAATGCTATGCTGCCTCGTTACTAGTGGTGCAAACCGAGTGTAGCTCAGATTTTCTACCATATGTAGATTCTGAAGGCTGCGATTGGGTTGATGGTTCAGAATCAAGAAAATCTGAGTTGGGTATATTTGGGTGTTAACTATCGAATCAAAACAACTGTAAGTGTCGTGGACCGACATGTAGTAGCAATTATTTAGGGTCCTGGACCAATAGATTATTTTTTTGTCCAATTAATGACACGTTGAAAATATAAAACAAATTATGGGATTTGTTCATGTGGCAGAGCATCAGAAGGCCTCTAAAATGTATCGAATGTGCTTGTGATCACAAGCCTACTAACCCACCGATTAACATGGACAATAACATGATTGTAAATATGAGATTCCTTAAAACCATCTACATCGATTCAGAAAGGATGAAGGTTTACTCACTCGTAAAACCACCTATATTGCGTTGGGTTCATCTCATAAAGCTGGTTTAGAACAGTCCTCACGGCTTTGTATGTGAAATAATTCACTATTTGCTGCAAGCAGAGAATCTAGGTCAAATTCAGGACCACAGCATCACTTGAATCAAACCAACTACAAAATTAGATTTTGCGGAACCGAAATACATGTGCTCCAATTTTATGATGTGAACACATAAACACCAAGATAAAATTCTTTAAAGCACAACAAATCTGAAGCCTGTCATTCTCCCTGCAAAAATCTGAACTTATTGGTCATTAGTTGAACTTCTTCAAAACTCAAACCATACAAGAGCACTAGCTAGGCCAATGAAACATAAGGTACTCATCTCATAGACACACCCCCGTATGGACAGGTCCGACAAGAGTTGATAGCAATTGGGAATATGTGGACGGGCATATTCATGCTTGAGATAGCTAACAACAATAGCTTAAAAAGAATTGACCAATAAGTCACCCAACAGATTAAATGTGGACTAATCACTAGATCTAACCCCAAATGTCTTATATTCCTCTCATCAGAAGGCGAAGTTCTAATCTTAAAAAGATGAAAAACTATTAAACTTCAAGATAAAACACAAGGCAAGAGCGGCCAAACCTTAAAATCTACTACCAATTTGTGGTCCCCAATTGGATTTCTACAAAAGAAACAAGCAAATCACACCATATTGAACAAATAAATAATGCAAATCGTAAGCTCCATAGGCCGAGCTCTCTCTTGGTTGGCAATTTCACGTCAAAAACACACATTATTCTTTAGTTTCGGCATCAAGCAGTAGAGTTCGAGCATTGGTCTCTCCAGCCAGGTAGAGAAATTGCGTATATCCCCATGTATAGAGGTGATTTCTTTTCCTTATTATTTTAGAGTTTCTGTTTAGAGTTTCTTTTCATTATTCGCAATGCTTGAGGATTCAGGACATCAACAATCAAGCGCTTGGCCGATTCAAAAAAAAAAACAATCAAACGCTTGGTGTGGTGAAGGACGAGTCAGTAATCGGACTTTATTCAATTGTGAGGAGTCTCAATTAAAAGTTAAGGTGTCTGTAATCACACAATGTTAAATATACTACATTTGGGCTCCGTTTGTTTCGATGTAAAATGTTTTTTCAAAAAACAAACTTCAAACTTTTATTTTTCAGTATTTGGTTGACACTCGAGAATATTTTCAGAAATCAACAAAACGGCGGAGAGATATGAGAATATTGGAATTGAACATGAGTTAAAACTAACGATCGAGGAAACTGAGCTGTGAGAATTGCAGTAGAAGGCAACAAGTTCATTTCGAAAAATAACTTAAGGAAGATTTAAGGGTAAGTCATTTTCATCTAATTAATGGAAAATGTTTTACATGTAAAATATTTTCCTAATTTTTTATACAACCAAACACCGAAAAATAGGTAAAATATTTTACGCCCAAACAAACGGAACCTTGATAACTTCCCGTGGTTTTTACCCATTTCGAGATTTTTCACGTATGCCTTGTTGTTTATCGTTACTCTGTAGTTCCTATTTCATTGCTTATTGGGTTGGATAGTGAAATAGGAATTTCACAAAGCTTCTCATCAAAAGCAAAAAAAACAAAAAAGAGAAAAACGAAATTGATTTCAGCAATTTTTTTTTTATGAGATTTCTTACAGTTTTAACATCTTCAAAACTATCCTCGTACTGCCCGGCGATCTCATTGACAATAACAAGGCTCCTCCGACCTTTCTGCTGTTTCCTTGAAATCTTCTTGGCTTTAGGCAATAGCCTGCACTTACGCCCTGGACCAGTGAAAGAACAGTAGATTTGGGTTTTGGCAATTGAATTCCTCTGTGAAATCAAGGCTCCGTTACCCTTGCAATTCAAACCATCCACACACAAGAATGGAGAAGTATGGGAATCCACAACTGATGAACCCACCACAAATAAAGATCCCACCATCCTCACAGGAGAAAATTTTCACCAAAACAGGAATATACCCAGATCAAGATCAAACTTTTGGGCAAGAAATTTGGAGAAACAGGAGATACCCACTTGAGAAAATCAAGAAAGAATTGGTGGGTATCTAAGAAAATTGGGAATTGGGAACTGTGGTCAAAGATTCATTCATGCAATTTGACGAAAAGGGTGCTTAGATAGTGAATCAAGCGTGAAGGAGGGAAGGTCTTTTGGGGCAAGAAATAGGTGAAGTGAGAGAATTGGGTAAGTTGAGTACGGTTGGGGTTTGGTGGCAATCACGAACCAGAAAATTTCCTGAGGTCCAAAATTCTCCAACCAAAATTGAAGGGGATATCCAATTGAAGGGGGATTCCAATTTGGAGGCTTTTTGGGCCACGTGCGAGGATCTTGACGAAGGTTCATGGACGTAATGACGTGTGAAATTTTCCAACGTCTTCTGGAAACACTTTTTGAAGATTTTATTTTATTTCTTTTCACAGCGATAGTTTACCATGCTAGTGGTTAATGCAAGCCGATCAACGAGAGTTAGAGCAGTAGTATTTCTCAATGGATATTAGAAGCTTCTGGACTCCGTACTAACTCTAACATCTCCCACTAACCCCCGCTGATGTATGACGATTGAAAAAAAAAAAAAAATGTTCACGACTGAACTCGATTCCTGACCTCTCTTACATAGGAAGGATCATGAGATGCCTAGTGCTCTATAGCCCATTGGCCAAGCCAATGTTATTCACCAACTTAAACTTGGGATTCTCCCACAGCACTAAGGCTGGTTCACTTGAAGCCCCAGAACCACCTTGTGTGACTGTGTTTCAAAAGCTTTCTTAAAAAATAAACAACTTATTTCATATTTTTAAATTCAAAAATAATGTAATTGAAAAATAATTTTACAATTTTTTTTTGCATCATATAAAAGATCGCATCGTGATCTTTCAAACAAGATCCATATTGTATATTTTTGGCTTATTTACCTTTTTGATCCCAAAAGTATTAGTGAGTGACCAATTTTGTCCCCAATGTAAACATTTGTTCAATTTCGTCCCCAACGTTTAAAATGTATGTCAATTTAGT
Source organism: Rhododendron ferrugineum (assembly GCA_025642025.1). Lineage (NCBI taxonomy): Eukaryota > Viridiplantae > Streptophyta > Magnoliopsida > Ericales > Ericaceae > Rhododendron > Rhododendron ferrugineum. The sequence goes on from JAOTQK010000001.1 coordinate 19,015,103, forward strand.
CCCAACCCCTAACGCCGTCTCTCTTGTCCGTTAAAATGGAGGTCATTAATGATATTTCTTCCACAAACAGTCAAACACTACAACAAATGAAAAAAAACAAAAAGACAAAAACAAGTGGGGGTACACAAGGAAAGGATCTACCCTCATCACCACCATTTATAACAAGAACGCTACACAGACCACCACTCCGCCGCCACCGTCCACGGTCGAACTCGACTACGACGACCCAAACTCCAACTTTGTCTCTCTCAACCAGTCACTCATAGAACATCTACTCCCCCTCCGACCCAAATAAAACCCACCTCCCCGAACCCATGCATGGACTTGCCCCATCCCTCTTCCATGCGAGTTCCTCCCAATCCACCACCGACCCACCCCGCTCTCACCGCTCCAATCCCGCCCCATCAAACAGATCACCAGTCCGGCCCCCACCCCCCGAAAGGCGTCGTCGTGGTCAGCTTCCTCGGCAGGCGGAGCACAGACATAACTCAGCTAATCAACCGAGTCGTGTCGGCTAATTTGGACAAGGATTTAGGGTTTTAGAAAGGGGTCTTCAAGGAATGCTTTTCATGTTCTCTGTAAACTTTTGTTCGCTAATTAGGTGCTAAAATTTCTTTGCTTGCAGTGGATTTGTTTTCTGCAAGTTTTTGTAACTTGAGGATAGGTTTTTAGTTTTCTTCAAATCGACATTGGCATGCCACTGTTGCTTTTTTTGTGTGTGTGTGTGTTTTTTTATAGGAAATGATATTGACACTCCAAAAAACAAAGGAAAGAGGCTTTGGAGTTACACTGATTTTGGAGTGCCTGCATCAATTTTTGAAGTGCCGATATCATTTCCTTTTTTTATACTTCTAGTTCTCTCTCTCTCTCTCTCTCTCTCTCTCTTTTGGTAGTGTTTAGGGGTGAAATACCACTAATTTCCTCCATTTTAACGGACAATAGAGACGGCGTTAGGGGTTGGGACCAAATTAACACACATTTTAAACGTTGAGGACGAAATTGGACAAATGTTTAGATTGGGGATGAAACTGGCCACTCACTAATACTTTGGGGACCAAAAAGATAAATAAGCCGTATATTTTTAGATTTCAATAAACTCATAAAATTTGAGCTTGAAATTGCATTCTTAAAAAATAAGATTTTTTTTTTCCTGGAACGGGGCCTTATGGTTTTTAAGAAGTTGTCTCTACACTTAGTATTTCTAGCTCTTTATCTATTTCTCTTCATTCAGTACTTAAAAAACTTGGAACATTTACCAAACAACTCTTAAGCCTCCCTTCATGAGCACTGTGAAGCTGTCCAAATAAGAATTTTTTTTTTTTAAAGGCACTTCAAAAACGTGAACAATGAGAAGTTTGAACATAGAGTTTTGGGAAGGGAAAGACGGCTGCCGATAAAGAGTTTTTTGGTGAATAATTGTTTGGTAAACGTGAACAATAAGACTGTCAGAACATAGGCTATACCTCAAATTATGCTGATCACTAGTGATCAGGTATCGTCTGTGTTGTGCGATACGTGGAAGACATAACAATTCGAACTAGCACAAGCAATCTAAAAACGTGAACAATAAAGAAGAAAGAATGAAGCGCAAAATGAAAGGAGAGAGAGAGACCTACTAGCCAATGTTGGGGGTTACCTACCGGTAGTCTAGGAAACTAGTAGTTCATAATTGAGAGGCGGACTGAAACGAAAAGTAAGGGAAAGCCCAGTCAGAACAAAAGCAGTAAATTCCTCGCAAGAAATAATCGCACAAGAACACAAAAGATTTATGTGGTTTGACAGTTGACACACAGTCTATGTACGTATCTACTGTATGGGGGGAAAGTGACAAATGAATCGATCTGCTATGGGATTTGATTCCGCTTTGTTTGATGTGAGTTATATGGCGAGAAAGAAATTTAAGATGCTTTGAAGGGATTGAAATGCCTTTTTTCTAGGATCAAGAGTTTTTTGGTGAATATATAGTTTGTATAGTTGAGACAAGATCGAGAGAATGTTCTCTTTCTCTTGACCAATATCCGTCTAGATTTGTTTGAGTTTTTCCATTCTCGTGGAAGTGTATAGGGCCTTTTTGTCTTGTGGCTTTTTTTTTTTTGTAATCGGGTGACATTCTCTTATAGCCTTCTTTTTAATATATTTATTTACTTATATATATAAAAAAAAATCTGCTATATATAATCATCAAGAATTACAAGCTCAAATCTCCTCTCCATGCGCCTCTCTATTTTTCTGGGTTTCTCCCACCAAAGAACAAACTTAGCAAATCCTAAAATTGGACAAAACGAGTTTATATAGAGCTAGCTGTCCAGTGTCGCGATCGTCGAGCCCGTCCGGAAGGGAATTCCAATACCCTAGAAAACTACCTTGCGACATCGACCTTCTGGACGGCTCTCAGTCTTGTCCGGACGGAATATAAAGAAACATCCCTCTTCACATATTGAAGCCACACACACAGCAGTCTGGTATGCTTTCAAAACACAATTATGTTAATAAAAAAGAGATTTACATTATAAATGTATTCTGAAAATATATTAAACCATATTGGATAAATTGTGAGCGACATAAAAAAGCCTTTGGTACTTCGGAGAAATTAACCAAGTCTTGATCGAACTTATATTTTGCTCGATTGATACACGAATTTTGGTTGATGAAGGAAAATGTAGGAAGTATCCGTTAGAATTCATGCATGTAACTCAAATAACGGGTGACAACAACAATAGCCTGTTGCGATATTGAGCCATGTGTGAAGCACTTTCTTTAGAGAAGAACTAATGTCTCTTCCTGCACTGAGTTAAATGGCGTTCCCTCTCAAGGAACAACGATCTTCCCAAAACCTTTGTGCGATTTAGAGCTTTCACATGAATCAAGAACCGCTCTTATGCTAAAAGGACTAAATTAAATAATTTATCTCAACTCAAAATTTTCATCAACTATGTATAAATATATAATTTTATTTGTGGTTAAATATTTTTGTAACGCTCCACTTTGTGAGTCGCTTTGGCTAGGTGGCTAAGACCTGCGACTTAAGAGTTTGATCCTATAATGTTATAGGTGCTATCAATTTTTTTGGGGCCAATTCATGTGGGGCGCCTTTGGCCTGATTTTAATTGCCTCCCCTCCCCAACCCTTAGTTGATAATGAGGTTGGTCTCCCGAAAATAGATGAAGTGTCCATAAGCTGGTCTGAACATATGAGTAATAAAAAACCTCTCTACTTTATGTGCTATTGGTACACACCAATGTATATACTAGGGAGAATATTGAGAATTGCATTTAAGTCCCAATTTATTTTGACTAAATGCATGTGATGGATGAAGTAGAAGTTACAAAATTTTGTACCGGCCTCATCATCTCATTACTCCAAATCAATAATCATAAAAAAGTACAAAAGCACATAAATGAGTTCATAAACATATTTCAAGTCATCAAAATATACAACAGAAAAACGAGGATCCCTTCTTCTTTTTATCGGAAAAAGTAAGATTTTATTAATGGGAAGGGAAAAGGGATACATCCAAAAGATAAAGCCCTAAACACCCGATGGCCTAAAAGCCCAGATAAAACAAATAAAACTGAATCCTATGCCTCTTTCTTTTCCCCAAAAACATTGGGCTTATACAACCAACTGGGATTAATTGAGTTAGCCATAACATTGTAACTCCATACTTCAAAAATAAAAAGTCCGGAGGCCAATATTTGTCCAAAACAAACACCGATTATTTCATTTGTCCGAATGAATGTTTTTGTCTACAAAACAACATCGTTTTGACGCCCTTCAAAACCGCAGTGCACGGCCGCACTACATCGTCTCCAAGTCCTCAAATAAATCAAGTGGAGAGGCTTGTGCAGGCAGCACCTAAACCCTTTCTTTGACTTTTGCTCGGCACTTCCCATTCAAAGACATATATAGTAGTAGCTAGCTGAGAATTACTTTATTTTTTTTTTCGGAGGCCCAATTTCGTGCGTCGTCCAAAAGTGTTTTGGACGATCCGAACTAAAAACAAACTATTATCCGTAAAAGATCTTTATTACCGATAATAATTTAAAAAAAATCTCAATTATTAATTGCCGAAACGGATGATTGAGATTGCACGGCTCCGTGAATAAGGTATTAACGTAGCTAGCTAGCCTAATTGTGTGGATGCTCCAAGCAGTTAACTGAATTCAGGGAGATGCACGTGTGGTTAAAGTTATACTACCTTGGATTCTGGGACCATATATAGAAGATCACGCCGAAGCCCTGGTTTGTGGGGGTATCCTAAGATACAAGGTTTGAAAAACGTCAACGATATCGAGGCAGGCAGGCAGGCTCATCGGACATTTTTAATGAAATCACTCACTACTCACGGCCGGATCAATTCATTCATGATCGATGGGGGCCTAGCTCGATCAATTAGGGCGCGCGGGGCAACAAACCTTCACTGCCCTTAATCTATTAACTGTCCCTCGGGTAGCGGGAGGAGCTGTCTCTTAAGAAGATAGGATAATAATCCCTAGAAGCATATACTTATAAGATTTTCATTTCCCTGATTAATTTTGTGAAAAGAAAAAATTGAATGTGAAATTTAGTAATTTTAAGGGTGGGGATGATGCCACGTGCAATGCGTTTGTCGGGATTCGGATGCTTTGTTTCATTATTATATCTATGCAACTTGTAGGCTGCAGCTTCTCTCTCGGATTCCTATTTGATCATTTATTTAGCCCTCATGTAACGCAAAATTTTCGTTGTTACTTTAATTTTCTTTCTCGCGCGGGATTATTTTTCGAGTTGTTCTGCATTGAGCTTGATGTAGTTATTACGGATTCACATGTATAGATTACAATAGCGAACCAAATGTACCTCCATCTATTCAAACATGTAACTTCTTCTTGTTTGTTTTGGGGTCTCAAAATCCTGAGCACAGTCTTTAATAAATTTTCTTTAACTATCTCTCTTCACTTATATATTACTCTAAAAAATCTATCTCAAAATCCAAACTGAACTGGGCAATATGCATATATCCATTTAGCATACCAAAAAAAGAGAGTAATTATTCAATGCCTCTGGGTACCACGTGACGGTGCCCCAAACTCTTATCTCCACACACTTTGTGGTGGGGACCACACAAATGTGTGATGAAGAAATAGTTGGGGCACCACGTGATTGTACCCCAAATGCATTGAATAATTTTTCAAAAAAAAAGTAGTAGTTAGAAGTGCGAATCATCTAGTGCTTCCAAAGCCTTTTTTTTTTTTTTTCCAAAATGTTAGGAGGTTCCATTGATAGGAGAAACAGTATATCAAGAAGAGCAATATCCCTGCAACACATAACAGGCGAATCAAGCCACAAGGGAGAGGCCAGCAAGAAAGCACCTTGCACCCCGCTATTTGGTTTAGGAGGTGTTTGGACACTCCGATAACACATATGCATAGGTGTCATAACACCCATCCCAAACTCCCAATTTTTTCTTTCTTTTTGGTTAGACATAAGAAGCAAAATTTATGAAAATTAAAAATAAAATTCAGCAAGAGATTTTTTTGTTTAACAATTATATTAGTAATTAATTGGTTAGTGCATGTGTGGTCCCTAGCTTGTATCCGTATTGACTATAGCTGTTTAGGATAATCACGAAAAGGATTTGGACTTTGATCAATTAAGTCCAATTTCAACACTCACACAAATATATATATACTTATAATATATTATAGTTGTCAAAATTTGAATTCTCTCTTACAAGTGTTAATAATGTGTTGAATAAATTAATGTTCTTAATTAATAGTGCCACGGGCAGCGGGCAAACTGCCCAAATCATCACCTCTCAATATAATCCCCAAAATAATCACATAAAGATCCCAACTCCTCCTCTCCTCTCTCTCTCTCTCTCTCTCTCTATAGGGTTTCGATTAGGTCCTTTTGTCGGTCCAATAGTAAAGTGTTTTTTTTTGCTTCCGATTAGCTTCGATCCTCAGTTTTTTTTTTTCCTTCCTTGTCTTAGTCTTGATTCTGTCAAAGGTGTTTCTTCAAGCAGTTGTGGTTGTGCTGCTTCAATTTGTTGGGTTTGGTGTGTTCACTCTCATTTTTAGTCTTCAAATTTTTTTTTTTTTAAAAGTTTGGAAACTTTGATCTCTTCTTGATAAATCTTGTGTTGGGCTTTCAGGATTTTCAGCAGCGGAGTCTCTCTCTAGGGTTTGTTTTCTTAGAAGTTCTTTTGCTTTTAAATTACGGTTCTTCACCTCACCGCAAGCAATTTCTGTTCTCGATGAGCTCATCTGAAAACGCCTGTTTTTTTGCAGACGTTTTAGTACTTGAAAAGTTTTGAATCCAAGGAGGTTGCTGTTTCTTGGCTTTTATCACTTTCCAGTCAAATTTAGTAGTATAGCTTTCAAGAAAAGTAGTCTAGGTATATTTCTTCTTGTTTAGGAATCCTTTTGGTTTGAGTAATTCAGTAAAGCTCTTCACCAGTAGAGAATTAGACCAGTTTCCAAGCATGGCTCCATCTGCAGGAAAAAGAATAAAAGCAAGAAGAAGAAGAAGAAGAAGAAGCAGTACTACAACAAAACCCAGAAGAAGAACCCATTACAAGAAGCTCTCCAAGATTCAAGAAACTCCCCTTGATATGGCAGCAGCCACCAGTACTGCTTCCTCCTCCATCATCACCTATTCAAAGACTATCAAGAGAAAAACTACTACCTTAATTCCCAATGATTCCAATAGCCGCAGCCAAACACCGGAAAAGAAGTCGGTTTACGATTCCAATAGCTGCAACCAGACACAGGAAAACGTTTCGGTTGTTTCTCCCGATAGGAACGGAGCGTGCTCCATTAATGGTGCTGAAGTCATTTCCAGTACTACTGGGTGCTCAACTCCCAAAGGCCAGCGGTTCCGAATACCGGAGATTTTAACGTGTCCCCGGGCACCTATGAAGCGAAGAGCTTTGCAGAATTGCTCGGTGAGAAGAGGCCCAATAGCCTTCTTTGCTCCTCCAGATATAGAGCTCTTCTTTCTCTTTGCACTCGGCCATGTCCCGGCAGCCTGACTTGTTTTTGCCCTGTCTTCTTCATTTTTTTTTTTAAGTAAGATGATATATCATGCCCTTAGCTTTTTAGTTTGAGTTCTTCAGTTTGATTGAGTCTGAGAACTTGTGGAGTTCTATCGTAGGGTACTGTAGGGTATACTAATGAGATATAAATTTTAGGTTGTGGGTTTGCTCAAGGTTTTATTTTATTTGGTCAGCTCATATTGTTTTTTTTTTTGTTTTTTTGTGGGGTTTGATTTGAGGTTGAAGTTGCCAGTGTTTGTATTTTAAGTCAACCTGAGAAAAGCAAAAGAATAGACTTAATTACTTTTGTATTTCAGAAACTAGGCAGTGTTTCTTATTAAGCTTTTTCTTGATCTCTGCTTCTATTCTTCTCTTTTTTTCACATGTGACAGTGATTGATAGTATTTGATAGTTGATTAATGCACCACCATATCTTGAATCAGGGACCATCCCACTGATAAATGTATGAATGATTGAGCAAGTAATTAAATTAAGTAGTATCTAGTACTGATATTGCAACTCTAAGACTCATGAGGTCCCCCTTCTATTTCATTTTTCTGAACCCTGGTCAGAGGAGCCTGGAGCTTAAACTGCTGACTGATCAATCCTATGGTTCAGTCATTTCATTTGGTAGCTCGTGAGGATTTACTTTTACATTGAAACCAATTCTTGATTCCTCGTCGACGTAGGACCTAATTAGTCACATGATAATTAATCCTTCGAAATGTTTTGGACTCCTGCTCTCAATCATCGTACTATGCATGCCTGACGCTCTCAATTCTTTCTCTCGCGAATTTTAGTAGATTGACGTGTATATATATGTTTCAAAGACGCTACTTATCCTAAGACCTTCATTACCGGCTTGCTTTGGGGGGGGGGGGGGGGGGGTTACTGTTGTGTTGTCATTGCTAGACTAGAAAGTTGTCATTGCTAGACTAGAAAAAGGCTTCCACGAGGGTTTCCCAAATGGGTAGCCATTTGCAGTTTGTTGAAGTGAAAGTGACTTAGCCATAGAAGACAGCTTTTGTTCAAGTGGGAAGCTGGTACTATATATAATTTCCATCAGAAAAGCCATAAAATAAAATGAGGGGTACGTTTATGAGGACCGGATACGTTTTTAACCCTTCTCTCTCTCTCTCTCTCTCTCTTGTTTTTTAGCTATGGAGGTGGGATATCAAATGATCATGTAAGGGGGGGGCGAGGNNNNGATTTTAATTGCCTGGTGGTGTCTGTCTGTCTGTGTGTCTCAAGTTGAGCCAGCAAAATAAGAGAATCCAATGTCAAGTCTCGTGCGGGTTGTGATCAGAGAGAATCTCTAGGAAATTTCCATCATTTCTGTTCTCATTACTTTAGTACTTTGACTAATAATGTTGGGGAAACATATATATATGGAGTACATATATTATACCGACAACATTAGATTTTTTTCAGAAAGTCTGTTGACACAGACAAAATGCACACATATCTTGCACATATCATTGTGTGCGGTGCACTAAGAATTTTACACAAACAATTCAAACCGTTCATTAAATGTAAAACATTTTTTCAAGGACCTCCGCAAAAAATAAGCTTAATCCGATACCTAAAGTTTCTCTATTCAATTATCCAACTTTTCATTAACCTAAAATTTGGATGAAAAGTTAGATGATTGAATCGAGCACCTTTAGGCATCGGATTGAGCTTGTTTTTTGCAAATACCCGTAAAAAAATATTTTATATTTAATGAACTGCTTAGATCATTTGTGTGGGACCCTTAGTGGGCCTCACACAGTGATCTGTACATGATCTGTGTGGGTAGCATCTCTGGATTTTTTTCTCTCTCTGAATTTTATAGAAATTCACGCTACACTTTGTGGATTGGCCAATCGTCGCGAGGAGGGTGAGTCGGTGTCGGCTCATAAGCTCATAAGTTTTGCGGGTCGAAGCAAATTCTTTTAAATGAGGTTTTTCTATATTTTCCACATAAAAGTTGGTCTACAAAGAATTTCATAAAAAAAAAAAACCATTACAAAATATAAGCATATATATAGCTATCCCAAAAAAAAAATGCAACCATTACAATATCTCAAAATCCATCATTTGAATATTAATCTTCTTGCACTTTTTGTTGCAAACGTACTAAATAAGTCTCCATAGTCAAGCATTTTCATCCACTCTTTGTCAATGAAGAATATAGCCAATTCATTTAATCTTTCTTGTGACATAGTTAACCGAAGATAATTTTTGATCAATTTTAACTTTGAAAAGTTTCTTTCCGCCGAGTCATCTGTCGTCAACCTTGAACAGAATGCCGTAATGTGATGTAATTCTAATTCCACCGTTTCTATCTAATTGGGGCCTATTTTGTGATCCCTAAATTTCAATTGGGCCTACTTTGTGTAAAAGAGGTTTAGTTAAATTTATTTAGGCCATATATATATATATATTAGGGGTCCTAGAATTTTGATGCCCTCATTTTTAGTCATATTTTGGGCCCAAAGCCCATACTTCTCTGCTTACCTTATGAGCCGGCCCGAAGGGTAGTTTAAGAAGTAAAAAATTACACGGACATTCTATTCATCCAGCCCTACAAATTAATATGAGCAACTCAAATCATTAGAGCATCCCCATTGTAATAAGTAAATGAGTGTGGATAAACAAATTTAACAACAATACTCAAAAAATACTCCACATTGCAATAAGAAAAATTACAAGTCTTTTAGCAAATAACCAAATTTCACCCATTCCATAACCAAACGTAACAACTTTTACCAATAACCAAACTCAAAACTCAATAACTCAAAAACACCCCACATTGGAATCGTATCATCGAGAAGAATAATTTGGTGTGGTCGGGTGCGTAATTGGAATTCGTTTGCGATTGAACAAATGTGCATTGCGGGGTTTTTTTTTTGTTAGAGATGCAAAAATAACCAATGTGAAGGTATAGTTTGTTAAGTTTGATTATAGACTAAATAGATAATTAAATGCTGACGTGACACATTTTGATTATTACCATTGCGGATGCTTTTATGAAAGGATCCAGATGAGCCCATAATGCGGGCAAACTACACCCTAGGCTCCTTAATTTCATTTCAAGTTTATTTATATATATACTTACGGTTAATATTTCCGAATACTTAATCCCAAAAAGGGGTTTGGCTGCATGGGTATGAGAAAACAAATAAATGCATGTCCTTTATGAGTTCGGATGGCCGAATCCCACGGAGGCTAAACATTTCAAACCTTGAAGACATAGGAAGGTTTGCACGGTTATTGACTTCTGAGCCTCATAATAAGTCGAGATGCACGCAAGTTGATTTGAACATTCAATTATAAAAAATGCAAATAATTTCGTGAAGAGAGAGTAGTATTTGCAGGGGGGGTGTTGGGACTGCGAGAAAGAAAGGGGGAGGGGAGGAGAAAAAAGAGATTTGATTGAGTTAGTAGAATATTCAAGTTGAAAGTGGACCTCACCCAGCAATCATAAACACGTTTTGATCATACCAATATAGTAACTCCCAAGCAATTTTTTTAACACTATCTTAAACGAACTGGGGGATGGTGTTGTGCAGTACATCCAACGGGTCGAATTTCATCTCGACAATCAACGATCGAGAGCAGTTTATTGCCGATATGAAATCCGAGCCATTAGATACACGATCCAATGGCTCGAAAGTGCGCAACACGGTGCTGTGTATCTCACTGCACAACACCAACCTGAAGTCATCTTAAACAAAGCAAGGAAAGTGAGAGAACTGCAACTGAAAGACACTATTGTCTCAATTTTGCCTTGGTTTTAATTGGACCTCTGTTAGTAGACGATAGAATTGGTTCTTCAAAAATTTGGTCAAGGTTCATGTGAAGTGGCTTGGACGACTTGTAGGAAAGGGAAATGATTGGAACATAGATGTTCAGATATGTATACAGATGTGTTTGGAACAGTTTGATGTGCGTAAGTCCGATTTGCATCTTTTGTTGTGTATTCACTATAGCAAACATTGAAAGCGGGAGTGAAAAATCCTACTGAAGAATTATGTGACTTAGGTTCGAACATTTGTGGTCGCAACGTTGCACTACAAACAATGTTTTTCTATATAGTTCACCATCTCACAAGATGCGAGTGTGATGCATTCAACCCTAGGCAACATTAATATGAGTTCACGAGTTAGATGTAGAACATTTTCCCCAAAGCAATTAAGAGTACTGTCGTAGAATCTTGATACACTAACCTAGAGTAAAGTAAAACAAGGTTTTACCTAAAGTAAAACAAGGTTTTACTAAAAAGGGGGAATGAAAATTGCATCAATTTCGTTACTACTCCATTGCTTGCACACGTAGGGAGGAGAGAGAAAAATTAAAGAGAGAGAGAGAGAGAGAGAGAGAGAGAGAGAGAGAGAGAGAGAGAGAGAGAGAGAGAGAGAGAGAGAGAGA
>JAOTQK010000001.1:19026633-19047848 GCA_025642025.1 Rhododendron ferrugineum
GAGAGAGAGAGAGAGAGAGAGAGAGAGAGAGAGAGAGAGAGAGAGAGAGAGAGAATCAATTCTTGGAATGAGGATTGATGCAGTGAACTGCTGGGTGATTCTTTAAAGAAGTTTGCATATGGATTGATGTCTTTATCATAAAGTTGGAGAGTTTTGCTTTTTCAATTCCAATGATGTTCTAGTAAATTTCTTTATCAAAGCATAGACTTTACTTTGATTCTTTGATTGTACGAACAATTTTTTAAAAATATATATTTACCATTCTTTTTTGATTGTACGAACATTTTTAAAAAAATATATATTTACCATTCTTTTTTTTTTCAAGCGGTATAAATTAACGGGACTTAAAGGGTGGTTAGTAAGTTAGTTCACATGAAATCTAAAGGCTGTCCATAGTTTTGAACCATGAACGCTCCTGACGGGGACTCGAACTTTGGCATCCTACAAGAGAAGGTCCAGAAAATACCATTGAATTACAAGCCCGTTGACTATAAATTTACCATTCACAACCGATGTTTCTTTATTAATTATATCCCGCTTTCTCCGTAATTACACCACTAATGTTAATTGCTAACTTTTCTAGAATCCGAGGTTGCCTCTCTTGTCTTTTCACAAAGAAGAAATTAAATCCACGCTTTGAACTTTTGGGTCAAATTTCCTGCCAACATCTTTATTTTCCATTTTGAACATAACTCTTTGTCCCTTTTTTGCCAATCTAATTTTATTTATGTACTCAAAATTATTGAATTTTCCGCGGAATTTGTTTACTTCTTAATTAATTTATACATACCGTTATGACGGAATGATATATGTTATCAGGGACAAATAATTTTGAGTGATTAAATATTTCTTTCAAAAAAAAAATGTTGTAGACGAACGACGGTACGCGTTTTATTTATGGAAGTCATGTATTCGATATTTCATAGAAAATGGGAAAGTTGCATCCGCTTCATTCCGCGTATAGTAAAGATTGACTGACATCTCATTTATTTTAAGGTCGACGTAGAAGATCATCCCAACTTTGCTTCAAGTACGTACCTCTCTTTTTCTTATCAATGAAATATTTTCTTTGTTGGTTTTTAAAAAATGATATCATCCCAACTTCTTTAATCAAATAAAACTACATCATTTTGATCACTAATTAAATTTATGCAACCAAAACCATGTAATGTAAGCTCCAAAAAGCCGAGCTCCTTTGTGTTGGCAATTCCATTAACATTCCATTAACAAAACACACATTTTCCTGTATCCCGTTGTAGGTTGGGGTTCCGCGGAGGTTCGCTTACGTGTAAATACGTGTGAGTTGGAGAGGTGCGATTGGTCGATGGTTCGTGAAAGGAAAAGGAGGAGAAATCTTGTGGGGTGAGGGAAAGAGCAGGAGGTACAGGAGAGACAAAGACAGCGTGACCCTTGTTTCTTTTCGCGGGGTTAGCATCCGACTTTTCCTAGATTGAATGGGTGAGGTCACCTTTTCTTTGGGGAAGAATGTTCTCCTTCTTCAAATTCAGTGCTCACACACTCTCTCTCTCCGAAAAAGTCAGCTCTATCTAATCAGGGGGAATGTCAGGGGGAATTATAGGGTACCTGGTCCTAGGTCAGGCCCAGGACGACGTTCCTATGAAACCCCGACACGTGTCCCTCTTGTACCTCTGGGTCTTGGAGAAAACTCGTTCTCTCGCGAATTCTTTTCCGTGGGAGAGCTCGAATCCCTGCGACGCAACCTCCATCCCAAGCCACCAAGCCACAAGAATCTCTCCTATTCCCACGAGAGCAAGGTCACGACCTGCGGCGATCGTTTCCTCGTTGCGGAGTTCCTTCTAGACCTTGCCTTATGGCCCAGATGAAACTCTAGAGATCCTTAATCAAATCCGTTCCTTCTAGACCTTGCCTTATGGCCCAGATGAAACTCTAGAGATCCTTAATCAAATCCTTTCCTTGTAATTGCGAAATCTCGGAGGCTCGCGGGGCTTTACCCACGGTCTTCCGCTTCTAGGCTGTCTTGGAATCCATTTTCTCTTCCGCGGATTGAGCGGACTTCCGTGGATACCGCACCTCCCGCGGAAGCCTTCCGCGGGCATTCTCTTCGAACTCTGTACACGTGTTTCCTCTCAATTGGATAGTCAACCATTCTACTTTAGGTCGAAGTTTGACCAAGGCTTTCCTTCTGCGCGACCCCTGCTGCCACGTGCCCACCATTGATTGGCGAGTCAAACGGTTTTCTGTAGTCAAAGGTTAATAATTTCGACCGCACCTATACCCGTTTATCGAGTTGCATTTTATTTTTCTTCTCTTTTTAGAGTCTGTTTAACGATTATGTGGATGAATCATGTATTGAGTGTTTGAGTGTAGTAGTATAGTTGTACTGTGATCCGGGACATCAAGAAGAATCAAGCGGAGTTGATAGTGAAGAACCGAGCATGGCAGCATAATTCAGTTTTCCAGAAGTTGCTCAAGCAACAATCAAGCACTTTGTCAAGCAAGGCTTCAGATCAAAGGTTGCACGACGCTGCGGGCCGGATACGATATGTGTGAGGATCACCATAACTATCTTCTATGACACGTTCACGCTCGCGCTTGGTCTGAGTGTAGCATAGAAAGGCAATTAGCCTTGTGCTTGGCTTCCCTTCCGTTCCCGAAGCAGAGCAATAGGAAGTCCATTATCCTGTGTTCTGTGCTTCGAAATGACCATGATCCACTTGGACTGCATTAACCTACATATCTTGGGCCGTCATTTTCCCTTAGTTTTAACTTGTTAATCTGTGAATTAACCTACAAATCTCAACTTATTAACCGCAATACCAAAGTGGCCCATTGGGCTATGATGCCCAATTAATTAACCACATTTAGATGGGTTTAGTCCCAACAGCAATTTTACCTGCTCCTAATTAATCCAAGTTAGATATTAGGCTTTAATTTAATATCTCCTACCCAAAGTGAGAAACAAGAGGGAATTTTTTTGTGAAGCATCGATGATTCGCTGGACGAGCTCTATGAAATGTACGAATTGGCCAATCATATCGATGGGATCTGGGCAAAATAAACTTAATTAGTAAGACTATGCTTTACGAAAATATGATCCTAACCAAAAATTTGAACAAAGAAAAAGAAACTTTACGAATCTCAAGAAATGAATGGATATCAAATCATATTGACATGGGCTCGGAAGCACTAAAATCCGAGTTAGAGCTCGCCGTATACGTACAAATATATGATCTCAACCAAAACTTTGAGAAAGACTAATGGAATTTTTGCAGACGAGCCGCTTGGTGATCCTACAAATATATGATCTCAACCAAAACTTTGAGTTAGTGCTAAATTGGAATTATCAGAAGAAATTTTGAAATTATGCGGAAGCGTTTAATCTACTCCTAGAGGGGGGGTGAATAGGAATTTTGTTAAAAAATTACCAATTTGAATAAAAATATAGATGAACGGATTGATTATCGATTAATCCAAACCAAAAATAAAGTACTGCAGTAGAATAAAAAATGTAACAAGAGACGCACGATTTACGTGGAAAAACTTAGGGTCCTAAATAACCCTAAGCCAAAACCACGGCCTAACACTACTGTTTTATTCTATTAATCGAAAAGAAGTACAGATTGCGAAATAGCAAAAACCTTACCCAAGCCTTTACCTATTCTCGCTAATCTCCGATGCTCCCAGAGTTTCTTCAAGATCCAATAGATGCACCACGGACTTCACGCCCGATCTCCGGATTCAACCAGCTCCGAATCAATCTCCCAAAGATTCGGCCACAGCAGCAAACAGCACAAAGAACCACGAACAGTGAATGAATGATATGATGTGAAGCGTGATCTAAACAACTCAAACCGCATTCGAAGATGCAAGAACTAATTAAACAGAAAAAGAACGGAATACGGGCTGCCAAAAAAAAACCTAAGTGTCGTGCACCCCTTTCTTTCTTTGTTAAAGCAAAATAATAAAAACTCTTCTCTATCCAATTGAAAGAAGAGTTGTCCACCCCTTTTTTTATACTTCTATTTTTACTTCAAACGAAAATCTTTTCAAGACGCATTAACGGAAAGCAAATTTTCGGACCAAATTTTTGGAGAGATTTTAGGAAAGGCAAAACGAGTAATCTTTTTATACTCTGCGAAAAAAAAAAAAAAACTTGTGATGATATGTATATATATGGAAAACAAAATTTCTGTCAATTTTATAGAAAAGACAATCGTGCCAAAATAAAAATTTCTACTCTTGGAAACAATATGCATGATGTGCTGTGTAATACTTTTACCTTTCACGGAATTGGCTCGATTCCGTAGCGGTCAACTTGGCACAAATAATGGGAGGAGCATCGAGCGAGATACTACCCTCTAATTAACCTACCCATTACAATCAAATGGATTCGATATAACAAAGACACAAATGGAGGTTTTGAACAACCCCGGAAAGTGCCAAAATATCTAACAAATTTTATTTTAGACACAATTTATTTTAACTTTTAAATTAGGTAAGATTTGACAAAATCACCTTTTCCAGGTTGTCTTTGAGATCATCTAAAAAAAAGATCTTTTTTTTTTCATGTGTTTCTGATATTATTTTTTTTTTATCAGGTGGGAAGGGGCGACCAGCGGAGCAACTCTCTCTGGGCGTGATCATAGGGATTCCCGACCCGCTGTAGAATGTCCGGTTTGAGGCATAACTACTATCTGTGACAATAAAAACATGCCGTCACCACAACACTATCTAGGTATTAAATGAAAAATGGCCCTCCAAGCAAAACCAGTCAAAGTCGTCCCACAAGGCGAGAAACAAATCCTTGCTTGGTGTCGGTCTGGAACCGCCGACACGGAGGAAGGAGCTTTAATCCACTCACCCAATATTTTGATGTAACATATTTGTACTGGAGTTATCTTTTGACCAAAGATTCTCGTCTTTTTCACGTTTTGTGCTGTGCTGTGCTGCATCAGAATGAATGAAACTTATAAGGCCACCGATGATTTCCAAAATAAAGTTCCAAATTGAAGGGACATGTTGAATTCACAGGAAAATGGGCTTTATTACACTATATATATGAAATTAGGCCATGTTCTGCTAATTTTTTTTTTAAATATTTATTTTTCGTTTTACGAGACATGTCATTCTTTCATAATAAATCACCTTTAATCATTCTTTGTTTGCTTATAGTGCAATAGATAATGAGTTGTTTTCAAAATAAATTTCCTTACGGTGGCACGTGTTATGAAAAGCCGTCGTGCAAACTACAGATATGGTTAGATTCTTTTTCATAGTGTCTCTCCGAACTAGTATTTTTTCTTATAAAAAGTCGTCCTAGCTCCAATTTTATGTGCAGTATAGATTTTGATTTAGGATTCAACAAATTTGTAAATCGTTGTCATTGGCTCACGTTTTACGCTATATATGCCTGCAGAATGACTAAACTTGAGTTCGCATTGGATTTTCAAAATAAATTATAAACTGATTTAGGAAAGTAATTTTGGCACTCCACATTTAGTCATTGGCACTTCATATTTTGTCTTTATCCTACGTGAAATTACCAAATTACCCTTTATTTTGTTAGGGTTCGTCCACTTTAAAGGGTAATTTGGTAATTTCAAATATAAAAGACAAAAAAAATGGAGTGCCAAAATCAATTTCCATTTCGAAATAGTAAATAAAAATAGAAGGGAGAACTTGAATTCACAAGATAATGAGCTCTATTACTATAATGAAGTTAGTTAGTTGTACTCTGCTTGATTATCATATGATAAAGGATGAAATATTTTTAACATAGAATTTTTAATGGTGACACATGGCATTTTTTAGAGTTTTCGTCGTAATAAAATTACCCTTAAATTACAACACTTGCTCCGTCCCACACAATTTTAGTTCGTTTAATTGTTAAATTTCAACTTTCTAAGAAGACATAGATTTAAATTTTAATGGCCTTCAAATCAAATCGGAAGGTACTCATAATCAAAATTGTCCCTCTATATCTAAACCTTTCAAAGTGTGAAAACCCACTTATGAAAAATATAATTTGGAAGATTTCACAAAGATTTTGGGTTTGACTTCTCAAAGTGAACGTGTTTTTGAAACATTCAAAAATATAAGGATAGATTAAAATTATGTGACTCAGGGAGTAATTGTCTTAAATAAGATTTAATTTAGATTAGGTTAAATTATTTTTTCTGTGTACCACCTCATGCTAGCTCTCAAAACTTTTCCTATAAAAGGTCGCCCTTCAGCAAGTATTGGGTTTGGAATAAGTCAAAACTGAGGTTATTTATTTATTTTTTTTTGTCTTTATTCAAATTTTTTCCGTATTCGATCATTTTGCGTCAAACTTTAGTAACTTAATGATTCGTTTCGTCGAGAGGAATCAGAAAAATAATTTTTTTTGAGTTTTCCCGTAGTTCGACTGGAGAATCCAACTCCACCTGGTCGTATGAAACTGGCACGCATCCTGGCTTTCGATCATAATTTTTTATTTTTTCAATTTCTCTTGACAAGACGAATCAATAAGTCACAAAAGTTTAATGCAAAATTAAAAAATGCAATTTTTTTTTGAATAAAGACAAACAAAAAAGTTACTTAACTTTTTTAATCGAAGCTCATATATCAATGCTCTTAAACAAAATTACAAAAAAAAAATACTCCATTGATTCCACAAAGATAGTCTACCACGAAAAGACGTGTAATTTACGGATAAAAAACTAAAGTACTTTTGTGCATAAACTTTTAAATTTCTTGACACAAAATTAAAAGGGTAATTGAAATCTTTAATTTGATATCAAGAAATTTAAAAAGAGTTATGAACAAAAGTGCTTTAGTTTTTTATTTAAAAATTATACCGAAATAGGCTACCTTGGCAGGACAAAGAGAATTTTTTTTGTCTTTGATCTCCTCGACGAGTCCTACAGGACGATCATCTACAAAAAAAAAATTGAGTAACAATCATAATTTTTTACTTGTTGGATTGCTCTCGTTGAGATAAACAATAAAAATTTGACCCAAAATTAATACTAAGTACGAAAATAATTTAAATAAAAACAAAACAAAAAAGCTCAAACTTTTTTTCTGGGAAAAAAAAAACCGTCAATAATTAGCGGTATCCTGTGGCTGATAGCGCCGTCACAGCATAAAGGTCGGAGGAACGCATACAGGGACAGGGTACATCTGGGTGGGGGTGAGTCGTAGCTTAGCCTAGCCAAGTGGCTGCAGTTAACAACTACTACTAGTAGATTTTCTAGAACAAAAATATACATACTCCATCGATGTTTACTACTCTCTCTCTATCCATTTTTTCCCCTAGATCTTCTCTCTCCGAGCATTAATGATCCTAACACCGAACTCCATAAAAAGAGCGCCAAAAATTTCATTTGGGTTTTGGTAAATTCGTCGTTCGCCAGTCTCTCCACACCTGTAAGTCGTCTTCTCAACGCCTTCGATTCGTTCTTCATATATGTAGATGTTGATGGGTGCTTTTTGTTTTGACTTCTAGGGTTTTCTTAGAATTGGGATTTTTTTAGCTATTTGGGTTTTTGAGAATTGGGTTTTTTGAAATTGTTCACCTGTTTAGTCCTTTTTCTTGATTCTTGATTTTGATGGGTATCTGGTTGTGGCATTGAATTAGTCAGATTTTAGGATTTTGATGGGTATATGGTTGTGAAAGTAGTGTCAATTGTGTTGGCTGGAAGTAAAAATGGAAGTTGGGGTTTGGATAATATTGAATGGTGTTCCCTTGGAAAAGGAATGATAAAGTTGGAAAACCCTTCGAATTGTGATACTATTGAGTTTTGACCTGATGAAATATCTGGGTATGCCTTTTTTCCTGGAAAAGAGGAAAATACGCATATCGATATGGGGCTGGTGCGGACACGTACCAATTCATGAATAATGCCAAAAAAATGTTTCGTGAAGTTGTAGTGGGGGTGAAGAACTTGAAACTAGAGGAGGGCCTAATTGAATAGACAATTCATAACCCCATAGCCATAGGTATCATATGCCCACAAAAGTTACGGCTTAATTGTCATTTACAAATTATAGGGCCTATAGGGTACGTATCCAAAAGAAGGTTATTCTGGGCAGCTCATGATCTTTCACGGGACAGGATGCTAATAGAAACAGAAGCTTTGATCCCTGTACTAGGAGAGCATAAATTTGCTTACCAGTTCAACTTCTGATGAATCAAGATAATTTTTTTTCTCTTACGAATAGTCGTTGTTTGTGCTTCTATAGTAGTAGGAGTTGGATTTCTTCAGTTTATTTCCACTCACAGTCACAAAGGAGGGTAAGGATATTTCTTATTGCTACTCCATTTAGGAAGCCTTTATAAAAGAATGAATAGTTTGAGTTTCCTATGATCCAAATGTTACATTTAGAGATCCAAGGAGACTATAAATCACGGTATTTGTCTAAGTCCCTTGTTTTGTTTGCATGCATGAGTGCGTGTTCTAATTATAAGTATAGGATCTCGAACAAAGTTCTGATGAGAGCCTTACAAATTTCTGTACAAGCTGAGCCACGCTGCCTTTAATACTTATTGGAGACATTTAATAGAGGCTATTTCAAGAGCCTAGAAGCATTTTTCTTTGCAATGGTAGCAATATTTGTATATATTTCAATGATTTTCTCTTTTTTGCTATGTCCTTGAACTATCTATGCTTGTGTGGACCTCTCTGTATCTGTTAATAAACTACGATATATGCAGTTTGTGCAGGGATTCGCAAGCATGCAGTCAAATTCTAGAAGTGCTAGTCGAATAGAAGCTAATCCATACAGTATTTCTCCATCAACAGGTTGTTCAGAACCTTGGTGGCGCAGTTCGGGTACTAGTTCCATCCCCCCTGCTGTGATAGGGCGAAACACAGCTAATTCTTCAATGGAGCAATCTAAAGATTGTCCTTCACTATCTGATGGTGAGTTGGATGAGGATATGGTGCTGTCATAGAATCACAAGTCATTGTTTCGCCACATCCAGTTATTGTTCAAACCAGTTTAATGTAGTTGACAGTTTCTGGATAGAGCAAACTGGAATAATTGTGATTTAACGAGATAGGAAATCGCCGCTGCAATTCCTTTGTTGGATTTGTTACGTACAGAAATTTCTCCTGTGCTGAGTTTCAGATTACGGGGGACGAATACTGGCTGTATAACTGATCTTTTAGAATCTAATATTGACCAGGGGCACAGTTGAATGTACTTGAGAATGAAACCAAGCTCATCGTTTTTTATATAATGAAAAATTGGAAGATTGGTTCAAGCCTCCAGATGAGCTGATTTATCGTAAGGCCAATTGAAAAATTATTTTAAAATTATGGAACGGCTTGGATTATCCGTGCAGGACCCGAAAGTGGGCCCCGCGTGCCCGGTTTGTGCACCGTCGGTGCATATTTGGTCGGTTCCCATAGAAGGGTTAGTTTTTATAACTTTTGTGTGTGAGTGTAGGTATTGAGGAGGGACTCATTGCTATAGTGATGGTAACTGATCATTGGACTTTTAAGTTTGTTCTAATAGTAGCTTCCATCACATAATTTCAATGAGTATATTTCATGCAACATGATGGAAAAGCTTATATACCGGCTATGTTAGGACATGGCATGTTTTACAGAAGTCTTTACGTAGTAATATTTACTAGCTGCTAGGCCACACATGCAGAAGTAGACACGCATACTGACATGGGTATATGTATTTTTCATATGTAACGATTTCACATAATTCTCTTTGGTGAATTTATCTCTCATTCTGCACTATCTTCTGTTTTCCCATTGTAGGTCCTTTTGTTTTGAAAAATTACAGTAGGTTGTATACATGCATTCTTTGCCACCAAAATCCTTTGGTGGGCTCAGCAGTGTGAAACTTCCCAATTTTCTACTAATGGTGATTTTGTTTCAAACATTAGAGGAAAATAATGGACAAGATCATCAGGATTTCCAGCATCAAGCATCAGCCGTGCCTCGGAGTAATGGAAACCATGCACAGCCTCAGCAATTTGAACTTGTTGGACACTCAATTGTAAGTTTGGTTTTCCACCTTTCTTGACCTGCCTAGTCTGTCAAAGCTGCATTGGTGAATGTTCTATTTCTAGTTGTGCACTCAATTATATCATGGCATTGAAATAGAAGAATATTACTAGTGTTCTTGTAACTATTGCAGGCTTGTACAGTAAATCCATATCAGGATCCATATTATGGGGGAATGATGGCAGCTTATGGTCCTCAGCCTGTGGTATGTCTACACTATCTCTTCCACCATTTGAAACGATAAGCAATTTTTGCTTGATTTTATGAACCAAAAAAACTTGATTGGTTTAGTTAGTAACTGCCAATCAATTCATTGATGTCCTCTCTCTTTAATTTGTGGAATTATTTGTTGAAACTTGAAAGAGGTGCTTTTCTGAAAGTGAAGTTCTTTCAGTCAGTATCCTATGTTCCATTGTTTGATTGGAAATTGAATCTTTGTTATGCAACGTATGGGCTAACCACGTGTCTTTACAAGAAAGTCTTGGGGACTAGCTTAGAGAATCAGGTTTGGTGGTAACTGCTTGAAAGTTTGTATATTAACGGTCAGCTGACTGGTCTTTAATGTTTATAGGATAGCTACTTCATCTTTGTTTGGTGAAAATTGACTTTACACCCTCCTACTGTGCTCCACACACTTGCACACACCGACCACCACCACCACCACCACCACCTCGACAAGCACACACACAAGGATGGGAATGGAGCGGGGCGGGGCGAATATCTATATGTCCATCTCTGATCCCTGAACCCAACTCCAATTCCCCTCCCCGCCCCGATCCCTAGCGGGGAAATCTGTTTATACTCTATCCCCCCCAAACGGCTAATCCCAACATGAAAAGGTTTCTCGTCTAATATTTCGAGACACTAAAAAAAATTATGTCACAAGCAATAAATTATGGAAATCCAAAATCTGGTTATATCTGCATCCACTAAAAAAGAACAATATCATCATCATGATATCAACCTTCCAGAACTCAAAATTTTAATATAAATTCACGAACCTTTAACTTACAACACTAGAATCAGTTTCGAAAGATACAGAATAAAAAAAAGGCATGCCAATTAAAGCATAATCAAGGGTACAAAGAGTAGATTAAATAAGGAAAAACAGGGATTGGGGTAGGGTGGGGTGGGGGTAGACGGGTAGTGGTATACCCGCCTCCAACTTGTTCCCTGATTTTTTCCAAAATCCTTCCCGAGTCAACTTGTTTCCGGAAAAAGATCCCTGAATCTCCAATCCACTCGGGGTGGGGAACGGAGCGGGTATGATCTTATTGGGGAGAATTGCCATCCCTGGTTACACCACCTTAACACACACCCCAGTTCGAAAAAAAAAAAAAAAACCACCCAGTCACCATACCCGCACCCAGCCATTCCCTTTCCCCCAGCGCCCCCCAGCTCGAAAAATAGATTGGTTCCTTTATAATATGTTTCTTCGTGACGGATGTATCAAACTTTTGATATATTATTGCAATGGACAGGTGCCACCTCATTTACTTGATATGCATCATGCGAGAATGCCTTTGCCCTTTGAAATGGCACAAGAGCCTGTTTATGTGAACGCAAAGCAATATCATGGGATTTTGAGGCGAAGGCAATCACGTGCTAAAGAGGAGCTTGAAAGGAAGCTTATAAAAGCTCGAAAGGTTGGTTTTCCAAATAAGCCTTGTTTTAATGGTTCAATGCCTCCTGTTTCTTAACTTTGTTGTAGCCGTTTAGTCAGAGTAGTATAACTAACACTTTTGGAATCGTGTAATCTGTTTCCCTTTCCTTTAGCCATATCTTCACGAATCCCGGCACCAGCATGCTATGAGGAGGGCAAGGGCGTCTGGAGGTCGTTTTGCCAAAAAAACTGACTCTGCCATCTCACCTAACTCTGCCAGTTCATCGGGTTCTGAACGTTTGCACCATGATGCTCCTGAAGCCCAGAATAGTCATCAGGAAGCAAAAGGACCTACATTCAGTGGGTTCTGAATCTTCGCATAGGGGACTTGCCAACTATTATGAAGAATTTG
This sequence comes from Rhododendron ferrugineum, assembly GCA_025642025.1. Classification (NCBI taxonomy): domain Eukaryota; kingdom Viridiplantae; phylum Streptophyta; class Magnoliopsida; order Ericales; family Ericaceae; genus Rhododendron; species Rhododendron ferrugineum. The sequence continues at coordinate 19,038,641 of JAOTQK010000001.1, forward strand.
TCTCTCACGTAAACGGAAGGAGGTGAAACTGTCTGTGACCCGGGTATTTCCGTGGCAAATCATTCTTGGCTATTTTTTAGTTGTCGAGTGCCGAATTATTCTTGGCTTCACTTGTGGTCGGGTAGAACTACGATAGAGGGAAATAGGTTTGTTTGTGTTTTGTACAAATTAAAGGAGGTTCACGTCGGATCATAATTTGAACGGAAGTCTGTGGGAGTGGAGGTATTTTTTTGTGACCTGATTACAAACCCGCTTAAACAAATGAGCAAAACCCGAACCCACATATTGTGTGGAGGTTTGTGTGGGTTCGTGGGTTTGGGTTTAATTTGCTACCGATAGTACTACGGTGTCGGATATTAAACCTTTCTCTGGGGAACAAGGTTGGTTTAACAAAAGGAAGACTTGCATATTTCTACTCTTTACGTTATGCCTCTTATGCGTGTCGCATATTCTCCTATGGAATTTCAGTTTGTGCTATATTATGTGAAGTCGAAAGGCAAGTTGCACACAGCTCGGTGTGAACAGTACCATCCCCAGTATGTGTTCGTAGGGCAAGTTATTCATGTGAACAGTACCATCTCCAGGTGATGGATTTGACGAAAATGCTTTCAGGGCAAATGAGATTAGGATATACCAGCAAAATCAAATGCTGCAGAACGTCCTGTTCGAAATAATGAGAGGGATTTGAAAGTTTTTTGTGGAATTTTAGGATTACAGGACCAACAGAGGATTGTGTTGGTTTGGGGGCTGCACTTTGCAGTGCCTTTCCCCTCACTGCAGGGACTCCGGACACATGTATACCCGTTACATTGAGACTTTCACCCTATGGGATAGTACAACACTAACCTCAGTCCTCTATCCCCTGCCAGTCTCTCATAGCAAACATTTAGGACTAATTATCCATTTAGTGCTTGTGGTGCTCTAGCTCTAGAGGCCTCTATCAACACACATTCATGTGGATTTCATATGCTTCGTTTTGAGCCCCAAGTAGATGTGCGGTGGTAGAGACCTTTGTAGCATCACGTGGCGATGCTTTAAGAGCAAGTAATAGTTTTTCCACATTTAGGTAGATTTTGGGTAAATTTCACTAACACCCTCTCCATTTTAATAAAATCACATTGCATATTACTTCTTTACTCTGTAAAATCACACTACAACCATTCGGTGGACCCCAATTTTTGGCTCACACCAATTTGAAATGAAATTTGGCTCACACCAATTTTTTGGTAGTAGCTTTCTTGATGGACCCACCAAATAACTATAAAAACTGGTTCTCTCAGAATCTCTCATTGCATTTAGAGTATCATTTTGTCAAAGTGAGTGTCTTCTTGACGCAGTTATTCAATCTCGCGCGTCTATTTTAGTTTTGGGCAGTCCAGATTTTAATGAAGCTTTTTCGGGAAAAAGTTAATCACAATCAATTATTACCAGTCATAATTAATTTTCAATCTGAATTGTCCAAAAACATTTTGGACCATCGCGATTGAGCTCCGTAATTTTTTCTTTACGGAACAGCAGTAAAAAAGATTTTCTCCTGAGAAAGAGAAAGCTAAAATTGCTCAAAGAAAAGACAAGGAAATTTTTTGTTGTTGAAATTGACAGAAGGAGGAGAGAAAAAAAAGGTCTCTCCCAGAGCTTCTCTCTCTCTCTCTCTCACATGGCGGATTCACACGATATCATTATTTTGCACCATTTCTCCAACAAACCTTTTATAGGATATTCCATCAATTGAAGCTCTTGACCTTCAAACCCGTCTGGGTTCTTCCTCAAATCTCATCTTCTTGCATGCATCAAATATCCCCTGAAAAAAAAATAAAAAATTCAAGACTACACAAAAAATTCACAGGTATGTTTATTGTGCGATTTACGAGTTGGCTTCATTTAGTTTCTTAAAATTCCACACTTTTTTGTGTGTCTCCCCCTCAAACTATTTTGTTTATTAAGAATTTTACTAAGATTCCCATTTTTTGGAGATTATTTTCATAAAAAAAGCCACTTTTCCCTTTATTTAACCTAACCCCTGCCTTGCAACCGAAGACATCTCTGTCCCCTAAATGGCTATAATCCGCTTTTGTGTTCATTTTCTATGTTTATTTTGCATGAAGCATCAGATTCGGTCCTTATTTTCTTGAGAAATTGCTGGGTGTCATTGCAATCTTAAACTGTAATACTATCATCAACCGTGCTATACACGGCAACTGAAAGAAAAAAGATTTCAAGAACGTATTTTCTTACTCTGATACATGTTGTGTTGTTCATGGTTTCAAATCTGGGAACTCAATAAATTTGCAGTTTTGATCCTTTAATCCATGGGAAATTGCTGCGTGGCTCTTAATTCTTCCTCTAAGAAGAAGGAGAAGGAGAAGGAGAAGAAGAAGAAAAAAACCAACCCATTTGCACTTGATTATGGTGCAACCAGTGGGTTCGGAGGTGGAGACAAGCTCATTGTATTACAAAACCCAACTGGCCGTGACATTTCGCAGCGATACGATCTGGGTCGTGAGGTAGGTAGAGGCGAATTCGGGGTCACGTGTCTGGCCATTGATGTGGCAACTGGTGAGAAATTCGCTTGCAAATCGATATCGAAGAAGAAGCTTAGGACTGCGGTGGATATCGAGGACGTGAGGAGAGAAGTTGAGATCATGAAGCATTTGCCTAAGCATCCAAACATTGTGAGTTTGAAGGACACTTTTGAGGATGAGAGTGCGGTACACATTGTGATGGAATTGTGCGAGGGCGGTGAGTTGTTCGACCGGATTGTGGCCAGGGGGCATTACACCGAGAGGGCGGCTGCGGTGGTTATGAGGACTATTGTGGAAGTTGTGGAGGTATATGCAGTTTGAATTTTTCGTGTTGCTCAGATGATGTTGTCTAGAATTTGATTCTTATTGGCTTACTGTGAACTTACATATGATATTATGGATTGGGTTTTGTTTGCTTTTTGAGACTACACAGTTTTTGAGTAGGCTAGATGTTCTTCTTTTTGGTTAATTATTTCTTCAATAGGTGTAGACGTTTAGTTTTGATCTGTTCAAATCGATACTATCATTTTTATTCTTGAGGAGTTTGTTAATAGTATGGCCGTAAATGTGCCGAGCTGAGCTGATAATAAATAGTTCAAGCTTGGTTTGTAAACTTAAGGAACTTTAAAAATGTGTTCAGCTGGATTTGTTTATCTCAAATGATCTTTAATGAAGCCGACTTGAGTTGCTCGATTTCTGAAAAGTATTAGCTTTTTGGCCAAGTTGTGGCTGTTAAAAACTTGACTTGAAAACTTAACAAGCTCCATAAATTCGTGATAAGCTATATTGAACGAGACGAGACAAACTCTTGTAGTGTTACCCATTCAACCACATTTGTATATATGCCGGTTCATTTAAATGACGTGTGAGTTCTTGGAAAGTTTGTTTGATTATAAAGTATAAACATAAATGTACTGTGTGGATATACATGACATGCAAATGCTTCCATATGATGATAGTGGTGTTCTCTGTGCTTTGCAGACATGTCATAGGCATGGAGTGATGCATCGTGATTTGAAACCGGAGAATTTTCTTTTCGCAAACAAGAAGGAATCAGCACCCCTGAAGGCAATCGATTTTGGACTGTCGATTTTTTTCAAACCCGGTAATATGCAATGGAAATCATTCTGCAGTCATTGTGTTCGATCAGTGATTTCAGCATCAGGTGGTGGTGCGTCCTTATAGTTTCTCTTTGCGTCCCTAATTGTTTCCATTTGTCTGTAGGCGAGCGCTTTACTGAGATCGTGGGAAGTCCTTATTACATGGCTCCCGAGGTTCTAAAACGCAATTATGGCCCAGAGATTGACGTCTGGAGTGCTGGAGTCATCCTCTACATTCTACTCTGTGGTGTTCCACCTTTCTGGGCAGGTATGCTTCTCCATACCCTAGGTGCTCAGTATTATCTTTGCTTACTTAGGCTGTGTTTTGGATGTCTTAATCAGTTTTTCCCCTGAATCTGTTCGTCTTTAGTGTACATTTTCAGCTCCTAGTAAAGAAAATCTTTTCCAGTCTGTATGAACCAGAGGAATTACAAAATTAAAAAAATATGCAAAACGTGAAAAAAGCCTCTAAGGAATTAATAGCCAAAAAGTTAGAATTTTGGCTTCTGGGTATCCTCTTGTTGTTACAAACTTTTGCAGAATCTTTTGTCCATGTTCTTTTCTTTTCCAGTTCTTCTCAAGACAAGCTGAAAATGTAAAAAAAAAAAAAAAAAAAAAAAAAAACCTTTTCAAGAAGCTGAAAAAATTAACTAAAAGATGACAAATGCCTGATTAGACATCCTAAACACCACCTTCGTTCTGCAACTGTGGGGAGTTCAGACTGTAGGTTTGGTGTTTGGGTTGGTCGGGCACAATAAGTACATCTGAAGTTATGGATGCTACGTGGAAGATATTAATTTCTGAATGCACTATTATTATGTATGAAATGTGGAATGTGAAATGACTTTCGTCAGAATAATTTCCTACTGAAAGACACCCCACACCCATGCTAAACAATATACCATGTTCTATGGTTGGTTCTTCTTCTAACACAAGTGTGTTTTTCGCACAGACACTGAACAAGGAGTTGCAAAAGCAATTATTCGCTGCATAATAGATTTTAAGAGAGACCCTTGGCCTAAAGTTTCAGATGATGCAAAAGATCTAGTAAAGAGAATGCTTGATTCAGACCCAAAGGGGCGGCTTACAGCTCAGGATGCGCTTGGTAATGTTTACTTTAAATGTAGTTTTTGTGTTCCAATATTCTTTCTTGGGTTTTTAGTGGCTAATAGATATAAAGATATTAAACCAAATTTCTTGCTTGGTTGCAGAACACCCTTGGTTACAAGATGCCAAGAAAGCTCCAAATGTCCCACTTGGCGAGACTGTAAAAGCAAGACTTAAGCAATTTTCTGTAATGAACAAGCTAAAAAAGAGAGCTCTAACGGTAATTACTGAATTTGATTTCTGTATTTTACTAGGAACAATAACAGTCCATGAAAATTATTGTTCGTGCCGGAGTTTGGGCTTTCGGCTTTGGAGATCTCCATGGCACCTCTTCTTACGGGCTTAACTTTTGTAAATGCCGCTTATACAGGTGATTGCAGAGCATTTATCAGTGGAGGAAGTGGCTACCATAAAGGAAAAATTTGAGATAATGGACACCAACAAGAAAGGCAAGATAAACCTTGAGGAGCTTAGGGTTGGGGTACAAAAGGTTGGCTACCAGATTCCCGATGCGGATCTTCAAATCCTAATGGAAGCTGTATGTATCATAATGTTTCTCTACAAAATCCATTATTTTTTGTTGTCTCATTGCTTTTTGAGTTTCTAGAATAGCTTGTTTTGTGAGTTCAAACCTATGTTGCATGGACTCGGGTACAAGTTTTGAGTGCTGGTACATGTTGATGTATCAGATGCATTTGATCAATTGCCATGGTTTTGGGAGAATGGCAAAATATTCATATTCCGTAGTATATTTCTTTCATTTTCTTGGGTAAATAGTGTTCATAACGGTTCGTAGACCATTATTGTTTTGGTCAGCAATTTCTTTTTATTAGTGTGTCGGAGACCATTCAATGCATAACATGAAAGTTTAATCCATCGTTCAATAATAAACTCGAATTAAAAATATTTCCTTGGTGAATGTCAATTAGAAAACGTCAGCAGTTTTCATATGATTACACAAATGGGGAGGGTCTTAAGAAAAGTTCGTGTAACGTAGCATCAAACTATTAAGTCCTATCAGTCTGAGACTCTGAGCCCTTGTGTTTAATTTTGAACCTTCACTCACCCCGATACAATTCTCATGCTCTCTTCCTTAAGTGTTTGAATTGTAAACCTGCAACAGGCTGATGTTGATGGAGATGGAGCACTGAACTACGGAGAGTTCGTTGCAATTTCTGTTCATTTAAGGAAGTTGGTCAATGATGAGCACTTGCATAAAGCTTTTGCATTCTTTGATCTTAATAAGAGTGATTACATAGAGCCCGAAGAGCTGCGGGCTGCCTTAAGTGGTGAAGATGACTCCAACAGTGATGAGGTCATAAATGCCATTATGCACGATGTTGATACAGATAAGGTCATTACTCACCACCATAAACTTGATGCATGTGAATCTTGATCTTGGATTGTACGTGCTCATCCCTTTTGGTTAATGATAAATCCTCTTGTCATTTCATGTTTCCCTGCGTGCAATTAATCTTAGTAAAATTTTCCATATCATTTTAGATGAAATTACTTCCTCTATGGTTCTTTGATGTGCATTTACGAAGGTTTCTCCTCACCCGATATCTCTCTTTCCAACAGTTACATGCCTCTCACAAACATATCTTGTTTCTTGAGATGTCTAGAATTTTCTGGAAGGTTTAAGTTTTTTATTTTTTGAACAGCATTCTGGAAGGTTACCCTGTGCTGATGTAAAATTTTCCAAATTTATCCCCTGTAAGGTTTCCTAATGCCCCGCGAATCTCTTATAGCTCCTCTGAAGCAAGCATTAGAGTCTTAGTCTTAAAGTCTTGGACTATGGATCTTTTCGTTAAGCTTTCTTTTGATCACTCTTGTTTAGGCAAGTAGTTAGAACTAATCAAGGGCTTTGGTTTTGTGATGACAAGAAATTGTTGTTCCAAAGGCCTTGCAGTCATACTTTCAGAGGTCTCCACGGCACCTCCACTCATATCTCATAAAGCTCACCATAGCCTATGTTTTACCCCTTTTTCTGGTAATGTAGCCTAAACTCAACATGAAAAGTGTACATATTCAAGAACCTCATTCCCACCTGTAGATGGTTATTTACGAGAAATTCTTTGGAGATGCTTCTCAACTTTTCTCATTTGTCTGTGTTCATGTTCGATGTGAGTCTTGTCAATGCAGCCACCATCACCTGGGTAATTGATGATGATCCATCTCTTTACGTACATACATGTACTGTCATGTTATATACATGTACGATAGTACTCTTTTGGTAGGTGATGTTTCTTCTTTCTTTTTTTCTCTCCCTGCAAAGGCATAATAGCTTTTTGCTTCATTATTGACCCTTTTGGGCCCAATTTCCTTGCTCTGCTGTTGGCTTCTCACAGTTTTATGCCATCGAGCATGACCGTAGATCTCTTTAACCGCACAGTGAAATCCATGTAGTGATATAATTTTGTATGCATCTGTATCATTTTGAGTTTGTTGATTTCTCGTATACATCCTACATATTTTCATAGTCTGAATTGAGTTGCTTTTCTAGTTTGCCTATCATATTTTATGAGTTACAGCGGTGACACATTAACTTAATCTGTGTCTCCTTCTGTTATTGCACAGGATGGGCGCATAAGTAAAGAAGAATTTGCTGCGATGATGAAAGCCGGTACTGATTGGAGAAAAGCATCCAGGCAATATTCGCGAGAAAGATTTAAGTGTCTCAGCTTAAACTTGATTAGAGATGGCTCGTTACAGTCAACCAATGAGGTTAGGTGAGTAAAGATTACTCACCTTCCGTAAATACGTCAATTAGCCGGACTTGCAAATTTTTTTGTAAAGTGCACAAAGCAAATAAGCTACTAGAAGATTGTAATCTCTGGCTTGAAGCTAAAAGTAAGCCATGTCCCGAACATTACGTATATCTGTATAATTTGTTCTAAATTTATGTGAATAAATTAGAGCCTCATTCTCAGCTCCAGATTTGTCATTGCATTGCATTGCTTACTTATATAGTGGAGTATTCTGTGTCTGGTAAAGATCGACCTGGAGATTGTAGAGGATGCTGCAAAATGGAGACCTCGTTTCTGTTGCATTGCAACCACTGTAATGCTAACTCAGGCATTTCAGAGATTTCTAGTCTGTTTGTTTGAATGGATACGAACATCGAATTGGAGTACGTCTAAAAGAGCAACTACAGATCTAGTTTTTGGGTAAAATTCTTTATAACCTGCATCGAATATGTAATCTCAACGAGAGAAATGTACCGATATGACTCAACCATGCACTTACCAATTCTTATTAACCTGGTTCTTTAGAGAGAGTTGAACGATTTGGCTTATCGACACGACGAGAGGATTCTCTAGTTTCCAATCCAATTGTCTGAACTGCAATCATACCAAATTTTTACCATAGAAATCATGCCAAATTTTTACATTAATCATCACAACAGAGAATTAACAAACAGGTAACAAACCACCTCCCAAAAATCAACTAGTTGATGGTCCCTTGCGGCAGATACGGGCAGTGGGCATGGTCACACACACCGCCGCGTACTTCTTCTTAGCTTCGGGACTCCCCGGCTTTGGCTCAACCGCCGCCGCCACTTTCGCCACCGACCACACCGCGGCAGCCGCAGCGGCAAACACCAAATCCCTCCTTCCACTGCCGCTGTCGTGTTCATTTTTGAAACTCACACCTTCACTCACCTTTGAGGCCTTGGCCATTACAATCACCCCGCGTTGGCGGCCGGTGGTGGTGGTTGAGGGGTGTTTGGGGGCGGTTCCGCGGAGGAATGCGGGTGTCATTGCCATGGATGCCATTTTCCCTGGCCTTAGCTGGTTTGTTTTCCTTTGGTTTGGAAGAAATGAATTGGGGTAGAGTTTGTTTTTTTTTCCAGTTAAAAGTGCAAATGCAACAAGGAAAATTGGGTGTGTGTGTGGGTTCCAAGTGCCATCATCCATTTCCTTATCCCCAATCTTCTTTTTGACAAATGGGATTTTGCCAAGTGTGCTTTATATCTTGGCAAGAATTGGTGGCCTTGGATCCTCGGCTCATACACTTTTGGAAAAGATGTTCAACGCCTCCTTGGTTGCATCAGAGTTCCGTTTCGTTGAGATTCTTATTTTTCATTTTATGAGACAGATCATTCTCTTATAATATATCACCTTAAATTCAAAAAAAAATTTATTTTACTTAGGCTGTGTTCCAGAACTCATTTGAGTTCTTATTTTTTGTTCAATAAGAACCTGTGTTTCAGAAAAAAGAAGAAGAAGATGGATAAGAAGCTGTGATATTGACAGCCCCCGGAGGGAAATTGTACCAACGGCCGCGCCGGGCCGTCTCCAGCCACCGGACGGCCGATCCGAGCCGTCCAAAAATTCTATAAAAAAAACCAAGGGGGCCCTCGCGGGAATCAACGGCATCCGAGGTGTGTAGGGTGCTTGTTTTTTTTTTAGAATTTTTGGACGGCTCGGATCGGCCGTCCGGTGGCCGGAGACGGCCCGGCCGGCCGCCGGTACG
>JAOTQK010000001.1:19049208-19063232 GCA_025642025.1 Rhododendron ferrugineum
CAACCAAACAAAGAGTTAGGAAGCCAATGGGATTGCTAATCCTATCCCAAGCCCTAATACACTTATCAAACATGGCCTTAGTCTGCAAATTCCTAGGCCCCACAGCAGTCTCCTCCAAACTTTTCCCAAGCCTATTTGACGAAGACTCAACATTGCTAAGCTGATGATGCTTAGGTGTTGTGTGTACAGGTACAGCCTCACTCTCTTTTTTCACTCCAATATTGTATACATCAGTGAGGGTTAGTGGGGTGTTAGTATGTTAGTCAACAGGGAGTCCATAGCCCTAAACCCCAAATTCACCCTCCGGGAGCTCAAACTTCCGCCTCTACTGTGGATGGAGAATGAGACAACCAACTTTTTGTTTTTTTTTTGGTCAAACGGAAATCACTAGGCAGAGTTTCTCAATGCAGCCTCACCTCTTGCTGATTTTTGGCAAACTGAGAACAAAACCTTTCGTACTGACTACTTGAGTTGAGAAGGCTACAAAATTTGATGGAATTAAGTTTTTCCCAACATGTTATTGGAGAAAATTATATTGAGGCTAAGATTAAGGCATGGAAGTAGACATACATAATACTTGAACATGTGCTTAATCGTGCAAGGTTTACTTGGGATTCAAATGAAAAAAAAAATGGTGGAAAACGAAGTGTGGAATGAATATATCTGTCACGCCCTCAATTTTCAACATAAATAAATAAAACATTTCAACAAAAGAGCATCGCCTATCATATATAATATCCAAAAAAGTTTCCCACCTGTTTACTTTACAAACGAGTCCCCATTTTTAAATAGTTACAAGCTTGGCACCACGACCCAAATTAACTTAGTTACAAGTACAAAGTGTTAGAATATTACAAACTTTAGTCAAAGATAATTCAAGAGTAAATTAGTTACAAAGTCATCTTTAACCAAAAGTAAGTCTATTACAAAGATGAGTAATTAACTAAATGTGTTAGCTTCCAAAAATCTTCATATCCAAGCACACCATAGCATGCAATCTATTGTCCGGCATTTGAACCTGAAAAGAATAATTTTATTGAGATACACTAATCCAATAGGAAATTCTCTATAAAATCTATATGTAATAAGATGATAAGCATGAATACAGTGAATCAAGTTAGCTAGCAAATCCAAACAATGCATGCCAACACCCTTTGTTAGTATCATAGCACTCTCATACACATACACCCACACACACACGCGCACACACACACACACTTCTTCCAACGACTTTCCACCCCTTGCGATTTTGTGTTTCCACCTATTGCGTCACAATAGACTCCACCCCTTGCGATTTTGTATCCCACTCCTTGCGTCACAATAAACTCCACCCTCAACTTCACAACGACAACCACACTATCACCACAATCAATACCAACGCCATAAACTCGTTCTACACACACACCGACTTTATCTAATACGTCACAAATAGCTCACGGATCATAACAATCAAGACCACTATACAGTAGAATATGCAATCCTCAAGCCATAAAGTATTCCATTCAACCATATATAGCAAATAAATACCAATATCACACATAATCACACAAAACATGTAGAGGAAGAGAGAAATCCCTACCTAAGTGGGTTTTGAGCAAAACCCTAAGTCTACCAAGTGATATATGCTTGAATCCACCAAAAACAAGCTCCACTCAAACTTTGCTACAAGATCTAGAGAGGATATAACCCAAAAACACGATAAACAAGCAAGGATCAACAAGTGATTGAGATAAGGGAAAAAAAAAACGTGTGTGAGAGCCAAAAAGTGATAGCAAAAATACAAAACTTACCCCTTGTTCACCAAATGCAAGAATCAAGAGTATTTGAGGTAGAAATCACTTGGATTTTGAAGATTTGAAGTAGAAATCAAGGGGTTTGAGTGTGATTGGAGAGGGGCAGGTGAGAGGGGGTGTTTCCAGATCTATTTCGTGGGTTTTGGGTGTGAAAAATGGTAAAGAGAGGTATTTATAGTGGTCCAAAAAGCGTGCTGAATTTTCTGAAAATCGATAGCGGGTACCGGTACTGGGCGATTCCCAGTACCGGTACTGGAACCACCAAAATGCCAAATTGGCCAAGCTCTGGACATCGGGTACTAGTATTGGGCAAGAGGCAGTACCGGTACTGGTTGGACAAAAAAATGAAATTTTCCAACGGTCACCGAATCGAACCTCAATCGCTACCAACACTTTCAAACAACATTACAACATCAAAACTCATATTTTACTATTCTCTGAGTGTCTGATACACAGCAGTAAACGTATATCCGTACACCCCTACAAACAAACACACAACTTTATTAATAGTACGATTCTTTTACGCATTAAACGATTTCCGAAATTATAATAATTTACGGGTCTCTACAGTATCCAAGTAAGTTGTAATCAATAATGTGTCTCAATTTTTTTGCAAAATAACTTATAATCAGCGTCATGGTAAATATCTCATATTTTCTGCTTTTACCTAGGTCATTCCATAAGCTAGGAACATGAGGCACATGCAATTTTCACTGTTCGGCGGATGGTGCTTTTGCTTTGTGCGAGACTAGGTCAAGAAGGTGGAAGTTATCATTTGTCAACTAGTTTTCTTAGAGAATAAATTGGTAGTTATGAACTTTTGCGGCCTTTGTAATGATTATTTATTTGAGATTATCATAAAATGTTAATCCATTTATGTTTCATCAATTTCATTTTTTTTTTGGTACTTAAAATTTATCATTTTTATTTGTCAACTAATAACACTAATTCTCTGTTGTTTCTTCCTTTTTATGGATGGATACATACTTTATTAATAGAAATATCACTATTTATAAATAATAGAAAATGAGAAATGACAATTGCTATGTTTGGATCTTGACTTGACGTGATAAAGTGTTGGAAAAATGGAAGAATTGTTTGAATATTTTGGTAAGCCTGTACATATGAACAAAATCCATTTTAAGGATAAATGAGAATTGTCTTAGTATGGGAATTGCAAAAGCCAAGTTTATCTTAAGGGAGGACGTGCGCGCGCTCGCCGTCACCAAACACCTGGACGAGACTGGGGCCGGGACCGGGACTCAGGATTCGCGGACCCGCGGCCTGTGGTCAGAGGTATGTGGTTTATGGTCTGGTTTGGGTTAGTTAGGAGCTAATTGGTTATAACTGGGCTTAGGGTTTTGTTGGGCTTAAACCTTATTAGTGAACTTGGGCTGTTGTATATTTTGGGCTTTCCATATGTGGGCTTGTTAAAGCCCAAAACCATGAATTCAATTATACTGTTGAAAATCAAACGACGGTTAAGAACGTGTTTTGATAAGCTTGATATTGGCTGGTATCATGTGGGTTTGCCCAGTGAGGTGGATTGGCCCACCTCCAATTCAATTCTGTCTCCCATACGGTTGAGTTTTAATTGTCTCTAAAATCCTCCTGTAAAAAGGCACTCAAGTTTTCAGTTTCAGACACCGAGCAAATACAAACTTCATCTTTTAAAAGAGTTTCCACTCCTAAAAGTTCTTCTGTTCCAGTGGGTGAGAGTATAAACACAATTCAATCGGCGACTGAGTTTGAGCGAGTATTCTTGGGAGACAAACGCCGACACAATCTCTAGCACCTCCGGTGAGACGGTGAATTTGTCTTAAGGGCACCGTGTGAAACACGGGCATCGGTTTGCTTTCCTTGATCCTTTTACAGTTTCTATTTATAATTCTAATTCAGTTACTGGAATTGCTATAAATTGTTTTTCATAACATGAAGAAAAATAAAATGTAAAAAGATTAAAATTGATTTGATGTAAATGGATATTGACTTGGCATTTTGGAATAAAATTGCAATAAGGACAAGACAGTTAATTAAGCCGTAATCCTTGTCCCAAAGTCTTCGAAGAAATATGATTAATCCCATGCACCAAAGAACATGGGATAAGAAGGACTACACTAAATCTGTATTTTTTTGGTTTATTTTTGTTTTTATTTAAAAATTTATATGTTTCGATAATAATTTTTTATTTTTCTCGTCGAGAAGAATCAATAATGTACAAAAGTCTAAGGCAAAACTATTAAATGTGGGAAAAAAAATTTAATAAAGACAAATTTGCCACAAAAAAAGGCATAATTTATTCTAGTAGTATGTATTTTGGAACTCGATGCCAGCTTTATCTTATTTATTCGTTCTCGGTACCAAGAAAGGTTCACGCTTGCACATGCATGACTATTTTTTTTTGGTCAAACGAAAATGTTAATGCATGACTAATTGATTGACCGTGAATGGTTCTTAAGACAATAAAAAAAAAATTCCTCAATTTCAAGGCATAGAAAAGCTTGTTTAATCTTTAAAATGTCACAATAAAAAGTGTAGTAAATTTCCATGAAATGTACTACCTACAATGTTAAACAAGTAAAACTTCCAGTTAAAAAAAAAAAGTAAAAACTTTAATATACATTTCACGAATACCAATATGTATTTATTGAAGGTGATTTAGATTTCTCAGCTCGTTGATTCAAACCTAATTTGAGATAAATAGGGTCAATATGTCAATTGTCATCCATGACGAATGAGATAGATCTTGTCCATTTTTTATGAGCAGAAGAGAGCTTTATTTACCCATCAGAACAGTTTTTCAATTTAGCCCGATGATCGTCTGACTAGTTGGTGAGTTTGCTTCCTATACAATTAACGAGAATCGATTTTTAGGCTCACGCGGCAAAAAAAAAATAATTTAATTCTTACCCCTATCCTCGACGTGAATGGTCTGTTTCTTTGACTGGACCGGAGAAAATATTTAGTCGGAATGTGTGTAAACTGACACGAACACTTTTACCGTCGGAAAAAAATTGTTTTCCAATTCGACGTTTCAGTTGGTCCAATGGGTAAAGATGTCATTGGGCCGGCGGCACACACCCGCTGCAATAGCATTTGTCACGGGCCTCCATTTCATGAAAAAGTAGGTGGTCCTCATAGAATAGTGAAACTTCGAGGCCGAATCCTAACTTTCTTTCTCTCTGTGTGTTCTATATATATATACACACACTATCTAGGCAGCTATGCCCCTTCTCTCCTTGTATGTATCTACCCCCTTCCAAGATGACATGAAGAGGAGTACTCATCTTCAAAGATTCAATATATCAGTGATGGAGATCGATGGTCAAAACTCTAGATCCACAAGAGCTAGAGCTTAATTTGGAGAAGGTATTTATTGTTTAGTCAACTGATCCCTTTCCTCTTTTTAGCCTCATTTTGAGATGGGTTAAATTAGAAAGAAATTTCCAGGAAGGCCTAGCTAGCTAAGCTAGATGATCCAGTTCAGTTTCAGAATGTTGAGGAAATGGGGAAGTTCATATGCACATATGAGATTCAAAAGGCAGTGGTTTGTTCGCATGAGAGAAGAAAAGCTTCAATCGTTTCTACTCATCGGAATGGGAGGTCTTGGGAAGATAACACAGAGGACTGAAAAGTATTTTTTGGTGACAGCGACTACGGTTGTCGATAATCGTCGCACCTTTGATGAAGATAAGGTGTATGCGCACCTTTGACAATGCAGATTGCATACAATTTACATGTGTCCATTGTAGATTGTGGTGCAAATGTTACCGAAGGTGGATCAAATTGAGATGACAACTCCTTTGCAGTGCTGCACGAAAAACCTAGATGTGTGAAGTTTTATTCGTAGCAAGTTTAGTTTCGATCACTTACCATATGAAACAATCGTTTGCATATTGCTCAATGCATGTGTAGTACAATATACATGTGTCCATTGTAGATTGTGGTGCAAATGTTACCGAAGGTGGATCAAATTGATATGACAACTCCTTTGTAGTGCTGCACGAAAAAAGCTAGATGTGTGAAAGTTTTATTCGTAGCAAGCTTAGTTTCGATTACTTACTACATGAAACAATCGTTTGCATATTGCTCAATGTGTAGTACTGGCCGGTTTGCGTATTGCTCAAATTCGTAAGTGATCAAAATTTAAAGTGAAAATAGTTACGCCATGGATGGCAGAAGTTGGAATTTTAGGCCCCGTTTGATAAGAGGGATAGTTGGATGAGATTCGTAAGGAGATGGGATTAGGATTGAGATTGGTAATGAGAAGGGATTGTTAATGAGAAGAGATTGATAATGAGTATGTTTGTTTGAGATGGGATTATTAATATCATGTTTGTTTGAGATGAGATTAGATGATGGGATTGGATTGATAGAAGAAATTGGTAATGAGAAGGGATTGGTAATGTGAAGGAGTTGGGATTGGACTATTAATACCCCTCAATACCAAGTCCCACGGGGTATTAGCAATACATCCTATTACCCGGATTTTTAATCCCATCGGACTACTAGTCCGAACCATTTTTGGTTACCAAACAAGGTATTAATAAGAGCATCCGCAATGTAATAATCAAAATCAAAAGATTGCTAAAGTTAGCAATGTGTGATTAAAAAAGTGTTTACATTGTAATAATCAAAGTTAGCAACCTCTTAACCAATAATCAAATTTGGGCATTTGAATAATCAAAAGTAACAATGTGAGACTTTACATTGCTAACTTTAGCAACCCTCTAAATGAATAATCAAAAGCTGACATGACAAGTTTTGATTATTCACTTTTGATTATTACATTGCGGATGCTCTAATACCTCCATTCTACCAATCCAATCCCAACCCCTTGGAGGGTTATCAAACAGGGCCTTAGTTACTACATGTGTGGTGCTAGATAGTAGCAACTAATCGTACAACAGCCTTCAAATAGCTAGTGTTGGATGAACTTGTTTCGATTAATTCAACGAGTAGCTTATACGATAGGTTGTAATCCTTCGTTGAGTTCAATAAACCACGAGATTACTTTGTTCACTATCTAGTAAGTGATTGATCGCATAATTTTGACTTTCGCTTTTGCATCTTTACAAAATCAATGGATACAAGAATCTTTGGATTCTTTTGTATTTTTGTTTGGAGATTACTCCGTATATATTCGGGTCGCATATATATGTTGTTCTTGTCATTTTGATTAGAGGTTTGAATCTCACCTGCGTCCCGTTGTAAGAGTACTTTCTTTGTAGTAATAGGCTTGAGAGTTTTTTCAAGAACTTGATGAGTTGCCATGAATGTGCTAGCTAGGAAGTGCATGCGGTCTTGTTGCGTGTTTGGAAACTAACTGGTTGCAACACTACCCCGGCCGTTGTGGGATATTCTTAATTTGTAATGGAAGATGCCTAGCTCTTTCGATGTAGTATTCTTTTTTATTAATGTCCGATGATAAATTTTTTCTGTTTGATACCCAAATATATACAGGAAAAAAAGAAACAGAGAAGAAGAAATTACCAATCCATCACTTTAAAATTCAAACATGAGACCTCTATTAGATATATAAGAAATTACCGATCCAGAGCGTAGCTTAAGCGGTCGAGTGTGTACTCAAGTTTAAGTTGATGGGATGATGTTAGCTTTGCCGTAATAATTAAGTAGGAGGACATACTATAAGGATTTTTGTTATAATAAATACATAAATATTTTCCCGTAAAATCGAAAAGACATTCTGCTTAGGATTTACAAAAAAACCCCCTCCCAAGGTTGACCGGCGTTGAAAATGCCTAAAACCCTATGGTACCCTATATATGAAAATGCCTAAACCGCTAAAACCTTATAATAGGAAAGTGCACCCTAAAACCCTATGAAAGTGTCTAAAACCCTAGGGTACCCTATGAAAGTATCTAAAACCCTAGGGTACCCTATGAAAGTGCAACAAAATCGAAAAACACGAAAAAGACATATTTTGTGCTAGTCAAATAAGGCCCTTGTCTCATTTAAGACAATTTAAATGAAAAAAGACATTTTTGTGTTAGCCAAACAAAGTCTTTGTCTCATTAAAGACAATTTTGTCTTTTCACGGACTCTAGACTCTAAAATATTTTTATTAATAGACTCTACACATCACAGAAACTTAGGTTGGACTATGGCGTTGTTCCATTTGGACTTTAGACTAATATGCTGAATAAGAGGAAACTCTACTAACATATTATAACATCTATTGTCTGCCAAAAAAAAACTAATTTTCACGCTCTACTTTTTAGCCCGCCTTAACTTGAGTTGGTTGATTATGTCCCTGGCCCAACTTGGAAGTTAGTACAGTACTTTTGAAAAAAAGTAACTTTTGAAAAAAGAAGGTAATTTCAAGCTCAAAAATCATGCGTTTACGTAAATAATTTTCCTACCAATATGGATCTTATTTGATAGATCTCATTGAGATCTTTTTATACGGTGCAAACAAAATTAAAAAATTAATTTTTATTTTCATTATATTTGAATTTGAAAATTTAAGAAAAAAAACTTTTAGAAAAAGAAGGAAAACGGAACGGCTCCTTATTACTACCCCATGTAGCAAAAAAATATAATAAAAATTAGTACTATTTTTTTTTTTGAACAGAAAAAAATTACTACTTGGATTTGGTGGATTTTTTGACAATCATGTTTTCTTATCACGACTAGCTTTCTTAGAAAAAGTGAGAAATTGCGTAAATAATACTCCAATTAGAGAATTATACTGGAAGATTATTAACAGACACCTGGGTAAATATAATGATGTCTGGGTAAAGATATTAAGCTTGTACAATGTGTACTAAATTACTGCCTCATCTCCTTGAAGACAGCTAGGATGCGCCGGTAACTACGGCATTGGATATACGCAGCCGGACATAATGTTTCGCGAGAGAGTACAATTGTTACGGGAGACTTTTGTTAGCCATAGGATTGTCGAGATAACTCCAACGATGTAACGCCCCGAATTTTGGAAACGTTAAATAGATAATTTTATTGAAAATCTAAATAGAGTCTGGCTCATTATTACATCATAATTCCCATAATTACACAAATGGTGGGAAATTAAGGTTCCTAACTACAGCTCCGCCTGCTCTTCCATCCTAACTAGCTATTCGGCTCCGAAAGCCTCCAAGATGTACAGCTCACCCTGGTCATCTACAAAGTCTGACACATTATACCAGCGTCGCCACCAGTATAATATGTCTGGGTCACCAAAGGTAACATCATAAGCTACGAAAGCTCAGCAGAGTAAACTCATACCCACTAACCCATAACTTACAAGTAGCAGGCCATAGAAATAGTATACAAGTTCATGATTTCCAAATAGCACATGCATAGCCAATAATGCGATTAACAAAGACACATCCACATTCCCTATTCTAACGTTGGTGTCTGTGTTATCTGTGTTTCGCCCGCGACTTATCGTAGACCATGTCTCATTTTCATTTACCAAAATAACATTTCGAAAAGCATTTTTTAACACACTCAACCTTGGTTTCGTCACTTCAGGTTCCCGAATATTCTCACAATAGTTCCGTCGTTTCAGGTTCCCATTGGCACACAGAAACATTGAATTTGGCATTGGCTCCTCTCCGCGGATAACCAATCCACAATTCGATCCTCGATTCTGCCGTTCCGAGTTCCCGAGTATACCACAATGGCTCCGCCGCTCTGGGTTCCCATTGGGTTTTTGAAAAACGTTTTTACACACCCAAACTCGGTTCCGCCGCTCCGGGTTCCCGAGTATTCTCACAATGGTTCCGCCATTCCGGGTTCCCATTGGCACACAAAAACATTAAATTTGGCATTGGCTCTTCTCCGCGGATAACCAATCCACAATTCAAATCTCGGTTCCGCCGTTCCGAGTTCCCGAGTATACCACAATGGTTCCGCCGCTCCGGGTTCCCATTGGGTTTTCGAAAAACGTTTTTTACACACACACACCACACAATGAGCTACCAAGTCCGGCCACATTGTGGTTTTAAAACATTTTTTCCTTTTTCAAAACACACTTTGTCATTAACCACACCCTAGGTGTCATATTTTTACTTTCTCGATTTATGTGTCTCGTTTTCATGCAAAGACTCAGCGGTAGGACTTTTCACATAAGTGCACATAAATAATTCATTGTAATCTTGAAACTAAACTAGCGAGATCATCCAACTCTATATTACTTTATCATGCATATAAGTTCACGAAATCGTATGCAATCGCGTAACACACATCATAAAGCATAGTGTCACATGGACGAACACTTTTGGAGTGGAAACCACTTATGCTCTATTACACATCAAGGCAAGTAATCGTGTATACATGCTCATAACCATCTCACGATCAAAATACGAATACTTCCGATCAAGTTTGTATTTCCAAAATCTGTTCTTTCTCCCTTTTTGGAAAATTCAAAACAACATATGTTTTTCCGAAAAATAAAGTCGAGTTATTCCACATATTCACAAATATAATACAATTTTACTTTCATACTCTGAGTTAGCGTATACAAGACTCTACCTTTCTTCTTGGCGGTAGGGACGATTACGGAAAAAGAAATAAAGGCGTCGGCTATCGAACGGCGGCCTCCTATGGCAAGCTTACGGTAACTTCGAAAGAGAAAAGGTTTCTCTCGAAACTAGTTCTTGGCTAAACTACTAAACTTTTTGGATCGAAAGGGTGGTCGAGTGGTGGTTTAGTGACGGCCTTAGATGAGTTTCTTGAAGAACTGAAGAAGAACTCAAAAACAAAGGAAGAACAAGGAAGAACAAAGCACAAAAACAAGAATTCTAGAGAGAGATGTTGAAAGGTTGAAGGTGTGAGTTGAATGGCATGAGGGGGAGTCCTATTTATAGCAAAAATCTTGGCTCCGTCTCCCCTCTCAATGGCCGGCCCCCTCTCTCTCTCTTTTTCTCTCATGGATGTGCTCCATTGTTTAGTCACATCTTGTCTCCAAGCATGCCAAAGTCTACCCTCACTTGTCATTGCTATTTTTAGACATAAGGCTATTTAATCAAGTAGGATCTTAATGCTTTTAAGAGAAAATCCTAGGTAATCTTACCCTAGCTAAGCAAGTCTTACAAGTCTACAGATATGGTTGATTAGGCTAAAGAATAGCCTTCCATATTTAGTCAATCCTAGGTTAGGTTGTAAGTCAATTTCTAGGATAATTAAGGGCTAGATTTCATGTTTAAAGTGGCCTAAAAATAGGTTGTAAGGTGGTGCTAGGTTGAAGTAATAAGTTGGCTAAATAGGGTGCCTTGGTAGGGTGAAATAGACAGATGCACACACACCTCTCTCTCTTCCCTTGTGTATATACATCTATATATATATATATATATATGTATGTATATTTTAAGTACTAAGTAGCCCTAATTAGTCTAGGAAGGAGTAATGATGAGTGTAAGGCTTTCAAGTGCAAGGCATTGTCCAATGGGTAAGGTCTTCCCTAGGATGTATATCTAGGTATATATAGGTATGATTATGGTAGGCTATTATATATTTAACTATGTATACTTAGGTCTAAGTAGTCTTGCTAAGTCTATAGAAAGGGTAATGATTAAAGGTAAGGCTTTCAATGACAAAACAATATCCAATGGTTAAAATTTTCCTAAAAAGTCTATGTATGAATGTATTGGCATGATTATAGTAGACTTACTATGTATATATACTTATATATGCCTAAGGAAAAATCTAGAAAAGTAACTTTGGAGGGTAATTAGGTTCAAGGCTATTATTCTTAGGGTTGCATGCATGAACACCTACAAAAAAAATCTAGGAAAGTTATCCTTGGAGAGTAATTAGGTTCAAGTCTAATATTTCTAGACTTGCATGCATGACAAGTCTAAGTCATGATGAAGGGTTCTAATCTATGTACTCATTGGATTATGGCAAGTCTTATTTCTATTACTCAAAGGATAAAAATTTTCTTATGAACTATTGTTTAATGGGTAAAGAGGAAATGATGAGAATATATATTCTTGAAAGAAATATCTTTTTGAAAGTAACTTTTCAATGGAGAGAAAGAACAATGCACTTTCTAGAAAAGTGATTTGATTAAGAAAGCATAATGAGGGGCTTGATTGTCATGAGTGGGGAAAATGACAAGTCAATAGAAAGTGAAATGATTAAAGGGTTGACTTTGCCTTTTGAAAATGACTTGTCAATGCAAAAGAATGAATAAGGTTCCAAAGTAGCATTTCTAGGAAATTTATATGTACATATGTACATGCATGCCAAGGTTGCTTGGAGAAAAGAGAAAGAAAGTGATGATGGCTTACATTGAAGAGACCGTTCAATGAAAAATATGATTAAAGGTTTTCAAAATGTGTGAAATAGCCTTTTAATGAATGAAGTAGACTTTCTAGGAACAACTAGAGTTTGAAAAGGTTCGGAAGGTTCAAAAATGGTTAGGGAGGTTTAACTAGGCTTAGAATTCAATTGGTTTAGCTAACTAATTGGTTGGAATCAAATTATCCTACGAATTGTAGGATTCCTAGCCAAAAAAAATGAAAATTTCAAATATTTAACGAAATTTTTACTTATCAAATATCAGGGTCGTTACAAATGAAATTTACCATTATAAAATTTTATTTGGAAAGAGGCTCCCAATTATCCTTCGTATTTGCATAACAGCATTGAGATAATCAAAATTAGTTTATGAATCATTGATATTAGTAATAATAGTCCGTCTAACAGCTAGTAGACAACCATGATTTCCATTATGACTAGTTTACTCTATGATGGTTTTTAACCCATGAGAGAGAATGAGAGATTGGGCTCCGTGGCCCTAAGGTTCTTATTTTTTAAATATTTATTTTCTATTTTATGAAATAGGTCATTCTCTCATAATACATCTCCTTTAATTCAAAAAATAAGTCAAATAAGTACTACTTATTTCCCTTAGCGGAACGAACGGGGCCTTAGGTGGCGTTCCGCTAAGGGGTTTTTTTTTTTTTTTTGGGATTTTCCTTGTTTTGTTTTTATTCAAAAAAATTGTGTTTGTCAGTTTTGCGCCTCATATTTTTGATTTTCCGATTCGTAAAAAAGGCTTTATCTTGGATATTTCCAAAAATTATTTAGGTAAAAGTCATAATTTTTTATTTTTTCGATTCGTCTTAACGAGTGTCAAGACGTTAAGACGAATCGTAACTTTTTAGTAATATGGTTCGTAACACTTTCCCTTTAATACGATAGATTCTTACATAATTGCTTGTAAATTTTCGACTGACGACTAATCAAATTTTTTCTGAGATCTTATGAGATAATGTTATGATTCTATTTTGTCCAATGAGGAAAAAAATAAAAATTCACAACCACACACACTCACATTCATATTGGGTCTACACATACTACACTTCAGTCCAAACGGCCCTCTTTCTCGGACGGGATTACCATATTAAAACTCCAAATTTCATCCCTTCGCAGGCGTCTGGACAACCTTCATCCTCGTTAATTCGGACCGAAACTACTGGAATAATAGAAATGGCTAGCTTCACACCTCCATTAATCTCCCACTTTAAGACTGATTTCTGCTCCGCGTGTAACTCCCATCAAATCCAAAGTGAACATGGTGACCTCACCCCTCTTGGTACTGGGCCATTCATCCCTCAAGCATGAAGGCAAATTGGAGTTGAACACAATTTCAATTTCTCAATTTTGACTAGCTTCGTCAACATATCTGCTGGATTTTTGCTCCCAAATATCTTCTCTAGTAACAACTCCCCATCCTCCGAAAGCAAGCAAATGAAATGGTACGCAAATCAATATGCTTCTTTCTGGCATGAAATATCAAATTCTTAGCAAGATGTATAGCACTTTGGCTGGCACTAATTAAAAAAAGAAAAAAAGAAGCTTGCTTCAAACTCAATTCACCCAAAAATCCTCTTAACCAAATCATCTCCTTAGCAGCCTCTATCACAGCTACATGCTCGGCCTCTGTCGTGGATGAAGTCTCTATTAGGAGTGATACTAGCTGAGCAGGTGGTTGATCAAGTTTGGCTTGAAAACTTAACGAGTTTCAACGATATGTTCGAGCTTAGCTTGCTTTTGAGACAAGCTTAGCTAAACTGAACTTTAATCAAGCCAATCTCGAGTAGCTTTTTTATAATTCGTAAAGCGAACGAGCCGAGAAATTGTTTGTTCAAGCTTGGTTTGTGTAGGTGCGGTCACAATCGTTAAACCGTTGACCGTCGAGACTCGTTGACCCACCAATAGCACTTGGACGCGTGGCTGTTATGTCCACGTCGGATG
>JAOTQK010000001.1:19074421-19086030 GCA_025642025.1 Rhododendron ferrugineum
GATTTTGGTGTCATTAGAAAGCTGACTTCAAGACCTCGAAATCGATATATAATTTGCATGTTTTCGATTTCGGACGAGGAAGTTATGACCGTTTGAAGTTATGGCCGTTTGAATTTCAGTTAGTTAGAGAGGGTTGAGTGCCAAAAAAAAGAAGTTAGAGGGGGCAAAGTGCACGCGAGGCTTAGTTAGAGGGGGTTAACTATTTTTTGCTTTCGGTCATAATGTTGTACTTTTGGACTACTCCCGGCGAGAAAAAATT
Source organism: Rhododendron ferrugineum (assembly GCA_025642025.1). Taxonomy (NCBI): domain Eukaryota; kingdom Viridiplantae; phylum Streptophyta; class Magnoliopsida; order Ericales; family Ericaceae; genus Rhododendron; species Rhododendron ferrugineum. The sequence goes on from JAOTQK010000001.1 coordinate 19,074,681, forward strand.
ATTAATCCAAAAAATATCAATCAAATCTTACGAAAATTCAAAAAAAAAAAACGAACAAAACATACCCAAAAAAATACTCCTACTTAGGAGGCGAGTTGAGTTTTGTTTACTATCCACTTAAGAGGTTAAACATTATCCTCCTTCATATTAGATGAAATGGTGTGAATTCCATCACAAAATATGTGAATCACTCTATAAATTGATATTATGTTTACCAAAAATGTACTGCACGGATGGAACGTACTCGGTAGAGGGAGACAGAGAGAGGGGGTGGAGACCCATGATAAACCCAAGAGGGAGCGAACCAACTCTCCTACAACTATATAAAGAGAGGGAGAGAGCGAACAAACAGCTGTGGAGAGAGAGAGAGGGAAACACCCGAAACAGAGACTTCGGCGAAAAAAAGGAAAGAAAAAAACATGTCGATGTCCACGAGGTTTACACCTTCCCATTGTTCTCTCCGTTTCACCAACCCCGATCTCCACCGTCTATCATCCCTCTCTCACCTACAACCGCCGCCGTTCACCTTAAGCTTCCCCTCAAACACCTCCGCCGCCACAACGCTCGCTTTGCGTGCGGATCACGTGCCCAGACTACCCGTCCTAGCCTTTTCCGGCGGCGGCGGCGCTAACGGCGGAAATGGGCGCAACTCCGGCGGCGGCGGAGGTGGTGGTGGTGGCGGTGACGGAGAGGAGGACGAGGAGGAGGAAGAGGACGAGGAGGAGGTGGAGAGACGGGAGGGGAACAAGGCGGCGGCGCTCCTAGCTTTGGCGGCGGCCGGACGGGCGTTGGAGAGCCTGCCTAGGGATCTGGCGGCGGCGATCGAGGCGGGGAGGGTGCCGGGATCCGTCGTGTCGAGGTACTTGGAGCTCGAGAAATCGGCGTTCTTCCGGTGGTTGCTTCAGTTCGCAGGGTTCAAAGAGCGGTTGTTGGCCGACGATCTGTTCTTGACCAAAATTTTTATCGAGTGCGGCATTGGACTTTTCACCAAGGTATATTGTTTTTCTTTTCTCGCTCATGATTCTTTTCAAAATTTTGTCGATTAGTGTGTGCGTGTCAGTAGTGTATTCAACTCTAGTCAATGAGAGAAATTGTGCCGACAGCTGAATTTCCCCTTAGGATCCTCTACTACTAAATCTTGGACAGAGCTTATGCCGACACCTTGTGTTGGTCTGCTTTTGCAGTACGCATCGCAGAGCCTCTTGTCAGTGCTTGTGCTTGTGTCCTAGATTTTGACAGTGTTGGTTCATTCCTGTATTTTGTGATGAAATCTGTTATGCCTCCGGGCTTTTGTATAAGTGCCCGATGGTGTTTTATTGAATGGAAACTTTCTCGGATAAAAATTAAAAAAAAAAAAGAAGAGGAGGAGAGGAGAGGAGGAGAGAAATTATGCCAAATAGATTGATGCAACTTCCAGGCTATGTGAGAAGAGGAGGAGAGAAATTGTGCCAAATAGATTGATGCAACTTCCAGGCTATTTGGCTATGTGAATCCATAGTCTCCATTTAACTATGTCCGAATTACCGTCGTTAAGTTCAATTTTGGTCGGTCTGGGTTATCAGAAAGTCTACTGGCACAGCAGATCTGTGCACAGATTGTGCACAGATCGCGTTGTGGGGCCCACTAAGGGTCCCATACAAATAATCCGATCTGTTAATTATGTTTAAAATATTTTTTCAAGAGCCTCTGCAAAAAATTAGCTCAATCCGACACCTATAAGTACTTGATCTAATCGTCTAACTTTTCATTATCTAAAAATCCGAATGAAAAGTTAGATGATTAGATCAAGCTCTTATAGGTATCGGATTGAGCTAATTTTTCGCGGAGACCCTTGAAAAAATGTTTTAAACATAATTAACGAATCGGATTATTTGTATGGGACCCTTAGTGGGCCCCACAACGCGATCTGTGCACAATCTGTGCTCAGATCTGCTGTGCAAGTAGCCTCCTGGGTTATTTGGAGAACAAAATGCGTCTCTGTTTGTATGATCACTCAAAGATTTAGCTAAAGGGGAATTGGTTGGCCTGGAATCTTCATCCCAGGTTATGCTCTGTAGTCCGGATGTTAATTTGATTGTAAAATAATCCTTTTTTATTGTTGGAAGTTTGAAAAGTATTAGAAATGTCATTGCTCTGGAGAGGGAAGAAAGGTTTTAACATGTAATAGGATCAGGGGAAAGACAACGTGGCTAGTTTAAGTATCGAAGTTTGCTATGTGATTAGGTAATGTATAAGGGGGCGGCAAATTGTTGGGTTTTTTTCTTTTAAATCAGCCAAAAGTGCTAAAGAGTTCCCAATCAAGTAGCATTATGTTTAAGTTTGAACTACTTTCAGGGCACCTCCTGGGGATGGGGTAGAACCGTAAAACTTTACTAAACCAGGAGTAGAAATTGACGTGAAATTCAGTTTCAAATCACGACTTGAAGGTCTGTAAATTTGTGACTACTTAGTGGTTTTTACATTAGAAGGATCTCGGGCAAGTCATTAGAGATGCAACATGGTTTTTGCAATGAAAAAATTATTGGATTTAAGGATGCACTATGACTTGAGAGAGTATGGTGGTACTTAGATGAAGAGAGAAGGCGTGCTAGTGTGTGTGTGTGTGTGTGTGTGAGAGAGAGAGAGAGAGAGAGAGAGAGAGAGAGTAGTTGCCAAGTTGGTTTAGGGCCTTAGGCGCTTGTAAATTTCTGACACTTAATTTTCTTATAAGATAAAAGTTGTTAAAGAATGTACTCTCTGAAATGAGGTACTTTCCCCTTTCAAAAAAAAACAAAAAGAAATGAGGTACTTTCACTAGTACTAGCCAAAACCTTGGTCAAGCCAGTGCATGCTTTGATATAAGAGGGTCACTGACAGCTTGGTAGTCTGTTGCATATGATTTTTGTACTTACATCCCATAGCTTTCCACAATTGTAAGTTCCTCAAAGGCAGTGAGCATTCTATTCACCAATTTCTGGACGTTTTAGAGTTTGTTGAGCATGGATTTACTCATTTACATAAGTTGTTTCTTAAAACAGTGTTCGTATGCTGGTGGCTTCTGTTTGTGTCCCTTTCTTAATTATATTGTAGTAAAATGTTAATGTAGTATTAGTGCATAGGTGTTACTGCTCCATGTAAGTCCATCTTACACTTGTCCGACAACATTCCCACAAACCACTCCCGCAATTTATTCTTCCTGTAAAATATTCATCACTGGACGGTTTGTTGATTTGTTTGGTGTTTTCTGCCAGACTGCTGCAGAGTATGAGAAGCGCAAAGAGAACTTTTTCAATGAGCTGCAAGTTGTATTGGCGAATGTGGTATGGTTTTCAATGTTGATTATGGAGCATAATTGTTCGCTAAAATTGTCCATTAACATCATATCTAAAACATAGGCATCATTTCATTTTTATTCGGAATCATCCTTGCAAAAGAAGGCAACATTTTCTCATTCTTTTCTTTCTTCCAACTTTTTTAAAGCTCTCCCCTTCCTCTATTTGATCATTAACTGAACTTTTAGGCTTTAGCTTAGAGACGTGGCCGCTTGGACATTCTAAGAAGATGCTTGTCCCCAATAGGTACTGTTAAACGTGATATATTATTTGTGAGTATTTTGAAAGCGCACACACAGGTAACATATATAAGACCTATCACAATTTGGAAGAAAATAGTTTCTTTTCATCTGATAAGCAAGATAGAAGAAAATGACTTGGGAGTCACTGACTCAAATCAAACAATGCGATATATCCCTTATATTCCGAATGATTGGATCAGTTCTTTTGCGGTGTGTAGCTTTTGAGAATGGATAGAGGCAGAGCTTATTGGTTGGCCCTTCTTTTCCATTATATAGAACCTGAAGATTCATTTCATACTAAACATGAAAGGGTGATGCTTTCCTTGCCCTTGGTTTATTATTTTCAAGTGGTATCTTTGATTGCCTGATAGGGATAGGTTGGATATTGTTCAAGTTCACCCACTCCTAAAAATTTGGGCTGTATGATCTCTCAAATTTATTTTGCCATTTGTTAATCATAATCTACACTATCCTAGGGGACTTGGGGGAGGGGGATGGGGCTTACGGGGATCGAACCCTGCCCATGTGCATGGGAGTATGTAAGGGAGGCCTACTGCACTCCGCTCCACTTGCCTCAATTGAGTAACAAAACAATTCAACAATAAAAAATGTCCACAAAAAAAAAAAAAGGCATTCACTCCTCTTCTCTATCTCGCATCTATAGTATTTTTGCCCTGGTGGATTTCTCTCTCATCTATCTAATAAAACAGAAAACTGTTTGTCCTACGTGACACATTTGTCCTATGTGGCACACAAATACAAGTTGAAAGATGGTTTGAGATTCATTTGATCCAAGAGCTGATGTGTGCTATTCAACTCTCTTATGAAACACCCACACTCTTATAAATATATTACAAAAATGTCATCGGTTCTTTTTACCCATTGCTCGGCTTCTGGCGTTGGCATTAAAAAACAAAAATGTATTACAAAAATGCTCGTGTCTATGGCACTACCGAGGTGCGTAGTGCCGTAGGCACGGGTAAACACTAGTTTAATAAATGTCTGGAATCTTGGGATTTTTTTCCCTTACCATATACGTTTGAAGTCAATTATGTAGCTATTCAATTAACTTGTAGTGTTTATCTATCTCGGTCCTTTTTTGCATAGGTGATGGCCATAGTTGCAGATTTCATGCTTGTCTTCCTTCCTGCTCCTACTGTTTCTCTACGTCCACGTATTAGTGTCAATGCTGGATCGATGTCTAAATTCTTCCATGGCTGCCCCGAGAATGCATTTCAGGTTACCGGTTTTTTCAATTTACCTAATGTATTTAGTTGATACTTTGTGAAGGTGAGATATATGTTTCCTGTGCATATGATCAATTAGCTGGTCCTCAAATTATTGCTGCAGGTTGCTCTTGCCGGAACTTCATATTCCTTTTTACAGAGAATTGGTGCAATAGTGGTACGGAGCTTTTCCCCTAATTTCCATGCTTTTATTAAAAGTTTCAAATATTCAGAGGCAAATGGCAATCCACTGCCTCATTGTTTGTATTTCTGTTGCAGCATAATGGGGGAAAGCTTTTGGCAGTTGGAACCGTGTCATCTCTGGTAAATTTAACTTCTCTGTTTTCACTCAGTAGTAGTTCTGTCCAATGTTGCTTCAACATCTGGCTAAGGGTAGTGAGCATTGCTCATGGGTTTAAGTAGAATGAAACGAGAATTCTCTTCTAAATTAGTAAAATTTATACAGATTTATTGAATTTTAAGTGTGTTTTCATTCTCTTTTCAACTGATAATATCAAAGAAATACATAATTGGGATTTAATAGTGATTGCATAGCTGTATGAATTGAGGTTCTGTTAAGAAATTCACACTGCATGCACATTGGAGAAAATGACCAATTTTGTGAAGAATGCGACATGATAAATAAAGCATGAAAGTGTCGGCGAGGAGATTCTGATTGTGTTTTGCTGAACTTAACTAACAAACACATTGTGTTGTAAATTCAGGATTAAACTGTTGATTTCAGATTTGAGGGTGAGTCGGTTGATATGTTAATTGGTGATGACTATGTATGTCTTTGTAGGAGTCCTTTCTCAGTAACCTTCTTTCTTTGTTTTTTTGGGTATCTACTTCGTCCCTTCTTGTTATGTTTCTGATCTGTTCCTTTAACACCGTCAAAAATAAGGGCTGCAATATATTTTTTGTCCAATTTTTAGTGGAACTGCTAACCTCCACTAAGCATGTGGGAGCCTACTCATAGAGGTGATGGAGAATGAGCTTTATGTGAAATTGGTTTAGTTAGTTGGATTAGCTTCTTGATGATAATTACACCCTTAATTTTTTTTAATACTTCATAAGGTTTTATCTCTTAATTAAGGTTGTGTATGAGTGTATTCAAGTACAAGTTTAGTTATAAAATTTCTGTAATACATTGAATTTGTCCTTTGTCCAGATTGGCACAAGTGTTGTAAATGCATTGATAAATGCAAAGAAGGCTATTGACAAGTCCCCCGCGGATGAAATCAAGAATCTGCCTGTAATATCTACTAGTTTCACCTATGGTGCTTACTTGGCAGTTTCTAGCAACCTCCGGTATGTGGAGTTGCAATTGAAGTACTCCTTTATGCACCTTTTTACATCTCTTCTTTATGGTTACTGCTATATAATTGCTTATCAATTCCATGGAGTTTCTTCCTTGCACTATAGCATTATCATTGCAGTGATTTTAGTCCTGAGCTGTAGTGAGTACTCCCATTTCCCCACATTTATTCGGTTTTCTTTTCCTAATCCTTAATGCTAATGCTGAGAAAAACTTATGGTTGATTCTTCTTTGGCATATGCATTTTACACAATATAGCAAGGTGGTGTCAAAAGCTTTGGGAAAGTAGTTTATAGACATGGACAATATGGCATGCTTATACAAAATTGCAAGTGTGTGCCAGCATATTAGATAGACACTACAAAAATATGAGCGTTTGAGTCCTGGTTAAATTTTTTTAGAGGTGTCCCATAACACCCCAAAAATAAAGTTAGATCTGGTATAATCCTCTGCGATATGGCTTGTTGGGTTGCGTTTCCCTTAGAGTACATGGTATTGATTCTATTGACTTCCTCAGAAGATATGATGCTCGAATAAACATGCACTCAATTCCTGCAATAAAATGACAAGATATGCCCCATAAAGGAATCCGATTTACGATTAGGACTCTGCCCTGGATGAAATACTCATACTTCTTAATTTTGTAATTCTGAAGGATTAAGTGTTAGTTTCGTGTAACAGAGAACATAGAACATTAAGCATTGGCTCTTCTGCCATTTGGAAGCAACCTTGTCAGTGATGTCACCAAAAGTAATATAAGAAGGGTGTTCTCCGTGCAATAGTGTTTACACCTATTATTATTGGCGGATCAAACAAAATATTAAAAAAATTGATGCGATAAAGTTGAATTCCTGTTTCATAGACTTTTTTAGGTGCATCTCCATAAAGGCATGTCTATGCCCTTACCAACCGTCATACGTCTGAAAAAGGCAGTTAATGAACTTAGAAGAGTTAATGTGTCTAACTTTCTGCATAGTGCACAAGTATCCCGCTCACCGCAGGTCTTGGGGAGTCACGATTTGGTTTCCTCGTGCCAAGTCACAATTTGTATTTTGAAGCCTTCCAATGAATCCATAAGTGGCTTCCTTTTAGATGTTTGACGGTATCCATGAATGGCCTAGCCTGTTGTAGCCCTTATGAACTGTAGATATCAAAGTTTTTATGACCAGAATGTTTAACGAGGGTTATATTTCTGAATTTTTTATGTTCAACAGGTACCAATTACTGGCTGGTATTATTGAACAACGGATGTTGGAACCGTTGCTGCATCAACACAAGTGGATGTTAACATTGTTCAACTTCATAGTCAGAACTGGCAACACTTACTTGGGATCATTAATGTGAGACTCTTTACTCTTATGAATAGCTTAAAACATACTTTCATCTTGAAAGCCTGACCTCTTTAAAAACTGCCAATTACTTTTAACAGGTGGGTGGATTTTACTCGTTTGGTACGCCTTTACCATCAAGCAGAATAATGGGTGCCATCAATTGCCTGATATCTGGGTTTGAAATTTGGTCGTCGGTTTGTCCAATTTGTTGACATTCACTTTCGGTCGGTGGATATTGGATTGAATTTGTGGGAAGATATATGCCCTTGGTATACTTAGGTTTCTCACTTTTTCTCCAGCTGTCTGGATGGCTAAAATGCCGGTCTCTCATGTGAGTTACCATTTTCCCCTTTTCATTCATTTTTTCTTCTCTCTTTACGGATGATGATGTCATTTCCCGTTGGAATGGCTTTAAGCATGATTCTGATTATTGACGCTAAGTTTGCATAAATTTCTTTGGTAGACGTTGGCCAATGTGGTTTGAATTGTTTGGATAATGCAAAAGTTTGTGTATTCAATGAAACTCTGGGATCGGATATGTTCGGACAACAGTTACAAAAGTTAGAATTTGAATTGAGTTGAGGGTTTGGGCAGTTAAACAGGGCCATGAGAGGTAAAAAAAAAAAAAAAGTACAAACTTACCTCGTGTTTCGATTTTAGATATGTAGAGGGATTTGCTGAGGGATTCACACATCTGGGACATTTTTTCCACTTCAAAATTTCCTGCACAGGTCCAAGATCAAAGACCATTACCTAGTCCTAGCGATACTTGCACCCTGTTTGGATGCATGGCTTGAAAGGGCAACCAGAATTTTGCAAATCTACTTGTGCGAAATGGGTATATTCTCTACGCTCCAAAATGAAACGAGAAACGCATATAAGACGAAATTCACTCGGAGAGGAGAGAAACCAGAATGCTTTTTACAATGAAACTTCTAAAACCAAAATTACACAGCTATGCATGAAACAAGGGCAAATTAAAATGTTACATTGTCTACTAGTATATCACCAAACAAGGTGGACCTTGGGAAACTGAATCTCATCCCCATCTATTCTTTTCCACAGCACAGCTGTGGTGGTTCCATGGCTCATTCTGTTCTCAAATTGTCTCTGGCAGCAACAATGTATTGGCCGTGGAGGGAGAGAAATGGAAGAGTTTTTCAGCACCAATGCACGGATCGCTCTTCTTTGCAGAATCTTACTCCGTCACAGAAGACATTCGAGGGTGCATCAGTTCTTGGAGAAGGGTTAAAGCGTTCACTCGGAATTTAGCTATAGTTGCGATCTGTGGAGGACACAAGATTTGTACATGGTTGGGTTGGGCCCAAACCAACGTATTTCCACAATGATGACAAAATGTGTATATCAATATATTCATAGTTGTTTTACACGTGCGATTAAAACATTATCGATAATTTAGAATTACAGGAAGTTTTTTCCAAGCATATATATTTTTGTTAAAGATTTTTTTTTTTCATCCAAGGGATTTATAGGGGCAAATTTTATAAAACATTTCGAAATTAATCTAAAAAACTAGTACAATGAAAGAGAATATTTAAAGTTTTGCGGGCCCCGGGCTCCTCTGGCACTCCCTTCCGTCCGACCCTGCTTGTGATAGGACTAGTTCCTACTGTGTTGTGGTTTGTTTGCTTCAATAAGATCATAACTTACCAAGGAAAAAGGTATCCCTTAACAAGGTAATCTTCCTCAGAAGATATACCAATCGACTAAGCATCAAACGACAAAAAGGTGAAATGTTAAGGAGCATATGAAAATAAAAATTTAAATCAGAACTTTAAGTATACTATTCAAGTAATGTGAAGCTGCATTTTCATTTATCCAATTCTCTCTTCATCCCCTCAAGTCCTTAGTTTGACATCTGCGATGTTCATGCTAGCCTCGTGCACAATGTCTTAGCATTCACTTCTTTCAACCGCAGAGAGAGAGAGAGAGAGAGAGAGAGAGATGGACTCATTTTGCACCTCATGTCACCTGTATCTAAGTATCCACAATGTCTGTACCTATTTTCTCATATAATGTCAGCCGCATGATTGCACAAAAGAATCTTTCCGGGAAGAGACTATTGTGCAACCCTACGAGCTGCGGTTAAAATTGCATGAAAACAGAGGTACAAACACTTTTTCGGTACGGATGATTTGACCTTTTTTGCGAAGGTTAAAATTAATTTCATCGATTACAAAATATTCTCAGCTTTCCCACAATGAAAAGAACAATGGAAACCGTAAACAGTAATTCCTTTTGCATAATTCGCTTCACTCAGTTATTGGAAAGCAGAATGAAAATTATGTAAAACATGTTTCACACTCTTACATCTGTGAGCTTTGATGGTGATGAGAAGACCTGAATTTCAGATATGTCAGTTGCAAAACGATTGCCTTTCCAAGGACAATCTGGGACCCATGGTGGCACTGATCGAACATAAGTCATCAAAATCTCGTTCCCCGAACGTCTCCCAATGGATTTCAGAGTAGAAAACATCAGGAGTTTCACAAGGCCACCTAGTGTTAAACATGAACACGGGAGGCTATTATGTTTTTAATCCACGGTTGAAACGTCTCAAGCAGTCTCTTCAGCATCGTTCGGGGGAAGATCCTCTCGTAGATATGGGCAGAGTACCCCAACGAGACTGAAAAAGACTTAGTTTCTTTGCTTGTGGTAGAAGATGGATTGTTGGAGCAAATGCGCAAATGGTTATCTCCTACGTACCCTTCTAAATCTTTAACCAATGCTGCAAGTGCAGCCAAAGGGTAACTCAAGGCTATCCCAGCTCCACCAAATCCCATATCAAAGGAAAATTACATATTGTCATGAAAGTACTCTCAGACTTATCCTCCAATGTTTAAAGTACTTAGACCCTGTTTGATAACAGTGAGAGATGGATTAGATTCGTAAGGAGATGATATTAGAATTGGGATTGATATTAGAATTGGGATTGGTAATGAGATGGGATTGATAATGAGTATGTTTGTTTGGGATGAGATTAAATGATAAGATTATTAATATCATGTTTGTTTGAGATGGGATTAGATGATGTGATTGGATTGATAGAAGAAATTGGTAATGAGAAGGGATTGATAATGAGAAGGGGTTAGAATTGGACTATGAATACCAAGTCCCACGGGGTATTGCTAATACCTCCTAAAGTCCGGCTTGTTCATCCCATGGGAGTAATAGTCCGGACATTTTTTGGTTACCAAACAAGGGCTTGATAGTCCCTTAAGATTGGTAATCCAATCCCGAGAGCCAAGAGTTTCATCAAACGGGGCCTTAGTGTGATCTAAAACATCAACCTGATTGTCAGCGATTGATAATGAAGGAGTTGTACGTCAGAAAGGACGAGCACCATCCTAATCATGTTTTGAGCGACATGTTTGGAATATTTTTCTAGTTCGGAGTATAGTCATCTCTGATATTCAAAAAGGAGGAGAGGGTTGGTGCCCATGGGAGGAGATCCTCGACCGGAGGTTCATCTAGAATGAGAATCTGCATGTTACAGGTGTGGAACAAGAACTCAAGCCAATCTATCTGCATTACAAGGTTCGAATTCCGGCTCTATGATATACAAAACGCTTAGTAAAAGAGCCGAGCTCAAACACTTTAAAAATTTGGAGGGCAAGGGGAGTCCACTGACCCCGCTCAATGGAAAATTTTTGTGGGAAGTAATGTAGTTTTGGGAGTATTTCTGTAAATTTGTCCCACAGGATATGTCTTCCAAACATTTTGCCCTTATACTCCAACCAAATTAAAAGTGTTACCCTTTTCCACTTTCCCTTTTCCAGTCACTTTTTCCCCTCTCTCTCTCTCTCTCTCCAAAAAAAAGTTGCAGAATGGAGAACTCACGCCTTGAAGGAAATTTTTTTTGAAACCCTCATCTTGAACACCACCGCCAACAAGCTAGAGC
>JAOTQK010000001.1:19086130-19100760 GCA_025642025.1 Rhododendron ferrugineum
TTTTTTCCAGTCATCCGACCCGTTTACAGGCGACTAGCTTAGTCTTAGATCACAATTTTCTTTTGTACAAAGTGGATGAACTCACGCCTTGAAGGAAATTTTTTTTGAAACCCTCATCTTGAACACCACCGCCAACGAGCTAGAGCTTTTTTCCAGTCATCCGACCCGTTTACAGGCGACTAGCTTAGTCTTAGATCACAATTTTCTTTTGTACAAAGTGGATTTGAACTACAAATACTCAATCTCTCTGAGTACTTTTTCTCTCTACATGGATAATGAATATAGAGATGAAAATCAGTGTTCGTGGCTGTTTTTCAGAACTCAGTGTTTATGGTTATGGAACAAGAACGTGGGCGAGGCCCACGGGAAAGAAAAGCATTTTATATGTTAGACAACTTGACCCCAGTGCGATCAAATCCTGATTCCGCCGTTAGTTTGCACCCCTACCGATCCATCGTACAAGAAGACAAATAGCTGCCCAGGGTAGCACTGCTCTCACTGGACCAACCCAGACCATTAAGAAGCCCAATCGATCTCCAAAAGCCCACTCCACCGAAGCCCAATAACATACATCTTCTCACTCTATATCCTCACTCTTCTTGCCTCTCCCTCCTCCGGCCAGAAAACACAGATCCCTTCTTCCTTCCATGGCGATTTCACTAAACAAACCCTAAAAACCAAATCTTTCCCATTCATTCCTCTCTCTCTCTCTCTCTCCACTTTTACACATTCCCATTTTCCTCCCTCCCTCTGCACAATGAGCAGGTACAGCCTCCGCAATGGCGACATTGGCATCGCCGACCTAACCCTAACCGCCACCAATGACGCCGCCGCCACCACCATCTCCGCTTCAACTCCCGATACAGAAACCGAAGCCCTCATCCACGTAAAAGAGGAACCGATTCCATCCGACGAAGATCTCTCCAATGACGAAAAAGACCTCACAGATTCCCCAAATTTCACCAAAGTCTCTGAAGACGAAGACGAAGACCCTCCTCTCAAGAAGCAGAAACAGCTCTCGTCTTTGTCAACAAACGGTGAAGAAACACCATCACAACCGTCGATGAAAAGGATGAAAAGCACCACCACCACAGCATTGAAGAAATCGAAGAAGAAGAACCCCAACAGCATCTGGACCAAACGGACTTCGCGAAGAGGTAAAAAGAAAGGTAAAAACAATCACAACCTTAACCACAATAACCACAATGCTGCACAAGCAGAGGACACTGTTTTAATCACTCCTATACAGAGATTCCCCGATAAGACCGATGACACCCCGGACGCGACCATCTGTCTGTCTAGGGTTTACAAAGCCGAAAAAGTGGAATTGAGTGATGACAGGTTGAGTGCCGGTAGTACAAAGGGGTACAGAATGGTTAGAGCCACTAGAGGGGTAACGGAGGGTGCTTGGTATTTCGAGGTCAGGGTTGTGAAGTTGGGGGAAACGGGGCATACGAGGCTTGGGTGGTCGAACGAGAAAGGGGATTTGCAGGCGCCGGTTGGGTACGATGGGAATAGCTTTGGGTATAGGGATGTGGATGGGAGTAAGGTGCACAAGGCTTTGAGAGAGAAGTACGGGGATGAAGGGTATGTGGAAGGGGATGTTATTGGGTTTTATGTTAGCTTGCCTGAGGGAAGCTTGTATGCGCCAAAGCCGCCCCATTTTGTTTGGTATAAGGGGCAGCGGTACGTTTGCGCGCCGGATGGGAAGCAAGATCCTCCTAAAGTAGTACCAGGTAAGTTGCTATCCGTGCTTACAATTTTTGCTGTTGTGCATTGAAGTTGGTGCATTTTGCTTACAATTATGTGTTTCATCTGTTTTCTGGATTGGTTGTTGTAGCCATAAACTGTTGCTTGTTGATTGATTTTTTTTTATTTTTTTAAGGTGAACCAGTGAAGGTGTCGATTTTCTTTGGAAGTGAACTTTCAGTTTTTTGTTTCCAATTATAACTTTAAAGGAAACCTGTAAAATGTTTGTGATTTGGAACATAGATACATACAGTCCCCTTTCAGCACTATAATATTCAGCTCGGTGGAATGCCATTGTTATCCAGCGAGTCATGCAAAAAAAGAGTAAGAAAGTTTGTTAGCATCGATAATAGTGTTGCTAGTAGAGTTCAGGGAAGTGCTCATTTTTAGATCAAGGCCGAGGACAATAATTCCTAGGTTCCTGTATTTCAAAGTTTGCTATAATATCCTAAAGAGTTCGACTGAGTTAATTATCAGGCTTGAGACGTGTAGAGGATATAAAGAGATGTTTGGTGGTAGTGGCTGTCAGTTTGAAGGATTGTGTTATTTGAGGGAAGAAGCCGAATAACATGTGCATAGGTAATAGGGAAATCGTTAGGTAACTTAGGTTTGATTATATATTCCATCCATGGAGGGTGGTGACAGGGATAAAAGCATATGCTTTGTACATTACTTCTTACATGTCACGCCCTAATCAAAAGTGACTGCAAAGGTTGTGGGTTTCCATCCTTGCTTGTTGTTTGGCATGAACTTTCCTGTAGATGTTTCCAAGCAATTTTTCTGTTAGTTGACCGCTGCATGTCTTGATCGTGCTCCATGACAATGGTACACCACAACAAAGAGGCAGCAAGTAGAAGAATCTATTTCATTAGTTGTAATGCTTGTTTCTCTCAACAAAAGTGTAAGTCTGAGCGGTTGAAACCCCAAGAATCTGTGAGTAGTTCGTGATAATCCAGTTCCAACTGTACAAGGTTTTTTTTCCCTGCACGTGGTCATCAAAAGAAAGTCATGGACAACGAGGCAATAACAGGGATTCTAAATGGCATTTTGGGAGTATTACTTGAAGTCTGTGGAGGTTACTCTCTCAAGGACGAGTACTATTCCATATAGTCATAGATTTCTGAATGAGAACCGGATGGTGATATGCTTCTGGAATGATTTCCAGTTGGTGAATACATATTTTGTTTTGTGTTTATTTCCCCATTATCTTACTTGGTCTAAAGTTGCTTTGTTAAACATTCTAATTCTTTTAGTTGATTTTGGAAGTACTCCAAAGTTCATGGTAAGCTAATATGGAAATGAAAATATGCCAACATTCCAAAGTAGGACAAATGAGTCAGAAAAGCAAGGGCTGGTGATGGAGAATGAAGACGGAGGAAGGGGAGGGGAGGGAGGAACACAAGGCCACTTCCCTAATCACGAAGGGGTGCGCCTATGGGAGCATTTATGAATCTTGATTCAGATACTCTACACTCTAAAAAGTTGCTCGGTAGCTTTTCGGGAGCAAGACACGATTGTGCTTATGCTTGATTCCTCATTTGGACTCACTTTGTGGAAGCTTAAGCTTTTAGAATAAACGGTGCTCTACATAAGCTTGCCCAGGATAGCCATATGTGGAAAGTGATCTAGATAGCTAGTAGTCAGCTACTCATCAATTATGTCATTCCTGTGCACAAGGCTCCCACACAGCATGGTCTAATCATCATCCAGTATGCAAGACAACTTTTATTGAAGTGCATCCGAACACAATAAATATCTCTTTTGTCAGTATCAGTTAATGGATGAGATGGCCTGTGAGAGGCCAAGGAAAGTTGAAAATTGCTGATCCAATAGAAACGGGAAAGTTGGAAATTCACTGTTCCTGGGTCCATAATGCAATGTCACAAAAAGAGAGACGACTAGACTAGTTTATGAGTTTATGCCAGTTGTTTGTACAAAATTTTCAAGTCGCGGAGTATAAATATTGGTATCAAACCATTGAGCTCATTCCCTTAGTAGAGGACCTGAGGCAAGTAATCCAAAGTATTGCATATAGGTATATAGTTTTAAGGAAGTGAATATCTACATACCATCTTAATTGTTTGGGAATTCTCGTGTTTCATGAAGAATTTTTTGGGACTCGTATTCTTATCATGAAATTGTTGGTTTTGATGTTGATTAGCAATCTTCTCTTTCTGTACCTTGAGTAATATTCCAAGCTTGCCATTTCTTTTTCTTTGCAGGAAGTGAAATATCTTTCTTCAAAAATGGGATTTGCCAAGGTGTTGCTTTTCCGGATCTTTACGGTGGACGATACTACCCAGCGGCTTCCATGTATACTCTTCCCAATCAACCAAATTGCGTAGTCAAGTTCAACTTCGGCCCTGATTTTGAATTCTTTCCTGAAGACTTTAATGAACGCCCTGTTCCAAGACCCATGATTGAAGTTCCTTATCATGGCTTTGACGGCAAGGTTGAGAATGGTGCGTCCGATGAGAAGAAACATTAGCAATTCAGAATCTTTTAGCAATTCTTTTAGAACCTATTGAAAGTTATGGATGGATTCACGGTCGACTTTTTATGTAATCTTCGGAAATGTTTATGCTACTTCTGATAAATGAACAAGTGAGTTTTGTAGACTCAATTTTTCTATGAGACGAGTAAAAGCCTGATTAGTGGACTGCATGTGACTTTTTTAGAAAGATATTGCATGATTCTAATGATATTCTTATCTACTTCTAAATTTAATGTACGCCTGCTATTCATTTCCATGTGCATCTCTTATTAAGCTGGATAATAGGTTTGCTGGATATCAGTTTTAGATATACGATCAAGGGAACTAATCAGTTTTTTCTCCATACTTGAGAGAAATCTATTTGAGTTTTTATGATGCTCCTTTAGCTAGTTTTACTTAAGTAGAATACATTAGCATTTGCACTAGGTTTTGTTTAATTTACTCAATGATAAAGCCTTTATTGTTGTTTGTTAGTTATCGTTAATCCCATTACATTGTATTGCCAAAATGGTTTTGGCATGCAATTTTGTACATTCTTTTGATGCTATTATTTGTTTACTGTGAGAGTGATGGAGGTGTTAAGGGGTGTAGCCTGTGGGGTGTGAAGGGGAAGACATGGCTGCGTAAGGAAGGTGAAACTTCTCATTAAGCAGCCTGTGCACCAAAAGACCTTGTCCCCTTGATCTTTTTAACCTTTTGGGGTTTATTTTTTGCCCTCAAAAAATGGGTAGGTTTTATTTGTCTGGTAGTCAAATTCTGCATAACCTTGGCTTCTTTTTTTGCTGATGGCAGGTAAATCATGGCTTTCCATCAGAATGTGTACAACCTTGAAAGTGGTGAAAGAGCAGGACACTGAAGTTATGGAACACATGGACCTTTAGGCCCAAAGAAAACGCTCAGGTTGGTTGCTTATCATGGTTATTGAATTTGCAATGCTTATACTTGCTATCTAGGTTGAATTTGGCCAAGTGCCATCTAATCTAATATTCAGTTATAAATACAGTGTCTACCCATATTTTTACTCTCTCTTTACTGGCGCCTACATAAAGCTACCTATGATTTTGTATTTTCAAAAGGCCAAAACTTACTTTAACCCACTTTGGTTTTAGCAATGTGCAGATTACCCTTTGCGTTCATTTATCACACTTAACATCCTTGTGGTTTGTGGACAATGTGCGCAGTCAGAATTTCCATCCAAGTTCTCGGATGTGCGGGCAACAAAGTGGGTATGAGTGCAATGGCACAAAATTAACCCTTTATCTACCCTGAAGATTACAAAAGCACCATTTTTCTTCCTCCACTTCTCAACTTTTTCCTCTGATCTTTTTCACCAACATACACATTTGTAAGGTGGACGATTAATCTCGTAAGAATTTTTCACCAACAATAAGATGTTTTTCGATGACCCGCCACCATACTTGAGGGCAAGTGGGGGCCTGCGGGGGCACGGGCCCCCACTCGATTTTGTAAAATCATATTTATTTTTTGAATATTTCAATTATATCCGATAATTTTGCGATAGTTTCAGTAAAATTACTCTAAATTTTCATTATTATATTTGTCTCATCTGTTTCTTTAAATACTAAATTTTCACACCATCTTTTTGTGCAAACACATCCCTGTCTGTTGATCATAAGATGAAATTATAAATATACTCATCAGTTTGTTATTTTACCGACAAAAAATGTATTAATTGAGAAATTATAAACGCACGGGTTAAGTTTATTAATTGTGTGCCCCAACACCCACATACTTCACTTCAAAATATTTAAGCCGTAATTGAGTGAATCCCGAATAAGACCTAATTGAACCAAGTCAAGTTCGAATTAAGGGACATGCTAAATGATCTACATTGCCGCTCTAATAAGTGATCTATATTGAACTCACAATCATCAATGACCCTAATTGATTATTTTGAGCACTAAATTTGACTAATTCAATCTAGTTAGGGTTTTTATTTGAATTGGAAACCTCAGAATTGTGTAGGTAATAGTTATTAGGAGATCCATTAGGGTTTGGAGTTCGTTGGTTCAACGACATCCTTGCATGATTTTGATCCGGGTTTGGTGGTCGTGTTGGTTGTCTTGCTTAGGATGAGCATGGAAGAGCTCAATGGTGATTTTATTCCGGTTCTGTGAAAAAATTGATTTTGATTGTTAGTGGTCAGGTTAAAATCTGCTCTGGAGACATTGCTATGATAGATTTTGTGAAAATAAAAGTTTGAAGCGATTTAATTCTTGATTGTTGGTAATTGTATATGCAAATTTATCTTTGTAATTGCATTTGTAGGTGTGTATTTATACGCGTATGTGGTATGTGTGAGAGGAAGAAGATAAGTATTTTAAAGTCAACTTGCGAGTTTCATCAACGGATTTTACTGTACACATTGGTCCACAAACCACATGGAGGTTTAGCAGTTATAATTGAAGTTGGGGACACAATCCGCACATGACCCATACCATAGGGGTCAAAGAAATTGCCCTTTTTCAAATGCCACTTCACTAGGTGTCCACTTTACTGCATAATCTTTCTTCATTTTGTTCAAACTCAAATAAAGCTCAAATGTAAGACATGTTAATAAACAAATCTTATATCTCGATTAATGACAATGTACCTAATCCTTCCTAACTAGTCAAATCATTCAAAATTTCTTCAAAAAAAAAAAAAGAAAAGAAAAGAAAAGTTCATAATTATCTCAACTTAATTACAATTTTTATTCAAGATGAAAGTTCTTTCATCTTTGTTTTAGTAACGTTAGTTAGAAGGACCTAATTTATAATTAGAAAAAGGGGAGGGAGAGAGATTGCGAAAATAATTACTAACATATCATCTAGAAGTACTAATGACTATCCAAATCAGGAATCTTCATATTCACAATCATAGTTTTTAGCTCTCTAAAACCTAATTAGATGTGAATCTATAATGTAGTTTACAAACGAAATAAAAACACTTGTAATCATGTAATGATAAATTGAAAAGGCCTTGAGTGGAAGAGTTAGAATGTCCTCAATGGCATAACCAAAACTAAAGAATTTCTAAAGTTAGCAATGTTGGTCCAAAATGTGGCTCACAATGGTATAATCACAACTTAGCAACCCCTTAACCAATAACCAAATTTTGACCTTTGGATAACCAAAAATAGCAATCTTTTCTCTTTGAATAACCAAATTTAATAGGGAACCACACACTCTCTTTCTCTCTTCCTCTTTCATCCTATCACGATCAATGGACACACCTACCTATATTTATTCCCAACTTTCTCTATCTCTCTACTGAAAATGAGTTTTTGATTATGGACCATTGTGGAACTTCAAATTGTTAACCTTAGCAACTCCTTAAATGGATAACCAAAAGATAAAGGTGATAAGTTTTGGTTATGCCAATGAAGATACCCTTAGAGCATCCGCAGTGGAATAATCAAAAGTTGTCACATCATCTTTTAGTTATTCATTTAAGGGGTTGCTAAGGTTAGCAATGTAGAGGTTTACAATGGTACAATCAAAATTGAATAACCAAAACTTGCCACATCACCTTTTCAACTTATAAAAATCTAAAAATTGTGACGTAGAAAACAATTTTTTTAAAATAGTTTTCAAACTAATAAAAACAGGTTATTAGAAAAAGAGAATAGTTTTTTAAAAACTTTGATTTAAAAAAAAAAAGTTTTCGGGAAAAAGTTAAAAAAAAAAGTTTTTGAAAAAAAGGTTTAATAAAAACACTGTTTTGAAATAAGTTTTTGAAAAAAAAACTGTTTTGGGAAAAACAGTTTTAATAAAAAAATAGTATTCGCAAAAAAATAAATGAACAGTTTTTGCAAAAAAATAAAAAGTATTTTTCTTATAAACATGTTGAAAATGGAAGAGAGAGAAGGTTTTTTTGTAATGATGGTGCACTTGAATGAGAAAATGTTGAGACAACTAAATTTGGTTATTGGCAAAAGGTTGCTAGTTTTGATTATCCAATGGCCAAAATTTGATGAGTTGTTAAGAGGTTGCTAGTTTTGGTTATTTCAATGTGAGCTCTTTTTTGAGCAAATGTTGCTAACCTTAACAATCTTTTGGTTTTGATTATACCACTGTGGATGCTCTTAGAGATGAACAAAAAAGTATGGAGAATGGGATACTTTTGTGAAATATAAAGTTTTGCAAAGATACATACATAGTAATGAGGACAAAAAGAAGAAGAAAACATAAGAGCATCTCTAGTAACTTCTCATATCAAAAGATTTGAAGGTTTTTATACTTTTTAGAGCATCTCCAACCTTGATGTCAAAATTTGGAGATGCCAAATTTATTTGAAGGCTTATGTGACATCTTCAAATTTGACATCAAGAAACCTCCCTCTCCTTGAGTCAAATTGTATTGTACTATACTCTTTTCAACTTTTAATTTTTTTGAACTCCAATAATTATATTTAGTAAATTAATTTGAAACTTAATTATATTTGGCCATAATTAAGTCAAACCTCCCTCTCCTTGAGTCAAATTGTTATTCTTCACTAAAAAATATTTGGTACAAAATTTTTTCCCATAAGAACATAAAAAATAAAAAAAAAAAAAAAAATTATGCGAAACAATACTTTATTTTATTGATGAAACGAATTAAAATTCGAGTTCATCATATAGTAAATAACAATCACAATAAATCGATAGTGTGAAGGATTCAAATAAATACTAGTCTTCTTGTTTGTGGTTTCATCCACATCACCATAAACTTGAAATTGTTGTGAAGAAAAAAAAGAGTTAAATTGAGAGTATAGGGAGTCCATAGCGTGAATGAAACAAATATATTTCTCAAGTTCAATTTTATAGGGAAAAAAATGCACTTTTTAGGGAAAAATACAAAAAAGGACACTTTTAAAATTGCAAAAGGTCAAAATTTCAATTCGGCAGCAAGCTTCAAATTTGAAGCAAATTGGATGGCAGGCAAATCCGTGTGGGATTTGGCTCTCAAATTGGCACATGGTTGGATTAAGAGAGTATGCCAAAACTTTGCGTTACTGCTCCACAGGCTTTCGAGATGCTCTTACATGCTCCAACAGACTCCTAAACACTATCTCACCCTTCAAATTTTACTACCCACCCTTCAAATGCCAGACTAGGATTGTTTATTTATTCATAAAACTTTCACTTTTCTTGTTTTTTGTGCTTTATTTTTCATCTTTTGCAATGGTTATTGTTTTTATTGAGAAAATACTGTTTGAAGGATCTATAAGAGTGCACCATAAATAGTCACCCATCAAGATGTTATATGAGGTAGCCAAGTACACTTCTGGAGTTAAATAATCTGCCAAAAATGCTCTAAGAGGAAGAGTATGGCTAAAAGGTAGTAATTCAACTACGCATTATTAAAACACTGGTGGTACGCACCTTGAAATATCACACATACTCACAAGTGTGGTGACCTAACAGATACTCTTTCTTTCTTTCTTTCTTTTGAAAGGGGCCCTACCAGATACTTGGTTGCGGAGTTTACCACACTTGTAAGCATAGTGTGCTTATGAGGTGACTCTAAATTTTATTGTCATTGAATTTATGCAATTATTTCATTTAGATTCATATTCGGGTGAGGACTAAAATGTAGGATAAAAAAGAGAGTCTAACACATAGAGGTTGAAACTTGAAAGTAAATAAAGAGTCAAAGTATGTTGTGATATTTCTCGACAAAAATCTTATAATATAGACAAGAATATATAGGGATCAATTAGGACCAAAATGTTTTGCTTTATTTAATTGCAATTTTTTCCCTAACATTTAAGGAGTAAAATGATGTAGATGTTGCAAGTTTTTCATTGTAAAAATAAGAGAACATAAAATAAAGAGAAAAGAAAGACATACCAAATTGAACCAACAAAATACTCATTTTTGCTGGACTGCTGGTGTTCTCATGCAGTGCAATGACTAGCTATTCTCGAGCTGTGTTTATTTTTTTGGGTTGTGTTTTTGGGTTTTATTGTTTAGCATAGCTGGAACCTTGACAATTGTACTTTTATTTTCTTTGTTTTTTGTTGGTTAGATTGTTTTTAATATATTTTTTTTAAATCGACAAGCTTAGGTGGGTAGATTTAATTTTTGCAAGTAGAAGCACTAGAAGAGTCATTCTCTCTTCAAAGCTCTCTCAATGCCTTTTTCCCCCTATTGTAATGATTTCATATTGTTAGAGGTATATACATGTATATGAAATTTCTTTTGTTGATAAAAAAACAAAAAAAACAAAATACTGGTTAAAACACCCTAATAGATTTGTATGAGTTTTGTCTAAAAAAAATTGATAAGAATAAAAGAGCAAATCAAGTATGCAATATATTTGAATCTAGGACATAATGAATCAATCTCCCACAAACAATAGAAAAGGAAAACAACAATAAAAACATGAGAACACAATTTATAAACAAATAGGCACCATGCCTACATTTCAGGTTGGCTTTAGGCCCAAAGGCCTCAAGCCCTCTGCCGCATTAGAGGACCTCTTCAGTAACTTGAGATTGCCAGTAAATAAAAGATACCTCACATTAATTATGTAGATGGAACATAACAAATAGTTTTGTAACATGCTAATAGAAGACAGTGATTTATGTTAAATTTTGTTGACCTAGTTGCTTTTTTATAAATATAAATTTTGCTTTGCAGAACTTTAGGGAGAAAAGAAGCAACTTTATGGGTGCAGAAAGTTTGAATGGAGTAAATTAAATACAATAAATATGGAGGAAAATGAATCTCTCTTTTCTTTACCTCAGACATTTCTTTCGGGGAGTATTACAATGATGAAGAGAGATGTTGACATCGTTTCTTTGCTAGTCTTTGTTTCTCAGGCTTAACTTTACTGAAAGGGAGAGAAGAACGAGTCCTACTCTTGGATCGGGAGGAAGAAAAATTTTGTTGAGAGGGGTACCGAGCAAGACATTAGTGGATGATAGGATATGACTGACCTGAAGACTTAATCTCAATGTCGGATGGATCAAACTACTCATGGGCTACCAAACCAGTCGTTAGGAAGTGTGCTTAACATCCCATATGTATGGTAATTTCAAATACTTAATTATCGCCTTCATATCGGGTATTTGTATCTTCTCTTCCTTCTGTATTTTATTCCACAGGGTTGGAAGGAAGCTCTCACCGATCATAAGTGGGAAGCAGCTCTGGTATAGTGAATGACAAACCTAAAGAAACATGACACTTGAGAATTAGTATCTCTTTAGGAGGGGTAGAAATGAAGGGGCTGAAAATGTTTGTTGTGAGGCAAATAGAAGACCAGTTGAGAGTTGCAAGGCAAGACTTGCGGCTAGGAAAGGACTTTATTATACAATGTTGATTAGGAGGAGACCTTTGCTCCTGTAGCAAAGATAAACTCCCTTCGTGCTCTACTTTCTTGTGATACTAATTACAATTAGTATTTTAAGCACTTAGATGTGAAGAATGCATTCTTCATGTTAATTAGAAGGACAGAGTGCATATGGATATCCCACTAGGGTTTTCATCTCATGATATGATGCTATGAAAGGAAAAGTTTGCGAGTTGAGAGCACTATTCAAATCGAGTACCTTGATGATATAGTAAGGTTGGAAATGATATGTACTTGGCCAAAAAAAAAAGGGGTTGGAAATGATATGGAGGTTATCTCAAATCTCTTCTAGCCAAGGATTTGAAGATCAAGGACTCGGGCTGTGGTGGGCTGAACCAGAACGCCAATTGGGCCCAGCGAGTGGGCAACCCAAAGCACTGAGTGTTTGGGCCGAACCAGTACGCTTTGGCCAGCACACTGGGATGTGTGTGGCCTGAGGCATATATGCCCACGTCTGTGGTATTGCAGAGCTAGGTCCAGGCCCGGGTGAAGATGAAAAGTCTGCATGGTTAGTGGTGGATCAGTATCGATCACATGGCCGTACGGTGCGTCAATCCAAGAAGCGGTTACGGCATGTTCCTGGCATGAGCTTACTTGGAACCTAAGTCAAGTCATTCTATGTAAAGTACAGTTCTAAACCCTAGAGAGGTACAATGGTACATTGTTATTGTTCACACAGAGCTTTGTACTTTCCTCTCTTGGAGTTGAGCCTGACTTAAGCGTTGGAGTGCCTTCCGGCTAACCACGACAGGTTAGGCAGTAAATGGTGTTTGTCTTGCAGATCAAGGTTAGAGAAGGTTTAGCTCCGTCCATATCCAACGAAAGATCCAGAAGGAGAGCTGGATAAACACCCCCCACCAGAACCATTAAGATACTCCCTTGGGATTGATGTTGTCAGATCTGCCAAGGGCATCTTTACCTCCTAGCAAAAGTATATTCTCAACCTTCTCAAAGAGACAAGAATGTCGGGATGTACTTGTGTGACTTTATAAGAGCGAATCTTATTATTTCTCAAAGTTAAAACTAGACAATTTCGGCCAAGATCAAATGCAAAAGCTGAATATAGAGCGTTCATGGCATTTGTGAGATTATGTAGCTATAATTGTTACTGGAAGACTTGAGAACTCATAACCACGGACGCTTGAAATTATTTTCTGATAATAAGACTGCCAATACATGGCTCACAATCCGATAGCAACATGACCGTTGCTCAATTTGGAAAGCTGTGGAATGGGACTTAATTATAATCAATTTTATTCCTAGTTTTAGTCAATTAGTGGTGTTCATAATAATTACCATTAATTCCATAAGAAAACCTCATGTTGTCACCGAGGATGGTTGGTTCTTCAGTGGCATAGTTTCACATGGTTTGGTGATAAGGAGGACATGGTTTCTAGTATTTTGGATGACGTTTGAGAAGACTCATGGAGTACTAATTAATCCTAGAGCACCAATTTTGGGATCAAGCCATAAAACACCCGATTAGAGGGAGCTTGCAGATCTTCTCTGTGCAGTATTCCCACATTACTGAATTGGGGGAGCCTGTTGTGCACTTGTGCACACCACACACCCCGGGTTCAACATTACCAAGCAAGTCGAGGCGAGGCCCCTCCTGCCCCTATTGGGTAAGGACTCCTTAGGTTCGAAGATTCCTCTCTCTGCCCTTCTTCTATCCCAAAAAGAAAGGAAAATATAAATCTTCTATTTTCTTGGTTTCATCCCGTCCCCCTCTCAAATAAGAGGGGGACAAGAACACATTTTCCATCGTTTTCCCTCCCTGAAATTATCCTAATAGGAAGTATATCCCTACAATGTCTCTTTCCTTTTTTTCTCACCTATGACCTACCTAATCTTTTATATACTTTTCGGGTGCAGGTATCTCCCTTCAGACTTGAGTGGCAGAAGGGAAAATACAGAATTTGTTTAAGGATCTATCTAATCCCTTTGCTTCAAGGCTAAAGCCAGGCTGGTATGCAAAGGAGGAAGACCCTTTGAATTTCTGCAGCGCTTAAGGATTGTACCGAGGTAGTTGAGGTTTACACCAGCGATCTACATGTTCAACGTTCTTCTGTCCCTTCGACCCTTTGAGCAAAATGCGGTAAACAGAAGGTAAATACATGGACCAGCCTTGTCATCTCCGTCTCGTAGGCTCTAGAAGATCATCACCACGTCTTTGGCATCCAAAGAGTCACGGGTAACCCGAGAACCCTGGCCTATAAGTGGAACGTATTAGCTGACCGAGGTATTGTAGGTATTGTCCGTGCCACCCTTAACACAAGTATTGGATATGGGTGTATGTCTAAGTGTTGTACTGTTGTAAACTTAAATCTTATGTGGGAACATGTGTCTAATGTTGAGTATGAGAAAGGGGATACATCCTAAATTCTTAATTTGTATTGTACCATATGTTAAAGATAATAATATGTGAAATTATATTTCCAATGTGCTTTAAATTGAATGACTCTCTCTCGAAATGGTTTTTTTTCTTGTCATTGCGAGCTTCTCTTCTTTCAAATATCATAAAAACCAGAGTAATCAACTTGTTTCAATTGGGTATTGTCATCGGACACATATCTCACACCTTTATTCATGGTATTAAAAATCCATGTAAAGTTAGAACTTACAACTTATGTTAACCTAATCCGTTGATGTACTATACACTCCTGTTCTTAGTTCCTTTTCTACGCTTTTACGGCCGAGTTTCTTTACGGGGCCGAAGGGGTTTATTTTCTTTTACACAATACAAAGGGAAGTAAAGCCCCTTTAGCTCTTTAGGAAAACACACCTGTGCTTTTAAATTTCTGCTCTCATAAATTCTAGTAATTTGATACTCGATATTTTTTGAAAGGTATTTTCACGTTCTCATTTTCGCTTTTGCTTCGGCTTATCCGTGCATATTATTTGACTTAGGTTACAATAACTCTGTTTACAACAAGTCTACAATTACAAATAAACACACACACTACACATCTCCAATGTGTGAGACCCACATCTTTGTGAGTGTATTTGTGTGTTCTAGTTTGTGGCTCTAAAAATTTTCCTCTTTT
>JAOTQK010000001.1:19101729-19128621 GCA_025642025.1 Rhododendron ferrugineum
AGCTGTGCTCCATCTCATCATCCGTTTTGACAATCAATGATCCGAATTTTAAAAGAACTCTTTCAGGCTGTGTTTTTGTTCAT
Source organism: Rhododendron ferrugineum (assembly GCA_025642025.1). Taxonomy (NCBI): domain Eukaryota; kingdom Viridiplantae; phylum Streptophyta; class Magnoliopsida; order Ericales; family Ericaceae; genus Rhododendron; species Rhododendron ferrugineum. Next base: position 19,101,813 of record JAOTQK010000001.1, read on the forward strand.
AGCAGCCCCCCACTTCCCTTTTTAATCCAGAATTTTGTTTATGTTGTTATTGATGTCGTGTCATAGATTCGTATTTTTTACATTGTAGTTTAGAGTTCTTCACATTACTACTTGGATGCGGTTCTAACCCATTGGACAAACTGATCTTACTTGCTGATTTTCATCTAGGAAAATGTGACATGACAAATATAACGTGAATCTAAACCATCCATTACACTTTCATGGATATTTCATGTCAGGTTCCCTATCAAACCTCTTTGATCTACAGTTTATGTGCTTGACTAGTTTCAGTCTCCGACTGTACGGAAGATCCTTGGCAGAATACTCAGACTGTGGCAACTTTCACGTTCTTTAAAAAAAAAATGCACTTTTCTCATTTTTCAAGAGCCCTTATTAGTGAAAATCAATGAATGTCATTTCACAGCTATATGAGAAAAAGCTGAGTATTCAAACCTAGTACTGTACATACTATTACTTGCCTTTTATTTTAAGAAAGAACTTATCCCTTTGATCAACTTACTCCTGTTCGAAAAAAAAAAATGAAGTTTTACCCATTGCAATAGAACATTTTCTAACCACAAAACAAGAAGCTTTGTGTGCTTCTCGTAGATTAGAAACTTGTTAGTATTAATCATTTGTGAGGAAGTGCCCACAGCAAGGAGGAACCCATTACCACAAGGTGTACCCAAAACAAATGTCCATTCATAATGTGTGTGTGTGTGTGTGTGTGTGAGAGAGAGAGAGAGAGAGAGAGAGAGAGAGAGAGCAAAAGAGAGAGAGCAAAAGATGCAACACAAACTCAATCAGATCATACAGGTGTACCTGACTAGAACAACGAAATTTTAACTTGGAAGCCCACTAATGTTCTAACCGAACAACTGCTGACCTACTAGTTTCTCACTTAAATAGTACACCAATGTCGATGTTTCAACTGGGATTCAAACTATCGTTCAGCAGTTTGATGTATAAAAAAACAAGCATGTTTCATCGTAAAACCACCATCTAATAATGCTACAAAATTTAACTTAGGGTTATGCCAACGCAGCCAACCGCTAGAACTACTCCCTTCTGTTTTTCAAAGACGAGGCAATCCTTGAGTTTGCAGAAAACGAAACCCCGAATGAAGATTAATATTGCAGGCGTTTCCTCTATGGTGTCTTTTTCCAAGTAAACAAGACTAAACGCTCCATGCAACTTCGGAAACATTTATAACTCCACATGGATTGCATAGGGTATAACAGAACGGCAAAGAAACATAAGCGAGGACCTGCAGAAGGACCATAGTAAGAAACCGTAGTGCAAAATATTGTCTTGTGACACTGTTTCATTCTATCACCGATCTCGTTCTGTAGTTAAGACTATCTTCCCCGATGTTTACTCAGGTGGAAGCAAACAGAATTATCAAAGGATTGTTTCGTTTTAATGGAGTTCTGACAAAACAAAAGGGCATAATCCACCAAAATGACAAGGTTGAGCTAGATTAATAAACATGTGAGACAGGAGCTTATGTTTTCCTCAGGTGCTTAGGTTTTCCTTAGGTTGTCATCATGCCTCACTTTAACATCACATGATTTCAAGGAGAAAATGAAAAAAGACTAAATAACCTGATCAAATAAACAGCTTGCGATGTTTGGAAAAAATAATAATAAGGGGCTTGCACACAAAACAAGAATTCAACACAAGGCCCCATGAGTCAACTGAAAGTGACTTCTTAGATTGGTGTTTCTTTCGATCAATGCATCACAGTTGAATAACAGCAAAAATTTCTCAAACTCATCTTTATTAACATAGATGTTCAACTCATTTTTCTTCTACAACTAGTATATGAAACTAGAAGACTTAAGCCCAATCTCACTTAGGCCCATACTAAAAATGCATTCGACGTAATCACACCCTACCCCCATTTTGAAGGCCAGGTCAACCCTGTCAATTTCGTGGGGTGCACCAGTTGATTCATTTACTCTTTTGATTCAAGCTTAGAAATTCAGCACAAGAAAGTCTACAAAGAACATACCTAGAAAAGATTTTGTTCAGCTAACTTGCATCAATGTTGGAGGATGACTTCTTTTTCCTCTTGTGCTTAGGCTTCACTGCATCTGCTAAAGTATTTTTTCTGTTTGTCTCTACTACAGTTCCCACTGCCCCATCTGGGGAATGGGCTGGCATAATATCGGCATTAAGTTGGTCAGATTCAGTTTCAGAGGGCTTCTCGTCTGTCAACTCTTCTGTCGGCTTATTGGGTGTCAACACTCCTGCAAGCAAATTGAAAGAGACCTAATTCAGAATCAAAATACATATACTGCTTCTATCCCAGTTTGTTTGTCCATTTTTGGGAATTAAGCACTTTGATTGGTATTGTCGTGATATTCTCCAACCAAAAGAACTCAATTAGCTCTTCCACTCAAAGTTTTGAGCATCCTCCAAAACAGATGTTAAAGAGACAATAAAGATGATTTTCCGCAATAGTGAAAATGGACAAATAAAGTGGGAGGACGGAGCATAGGAAACACAAAAATAGTGGCTCTTCACCGCATCTCTACATTTTCCGATGATTGACTTTCACCTTCCATGTTATTGCTCTGACTGACTCCGCTTTCCTTTGATATCGGCTTTAACCTCTCTTGATGCCCTGGCAAATCACTCATTCGCTTTTGATCAACGGATTGGTTCTGGGTCTCCCAGTCAGCAACAGGTTTATGAACATCCAAAGCAGCAGAAGAGTGACGTTTGATCTTCCTCAGTGCCCTTTCAGTGTTGTATGATTCAACCTTTAGAGTTTAACAGGAAATTATGCGTGGAACATGCCTTGTCTATTCAATATGAGAATGATAGTTACTTATCGAACAACAAAAAAACAATTAGATTGTCATCAACATGACCTCCCTTCCACTTCACACATAAAATTAACATCCTTATGTAACATAACATAACATCCTTATATAATTCTTGACAGGAGAAAAAAAGTTCCGACGTCAAAGAGTAAGCAATTCCATTTTTCGAAGTAATATTATAGGCCATTAGTAAAGGTACTCACCACTCAAGCTTAGTGAATGATATAATGGAGCATGTTAAAGCATCCAACTCAAAACCAATTGGCAATAAGTGGAGAGGCCGCCCAGGCTCATATACTAGTTTTGGAGGAGATAATTAACCGATGTGGGACAAACTCCAACAAAACACTAGAGTCGTGCAAGATCAATTCTTCTCAACATAGAAGAAGGATCGACTGAATTAGTTTCAACCCCGAAAATCTGAAGTTTTACACATACCCAACTCAAAATAACCTCATCCTTGCCATTTGGGAAGCTAGACAGTGGCGGAGCCAGGATTAGGTTCAGGGATTGTGCTGTTTAACGGGTGTCCACTGGTATCGTTGTATATTTTTAGTAACAATATGACGAGAAAGGTTAATTTGTAAAGTTAGGCTTTGTCCTGGGTCTTGTTTTTCGTTAAGACAAACAAAAATTGATTCAATTTTCCTGTGGTCTTTGAATGAAAGTCATTGAGATATTTTTAATGATCTGAACCATTCATCTTTTAAATGGCTGTCTTTTCATCATTTGTGTGAAAAACCAAGTTGTTAGGATACCAGCAAGTTCCGTTAGGGTAAAATACAACTTTTTTAAAAACCAGGGAGGCAAGTGTGCCACACACCCCGCCAACTAGCTTCGCCCCTATAGCTAGATGCACCCTTTATTGCTCATCTTAAAGAACAAGATGCCCCCTTCTCAATATTGAGCTTACATCCAAGGCCCAGGAGATGCTTTACCATAAGATATGAATATTTATTTCCCCATTTTATTTTACTTATATAACCCATTCACGTCAAATTAGGCGTACCTCGACTAATCCCGAGGCCCCAATAGTTTTTTCTGTTGGCGATGGGAATTTTTACAAGTTTACTTGGAACTATGGAAGGCGGGGAAGGGGGGAGTGGAAGAGATATAGAAGGCATGAAAATATGTACAACTTTATTCTCCTCACTAGCAACTGTTTAAAGAATCAAACACACGCAAGTTGCAACATCCAATAACTTTCTATTTCCTAGGAATCTTTTCATACAGCCTCCAGATTTTGGGAATTGATTTAGCTTTTTACTTAAACGGAAAAAATCTGCTATCTTGGTCGCATAAGATAGATACAAACTAGTGTCAAACATCGGTCATAAAGTAAAACTTGATGACAGCAACTTCTATCCTTATAAAATTCAGATAGGAGGAAAGTGCATTTCTTTCGGCTCCATCCATTGGTGGAAAAACAGTAGGATGCCCCAGTCTTATAAGTAGTAGATAGATATGTTGTATAGTTCGAAGAGTTAATGACATGATGCCAGACACAATGTCCAACAAACAACCACACAAAGGAAAAACTCACGGCATTTTTTATCTTGCTTGTTATATCCCCAGCCTTCACAGAAGCTATTCTCAAACACTGCATGATGACTGTGTGCATGATGCCCACTCTTCCAGCTTTCTGAATGGCGCAAATATCCCCATTTGTGTTGAGTGTAGCAATCATTCTTCCCGCCATAACGGACTCTTCCTTATGGGTTGGGTCTATTACCTAGGCAGCACCAAATGAATTACAAAGTGAATGTGACACAGTGTTCTTTAATGAATATAGAACAAAATACTTTTAGGACTTAGTTTGCCTACCACAATGTTATCATCACCAAAAAATCCAAAGGTTACTGCTATAGGGAAATGATGGATTACCAAAGGAAGCGGCTCCCTCACCTGTCAAAATGAAACAAATATTAAACTATCCGCTAATGAATTGCAATTCACCATAAGGAAAAACAATTCGCGGAACAACCAAGACAACATATTAGCCTATATTGGACAGATAACCTCCATTATAACTTCATCAATTAAGTGCAAATATTTACTAAAGCACCCCACGCGGCACAAGCACAACACAAAAGAACTTAAACAAATGGAGTATCTGTGTAGTAAAATCAAGTCAAAGGATTCAGAGTCGACGAGGCACAAAAGGGTAGTATCTGTCACTACTAGAAACACAAGGAAAGAACTGGACAAGGCATGGACATGACACGATAAGATTGTTATCGACCTCACAGGTCTAGAGTCTAGACAGGGAAGATATTACTCATGATGGACAAGGAAACAACAAATTGTCCAACACACACAACACAAATACATTTATACACTATCAAACAAGAAAGCTACAAAATTGTCCATGTAAGGTTCTAAATTTGTATTACATAATAATGGGAAATAATAAACGTGATAAGCATCAGGAAACAGAGCTATGTAAGTATTAACATTTTTTTTTTCTATTTACCTTGTCCAGTACTTCAGAATATTCCTACAGATGGTTTACAACTATTGTCCAGAGAACTAAGATTAATGTCTACACCATTACGTTTATTTAAACCATTACACCTAAAGGAATAAGTAAAGCATCTTACCTCAGGTGGATGTATTATCACTTCCTGACCGCCTTCACCACCTAATGTAAATTCAGGCCGCCGGAATGTCGAGAGAGCAGCCAAAGCAGCAATGTTGGCAGCATCAACAAGATTTCTGTTCTCGTAATCAAGAAAGAGAAAAGGACACATCTGACGTATTGCTCAAGAAACACATTAGAAATTTCCTTGCATTTTCAATTTTACTACTACTTACCCCCCATTGTCCAGAATGTGGAGATCAACGCGAATGGCCCACACTAGCTTCCCAGCAATAACGCAAAGTGATTCCATATCTACTGCCCGGCTTTCCCTGGCAAGTTATATACATCTGTATCACTACTTATCCAAAAAAAATATTGATCTCATATCAAGACAAAGTCCTACACAGAGCAGAATGGAGAAAAAAAATTCATGTAGCCAAGCCAATTTATTAGGACACAATGCTTAGTTTGGTTTGGTTATCAAGCCCTACTAAATCTGTTTTCTTATTCTCTGAGAACACCCACTGTTCATCTTATGTAATAAAGATTGACGGAGCGCTACGGATTCTTCTAAAAATGGTGATAGTCAGCGGAGGATCTGGGAATTCGGCGTGGAGGATCCAGGAATTCAGCACGGAGGGGACACCTATTAGTCATAACCTTGAAAACTCTTTCTCACAATCAAGCATAATCAGATAATTACTCCATTAGAGCATTCCCACATGTGATTTTGTATCCAAGTATATCTCCATGCATGTTTAAAGAACAAAGCTCAAAAACTAAAATCCCCTAATCCACTCAAACTAGCACCAGAATATAGTGACATGTTGCATTAGTTTTGAGGTATAAGGAGGAGTTGGTTTCATAATTTTGAGGGGCACTGATATAATTATTGTGGAATGTAAATGAAAGATGTAATTAGTGTACAGTGATACTAGTGCAAGTATTGAAAATTGCAGGAGGGGAACGTGACCCCCTGGAATCTGCTAAAATCCGACTCTGGTCACAATAGAGAGTCACCGCTTAAAGTATGTTCTGGAGCCGTACATTGAACTTAGGGAATTCAAAATCACATTGATATGTTTAAGATGTCAAGTATGTATAGGTGGGATTTCCCTACAATAACAATAATCAATGAGGAATAGGAAACAACGAAAGCAAAAATTCTCAGTATGTTCTTATGGTAGAATATGAGCCAAAAACATGTACTGAAGTTCAGAAAACTTAGGCTCCTTAGCCATATTATGAAACAAAGCCGTAGCCAATCCTTTTGATCGCTAAAAAAGAAGAGAGGAAAAAAACATAAGAATCACCTTAGACCACGGTCTATGATGCGTGCCAACTCCACAGCAGATTCTCCAGCACGACCTGCTTCAAATGAAGGATCAGCCATTGGAGAGAACTCAGTGAAGATCGAAAGGGTCCCTTCATTTTGCCTATCTCGATAAGGTTGAACTAGTTCGGAAGTTACGAAACCCATAACATGAGTCTGGCCAAGCTGCACCTCTGATGAACCATCTTCTCTGCACATTAAACCATTATTTAAATGCTTTGCACAACTGCATCATTTTACCAAGTCAGAGGGGCATGTCCAAAACGACAAGTGACAACAACAAATATGATAAACAATGGAATGTATACATTCAATCAGCCAAACTGTGCCAGTTTAATTTGAGAAAGAAAATAACATCCATATAGACAAATTGTATGATTCACACCAAACATTCACTGGCGCCAATGAGTGGATAATGCTAGAGACTGACAGGACTATACAAACATAAACTGCTGCCAACAAGTAAATAAATGTTGTTTAAGTTATTATCGAACAAAAGGACAGGGCTCTTAAACTACAAGTCCAAGTTTTATCATCAGAGTATAATATTTAGCCATCCCAATGAAAATTAAAAAAATTCAGGAAGGAGTAGTAGTAGGTAGACAAACATAAATCTAAGGTAATTAACTCATTAGATTAATTAACATAAACAAAACAGAAGCACTGTAATAAGTCTACAAAATCTATAAAGGAAACTGAACAATTTAGATATATAATGGCAGACTAATATTTGGAGGGTAAAAGACAAGAAAAAACAGTAAAAAGAATTGTAGGAACTTCGTTGTCACTTGATCTAGCTACCATCCACGTCTATACAGAACGACAGGGGTAATTGGACATGGGTGTAACCAACGTACGAAACCCACATCCAAAATTAGACAAGTCTAGCCTTAACATTTGGTAGTGGAAGAATGGGTAGCTAAATTGACAGCAGAGGAGTCTCTTATTTCTTAAATAGTCACACGATGAGACATGTAGAAGCCCCTCCCTTTTTTAGGACATCCGCTTAAGTTATAGAATTATTTCACCTAACTCTTTATGCGGCCTTTAGCACAGACATGGGCACGCGACACGACACTGACACTCGGACAAGTAAATTGTAAAAAATTGAAGGACACGACACGTCAGGGGACACCTTTAATTTGTCTTTTATGTATACTGTTATATGAATAAAAAAAATAACCAAATATGGCTCTAATGTAAATATGTAAACCCATATGTACCTTATATCAGATTTATAATATCATGAAAAAAATTCAACAAAGGCATTTCATTGTTTATTGTCTTTACAATCAATAATGTTATGCTTCGTCACACAAAAAGAAGACTTCCGTAAGTTTAAGTCTCAATCAGATCGTAATATTTTGGTTAACACCCACGACTTGTTTTGAGAGTGTCCCAAGACTGTCCGGAGCATTTTTTAGAGTGTCCCCGGAGTGTCCAAAACGGAAAACATTGAGAAAAAATGACACTTTGGATTTGAGTGTCAGACAAGTGTTAGTAACTGTGTTTTCAGAATGCATTTTTTCTTGGAAAAGAAACAGCTGTAGGCGATTTTTTCTTTTACAAAAACGTAAGTTAAATGTTCACCAATCCAATAGTTACCGATGTCCGATCAATCTGAATTTTTATGTGGACTACATACTCGACAAGACGAACAAAATGAACAATTCAGATCTAATAATGGGACCCAGGTGGGTCCCATAACGGGTGCACAGCTCACATCCTTGTCCCCCGTGCTACATAGTTATGCGGTGAAAACTATATACATCATCACTCAAATTGTGCCTCCATGTGCATGGGGATGTCCACACACGTATACCGAACGACCAGACAGTTTTCAAGTTCAGTCTTGTTTTTAGTTTTCAAGTTCAGTCTTGTTTTTAGATTGGGGATCTAAGAAGTTAAGTACCTAAAACATGCCTGCACCTCATTCAATTGCATTAACATTGACAGTCACATTTACAATTCTTACCTACCAAACTTGATAGTTAGCCGTCTATAATCAAATGGACGCCGACCATCAACTCTAATGTCCGCTACCAAAGCAGTCTCAATGAATTTCTTCTCATTCACAGTCATCTTCCATGTATTAGCCAATCTCTGCTCCATTTTTCTGTTCTGAAAAGTACCAGAAAGATGTTCAACAATTCAGCAAGAAAGAATAAGAACAAGCTTCCAGTACAACTAAGGCTGTTGCCAAGTGGTAAGTTGATCCGTAATAAGTGCCTCATCAAGCATAAGTGACTCCCATGAAGCGTAAGTCACTCCCATAGGGGTACATCCAGGGTTGTGCCCAATAGTTACCATATGGAATTATGTATGGTACGCAGGAAATCCATGTACTCGGGGGACCAGTTGAGCAGAAAAAAAAACACACATCCCTTACACATTTCTACAGTCATGTTCCGTCGTATTTTTATTTAGTCCACTAGTACCTTACAACACGCAGATATCGATTAGTTCCGTTACCAAGATAAAACATATATATCTGTATATCTGTCTATGTATATATAGATATAAGGAAAGTTGTATGAATTGGTAATAAGCACAGGGGTGGAGGTCTAAGAATAGGACCACTCAATGTGTGAAGGGAAAGCATGCAATCTGGGTTTTTTCAACCTTAACCAGACTATCCATAAGTCGAAGTAAAAATCTACTAAAAAAATTACAACCCAAGACATAATCTTTCCCTGTTTGGGTAACAAAATAAACAAGAAAACCTCAACTAAAATCTACTTACTGAACCTACGTACAGCTAAGAAATTGAGCAGAAATCTGAACAGGTAATGAATGGTAGAGCTTATGCGGTCCGCATCGTGAGTGCAAAGCAAAGGCAAATTCAAACTCTATGAAACAAATCGTCGACTAGGATTATTGGAAACAAACAAAAGCAGTAGAAGACGTTAGTTCGTTTTCGGTATTCTCTTTTCTTTTCTTTTCTTTTTTTACTTTCTCAGAAAACAATGGCTGTCTTGCTTGTAGCTCCTCAGAGAAAGAGAGAGAGGGACTTACTTCAGTGGCTGTGCCTCCAAGCGTGCATGGGCAGAGGTAGAAGAGAGGAGGGAAGAAGAAAATTAGGGCTCTTCAACTTTTGGGGTTTTTATTTTTATTTTTAAGTGGTTTAGGTTGTTTTTTGACCATTATGTCAAAAGTGATTTATTGGTTTGTCTTTATTCAAAAAAAATTATAATAGGAGCACTTGTTAATGTTGCATCGCATTTGTGTTGAATTATTAATTCTTCTTAGTGAGAGAAATTAGAAAAGTAAAAAATTATAATTATATTTTAAATTCTTTTGAATAAAATAAAAGGTCAAAAAATAAGACTTTTGACTTATTTTGTCTTTTTTCAAACAAATATGAGTTTCGATGATAATTTTTATTTTTTCGATTCTTCTCGTCGAGACGAATCAATAATTCACAAAAGTAAGACCCAAAATAAACAAATGCAATTTTTTTAAAATAAAGACAAACTGTCCAAAACCACCCTTAATTTGATCAAAAACTTCAAGGTTTTAAGAAAACAGTTGGCCAAGAGAAAACTCATTGGAGCCACCTCCTCTAAACGATTCAATTAGGCTGCGTTCTTTTAAACTTAACTTAAACTTAATTTATTTTTTTAATTCAGTCTATTCGTCTACACTTTAACTTATTTCTCATCCTTAAACTTGACTTATTTGTAATTGTGTGTGTGTAGTAGACAATTAAATTTAAGTTTAGAAGAATGGATGAACTTAATTTATTTTCATTTAAGTTTCAAAATGGTAGAAAAAATAAGTTAAGTTTAAAAGAACACAGTAGTAACAATTTTATTTCTATTTGAGATGCACTTTGATTATCGAAACGGTAGAATTTTTTATAGACTTTAAAAACCTAATTATGTCAAAATTTATGTTAATCATTCATTCATAAACCAATGATGGCAATATTTTTTGGTTGGATTCCCTTCCCTTTTTTTCTTAATAAAATATTACTTTTGCCTATAAAAAAATTATGGCAGCATCTTTATCTCAAAATTTGTGTCAATTGTGTTTTTTTTTTTGTGTGTGGGTAAAAGTGTTTTTTTTTTTTTACATTGCTCTAATGTCTCATTGACCGGCATCGGATTAAAATGATAGTTTGGATGATTTGTTCCCCGCAATCTTGGTAAAATAACAAGTTTTCGATTATGTCAAAGATGAAATAACTTGAATCGTACTTATTCACGACTGTTCCATTCATGAAAAGTTTGATGCTTATGGGACATCGACAAACGATGTCAAACGCCCTTCATAACTGCACATTAATGTGGATCTAGAATTCAGTGTATGAAATGAAACCCAAAATCACTAAATAATACTCCCGATAAACACACTTCCCTTGCGGAGTGACAGCCTTCGAAGGACATACACATGTTTCCCTATGGGGCTGAAGGGACTTGTTTCTCTTTGTATTTTGTGACGGAAAACAAGCCCGTTTAACCCTTCCTACGGGATTAATGGGCTTATTTCTCTTTGTATTCTGCTTTGCAAAATACACTCCTTTTACCCGTTTGGCTCCGAAAAAAAAACTCGGCCTCAGTCTAAAAGACTGTAATCAACCTATTTTTACAAAGTCACACCTGAATAATACATGAATCAGTTTCAATTGTCAAAGGGGGTTTGGAATAGGCCCACAGCCCGCTAAAAAGCCTGGTACTAAAGCTACTCTTTTATCTTATGCACCTCAGCTGGACCAAAAACCCAATATGCCCTGCACTCCGCTCATGCTCTCAATCACAAATTTTAATATGTTGGAATGTTTTTGAATTACGGTTTCACCCTCACACTCCCGCACGTAAATTGTGTGACTTAGGTTAGGAGAGGGCTTAGATTGTGCCCATTGGATGGTTCTTTAGCCTTGGTTTAAAAATTAACTAGCTTCAAGAATGCTAATGCATTCAAACTTTGTTTCTGCCGTAGGGATCAAACTCAAATGAAGTTAACAGAGTAATGTGAAGATGCATTGCTAGGCTCTCTGTTTGTTTTCCATTGAGCCTGAATCTAATCCTGTGCTCCCAATCACGAGTCGAAATTTGAGTAACAGCATCGTTTCATTAAGCAAGTAATAGAGTTGTACACACTTGATTTAAAAATTTGATGAGCTTCAAAAGTGTGGTTGAATATAAGCCGATCCCGGATAACCTTTCCAAACAAGACAAACACAAAATACATAATATATAATCAATACACAAGTCCCTCAATACATCGCAATGTTCCGTAAATCCTAGAGCACAAGCAAATGCCATGTTGCAACTCATCTGAAATCAATCCCATTTCCTCTGCTAACTTTAAAACTGGGGATGAAGGAAGGAAAAAGAAAAAGACGGGGAAAACTAAAGGCAAAGCGAGTGAGAGCAAAAGATCCACAGCAAATAGATAAACATCATTCATACTGTCAGTAACAAGTTAAGAAAAGGAAAAACTTGTCCAAACATCCAGTTTTTCATCCGACATGAAATCCTCAAACAATTGCATAACTAGAATCTCCTCCTGGGACTTCTTGATCGGTGTCCACGTGGTGATCTGCAATAGCAAGGAAAAGAACAGTACTTTATGAGCGGATAGGACTCAGATCGACCAAGAACTGAAATGATAATAAAATACGGGATTTGTCACTAGAGATCATCTATTGTATTTTTCAATCTGACAACCATCAGAACTCATATCATCTCCTGTATTCATACATCTACGGTCTTTATCCTACTCTTCTCGGATTTGCAGTGTCACGATCACAATTTAATCTTGTCCACGTATATTGTATCCAATTTCTTGGTAAGAAAATATTACGTAAACAAGGAACCAAGGAGGCGCAAACAAGATACAAAATCTGGAATTAGTTGTAAAGTCACATCCCAAGAACATCACAAAAGGAAAATGAGCGTGCAAGCTGTTGATTTCCAATGCTTCTTCAACCTAAATAGGATGCGAAGGATGATAATTTTGTTCGGACTCGTGAGCAACTAACACTCAGATAAGAGAACTTATATGTTTCGAGTCCCACCTTACAAGCAAGTTAAATGTCAATACAATCACTGAGAGAGAATATTTCTACGTCCATCACTACATTCAGTTTCCTTAAAAATAACTTAATTCATTCAGACATATTCCAATACAAACTATAAGTGGATTTGTTTATAGGCACAGTGATTTCACACGGGACATACCTCCTCCTCATGTTCCTCCTTTTAAACGGACCCCTGCTGAAGGCCCAATCGACAGTGATGTTTTGGGTGAGCAGCTCGGTTCCATCCATTTCACTTATAGCTTTTTGTGCCTCGTCACGCTTCTCGTATTCAATTAGCGCATAGCCCTGTAAGACATTTCACAGAAAAAGATTCAGCACAAGCCTCCAGCTATTGTTTTTCAAGTTTATTTGTTATTTTTGGTTTTTGGTAGGCCGGCTTCGAAACTACGACCTACCATCATTTTTATTTCTAGCTTTTGGAGAGCAATTAGTGTGGGATTTCAGTATTTTTAAAATCCATTACAGTAGCCTCTTGTACTTTCTGCTTATTTCCCTGAGATGAAGAGAACATAATAGAGAGTTAAGAGGCAACAGGTCCAAATGACAAGTGGGGTGTGGATTAACTTGAAGAGTAGGTTAAAGATTTAAATCAACCGATTCACAGTTAATGCAGGACTATAGAAAAGTTAAATCAACTATCCAAAATAGTATCTTACCAGCTACCCAAACATAGTGTATTGTACACAATTATGCAGATCGAAAGATACTAAAACCCAGAATAGGGATACAACTCCTGGGAATAGGGTGAAGAATTTGAGGAGAACGGGGCATCAAATAGTTTTAATGCATCACTATTCTGCATCCAACATGCCTTTGAGACTAAAAGCACTCATCCAACACAAATTGACACATGTCGGGCATGAATGTCCATTAACAACTTTGCAATCTCTGGAAAACAAAGGTATTTTCAGAAGTACTAACCAGTAACCACCCATTATCCACATCAGGCCTTTAAAATTTTATACACGTTTTTAAAAAAACTTAAGGATTCAAAAAGTTAGGCATAAAGCGGAAGCTATGGTATGTGCTATAATTTTCCATAAAAGAAAGAGAAATCCGTTTGTGGACAAAGTGGCTTGTTTAGATGTCCATCATATGAGTATGTAATACGTATTCACTACAAGTTATTCATTGCCATGTGTCAGAACCCATTTCTTTAAGTTTCTTTTTCATGTAAATAGAAAGAACGGAAAGTATCGTGCCAAGGTATCCATATCATGACCCAAATGTGTACCATATCATTGAAGATTAAAGTTCACCCTATCCAACAGGTTTGAATACTTGTTATATTACCTTGACAAAACCAGTTCGACGATCAAGATTCAAATGCAAATTCTTAATCTCCCCAAATTCACCAAATGCATTTTGCAGATCATCTTCTTGTGCCTCTTCATGAACTCCAGTGACCAGAATAATCCATCCTTCAATGGCTGGAAAAGTTCACCCCCATTAGAAGTGGATTTGATGCAATTTTTTTCATAAACTACAGTTCAGAACTTCAGGCATGGAAAGCAATATATGTATACGTCAAATATGAATGATAATACACATATTAAGTAGAGAATGAGAGAAGTATATAAACTGCTAGATAAGAAATTGGGGATACAATGCTAACAATTCAAGACAATACTGGGAAAATGCGACAGTAATTGAAGATTCCAGCAAGATTTAGAAAGAGATAAGGTACAAGTTGCTAATTAATGTTCTTCACTGTGTATAATGAACAGTATTCTATGCTAGATGGTAGAAAGTCAGCAGTTTGGGAACATCTGAAGATTCCAGCAAGAATTAGAAAGAAATAAGGTACGGAGTTATCTCATCCCTTCTTAATTTTTCTTCACTGTCAATAATAAACACCTATTCGTTGGTAGATGGTAAAGGTCAACAGGTAAGGAAGGAATAGCCTCTAATGGGGAAAAAAACTTTACATAAGCTAATCGTAGCATATACGTATACGTTCATGAAAATCATGCCAGAGTAATACCACAGACTTTTTTCCTCTCTCTCTCTCCTACCTATGAGTCCTACCGTGACTGTACCACAAAGCCAGGCTTGCCAATCCTATCAGCAAGGCATAGACTAGATGGGGTAACCCCATTCACTGGCTTATTGGCACCCCTATGAACAATCCTCTCATCCGATTTTCATTTTTCTTTGCTTCAATGAGAGCTGATGGGTTTTCTCTTCTCTAAATCCATAGTGCTTATCACTCATCATTCATCGAAGCTGCTACAGTTTGTTGCAATTAATTTACATCACACATGAGAATGTTTTCAATTAGGAAGTACCATTTCCCTGGAAAATGAAAATTGTTGGCTCAGTCATGTTAATAACCGTATTTCAGGAGGAGAAAAACAAGACAACCAAAAATTGGTGGGATCCTACATAGAAACACGCATGGGGTGAGGGATATCTTTCATTATCTGGGCATGTCTCTGTACAATGGAGAACAAAACTACAAGAGATCAGAATTTTAGGAGGACATATGAATCATGTAACATTGGATTCGTGAATATCCATGTAGGCATGCAGTTACACATGAAAAACAAAACACCCAAGTGTAACTTGGAATTATGTGCCCAAAAGTCCTTGAGAAGTGAAATTTTAACGAATCCACTGAGCAAAACAGGTCAAATCACTTAGAGAATATCACAAACATATAAAGCGCCACACAAAAGAGTTTTCCGAGAGACACTTTGAATTCAATGACCAAACTAAGATAATAGGAATACTCAAAAACTTTTTTGCGTTCTTAGATAAGACTAGCAGTTTTACGAGTCTCCAAATTCAACGTCTTCATTCTTCAACACTCCAATTTTCAGTGCCACACAGTCACATCCTCAGTTTTTAAATAGCACATTGTTTCCGCACATTGAATTCACCGACCAAGTTGAGATAATACTCAAATCTTATTGCGATCCTAAGATAATAATAGCAATTTTTACAAACCAAAATTCTATGTCTCCAACACTCTGATTTTCGTCCCATCCTCAGTTTCTCAAATAGCAAATTATTATTTTCGCAACAAGCGAAGACGAATTTTCTCCCCAAAAGTCTGACTTAAGATGATGGGCTCTCCTGTTCCAATCTTTGTTAGTTGTGTACATCTAATCTAGAAAACCCATAAAAGCATCATTAGCAGAACTGGAAACAAGAATCCAGTTTCATCTTCTTTCGCTTCAATTTTCAGCAATCAAACAGACAACTTGGAGAAACCCACAAAACTTAATAATCGTAAACATCGCATAAACGAATCTTCCTAGAGTAACACTTCAATTGTCAAAAAATCTCAGTCTTATATTTTACCAAGACTTCAACTTTACTAACTATAGTCCATGTAGAGAACGATAATCAACCTAAGTAAACACAATTTACCGATAAAAAGCTGCACAAAGAGAGGGGAGGGGGGGGGAGGAGAGAGAGAGAGACTGAGAGAGGGAGAGAGACTGACATCGTTCAGGACCGGGCCCGCCATCGGAGTCGAGGGAGTCGAATCGACCAGCCAAGCGGGTGTTTCGATCGGCTGCGTCGGTCTCTTGTCGAAAGCCACGGCCTTTGGTCCTCTTGGGCTCAGAGGCGCCGCCAGTGATGGCGGATTTGAGCTTGGGCATAGGAGCAGAGTCCACGTCGACGCCGCCGTCCTCGTCCATGAGATCGTCGTCCTCCGGCTCGAAGTCCACCGCTTCTACTTCTGTATTAGCCATCCTCTCTACCTCTCTCTCTCTCTCTCTAGAAGTCTCGACCAGGTGGGAGCGCGGAGGGGGCGGGTAAGGGTTTCTGCAGTCGGAACTCGGCTTCGTACTTTGGTAGTTAACTAGTTATAGAGACGAGTTTGATTTGGAATAAGGAAATATTACACTGATCTCCCTCAGGTTTTCCGTTATCACAGAACTCTACTCCAAGTTTGAGTTAGCATTACAAGTCCACCAATTGATTACTTATCAGAGCAAGTCCACCTAAAGTACCAAGTTTCATGTTAAATTCAGAATTTGAAATTGACAATGGCAATGGAAAAATCCTGTTCACTCGGGAACCAAACTCAATGTCAAATTTTATCGATGTCAATTTTTGACAATGCCATTCTTGATGCCCAAATTTGGCTTCCAAGACTTGCCTAATCATTTAAGCCATTGTATTTGCATCGAAAATCGAGATGGGTTTAACTCAATGGTCTAAATTAGAGATTATCTAAAATGGCATCAAATTGGTGGGGTGACGTTGCTAGGAGTATTTTTTATTTTTTTTTGGCTATTTGACACTATAGCAAACTAAAAAAAGACTGGTAATATCATTTTGACAACGAGTGGACTTGCTCTCAATTGTAACTACTTGTATCTTCTTCTTTTTTCCTTTTTTCATGTTTCCATAGGATAAGATGTTGACACATTAGTAAATTATATCACACTAAAATGGGCCGACGCTATTCCATCAGCTCAAATTCACAATCACATCTTTGAAAGTCAATCACAACGGTCGATCACTTGTACTCATTTCGAATATCAACTTTATGAGTCAGACTGGATAGAGATTTTAGTACTACCTCCGTCCAAACTTAAGTGTTCAAATTTCTATTTTGCGATGTCCCAAAATAAGTATCAATTTTCTAGAAATAACCATCAAAATATGCCAAACTTTCAATTTTACCTCTAAAAAGTACATATTGATTTGACAATTTTTTAGATTTGTGTCGTTCAATTTATAATATTTTTCATGATTTTGAAAAGTTTGTATAGTAAACTAATTGAGATCTATTAATCAAGATTTATATTACATATTTTTTGAGATCCATATTGAAAGATATAAATGATTTTCATACATATAATTAACTTAACAATTTTTAAGGTTAATTTTAGAAATTTAGGGCAAAACTTTTGACTTCTTAAAAACTTGATTTTCCGTAGAGGATATTTAAATTGGGACGAATGGAGTAACAAAATTGTTGTTGTCTTGCTCTAATTTGTTCCAGCGGTCATACTAGCTACAGTTAATGGATAAGAGCATTCACAGTGGAATAACCAAAGTCAAAGGATTGTTAAAGTTAGCAATGTTCTCTCTCTCTCTCTCTCTCTCTCTCTCTCTCTCTCTCTCTCTCATATTTTTAAAAGAAGTTATTGTTTTTTTTTTTGCAAAAATAGTAAAACTATTTTCCAAAACTATATTTTTAATTAAAAATTGTTTTTTTTAAATTGTCTTTTTTTCAAAAACTGTTATTTTGGACAAATGTCCTTTTTTCAAAAACTATTTTTTTAAAACTTTTCCGAAAAGTGTTTTTTTAAATAAGAGTGTTGAAAAATTTATTTTCTATTTCTAATAACCAGTTTTTATTAGTTTGAAAACTATTTTAAAAAATTGTTTTATATGGTGACAATTTTTATAGGTTGAAAAGGTGATGTGGCAAGTTTTGATTATTCAATTTTGATTATGTCATTGTGAACATCTATATTGTTAATTTTAGCAACCTCTTAAATGGATAATCAAAAGATGATGGCATGGTAAAGAAAAAATCACTATTATGTTTTTGTTTGACAAGAAGACTGTTGTTGTCTTGCTATGATGCGTTGCAGCGGTTATATTCATGCTTTGTCAAAACAAAAATGATTCGCCCACCGCATCATTTGGCCACTGTACAGCCACTGCACGCTGTATGAGGCCCTCGGTGTCACGACCCAAAATCGAAAGGTAAAAATCGTGACATGGCTAGGGATTAAAAATCACCTCAGGCCTTGACATCACACAATCACATTTATTTATTTTAATTTATATTTATTTAGAAACTCTTAGGTCTGTAAAATAAAATATATTACCATCAAAGCTATCTAGAGCATATCAAATACAAACTTTGTCTAAAAACTTTAAAATTGCATTAATGTGGCTCGCACACACAAGTGCCACTTATTATCACTCTTTCTTTTATTTAGTCATATATATCCACTGCAATCTTCCACATGTAACGAGTAAACCTTCGTTATTCTTGATTCCCTGAAAGGGTTTCATGAAACACAAAACTAATTCAGTAAATTACGATATACTAAGGCCACATAATAAACATGAGATTAAGTAGGATAAAAACATAGCATAATAATCCATCAGTTTGCAAAATCGTAAGAGAGAGACAACAATCATATTCAAGTTGCAATCTCCACAAGTGAGACCAAGAGAGATATATCAATCATCATCATAATCATCATATTATCATCTTGATCATCATCTTGACCATCATAGGCGGTAATCCTATACCCCAGGGAGCGACCCAGCAAAACAATGGAATTGATATCAATTCATAGAATACGCGCCCATATCCTCCTTTCTACAATCCATAGGCGCCAATTCAAACATAGCTCGTTAGAGCTCTTTGCCCAGATGTTACATCAATATCCATTAAACTACTTTTTAAAAATCAATCTCATGTCTTTCTATAAAAATTTATTTTTTTCACGATCTGTACTTATGTAATTATTATTTTTTATTCAACATAAAATTTTATAAAAACAATCACGAAATAAGTTTCAAAAAATAATATGTAGCCAGAGTATATTTGTAACTCACATCGACAGTGAAGCACACAATTTACCGTGCGCACAACTGCTTAATTATCAGAACCTGTTAAGCCACATAATTATGTGATAACGTAAGTTAATCGACTATCAACTTAGTTCTTTATTCTTTACCCTCTACATTTTTTTTTTGTTACGGGTTGTACGTATATTAACATAATTAGTATAATATTACTATTGTTGTATTTGTTGGGATGGTTCGGGTTCCAAATGGTGTTGGTTCAAATTCCACCCAAGTCAAAATCTTGCACATGATTTATTATTCACTGGTTTTTCCGAAAAGTGAGCTGGTATTAGCTCGTTAATTCCTTGTTGCCATGTGTCCTTCCAATTTCTTGTTGGGATCATGCATTATGTCTTTAATGCATGGGTGCTATATAATGGCATGAGGAAGTGTTTTTTCGTGATAGTGTGGTGCACAGAGAGAGTAAGAGGGGAAGAAAAAACAGTTTGTGTGGGGGGCAGCTCCTTTGGGAGCTGCCGGGTACATGGGTTTTTTTACCGCAAGTTTTGTGTGTGCAAGGGCAAGTTTAGTACTTGGTGAGAGTGTGTTCTTGTATGAGTGAGTGTATAAGGGTTGGGTGTGAGTTATTTCATACTTGTACGGAAATTCTTATAGTGAAAAGAACGAGATCCTCCCCGTGGAGTAGACAGATTTTTGCTGAACCACATATATCTTGCGTATGTCTCTATTTTAATAAGGAGAGAGAGCTTGCAGCTACAGCTGCTGCCACCGCGCGACAGCTTTACGGTTAGGCCGAGAAAAGAAGTATTGGGAAGGGAAAAGAAAACATAAGGATGGGAACATGGCTGCCCATATATGTTTACTTATTTTCATTTCGATCCATTCCTTGCTAGGTCTGTTTTTTTTTTTTCCTTTCTTTCTAAGCCGTGAGAGGGAGAGATGGAGGTGTTTACCGAGGAGAGCTAGAGAGTGTTGCCGAAGCGGCGTGCTCTTGCCGGGATTTTGTCGGAAATGGGGTGTTTATTTTGGTGGTGTAGCCGTACGTGCAAGTGTGTGCTTGTGCCTTTTGTGTGTTGTGGTGTGTGTGGAATGAGATGAGAAGGAATAAGCATGCCTATTTATAGTAGGATGACAAGAGTCTAGAATTATCTTTGAGTATCTAATATAATTTAGCATTATCTAATAATATCTAGAGCAAATCTTATCTTATCTTATTCATTCACATCTTAATATTCCAAGTATATACCTTTGATGCTTAGGATATTCCTAGAATTGTATTCATTTGATGCCTAGAATATTCTTAAATTATCTAGAATACTCTTTCATAAAATCTAGGGATATTTTAGTGCAATAACATTAAGGTAGTTTACTCTAAAATAGAGTATTGACTCATTTTTGTTTGAACCCCACGGTTCTCTGCCCCACAGGGACCCGTGCCTCAATCTCGTGCCGCGTTGTTGTTAACAGGGTTGGGGAGATATTTGTAGTGTTTAATAAAAATTGCCACCTAGACAAAAAAAAAATTACCCTAATCTTTAATAAACCCCGAGTCACGATCGATATACTCCTTAAATCCTAACGGTAAGCGGCCCACTAAAAGTTAGCTCCTTATTTGTTTTTTTTTTTTAATTCTTTTTAGTGTCTTATTTGTTTATAAAAGTTGGAGTGTTACATTCGGTCTCCGCACGGAAGATCCGAGCGGTTCAATGATTTAAAAATAATGAGTGGGTTTGTAAAAAATTAGCTCAATCCGATATGTGTAGGTGCTCTATCCAATATCCTATTTTTGAAAAATTGGGAAAAATGAAAAGATTGGATTTTTTAATTTTTCAAAAATGGAGAGATTGGATCGAACACTCGCACATATTGGATTGAGCTGATTTTTCAGAGACCCACTTGATTTTTTTTTAAAAAATTATTGAACATTTCAGATCATTCATGCAGGGCCTGAAGTAGGCCCCACACGGTGTGCGGTGGCCCAATGTGCGGTGAGCGTATCGTTTTTGTTGTCCAAGTTAGATGAACTTAGCCCCAAACCATTAGTCCAGTTGGTTGTGGATTTGCTAATCATATAAAGGTTCAATTATTGAAGTCAGACAGCAAGGAAATATCTTGTGAATTATTTAGTTACAGCGTAGATGGCTTGCATTTGACCAGATCGAAGAGGGGATTAGTTGATATGTGCGTAAGCTGACTCGAACAAAAAAAAAAAAAAGCCTATATGATCTGTCAAAATTCTTGTCTTGGGAAGTTTTGAAACAGTGTCATTACCCAAAGAACACAGAAATAGCTGTCCACGAAGAGGAAGCAGTGTTACCACCAAAGCCACACTGATCATTTGACTTCAACTCGAGACCTAGATGACCAAAATGGGTTAACACTCGACAGACATGTTGAAGACAGCGTTTGGATTTGACTACTTGCAAAAAGTTATTCAGATTTCCAAGATTCTAAACCAAGGGTTTAATGCTGTGGTATCTCTGTTTTACCTGTTTCTCCCCATTGTTTGCATATTGGTCTAGGGAGCCATTGAAGGCTTCCTTCTACTAAATTTTATTTTTTAAGTATTTATTTTTCGTTTTACAAGACAAATTATTTTTTTATAATACGTCATCTTAATTCGAAAAGTAAGTATTTATTTTTTAGTTAATAAAATACACCCTGAGTTTTGAACAAGTTTATGCTATTCCCGGGTTGTATAAGATGTTTCCAAACAGATTCCCATGACCCAAAAAGCTGATGGAGACCTGGTTTTATTAGGTTTACTGAAGTGTTTGGAAGTCCTAACAGAAAGAGAATTGCCTTGCTTTACCTTATTTTGGTTGTTTAAGGAGGTGGAAGGGAAACTTGGAAGATCAGTTCGATATTAGAGGGTCATAATTGGAAATTACAAACTTCTTGAAGTTTCTGCAATGTATGTTTTTGCACATGCATATTTTTCTCGTACATTAGGGAGCATACAAAAATTGAATCAAATGTTATTTATTAAAATAAAAGGGGCAGCCCAAGTACTAGGCCATTAAGCCTAATGCCTAGAGACTCTAATTTTGAGAGACCGCACCTTTCATACATGTGTGTGGCTCTCTTTGCCCTATCTTTTTACCATTTTTAGTTTTTTAAAACACTATTCTATTAGATTTGGTTCAAATTTTTTACATCACACCGTTCGTCTACAAATCCGGTAGACATTCCCTTATTTTTAGCTTTTCTTTCATTTTTCAAAGATAAGCCAACAGTGCTACTTGCACATATTTTTGTGCACATATCATGCACATACATTTTGTGGGGCCCATATCGGGATCCCACAAAATGATCCGAACCGCTAATTTTTTTAAAAATATTTTTTGGAGGATTTCTGTAAAAAATCAGCTCCAATGGATATCGGTAAGGGCTTTCTCAGAAACCGTAGGGTAAAACAGAATGATTCGCCCTACGATTTCTAAGAAAGCCTTACCGATATCCGTTGGAGTTGATTTTTTACGGAAACTCTCCAAAAAATATTTTAAAAAAGATGAGCTGTTTGGATCATTTTGTGAGACCTCAATATGAGCTCCGCAAAAATGTATGTGCATGATATGTGCACAAAAATCTGTGGGGAAATCATTACTGAAGATAAGCCCAAGCACAACCATGTTGATTGGATATGGGCTGCCCAAGCCCAAATATAATGGAACCGTAAGTTTATAGTTACAGTCAAGTGGATAATTCTTTAATTTTCTACAGTTCCCCCTTGTTTTGATTTTTTTCTCATTTGACTAAGGGTCCGTTTGATTAGCACGATAGTGATAGAAAGTGCAAGAAAGAGAAAAAAAAAAATTACTTTTTGGGTGTTCACTTAGCAAGAATGTCCTAAAAAGTGATAGAAAACAAATTTTCTCATACAACCCTCTAAAACTAGAAAGCTTGCTTTATTTTTTCTCACAAAAAATGCAGGAAAAATTTATTTTCTTGCAAGGATGAACATTTATTACTCTAACTTCCGTGTTTTCTTGCAAAACTTTCATCTTAATCAAACGGATGCGAGAAAGAAAAATATATTTTCTTTTTCTTTTCTTTTACTTCACTTTTTCTCATTTTCACTTTCCATTATATTTTTCTCGCTAATCAGACAGACCGCCCTTGTAAATTTGTAATTTCCATTTCTCCCTCCCTGGTAACGAGGCTAGGCTACTGATAATATGGCATAAAAAGTGGAAGGTTAGGTAGTTGAAGGGCTGAAGACCAAATTCTAGGGCTGCTCAAAAAATCCGGTGAATCGTGAAATCGATCCAAACCGAACTGATCCATACCTTTTGGATTTTGTCCGTGAATTAATGGTCCGGATACGAATTGAAAAATTAGAAAATTGTGACTCGTGGTTCGGTCCACGGATTTTCATTACGAAACATTGGATTAACTGAACCGAACCGTGAGATATTTATATAATAAATTGTTAGTAATGTTAACACTTTTTTCTACCAATTTTAGTATTTAATCTTAATAATGGGATATAGTGTAGATGTACATAAAATATAAGCAGTAAATCGTAGTTCTTTCGTATAAATTACGGGTAACCCTAGTTGAGTTTCAGTAATTCGTTTCTTTTTCAGTTCTTTTATGTTATGTACTATAATGATACAATTCTACTAGTGTTTAGATTCTTTTGAATCTGATTTCTAAAGTAGGCATTTGGTAGTTTATGTAACAAGTATTTTCTGGTGGTGTTAAACTTAATTCTGAATGTAATCTTCTTCCTTTTTAGTGTGGGATATATGCTTGAGCTTTGTTTTTGCTAAAATCCATGGACAAAACCGTAACTGATCCGCGAGTCATGGATCAGATTGGAACTGAACCGCAAAACTTTTGGTCCGAACACGGATTTCATTTTGTAAAAACCGTGACTAGCGGTTCAGTCCTTGAATTCCTAGAAATCCGAACCGAACCGAACTATGAGCAGCCCTACCAAATTCTATGAAGTTTGTAAGGGCCCTTTGAATGTAATTTTTTTTAGAAGCATTTCCTCATGGTTTTTCATTGTTTTTAACATCATAGTCTTGCTGACCATTGTCAATTAGGTGATCACTTTCCACGAAATTCAACACACTTTTTTCAGATGTCGATACATTTTTACACAATATCCACCCCATATGGGTTGTGGTTTACATTTTCCTTTTACCAAATTGTCACTTGGTTTTCTGTTCAATTTTTCCAATCTTATCAACTTGCGGATAGCTCCTCTCCGTACCCCAATCAGTGGCGTAGCCAGGAATGAAGACATTTGGGGGCATAACAGAAACACCATCTTTAAAAAAAATATCTATATATAACAAAATGATACAACAATACTACCAAAAACTAGGATATTCATCAACCCACATAAGAGTTAATAACCTGTCCAAAAATACTAACAAAAACTACCATAGTCATAAACAAAAGAGGACAAAAAGGTGGAACTGGGTCGGTTCTCCGCTCTCGCTGGCGATTTCGGTCGGTTTTGGAAAGAAAGAGAAAGAGACATGGATCGGTGGAAATTGGAAAGAGGACAAAAATGTGAAACTGAGGAGCAAATATATTTTTAAAGCCAAAATTTAAATAAATAAAAAAGTTACGAAATTTTGCAGCAATGGGGGCACGTGCCCCCACTCGTCCCTTCTTAAATCCGCCGCTGACCCCAATCCTCTCTATACTCCTCCATACAGGTCCTACGGCTTGTTCATCTTGCAAAACACACAAATAAAGGCTCCGTTTCAGAAACCTTCTTAAAAAATAAGCAGCTTATTTCACATTTTCAAACTCAAAAATAATGAAAATGAAAAAAAAAATTCTAATTTTTTTTGCACCGTATTAAAGATCTCAATGAGATCTATTAAATAAGATCTATAGTGATAGGAAAATTATTTGCATAAGCACGTGATTTTTGAGCTTGAAATTGCCTTCTTAAAAAATAAGGGCTTTTTTTCCGTTCTGGAACGGAGCCAAAAACATGTTTATAAAATTTCAATAAGATCAAATGTTAATACACACGTAACACGTTGTAATAATTTGTTATGATAAATGCATTTTAAACTTAAATCCTATGGTTATAGAAGAAAATACAATTTCATGTATCTTGATCTATTTACTCACAAATTTCAGTAAATTTTCATTTACTTTAATTTGCTTTGCACGATTGATTCAGTGCCGACAATAGAAAAGAAATATCAAATTATACGTAAAAATATACAAAATTTTAATAATTTGTTGAATTCAAGGAGTTTGCTCGCCCCTATATTGATATTCGATAAGAACTAATTTTTTGCAAACGTAGGAGTATTTTCTTTGCTTGTTTGGCGCTTTCGATGGACTGGCTAAATGAGGTCCCGTTCCGCTAAGGCTCTTAGGCTCCGTTCTAGAACACAAATAAGAACTTATTTTGTGTTCAATAATAAGGGTTGTTCCACAAAAATAAGAAAGAGTTACTTGTTTTTCAGAATTTCTATAGGTACCAATGGGCGCCGGGGAGAGAAATCGTACCGGCGGCCGCGCCGGGCCGTCTCCGGCCACCAGACGGCGGATCCGAGCCGTCCAAAAATTCTAAAAAAAAACCCGAGGGGGTCAATGCGGGAATCAACGGCATCCGAGGTGTGTAGGGTGCTTGATCCGAGCACCCCACGAAAAAGGGGTGCTCGGATCAAGCACCCTACACACCTCGGATGCCGTTGATTTCCGCGTTAGCCCCCTCGGGTTTTTTTTTTAGAATTTTTGGACGGCTCGGATCGGCCGTCCGGTGGCCGGAGACGGCCCGGCACGGCCGCCGGTACGATTTCCCTCCGTCGGCGCCCATTATCATAGCAACAGTCTTATTTT
This sequence comes from Rhododendron ferrugineum, assembly GCA_025642025.1. Taxonomy (NCBI): domain Eukaryota; kingdom Viridiplantae; phylum Streptophyta; class Magnoliopsida; order Ericales; family Ericaceae; genus Rhododendron; species Rhododendron ferrugineum. The sequence goes on from JAOTQK010000001.1 coordinate 19,127,948, forward strand.
TTGTATAATGCAATTTCAAGCTCAAAAATCATGTGTTTACGCAAATAATTTTCCTACCACTATGGATCTTGTTTGATAAATCTCATTGAGATCTTTAATACGGTGCAAAAAAAAATTGAATTTTTTTTTTCATTTACATTATTTTTGAGTTTGAAAATGTGAAAAAAACTTTTTATTTGGGTTTTGTGGAATGACCATTCTTATTTTTGAATGAGAAGTTCCAAAATAAGTACTTATTTTTTAAAAAGATTTCCGGAACGGAGTCTTATTTTTAAAGTATTTATTTTTTGTTTCATGAGACAAGTTATTTTCTCATAATGCATCACCATGAATTCATAAAATAAGTAGTAGTAGAACACACCCTAAGACACTTGGGGCACTGAGTAGCACTGAGTAGCACTGAATCGGTCTTGCTATTGTCAGTTCACTAGGCTGACGATAAATACACTAGAAGACAAAAAAAATATGTATTTCTGTATATTTTTTATACCATTTAATACACATTCACACACTCATTATCGTCAGCCCATTGGGCTGATTTTAGAATTTTTCAATTGCTAATCTGTACGTACTCGTCAACTCTAACACGGTTGACAGCAGAAATGATACGAGGACCGACCAAAACGTAGGGAAAATGTACCGACCGCCGCCGGCCGGCCATCTCCGGCCACCGG
>JAOTQK010000001.1:19131280-19158080 GCA_025642025.1 Rhododendron ferrugineum
GAGTTGCTAAGAGATTGCTAACTTTGGTTATTACAATGTGAGCACTTTTTTGAGCAAACATTGCTAACTTTAGCAATCTTTTGGTTTTGATTATTACATTGTGGATGCTCTAAGTCCACACCTCTTTTTGGTTACTAAACATGTTATTATGAAACCCATGGGATTGGTAGTCCAATCCGAAGGCCTAGTATGGTTATCAAACGGGGTCTTTTAGCCTCCGTTATATACTTCTTCCGTTCCATTTTGTTTGTCCATTTTCGTTATTCGTTTCGTTCTTTAAACGCTTATATGTCCCATTGTATAATATTTTTCATAATTTTTAAAACTTTGTATTGTAGACTTAATCGAGAACTATCAAACAAAATTCATATTATATAAGCGATTGAACACTGACACGAACATCAAAAAAGATAAACAAAATAGGACGGAGGAAGTATATAAATATAATTTGAACCATTCAGTTTATATAGCTCAATGAGTAGAACAGTCATACAAAAACTAAGGTCCCGTTTCTGCTATTTTTTCATCTATAATCTACTGTTAAACGTAAAATAATTTCTCCTACACTAAATCTTTTTTTCCACATTCATTCTGCCTTTTTGACCTCTCCTCTCCATTTCTTATATGCGATATTTAAGTTGTAGTTTAGTGAAAATAATTTGACTACAAAATACTTTAAAAAATAGTCCATAACTTTTAGCTTAGCGAAAACGCCTCCTAAGTTAATAAAAAAAAAAACCCAACAACAACATGATAGGATGTCGCGTGATTAGTATTGAGAATAGTGTATTGTGATTAGTACTCCATCCGTCCCAAATTTTTAGTTCCTCGTTGTATCCTAACCGGATAGAAAAAATGTTAATATATTTTTCAATTGGAAATACTACTTTTTATATGTAATATGAATATTGTTTGATAAATTAGTTATTTTAACAATATTTTCAAAATCACCTAGGTTAGACTTGTCCCACATCGCTCATCTAAACCACGCAAACTTGGTTAATAAATTCTAAAAGCTAATCCACCTATTGCCAATTGGTTTTAGGTTGAAATCCTCCAAGAAATCTAACATGGTATCAAAACAAAGTGGCACAAACTACAAAAAGATTATAAACTACAAAATACGATTAATTAAAAAGTGGCACAAACTCTCAAAAGAGACTAATATATTAGGACGAAAGAAGTATATTTAAGGAAATGATTTTGTCACTCCCTTTGTTAACGGCACTCCCCTGCAAGTGTATTTTTGGCAAAATTAGTGGCCTATATTTATTTGACGATTGATCAACTTATTTTCCTGCTTGGAATGGATCGTGTTTGAATGTCACCGCAAAGTGCCGGAAGGGCCCCTACTCCTACTTCGACTTTTTATTTGAGTTGTAGAACTGGTTTCTAGATTTCTTCAATAAAAATCCCAAAGATTCACAGACAATAAACTCAAAAGCATAAAAAAAAAAAAAAAAAGTACTCCTAGTAAGCATCTTTGCTAACCACCCCAACATGACCATATTTGTAACTATGTGAACAAAAAATACTACTACTAGTGCAGTTGATGCCTCCTTTATATTTTAATGCACATGGATAGGGTTCGAATTCCGTAAATACTCATGCCCTTCCCAAATCCTCTAGGATAGAGTAAAATAGGATTAACGAATGACAAAAAAAAAAGTTTCAGGACTGAATCGTAATTTGGCTATTGTCTTAAACGATCATCACATTTTGAAATGTAAACCCGCCCATTTGTTAATTGTTGGCAATTGATGACCCGACCAATTTCCTGCAATGGCTGGAGCCTTGGATTGTGTAATAATGCAAACCAAATCTTTGTTAAGTCTTTGATTGAAGCAGGGGACAAAAAAACACATGAGAGTTCATATGTGGAAGAGGGTAGTGGAGTAAATATTTCCTCTTGAAGGAGATCCGAATCTGCACTCCCACATAGGCCTTCTTTTGTCCATTTCCGCCAAGACATCCCCACAAACATCCTATCCGAGGGTCCAAATAGTTACTCCTATATATTAAAATTTTCACAATCCAAATCATATAAGCATTGAATTCATATGTAATTAATTTATCCAGGGTTGCAAACGATCCGAGCCAAGCTCATTCCAAGTGCATATCCAAGCGTAGGTCTATAGCCCGTGTCGAGTTCGAGCTTGGCTCATTTACTAAACGAGCGAAAAACTTGAGCCCTTAACGAGCCGAGTTCAGTCATTTACTAAACAAGCCTCTTTAATCGAGTCGAGTCTCCCTTAACGAGCCGAGTTTTTTTCATATGGTTTGCTCTAAATGAGCCGAAAACTCGAGCTCGAGCTCACGAACTGCTCAGTTGATTTGCAGCCCTAAATTTGTCCTTTATCCCAAAATAAATTTTTGATCTTATTTTTTGATTTTCGTGAAATTTTTGTAGTTTGCGTGAATATTTTTACTTGTCGATTCATCTAAGTTTTCCATATCTATATTTAAAAAATACTGTCATATTCGTGCATACCCGTTATGTATTGCCTTATTAAAAAATAAGTACTTATTTCGCATTTTTAAACTAAAAAATAAGTGTTTATGCAAATAATTTTTTAATTTTTCTGCATCGTTAAAAAGATCTTAATAAGATCTATCAAACAAGATCTATATTGCTGAATAAATTATTTGTGTAAACACATTATTTTTGAGTTTGAAATTTCTTTCTTAAAAAATAAGTACTTATTTGGAAATCTGAAACTGGCTACCAAATTGTCATTCCGAGACTATGTTATATCTCTTGCTTTGACGATTAATCATTTATTGCTCTTTGAGCATGACCAAGTAGGACTTCAAGACTTGTTCATGCTCTAAACTTAACCACCACACAATTACGTGAGGTCAATGTTAATTGTGGACTTACATAATTTGTTGGTGGTTGGGCCTAGAGCGCTACTAGGTTGTGCTCACCAATAATTTTTTGGTAAGGAAAATTTATTTAACGGTTTCGATGCACCGTCACATAATGCTCAACACCCTTATTCCCTGTATATTTTATATTCTTCTTTTTCAATTTAAATACTCCCTCCATCCCTTATTTAGAGTCCAATATTTCATTTTAGGTTATCCCTTAATAAGTGTCCATTTTGTAAAGTTAGTGAGTAAAAATTGGTGCATTGTCTATTTTGTCCTTAAAAGTAGATTCCATTTTGAAAAGTAAGTGAGTAAAAGTGTAATGATGATGAGTAAATAGGAAAAGTGGAGGAAAAAGTTGACGTGAAAAGTATAATGATGATGTCTTTTAATAAGTTGGAGTTACGAAATAAGACACTTAAAAATGGACGGAGGGAGTATCTTTTACGATTTTTCGTGCATTTTCAAATAGTATTTCAAAAAATATATACTTCTACTCCCTCCGTCTCAAATTCTTGATCCTCTACAGTTTTACGTGCAATTTTCAATGGTCTATATCTCTCAATGTATATCGACCCACTGAAATGTGTGATAACTGGTAAATTAAGATATTGAAGCACTACATGGCGATGTCCCAAGACCACTAAATAATTACTCGGACAGGAGAGGGAAAAAGACATTGTTTGTTTGTTGCTCTTTTTAACTTTGTTTTAATTTTGTTTTTTAATCATTACCTTAGAGCATCCACAATGGGTGAATAACTAGTGTGTGTGTTAAGATTTAGCAAACAAAAATATATTTTTTTGTGCCACAATGCTTGCATTAATTTGTGTGATAAAGTGTGTTAAATCTTGTAGTGTGCTAACATGTGTGTCAAGTTTGACAACTATGCTAACAAACAATAAGTGGGTCTCACTTTAATAATTCAAACTCTAATAATAAAATATAGTAAATGTCTATTACTCCTAATATACACTTGTGGGGCCCATTTTTTTTTATCATAACACATATTTAAACACACAAATTTACCAAACTTATTGTGGGTGTTCTAACACACTCCTATGTTAATAATGTCTAGCATACACTTGTGGGACTCATTTCTATCCTAATACACATTTTAACGAATATTTTAACACACAAATATACCAAATTTCATTGCAGATGCTCTTGTTTCTCTCTCAAATCATTATTCTATTTCTCCAATTATTACTTTTATTTCTCTCTCTATCTCTTTCTACTCATTAACCATCTCTTCAATTTTTAATCTATTTCTCTTTCATTTTCAAAAAGTATTTTTCAAAAAATTCTCCCTAGATTCTTCCTACTTCCAACATTTCTCTCTCTATCTCTCTCCACTTATTACTCCTACTATTTTTTAAAAAACTTTTCAAATACCAAACCAAACACAATATTAAATACCCAAAACTAACAAACCAACAAGGCCTGTATTAACAGAGACGTGGAGAGAGAGAAACAGAGAGGGAGCTTTACCCTCTCCCCAAGGCCACTGCCTGCAGAGGTGGTGGTGCCCCCAAAATTTGTGGTTGCAAGTGAGGCATGCACCCGAACCAAAGCAAATTGCTCTGTCTGGCTGCACATCCCACCAACCCTTCTCTCTTGTATTAACCGAGAGAGAGAGAGAGAGAGAGAGAGAGAGAGAGAGAGAGAGAGAGAGAGAGAGATCCCATCCACCAAAAGAGAGAGAGAGAGAGAGAGAGAGATCCCATCCACTTTTTGGTCAAATTCGGATTCTCAACCCTCCTGCCAAATCCAATTGCTTTTCAGGTACAAATACTACCCAATCTGCTGCAACAACAAAGATTAAAGACTTGTGCGATTCAAATTTTTAATGATATTGGTTCAGAAATTTTAAACTAAGCATTCATTTAGTAACAGGTAAAAACACTGTAAAAGTTTAAAAAATTTATAGACTAAAAAATAAACAAAAAGTCTAGAGTTACCGCACGGTAGGAACACCACACACCTCACAAAAAATTTGCAATTTCACCCCTACATATTCAGAAAAACATACATATCGCTATCCGTTAGAGCTGATTTTTTATAGGGGCCTCATATAATATTATTTTAAAATTTATGAATATTCTTTTGTATTTTTTGGATTCCGAGCCTCAATAAGCATGCAGTGGCCCATCGTGTGGTGGTCTTAGCATTGTTGAAAAATAAACCCAAACTCCCACCGGAGACAACAACATTGCCGCGTGGAGGTAGAAGGCCTGCGGACTGTGAAGCTCTCCTCATAAAAAAAAAAAAAAGCAATGACGGTATTTGGAGATTAAGCATTAGCTAAATTTTGTGTCAAGAGCTGCCACACAAATGAACTAATAATACTCCATAAACAAGCTTATAGAAAATAATTAGTACTAGCAAGAATAACAAACAAGCTTTGTCACATCACACATAATAATAATATGTAAATTAACTAATGACTTTAAGACAACCAAATAATCTCGATCTTAATTTAGGTTTCACCCCCAGAGGTTACTTCAATTTTTTATTTTAAATTTTTTCTTCAATTTTTGATTGATGAACGTCTAAATTACCTTAATTTCAATCAATTTCTCTAGAGTTAATGTTAAATTTGTCCTAATTCTTTCATTTGATCTTAAATGCTTAATTCTGATTGTGAAGTATAGTTTCGGTTTATAGGATTTTCACGCACCCCATAGGTATTGATCAGGGCTAGTTTTTCAAAAATAAAAAATAAAAAAATTAGGCATTTTCTGGTTTGTTCTTATTAAAAAAATATCATATTTGTTGATTTTGTGTTAAATTTTGGTGAATTATTGGTTCGTCTCAATGAAAGTAATCGGAAAAGTAAAAAAAATTATGATTTGACCCATATTTTTGGGGAATAACCAAAAACTTATAAAGACTTTTCCATTCTTCGCAATGATAAAAACCAGAAAGGTTCAAAAAGATCAATTAAAATTAGGAAATTTTGTACAAGAAGAAAATAAAACAAAATAAATACTTTTTTGGACTTGTTTTTTCCTTTACTAATTTTTTAATTTTTAAACTTTTTTTTTAAACTTAAGACAGACGCAAGGTTGCAACAATTTATGGGCGAACATAAAAAAATGATAACAATAAAAGATGATATAAATTTTGTCCATACACACTGCAAAATACTGCACGAAAACGTTATTATAAAAGTTTTGATCAATTGAAACAAATATTTTTCATTGGCTATCAATTTAAACAATTATGAAGCCATATCCATACCATATCTATTTCGAAATGCAAAAATATAAATTTAGTGTTAGATTTCTTAATAGATGCATACAATCTTACGAGAGAATTTTTTTTTTTTGTTTTTTTTTTACAAATCTTGAATGAAGTGGGGTGAGATTTTTCAAAACGTTGGACGGACGGATTTATAGGAGTAGTATATGTTTTAATGTTCTTGAAAGATAATTTCTATAATCCGAGAGAATTTTTAAAATTTAACGATCGATTGGCTTCATCTGTCCTTTGATTCGTTGTTGCCTCCCCAATTCTTACCGTTAAAACGAACTAAAGACTCTGAACTAATTGACCCGAATTTTTGAAAAGGAAATAATAACTACCACCGAGGTGGTAGCCCAGGTGGCAAAGGGCATCACTTCTCCCCAACGCAGGCCCAGGTTCGAGGCCTCGGAGGCACTTTGTGCAAATTTTCGGTGGTGCCCCATGGCTTAATTTCGAACCCGCTTTGTGGACCAGGGAGGGGGCTTCTTTGCCAACTGTGCACTAAGGTGGTGCCGTGGTGACGGCCCGTCCTCCCAGACGGTAGCTATGGCTCGAACCGGACATTCCACAGGCGGGTTTGAAGCCCCTATGGTTACGCCCAAGGGGGGTTGCTACGCTGGTTGCCCCCTCCAGCCCTTTTGATTATCAAAAAAAAAAGAAAAGGAAATAATAACTTAATTAATTTACTCCGAACTTTAACCTATTGGTCATAAAAATTTCTACGTACGTGATGAGGATTATATAGTATGGATCCGGCTTCTCTGCAACTAGACTTCAGAGAAGCTTTTGCAGTCTCATCTCGTCCGTTCATCTCGGCAATTAATGATTCAGATTTCAAAAAGACTCCTTGTGAGAAGAAACTATTCTTTTTGCGAAGAGTCTTCGAACGAAATCTAATCTAAATAGTAGTAAAAATATTTTGGAACAAAATCTAAGGGGGTGTTCCGGTTTCTTAAAAAAAGAACTTTTAGAAAATGAAGGTAATTTTAAGCTCAAAAATCATGTGTTTATGCAAATAATTTTTCTACCAATATGGATATTGTTTGATAGATTTCATCGAGATTTTTTAAACGGTGCAAAAAAAATTAAAAAATTATATTTGCGCTTGAAATTACATTTTTTTTGAAAAAGAAGATTTAAAAAAAAAGCAGAACGACACCTAAATAGTAAAAAACACTTTTGAACAGACTAGATCATCCGAACGGCTCTCGGCGGTCCAAACAGACGGCAGATAAACCATTCCCTTGCGGGTGAAATTTTTTTCAGTGCCGAGCGGGTACCACGTGGTGCCCGCTCGGCCATCCGAGCCGTCCATTTCATTTTTGGACGGCTCAAATTTGGAGAGAGAAAAGGAGAGAAAAAATGTTTGGGGGAGAGAAGAAAGAGGATTTTAATCCGAGCCGTCCAAAAAATATATCGGACGGCTCGAATTCGCCGAACGGGTGCCACGTGGATAATACCCGCTCGGCACTGAAAAATTTCTCCTTGCGGGTAGTATGCACAACTCATCATTTCCTTATCCGACGAGAAACGGGTCAATCAATTTCTCCAATCGGAGAAAAACAGGACGTCATTTTTCCGCATCTCGTTTTCCATTTTGACGATTCGGTCCATCAATTTATTGATCCATATCTGTACTACCGCACAATTTCCGTCAGTTTGTTTAAAACTTAAATACTCTTTAAGTCCATATTCCCTTCTCTTTTTTTTTTTTTACAACAAAGTACGTTATTAATTTACTATATAGGAGTATATTTATGACAATAGGATCAGATTAAGGCTAAGTTTCGTTAAGAATTTTTTTAAAATTTTAATTATTTTAAAATTTCAATTTTTCCCCCCGATTATGCTCTCACCGGTGAAGTCCTACGTATTTCATCCAATTGTTTTTACGAATTCTTATTATAATAAAAAAAATCTATTTTTACAACTCACAATTCAGGTCTGTTATAGAAATAATTGACTCTCGAGCTCGTTACGCCGGAAATGCCCACAAGGCCGTGGTGTCCAAATATTCCAGTTTCTTGGAGTCACCAGAGAATTTACCCGATTCTTAACTTCGGATTTCAAAATTAGTCAAGTTGTGCGTAACCTGACCCGAAAATTCTGTTAAAACAAAATTGCCAACAAAGTTTGTAATTTTTCCCACTAATTGGAGACGAGAGGAACGTGAGCCAAACGAAATTTTATACAAATATATATATAAGTACCCACCTAATAATTCCCCTAAATAATAGAACCTTTCTTATCCCTCCCACCTTTCCTTCTTCACTCTCACTCTCTCGCCCTCTCTCCCCACAATCAAAAGGTTTTGCACGCAATACTTAAAAACCCTACTCCCACTCTCTCTGTCTCTCTCTTTCTCTCATCACCATGGATTCAAGCGAAGCAACGAAGACCGTATTCTCCAGAATCCAAACCTTAGATCCCGAAAACGCCTCAAAAATCATGGGCTTCATCTTCATACAAGACCCCGGAGAGAAAGAAATGATCCGCTTGGCCTTCGGACCCGAAACCCTCCTGCTCTCCCTCATAAACCAAGCCAAGTCCCACCTGGGACTTTCGTCGAACGCCTCGTCCGCGCCCCCGACCCGCCCCCGAATCATCATCCCGAACAACAATGGCTTCCACATAAACCCTTCCTCTTCTTCCTCGCCTTCCCCTTCCTCCCCTTGGTCCGTCTCCGGGTTCAACAGCCCCAGCCCCAGCCCTAGACCCTCCCCTTCTTCTTCCCTCTCCTACGCCGCCGTCGTCAATGGATCAACTACGAATAACCCGTCACCGATTAGTTCGTCACTCTCTCTCCCTGCGCTCTACAACCACGACCAACAACAGAACCTCTCGTTCCTCGACGACGCCGCGTCGAAAAGCCTCGACTTCATGGACCCCGTGATGAGCCCCAGCGGGCGCAGCGACTCAATGCTGTTACCGTACGGTACTAACAACAACAATGCTCCGCACGGGCATTTTCATAGGAGGAGCTATTCTGTGAATGATGAGTTTCTGAGCGGTGGGTATGAAGAGGGAGGGGGTGGGTTGGTGGGGGGTGGGTGGAGGCCGTGTATGTACTTTGCTCGAGGGTTTTGTAAGAATGGGGACAGTTGCAAGTTTTTGCACGGTGGGTTTGGTGGTGAGTTTATTAACGATGCTGCTCCCATTGGTGGTGGTGGGTCTTGTTCGCCCGGGAAGATTGATGGGTTTGATGAGTTGCTGAGGATGAAGGCGATTCAGCAGCAGAGGTACGCTGCTGCGGCTTCTCAGCTCATGGCCGGTGGTGGTGGTGCTTTCCCGTATAAAGGCATGAACTTTGACTCCCCAAGGTATACCTTTTTGATTCAGTGTTTGTGTTTGGAGTGCATTTTTCGCTGCTTTTGAGTAGTTTTGGTTCTGTTTTTTTTGCTACTGAAAGGAGAAGTTACCTATTTACCCTCTAATTGTTTTATTATGGCGTACATTTTCCCAGATTTTGATCCCGCGAGTGTGGGTGGGATTGGTCCTCAAGATTAGTCGACGGGAAATTACCCATTTTTCCTCTAGTTGTTTATTATGGAGTACATTTTCACTGGTTTTGAGTGTGTTTTGGTTTGTTTGTTTGTTTTTTGATATTGTTCTCTTTTGGATGGTGTTCTTGGCATTGTCTTGAATATTTATGTATCTATGTAAGTAAAGATGACAAGGAGTAAAGGGGACCAACGAAATTGTAGGCCAAAACTTTGTGTAGATGTTGATATGTTGGGTTTTTGATTGATTATTGTGGTTTTCTTTACGGCATTATGCTGCATTGTAGATCTGCGGCAGCGGCATTGATGATTGGGGAAGAATTTCACAAGTTCGGGCGATGCCGGCCTGAAAGAAACGATTTTTTGGCAATGGGTTTTGGAGGAAATGCAAACTCTAGCTCTAGACAGATTTACTTGACGTTTCCAGCAGATAGTACGTTTAAGGAAGAAGATGTCTCGAATTACTTTAGGTAATTGATTGTTTTGTTGCTCAACGTTGAGAATGAAATTTTGAGTAATTTGCTAAGGATGTTTTTGTTTTGTTGATTTGAAAAATTTGAAGCAAGTTTGGACCAGTTCAGGATGTAAGGATTCCATACCAGCAGAAGCGTATGTTTGGGTTTGTCACGTTCGTTTACCCGGAGACTGTGAAGATGATTTTGGCCAAAGGGAATCCTCATTTTGTTTGTGATTCTCGCGTGCTTGTTAAGCCTTACAAGGAGAAGGGGAAAGTCCCAGAGAGGTAGAGACTTTCTACATTTTCCTCTTATTCTTTGTTTAGTTTCAGTTCTATTGCTCACTTTCGTGCATTGAGGATGCATTTTTGATTGAATAATTTTCAGGAAGCATCAGCAGTATCCATTGGACAGAGGAGAATTTTCATCGTGTTTAAGTCCGCCTGGGCTTGACTCTGGAGAGCAGCCCTTTGATCACATTGGTAAAGAAAGAAAGAAGATTTTTTATTTTCTTTTCCACGTGCATTGTCTAATCTTGTGTATTCAAGCTCATATTCTTAATTTATGCAGGAGCAACTATGTTTTACAATACGAAAGAGATGATTTTGAGGAGGAAAATGGAAGAACAGGCTGAATTGCAGCAAGCCATTGAACTCCAGGGAAGAAGGTTGATGCATTTGCAACTTATGGACTTGAGGAATCATCATCACAACCTCAGTCATCAATTACAGCCAAACATGGCTTCCGGCATCCCCATTCCCTCTCCTCCCCAATCTCGCCTTGATATCAATCAGAGTCTTGTGCTTCGGTCTGATGGTGTCAATCAGGATGTCTTAGAAGGTTGAACTAATAAGAAACTGTCCTTTCGCATTTTGTTAGTTTTATTAGATCTTCTATGTTTTCAGGAGGTTGATCTCTTATTCTGCTTTTGTCCCTTGTATTCTCTAGTTGCTGAGAATAACAGTAGCCCAGCTGCCGCCAACTCTCTAACTGTTGCTACTGATCATCAGCGAGAAGTAAAAGAAGCTTGTGATGACAGCAATGGCCTTGAATCCAGCGACAGCAATGGCCTTGACAATGATGATTTCCATGAGAGGTATAAAGCTTTATTTTCTCATTAAAAGGGGGGTTAACAACTCGATGGTGTTTGTCAAAACCTTGGATTTAGCAAGTGTTGTTTCTGTAAATCAGAATCCAAAAGCATTAAAACGATATTTTTCTGAATCAGTTTTCAAGCAACTGTAAAAATTGTTTTTTGGCCCCAAAGCGAAATAAAAGCAGAAACTTTGGCAAACATGCTGTCTTCTGAGGCTTTTGCAAACACCCTCATACTGCAAGCTCTATTTGCTTAGAATTTTTAGTATTTCAGCTCTATATTGTTGTTTATATTCTGTCTTCCTTTTGCTTGTCTTTGGATTGTTTCGCGTTGTTTTTTTCCCACCTCCGTCTTCTAATTTTTTGTTTTTGTCGTGAGAGCAGTTTAGAGCATATCCTACCGGATAACCTCTTTGCTTCTCCTACAAAATCAGCCGGTGACAATGGTTCTATCTTCTCTACTGGTTTGCCAGACGCTGATGATAACTCCTCAGTTACAACAACTACTACTACTTCATCTAACACCATCCCAATGCTTCCCTCCACTTCTACCCTCACTATGGCTTCTCTAAAATCTTGTTACTTCCAAATGCCAAGGTATTTTGCTGGTCCTTTCTCTTTTTATATGCCATAACTAAGGTTGTAGTTTATTCCAATTTGAGTTGTTATTTTACAAAGTCTCCTTTTGGGCTAGAAGCCATTGAAATAGGTGATAGAGGGGACCATGGGCAGCATGGAGGGATTGACTTAGCTTTGGTAAGAAAGACCATCAATGTTGCATTTCGTCAATCATGTTGCCACAATTTCCGAAAGTTTGTTGAATTTCTAGTTGTATGGATCATTGCTAATGTTTTGCTTTTTTCGTTCATCTATGCAGAAAGGAAGGTTTGAGTAGGGGCATATACAAGGAAGAAAAGTCCTCTAGCTGTATAGCCAAAAAACCATACCCACAACAATTAGATCTGTAAGGAAGATCTCCTCAAGATTACTGTCATCATCAATACCATACTACTTACAACTATACATATAATGCATACATAAAGGACAGATGAACTAATTGATGAGAGTGGGGTCTCTGTTTCTTTACTTTTGTACCCTCTCTGTAGTTGTGTGCTGGACCACACCAGAACAGTAGCATAACAAAGAGCTAGTAGAGTTACTTTCTAATATATTGTTGATTTACCTTGTTTATTAGTACTACCTTTTGTTACCCCACTTATGTTTTTGTGCTGTTAGTGAGAAGGGAGGAAAAAAATCAAGGAAAGAAAAGTTAGATAGAGCTGATGTTTCTGTTGAGGGGTAGAGATTAACCCTAAAAGAAAATGTGGTAGAGAAGAGAGAGATTTGTTTTCAGAAAGCAGACCCATATAGAGTTCAGAGGAGCTGAAAAAGAAGTATAACTACTATGCTGATAAGCAACACAAAAAGGGTAAGTACTGTAAATACTGAGGTGGTGGCTGAAAGCTGGTCTTTCTGTTACTCTTTTTTCAATGGCTTTTAATAATAATAATAATAATAATAAGGCATCTGTGATCCAGTGGATGAGCACTGAGGTAAAAAATAAAGGAAATTCTGGAGAGAGATGAAAAGAAAATAGGGGAGAAAGAAAAGGGTGGTTCTTTTCCAGTGATTAAAGGTTACTTTAGAGGACTCTTTTGTCTCATTTTGTGGTTTCTTTTAGGTGGACATGAAAGGAAGAGGGCCACACTCACATGGGGTGCTGACACAATTTTGAATGGTACGAGAGTACCAAAACACTCCTTTCACTTTCAGTCCCCATGGGCTCAGTCAGTTAAATGTACAGTAGTATAATACAAGGGCTTTGGCCTTTTGTTTTATGGGTATTGCTGCCCCTTGTGTTTTGATGTGGCTTTTATTATGCTAGATTGCTAGTGGTACATGTGCTCCCTTTCACTAGGTTTTTTTTTTGTTTGTCCTCCATTTGTGTTTAAAATTTCACTTAGACCAATGCCTGCTGTGGCCAAGCAGAAATAAAGTATCAGAGTGGTGTGGCCTTTGAGTAGTTTTTTTAGTACAATTATGTTTAAATAGTTATGGGCGTTTGTTGGGTTTCCCTCCCCTCTGAAGTCTCTGGAGGGGACCAGAGAACTAAGCTCCCATCCAATGTTGTTGCCCTCCAGTTCGGTCCAGTTTCCGGTCCAGTTTGGGCCCACGATAATTATTAGAATTGTTTATTTTGTAGAGTTCGTCGAGAAGTATGTGCACACGAAAAATTAACTTGAGTGAACTCTGGCCGATATATGATCAAAACAGATTTATGTGAGGAAAAAATGGCATGAGAAAATGTGATTTGAAACTTATATCCCCCATTTTCTCCTTACGCAAACCTGCGTCGTTCATATAGCTATAAAACCAAGCTAATTTTTCTGACGTTTATTTTACTCAATGAAGTTTAAAAATTAAACGAATACAATCATTATTATGCACCAACAGCCCGTGCCAACTGACTTCTTAGCCTAATCATGTGAATCAAAAGGTTAACTTTAGGTTAATAGTAGTTGGTGGAGCATATAAGGCACTTGATGCTTCGTATTTTTCCCGATGTGAGACATTATTGGGGTGCTCACAATTTTCCTACTTTATGATGTACTCTCTCCGTTTCAAATTGAGAGTCCATTATTCCATTTTGAGTTGTTCCAAAATGATGCCCCTTTTTCAAAATATGGAAGAAAAAATTTGGTGATTTTTCAAAAGTGTCCCTCAGGTGAATATAAGTGTTATACAGTAGGTAGAATATAAGGGTAATAGTGGAAATGATAGACATTATAGGTGTAATCATTGTATATCCCCTTAAATAGTAGAAATCTCTAAAAGGGACTCTCAATTTGGAACGGAAGGAGTAACGTTCTCGTTGCATTGGCCTATCAACCTTTTCCTAATAGCAATGATGTGACAATTAGTTCTGTACAATACATCATTGGGCTTGTAACAGATTCTAGGGGTGGACCTCACCGACCAAGGTTGTGCGTTGATACCAACTGTAGAGATCCAAGGTAACCTGCTAACTCTTAGTCTTACCACGTGGCTCAAAAAATTAACCTTAAATAAATAGTACTCCGGCATATAAGCATTTTTGCGGATGTGGGACCTTTTTGGGGTTCGCACACTTAAAGGTCCAATTCTGGGCTGAAATGGAGGATAACAAGTAACAACACTGGATGGGAGCTTGGTCCCTCTGGAGGGATCCTGTCGATCCTGCTGATTCTCTGTCGGTTTTTAATTTTTTGGTATTTTTGAAGGTGCATCATAAAATGTGGAAATTGGTACATTTTGGCATGCAAGAAAAATGCTCCCTTCATTTGTTCCTTTTGGGCCTTTCAACTCATCAAGGGAACATTATTGCTGCATTAGTCATATTTGGAGGTATTTTTTTGTCCTGTCTTTTAGAAACATTAGTGCTATTATTATTATTGTTATTTTTTTATTGCTAGGAATTAATTTCAAAAGAGAAGGATCACGTTTCAATTACCTTTGAACCGAGACAATTTTTGTCGAAAGGGATTAAGAAATGGGGACGGAGAGAGTAGGGACATTTGTGGCTATATGTAATCTGCTTAGGACAAATATCTTGGTTCGGCCCAATTTTTACCCTCTACACTAAGTTCGGTGAACAATCTTACCGTCCATTGATGGCGATTGGGAGTGCGGTTTAAATATCCGGGACAAAGTTGCATGGATTGCGCAAAGCCTCGAATGTTCCTGTGGCTGTGGAGTCAGTCACCCCATATCAAAAGCTTCTTGAGGCCCCTACTAGTTCTAATAATCAGTAGTAAAAAAAAGAAGATATTTCCATCTCTTATTTCCTTTGTACTTGGGCACATACAAGCCTAGGATTCTTTATTCATGAGATAAAAGTAGGCCTTCCCCTTCACATCATTTCATACTGTTCTTAATTGTCGAAACTTAATTGAAAGAAAGTTGGTATTTGGGCTGCTTGTTGGGTGAGAAAAGCCCAATGTGCTTCTCACTCTGTGCTACAGTCTTCTGATTCTCATCAAACACGGCAAACAAATAGGTCTCAATAGCCCTCCCAGGCGTCTTTGGACTCCCTCCTTTCACGTGATTGATAAGATTCCTATAATAAGTCCCTGCGTTCTCCACCGAAGCCGCAGGCCCGCCCGCGGAGGGCCATCCGCTCTCTGACACCACGATTTCCACTTTGGGTCCGCCCGCCTTCTCGAGGGCAGAGTAGGTAGAGTCCAACATGGCATCGAAAAGGTTCTTGTAATGGAATGGACCCGTCTCGAACGACAACTCCTGGGGCGGTGAACATGGTGTAGGGAAGAGGAACGTGATGGGGATTGGTGATGTGGGCGAAGTAGGGGTATATGTTGACTAGCAACGGGTTGTTGGTGTTCCTTAGGAAGTCGGTTTCATGAATGACCATGAGGTGCCTTCGAAAGAGCCACGCAAAGGAGGGTACGAGTTGCTTAGGAGTGCTGAGTAGGTTGCAGTTGAGACCTGTTATGTTGGGAATTTAGACATTCATTTAGATTATTCCATCAAAAAAAAAGAAAGAAAACCATTTTCATTAACATGTACTAACGTTGTCAAAAGTTGATAAGCAATTAAAGTAAATGTACAAACAAGCAATTAACCTGAATGAATCATGAAATTTACTATGAGATGATAACGGATAGATCTCACTTAGTTCTACAAATTAGTGTGAATTTTTTTTAAAAAAATCTGAACAAAACCTTGATTTCATCCTTTAATCCGGCTGAGGCAATGGCATCGTAGATCTTTGACATTGCAAGGAGCACAAACGGAGCAAGGTGAGCCATGGGTTGACCGCGGTTGGGATTGACCTCAATCCCGATGGCTATGATCTGGAACTTGACGTCCGGATAATAGTTGAGGACATTGTCCCGGACCCACTTTGCTGCAGCGGGAGCGTCGATAGCGAGACGCTGGAGATCACGGTTGGGGATGTCAAGTACTAGTTCAATGCCGGATCCCCTGAGGGCTGGGAGAGCTTGTGGGCTGGGAGTGTACATTCGCATCCTTTGAATGCCATTGGATTTGTAGAGTTGAACTACTTCTTGATTGGACGGTAGATTGTTGCCTAGTTGCCCGTTGCACACCCCTACTTGAGCACCTGCATTTTGAATGAGCAACATGTTTTTCGAAATAATTGATTTTTGTCTTCCTACGAAATCAGGTAAATGAATGATTTTGATCATCAAAATCGAATTGAGAAGGATCCAAAAAGTCCAAATTGGATCCTCAAATCACAAAATGGGACTAGAGATGATCACTTGTCCTAAGGAAAGTTATACTCCTGCCTCTTTTTGTCAAGGAATAAAACTACTACATATATACACAATTTACGTACACCTCTTATGTTATGCGTGGACTCAATGTGCGTTTCACCCCAGAATCAACGTGAGAGTGTGTCAGCGAGTATCAGTGTGATACAGAGGGAGTACGACACTAAATATATGTTACTCACGTATTCGGTTGAGATCGATGACAGAGATTCATGAAATGAGGGTTATACTCATATTATCAATCAAGCCAAACGAAGTAGAACAAATGACAAACACAAAATGATATGTAAATTCGGATTAAGTTTGATATACTACATTCAAGATAGGGCTCTTTATGCAAATGTTTGAACAAAATTTAAAAAAAAAGAAAGATAAATCGATTCCAAAAAGAGAACTTACTCGTATTGAACATATTATTACAAAAATTCAAAAGTTACCTCATATTGACCATTTTTTTTTTATGGTTGCCATTTTTAGTCTTCATCTATCTGGTGTTTCATCCATTTTAGGTTCTATCAATTTTATAACAACTATCTTCAACATGCTTGGACCTGGAATGACTATGCATAGATTACCCTTATTCCCTCTTTCACGACACTATTCAATCCGACTGTGAATGTGGTTCAGCTTTTAGTTTGGACTCGGTATTTGATATGCTTCTTTTGGTAATAGATATTTCATTCGTTCCTTTTAAGTGTTCACCCTCCGAAAATTTTCGCATTCTCAAAATAAAATTATCCATTTCAAATGTGAAACGGATAATGCCTGCTAAATTTTTTATTTTACCCTTCTTTTAGAGAATTGAAGTATGTAGATTTAAATGATCACTTTAAATGTTCAAGGGTATTTTTGAAAAGTTAACTTTTAAGAGTGTGATGATGTTTTTTTAAGAAGTTGAATTTTAAATGGATACCTAAAACAAGACAGAGTAATAGGACAATGAATTTTGATTATTGAGATGGACGGGTGAGATGGCGCACTACACCCTTGTAGTGCGCCCTTACACTACAGGTCCTCAGGTTGGAATGGGAAACATTGTAGTGCATCAGCTACACTACACCGTGTATTGCGGCCGATCCGGCTGTCCATCTCGGCACGAACGGTTCATATTTAATCCGGGGTACAGTCCCAAGTTACTATTTCGTGAAGAACCTACAAACGATTCTTATGTACGCTCTTCATGGCATTATTACTATTTCGTGAAGAACCTACAAACGATTTACCCCTAAATGAGCACACTGTTGAAAAATGAAATTTTACTAAAGAGAATTTGATAAGACTCACATCGTATGAGGTGGGCCCAACAACAGTGAACAAATTCCATTAAGATATGAATGAGAAATTGTCTCATTATGGGAATTGGAAAAGCCAAATGACGTGCGTGCATGCCGTCACCAAACACCTAAATTAGATTGGGGCCGGGGCCGGAGCTTAGGATTCGTGGGCCCACGACCTGTGGTTTGAGGTCAGTGGTCTATGGTCTAGTCTAGATTGATTTGGAATTGATTGTGCTTTATTGGGTCTGTACCATTCGCGTTTGGATGGTCCAGTTACAGAATTAGTTGTGCGCGAGTGATTAACGTTGGGTTGAATGCCCAGAATAAAACCCACGATTTGATTATTGAATCAATTCCTGGATTAATGACTGTAACAGTTTTTCTCCAGAAATTGAATTCCCCGTATTCAATATGAATATTGAATTGGCCCTATTGAATGGGCAGACTCCCCCTATTGAATTCTCGTAGTCAATGAGAAGGCTCCTCCTCGATTATATAAAGGAGTGCGGCTCCTTTGTTTCGAAACACAAAAACATCCAGAGCTTCTCTACTACTTCTTCTGCAATACAATAGTTCTTTTCAAGAGAGAGAGTACATACACAAGTTGGTTCGACGGGCAGTTTACGGCGGTGCTCCGACGGTGAAAACTCTCGTTTTTGGCAAATGCTTTGAACGCGGCGTGCCAAGACTTGTAGCGCCTAACTTTTGATGAAGATTCCCGTGAATCTTGACTTCTAACGTATGAGCGATTGCGTGTGACCCAAATGTTAAAGATCACAATGAGATTCGTGATTTGCCACACGGTCGTGGACTTAAAATTTCCTAGTCGTATAGGAAATGGACGTAGAAATTTAAAAAACGTGAACTTTATTACTCCGAGATAATAAAGTTTGTACAAGAAATGAAAATCCAAACTACTTGATGAAATAAGTTTGAATGGGGTTTGAGCACGAGGTACTCGATAGGCTACTTTACTGAAAGTAGGAAAATGTTTGTAAGCGTTGAGCTTTGATTGGTGTTGGACCCGTTTTTCATCTTGTGAACTTGTATTTATAGACACAGCAGCAATCTGATTCAGGCCTGAATCCGAAATCTGTCTTGCTCCATCAGCTGCCACATGTCCCATGACTGCTCCACTTTTTGTGCATGTATGTTAGTGGGCAGTTTTCAGAAGTTAAGGGCAGTTGATAAATCATGGGTGACGTGACAAATAACTCCCCACTATCCCTTCTCTCATGCATTTGACACATGGCCAATTGACTTGGTCAATTGGCCTTTGAATTAGGAGGGAAATAACTGCCATCACAGCAACCAAATCCCTAAAAACGTGGGTTGCAACTCACGGACCAGATCTGCTCCTTTTCTTCGTTGGGCCAGCTGTGGGCAATCCATGCTGGCCAAATCAACATTTTCTTCATGGGCCCAACCGTGGGCTAGCCTCTCAAGAAGTCTTGGGCCAAATTTTTCACATGGGCAACTCTCGGCCCAAATTAATTAAGGAATTAATCAAAAATTCAATCACGGCTAGCCCGATCCGTGGTGCCAAAAACGGGTATAAACAGGCGGTTGGGTGGAAACCAAGTCAACCCTGAGAGACAAACACCGACACAACTTCCAGCATCGGTGAGGCGACGAATTTGTCTTAAAGGCACCGTTGTACAAAACGGGTCTTGGTTTTCAGTTTCTAACACCCTTACTTACAGTTTATGTTTATGTTTATGTTTCATATTCTGTAATTCCAATTCATGTAATATTCTGTTCGATTGTAAATTTTCAGAAATTAGTAAAATCTATTACTATTTTCCGCTCTAGTTTTTCCTTCAACCTTAAGACAAAATTTTCCTTTTTCGGAAAACAGTTTCTCAAAGGAAATTCAAATCTATTTTGTGTACTGGAATTTTTGAACAGGAAAGAGTTTTTCGCGTTTTTTGGAAAGAAGAGAAACAAAACACTTTTCCTGATCGGCAGTCTATAAACTTTTGATAATTGGTTTGGTTTGATATTAGCAGTCTTGATTTCTTTGATAATCACGACTTTGATAGTTTCAATTTGCCTTTAATGACTTTGAGAATTTCCAGATTGAACATTCTACAAATATTTAGTTCTTCTTGTGATTATCCAGTTAGTATTACTAATTGATATTTGGCTGCTTATTGGTGATACATTTTTTTATTCAAATCTTGGTAGTTCTTGTGTCAATAGTTTCGTAGATCAGAACCATCTTTGGGGAAGCAAAACATTTCTTTACGTTAAACTCAGTGCTTGAGTTCCATTAGCCATTGATTTTGCTCTCCATTAGCCATTGATTTATTAAAAATTAGCTAATGTGATTTGCTAATTTGTTTTCTCTACTGACTTTGTTTGTCATTAGTTGGCATGCATATAGTGTTTTGTCTATATTCCACTTGGATTTTTCCAATTCGGCTAACCTACTGTCCTGATTAGTAGTTGGTTTTGGAGTTTAGGACTCTTGGGTTTGGAACAGTAGAGTTCTCACAGGAAAACAATAGTACGGCAATATTTATTGTAGAGCAGTTTCTCTTTTGCAAGATATTACTGTATTATGATTATTCAGGTATCTTTATTGCCAGCATGTTTAGTATACAAAATTCGAGGAAAACTTAGTAATGACATAACTGTTATGTTATTGTCTCATAATTGTTGCAATTATCTGCCGACGTCTCATGTTTTCTGGGAAAAAGATTTTGTACCGAATGAGATCATTGTTGGTTCCTTTTGTACATTGTGGAGAAGAACGTGGACTTAACTTGTCCTGGTGGAAGTGTTCTATGATAGTCTCCACAGGATGGTGTCCAGATTGTTTATGCGAAATAAATAATGGGCCATAGTTTTTTGGAGTATGGTTATTTTGCAGCTCATGGGTGGGATTGCTCGGTGTTTGCTCGGAACAAAAGGAGAAACTGTTTGGCTTCGGCTTTGGTTAGTCGTGCGCGACTGGGCCTCGAATCAATTTTGTGATAAACTGTTGGGCTATGGCCTTGGTCAGTCGTGCGTGACTTGACTTTGAATTGGCTTTGGGGTAAAACTGTTTGGCTTCGGCCTCAATCAGTTGTGCATGACTCGATCACGGATTATTGGTAAATTGTCCGACTTTGGCCATGGTTAGTCGTGCGCGACTCGGCCTTGGATCATGGATCGTTCGGCCTCTGGAGTGGTCTACTCCGCTTTGGCCTTGACATTGCTAGGCCTTGATCCTATGTTTGATCTGCTCGGTGGATACATTTTTTTGTACTCTGCTTTGTTGGGCCAAGTGCTTGCAGAAATGGCTCCAACCATGGGAATACTTGTGATGGTATTGTCCCAAGTGGTGTGACCACAGTTGTTTGATGCGCTAACAAGTGGTTCCTGCGGGAACAAGTTTCTCTCATTTAGGGAATGAGCAGGATAGGCAAGTGATTGCTTTGTGAGGGTCCAAGTGACAAAGACTTCTTATCAATGAGTTGAAAGAAGTGCTGAGGCATTGGATTTAATCCACACTGAGGTGTGTGATTTACAGTTGCCTTCGAATGTGGGGGTGTCTCGCAAAGGTAACTGTACCTCCACCTAAAAAAAAAGGAGGAGATAGGGCCGAGAACTGTTGATTGTGTTCATTGGTTACGCACATAACAATATTAACGTCAATACGTTTTTGATAGCTCCGGAGCAAATTACAAGCATCTCGATTAATCCTAGAGGATCGATCAAATCTTTAATTGTAGTTTTGACATTGTAATTTTTTCCATAGTATGTTATTTTCTCAAAGTACAACGTGTTAATAATAGGGGTTTCCCCTATTTTTATAGGGCAGAGTTTAGTTCCATGTCTTAGTTTGCCACCACAATGGGTGGCCCATTTGCTTGTAGTTTTCTTAAATTTCTTTGTCTGCATTAACTATTTGTTTTCCTATGACAAAATAGAAGTCTTCATTTGACACCAAACAAGACTCCAAATTAAATCATGTTCAACCTTAGACCGGCCTAGACTTGAGAGGGAGTGGCCCGGCCCATAACTAGTCACAAAACGTGAAACCAGACACATGGTAACTAACAAGTCAAATTGGGCATGATCTCTCTCTCTCTGGGGCCTTCCATTATTTTGTTAACGATTAATGGAGTTGAATTAGTTTTTCTATTACATTTTGTCTATCTTCTTCTTTCCTACACGGTTAGGAATTTATCAAGTCCATTTTGTTGTGGCAAACCACGAACCACGTTGCACTTTGTGATCTCGCTCTTTAGATCACACACACTTGTCCTAATTAGAAGTTTGATTAAAGGTTTTCAGCCTTTCGACGTTAGACGCGACACGTCTTAGCAAGTCCGCGCTCACACACCTCACGCCTTGAGGATTTTCGCTCACACCTGTGAGGTGGAAAATTGCTAAACAATGTGTTACAAAAGTATATGATCTATATAGTTTTTAAAATAGTCGATGTTTCCTAGCTACTGATCTATCTATAACAAAAAAAAGAACAATTTTAATCATTACAATGGGGCCAAGAAGGATCCAAAATGTTTCAAATTGGACTACCAAGTTTCAAAATGGGACTGGAGAGGATCACTCTCTCCTAAAGAAAATTATACATTTTCTCGTCATGGAAAAACAAAATTACAGAATTTACATACACTCACATGCATCAATGTGCAGACTTAATGTGCACGGAGCCCAGAATCAATTTGAGAGTGTGTTAGTGAGTATCAATGGGATATGGATGAGGTCAACACTTCAAATATATACTCAAGTATACAACAGAAACGAGTATTATACTTATACAAGACCAGCCGAGGGTTATACCCCGCAAGCCCGCGGAAAAAATTGTAACCCAAAAAGAAAATTTTAGTTTCAGATTAAACAAAGTTTATTAGAACATAACCCACATTGTGACATTTTTACCTAGGGATGAGTTATTCTAAGAACTTAATTAGACAATTGAAAACAATATTGCCGTGAGAAGTAACAAAATCGATTGATATCATTGATTTTATGGTGGTGTGGGTTGCTTATCTGATCGAATTTAATTTGTTGACTATACGAGTTACAGTTACTTTAGCAAAGATGAGTTTTTTAAGTTGAAATCGATAAAAATTTACCTTTGAACTACCATTTCACAAGAGAGACTAAGTGCATGTATTGGCTATGATCTGATCTTAATAGAAAATGAGTATTTGGATGAATTAAAGTACGATAACTTAATTAAAGAATTCGTTTCAAAAAATGCAAGGAGAAGTTATTTTTTTGAATCAGATCTTGCTAATCATTGTTAGCTCCAAAAAGTGACGCTATTTTTTGGTTGGCAATTCCATTGACAAAACGTTCTTTCTTTTGTATATATCCCATTCTTTATCGAGTTGTAATTTTCTTTTTCTAAGCGCAGTGAGTCAGTATATGATTAGAGTGGAATAAATCTTTATTTGTAATTGAGAGAGTAAATCGAACGACTATAGGCAGAACGACTTCGCGAATGGAGGGAGCTAAATCGAAACGGAATGATCGGGATATCAATCGGGCATCCATGGAAAGCTGCTGTCCAGTTTGGGACATATGGATTTTGGAAAGTCGGTCAACCGAAGTTGACTTGGTCGAATAACAACACATATAAATACTTGCTTCCAATGATTTATGTTTCGTCCGTCGATATATATATAAGAACACTCCAAGCGTAGGGCTAATACGTCGATAGAAGCATAATAATCCGGAAGTCTGGGTATCGTACCCAAGGGAATATCAATCACGGCTTGAACGGATTTGTAGATGTGAGAGTTGCGGCGTTAAGACGGCCAACTTTTAGCTTCTTTGAAACGAGAGAAAATAAACGCGATAAAACGAGGTTTAAACTAATCAAAACGAGCGGCTAGGCCTAGGGGGTCCTAACACCTCATAACTCAAGTCAATCAGCTTTTCTCTTTGAATTTACTCGGTTTGAGATTCGAGGCAAAGGTTCTCAAACCGGAGGATTTATCATTCAAACCATTTTATACTAGAAACGAAGTTTGAATACCGAGCCAGTTATAGAATTCATTTAGCAAACGCAAGGAATGACATAGCTCCAAGGATCATGTGTAGCAAGTAGCACGCTCTTGCCTACATATGATCAAAGAGGTTAACACTGCCAAGTTTTGATAGACAAAAACGAACTAACTTGATTTTCCAACTACACATGAAGATTTATTAAGAGAAAAATATGATCAACCCAAGCCATGGAGTGTTATTCACCCCATTGTTAGTAATTTATTTTAATCAACGAGTATCTGTAATCTTAATGTGGGGAGATTAATAAGTATTTAATATAATGGAGCTCGTAATATAATTGAGATAAGGACGGAAGTGCAATTATAATTCTGCAGTGGGGTGAATTATAATTAGTGAAATAAGAAATAGAATCCTGGTGGGATTAGTGTTTCTTATTTACACTGGGAGCCCGGACTTATTACTCCTTAGGTTCCTACCGTAGCCCTATATATACACGTTATTCTCTCTAGGTCAGAGATACGTTTTCTATTATTCACGAAATAGAGGTAGGCCTAGAGAGAGCAAATAGATCACGATGGAGTCTACACTCGGATCGTGTTCTAGACGTGCGGAGAATACGGTAGAAGATCTTAAGGTACGGTTGAACAGTATTCGTGATATACAACAAGGTGTGCTGTAACAAGTTCAACCAACGTTTGTGACGCGTGAGTTGTGGTAAAACCCTAATTCCGCCTTGTAGGGTTTTGCGATTTTGTTGTTGTCTAATCTGTACACGTCATTACTGGGTTCTGGGAATCGTTTCCCAACAGTGGTATCAGAGCAGGCTGTAATCATGCGTATGGCTTAAACGGGCCATGTTGTCTGTAGGTTATAGAAGGTAAAATGTAGAACTGTGTTAACCCTTATTTTGCAATATTCTTACCCAGCTATTATGGTCACATGATTTTTTGTTGATTTTGTGTGATTGGATCCCACGATAATTTTTCGTGGTTATTGTTACTTATTGGGTACCACGATTATTTTTCGTAGTTGTAATAATTAACGTAGCATGTGTTATTTATTGGGTGCCACGGTTATTTTTCGTGATTGTAATAATTAACGTAGCATGTGAACTCCAATGGAGGCATAAGATTAATGTATGTATGTTTCTTCGATTGTAATAGCATTTGACGGTTATTCGGAGATCGAAGATGGTAGATACAGAAGATACAAGTTGTTTGGCTCGCAACAAATATTTTTTTCCAGATTCATAAGGTCTGATTGCAAGGCTATTTCGACCTAATAAACGTTGGAATTAGAAGATCTGTTCTTCACAAAAGTTGTAGATAATTGAATTTTGAATCCAACCCTATTTGAATCACTTCAATTGGAGGTCGGATGAGGAAGATAAGGCCAAAATACAGAAGGTTGTGCAGTTTAAGCGAGAATATATCAAATCAGTTTTTTCCTTTTTAAGCACGGTTGGATTTTGGTTTCCTTGATTGATTCAAATTATCTAGTCTTCCACACAAGTATTGCTGAAGGATTTCAAGTTTGGAAGGATTGCTTAAGGATTTCATGTTTGAAAGGACTCCTTATTGCTTTAGGATTTCAAGTTTGGAAGGATTCCTTGTTACTCAAGGATTGCATCTTATAATAGCTGGATTCTTTACCTTGTGTTTTCTTTTTATTTTTGTTTCATATTGTTTGCATATGTGATAGTTTACCATATTGGGACAATATGGTAATATTTGGCCTTTGACCTAGATCACATTTTTTTGCAAACTCAAAAATTTGATAACCCTTACAAATTTTTTAAATAACTAAGTGGGAGAGGGAATTTATTTTTGATAAATCCCATAGTCTCCATTTCTAGTCTGTTGATGATATAATTAATTTTGTGTGTTGGTTTCAGAACCTTCCTCCCTATCGGACAAAATTAATTGTGACATCTTCGGTACAAACTTCCTAAAGGGATAGTTCTAAGATAATTGTTGTGTGAGTCACTTCTCCATCTGAGGTGATTCATAATGGAACAATAGGTCTAAAAGCTAGGTAATGGTATACACTTAGCTATAAATAATAATATCCTCTCTATCTGAGTCACTGTTATTATTTATAGGACCAGATGAATATTGGCTGTTTAATTTTGCTTGGCATGGTCTAGTGTCTAGATAGTAAAATTAGAAGGTTGTGCCTATCTACACGAATGATGAAGAGTAGACGACCTTTCCATCGAGGCATGCTTTTCATAGTGTGTAGGGTTGCCAATGTTTTTCTTTTAACACGTGGTTGAGCCTTATAAGGATTGGTTTAAGGCTGATGAGATGGCGCGGTGTTATATTCTGGCTTCTTCGTCGAATATATTGCAACATCAACATCATTCTATGGAAACTGCTTATGATACGATATTGAACCTCAAAGAGATGTTTGGGGATCAAAATCGTGCAGGAAGGCTAATTGCTATGAAAGAATTGGTGAGCATAACCCATGTTGAAGGGACCCCAATCAGTGATCATGTTCTGAAGATGATGGCTCTTCTGAATGAACTAGAGATCTTTGGGGCTGAAATCGATACAGAAACCCAGATCGATTTCGTCCTTAACTCACTGCAGTCTGAGAGTTTTAAGAATTTTTGCCTGAACTATACTATGAACAAAATACATTTATTTTTGGCGGAACTTCTTAAGAAATTCCAAGGAGCTGAGGGTCTTGTGGTTGTGAAGAAATCACCATCAGTGTTAGTGGCTGAGAAGACTTCTACTTCTAAGTTGAAAGGCAAGAAGAAGCAAACCAAGTTTTAGAAAAAGGTTGTGGAGGCAGTTCATATGCCTCAAGGTGGAGTGAAAAAGCCTGTGGGCAAGTGTTTTCACTGCAAGCAGAAAGGACACTGGAAGAAGGAATGTCCGATTTTTCTCAATAAAGTAAACAAACAAGGTAAATCTTTTTCACTAGTTGTTGAATCATGTTTAGCGGTGTTATCTACCAGTACTCAAGTATCTGAAAAGAACTAGAGATCATTTGTTGGTATTCCAGTCAGAGAGTCTGGTACCTTGTGGGTACACAGACTCAAACTTTATGTCAGACAAGGATTCCAGAAAGTCTACCTCCGG
>JAOTQK010000001.1:19158180-19174020 GCA_025642025.1 Rhododendron ferrugineum
GAGGGGGGGGGGGGGAGAGAGAGAGAGAGAGAGAGAGAGAGAGAGAGAGAGAGAGAGAGAGAGAGAGAGAGAGAGCTGTTATGTGAAGATTAGGAAGAAACAGCACAAGAAGCACTAGAGAAACAAGGAAAGGGTTGTAGAACAATCTTGTTGCATGAAAAACAGCCATTTAGAAGAGGAAAAGGATCGACTGGCAAGCTAGGACTAGAAGTTTCTAATCTCTAGTAAGTCATGTAAAAGCAATATTATACTATAATGTCACCTCCCTTTTATAGAGGGAAATTAAGCAAATTTTTTTGTTTACGAATGATGATGTAGTTGAGCAGAGGCCATTCATTTTAGGCAAATCACATGCTCGTCTCCGATGAATATACCACGGTTTAGTTTTGGTAATCCATGAAAAAACTCAAATTGATCCGGTTATTTTGCAACAATTGTTTGCGCACACGTCTTTACTAACACAAAGGAAAATTCTATTTTGATCGGGGCGATCGATCATAAGGTCAAAATTATTATTTTTAATGTCAAAATTTATAGCGCATAAGTACTTGTGCCAAGTGTAGAATACCAATTGACTCTTATAACATTAGCAACTTACAAGCATCTCGATTAATCCTAGAGGATCGATCAAATCTTTAATTGTAGTTTTGACATTGTAATTTTTTCCATAGTATATTATTTTCTCAAAGAACAACGTGTTAATAATAGGGTTTTCCCCTATTTTTATGGGGCAGAGTTTAGTTCCATGTCTTAGTTTGCCACCACAATGGGTGGCCCCATTTGCTTGGAGTTTTCTTAAATTTCTTTGTCTGCATTAATTGTTTTACTATGACAAAATAGAAGTCTTCATTTGACACCAAACAAGACTCCAAATTAAATCATGTTGAGCCTTAGACCGGCCTAGACTTTAGAGGGAGTGGCCCATAACTAGTCACAAAACGTGAAACCAGACACATGGTATTGGTAACTTACAACCGACGATCGAGTCAAATTGGGCTTGATTTCTCTCTCTTTTTGCCATTTCGTTAAACCTAATCTACTCTCGGGAGCCTTTCATTATGTTTTTGCGTGGTAAAAGGAAAGGGAAATGGTAAGGTAGAACGGATCAGGAAAAAAAAAAAAAAGGAAGGTAGAAGTTGGCCCATGATCACTTATAACTTCCTGTAACTACCCATATAACAATGAAGTGCACGAGTGGAGGAGTGCGCAAGATGGGAGGACTGGGTTATTCGTTTCCGGACAATTGGCAACACGAGGTGAAGGCGGGAAGTTCACCGTCCAAAACCGTGAGGACCTTGAAGCCTATAAATACAAGAATTAAAGAGGGAGAAAGTGAAAGTGATGTTAATTGGGCCATCTTATCTCTGGGCTCATTCAATATCCATTGAATGTATTTTTTCGTATTTCTTTTCTTTCTTTTGTTTGGCCTCTTACGGTACCTCATTCTCTGTGGTCCGTAAATGGTCACCCCTCGATGTATCCATTGTCGAGTTTTTAATAAAATCTTGTTGCTTATAAAAAAAAAAAAAAAAGGAGAAAGGGTTCCAACACCATCAAGATTCAAAAGCCTGACGCTTATCTCTATTGATTAACTTTCCAGTAAAGTTATCTTTTATTTCCTTTCAATTTACATCTCAAAGCACCTCGTACTTCTTTTTCTTTTACCCGGTACTTTTTTTACATTCACTTGTAATCCTTCAACTTTGTTACCAAGTCCATTTTGTTGTGGCAAATCACGAACCATTCTGGGATCACGCCCTTTAGATCACACGCACTCGTCCTAATTAAAAGTTTGATTAAAGGTTTTCAGTCTTTCGTCTTGGCACGTCCGCGCTCACACACCTCACGCCTTGAGGATTTTTGCTCACACCTGTGAGGTGGAAAATTGCTAAACAATGTGTTACAAGAATATATCAAGCGATATATGATCTATATAGTTACTCCATTAAAATAGTCGATGTTCCCTAGCTACGAGATCTATAAAAATTGAACAATTTTAATTATTACAATGGAGCCGAGAAGGATCCAAAATCGTCCAAATTGGACTGCCAAGTTTCAAAATGGGACTGGAGAGGATTACTCTCTCCTTAAGAAAATTATACATTTTCTTGTCACAGGAAAAAACAATTACAAAATTTACATACACTCGCATCAAATAAACATTTTCATAGTGTTTAGTTTCAGATTAAACAAGGTTTATTAGAACACAACCAACATGGTGATATTTTTAGCTAGGGATGAGTTATTCTAAGAACTTAAACAATTCAAAACAATATTGCCGTGAGAAATTGTAGGGAGGTATTCCCGAACAAGCACAAAAAGGGCCCGAACACGTGGTACATGGGACCATGGTATAAATATGATAGGGATAGTCGCCATGCAATATGGTGGTCGGCGATACGGACCGGTGAACATGAAAAGATGGTGGTCCAAAGGATAGATAGAGAACTAATGACATGGGAAGTCGTTGGTCCAAGAGATTGAACCAGTGACATGTGAAGTCACTGGTCCAAGTAGCCTGTTTGGCAACGAGGTGGCCGAACAGGGAAAGAGCTCTTGAGAACGCTGCCTTAAGTGATAAGGCGGTGAGAATGTTCTAGAAGGTTCCAGTACAGTTGTACTCCGCAAAGGGATGAGATCCCGAGAATGTAGGATCTAGGAGAGATTTCCAATGGGAATGGGATGTTCGACCAACTATGAAAAAGAGTTCTAAAAGGACTAAGGTGATGAACTGATAGGGGAACGAGAATCCAAGATATTCTGGGTTTCCTATACGAGATAGGGAACCTAGGGCAACACGGATACTTGGGCAACAAACATATATGGATCTATAAATACGAGGTAAACCTAGAGGTAAAAGGTACGCAGTACATTGCATTCATACTTTCCTACTGATAATTAGGGTTTCTTGCTAGTACGAGAGACTTACTTTGACATTGGAGGGCCTTTGCCACGAGAGGCAAATGTGCGCTCACCCCTGTCTGTTTTGCAGCCAGGATTCCGGCGGAAGGCTAGGGTTTAGGCAAGGAACCATGAGAAGCCGATACATACTTGTGCTGTTCAAAGCTCCTTTCGTTTTTCTCCACTTACAATTGGCGCCCTCTGTGGGAAACGAAAGAGTTCCCTTTTGAAAAACGACCACAATGGATGAAGATCCACATACACCACTTGATTTGAAAAATCAGCTGGGTGGGGAAGGAGATAAATCCTCACCAGATCCACTAAGGAAGCCCGATGGCGGGCATACCAAGAAAACCACTAGCAAGGGCAGTCCCCTGACTGTCCATGGTGACTCCAAGAACATGGAGGGCAGGACAGCCACAAAATCCACGAGAAGGAGTAAGTCCCACCGTGGCAGAGAGTCGGTTGCACACTCGAAAAGTGTGCATAACCACGAGGATATCCTGGACAGAAAGAGGCAAGAAATTGAAGAATACGCCCGTTTAATCAAGAAACGAGAGTACGAGATTCAAGAGTTGCAACGGATACGAGAACATCCGGAAGATTCTGGGCTTTCTCGAAGGAATTCCAGAGGAGACAAGCTGGCTCTGGTTGTACACAAAATGGCTTCTTCACGAAAAAGGAGGAGCAAGAGTAGGTGTTAGCCCAAAGGTTTCTATAGAATACCTTATTGATTTTGATGATTACAAGACATATTGGAATTGAAATATAATTAATATTGTGATATTTGGTACTCATTTGAATTCATGTTTATTTTGTAGGATTTGGTTGAAGTACACTGGAAACATTGCTACACCAAATCACTATCTTCAATAGCTAAGATAAATTGAAAGGAGAAAGATTAAGGACAAATCTTCTCCTAACTTAATTAATTGGCTAGAGATTGATTCAAATGGATGAATTATTGGTTGCATGATTTTATATTATTTCGGCAAATTGAAGGCTTGATTGTAGTTGATGTTGCTCAAGATGGAAGATGCAAACGTTTGGAAAGGAAAGGATTGGAGCTCAATATTTCCAACGGCTAGTGGAGCTTCCACATGCCTGAAGTCTTATTCTCCAAGAATAAATACAGTAGAAGACTGAAGACAATACAACACATCTCTGGAGGAAAACAATTCAGTGCGCTTTTCAATTGCAAATCTCTATCAAACTCTACGCTTACATCTTGAATATCTACACTACCTTGAGTGTTGTTTCTTGAAGTTTATTGTAAAAAGGGATTGCACACCCTTATTCATACTCTTGTGAGTGATTACTTTTTGTGAGTGGTTTTGGAGAAAAAATTACTTGGAGTTAGGTGTTACTAGCACCGGAGTCAAAATTAGTCAGAGCGATTGGGGATAGATTGCTCGTTGTAAAGGTTGTCTAGCACCCGTGAAGCTAGAAGATTGTAACTATTTGAGATAGTGCAGCAAATCCCAAGTTGGACACTTGGGAAGTGGACTAGGCCGTGAAGTTGCGGACCGAACCACTATAAATCCTTGCGTTCGATTCTCTCTTCCCTACTCTCTTTACTTTCAGTTTTGCATATCTATAACGCATGAGTAAATTGATATATTATTGAATAACGAGTTGTGGTAGAATATCTTGAATAATTAGTCAATTATTTTTTAAATTCCGCATTATATTTGAGATACCCAATTCACCCCCCTCTTGGGTTGCTATTTGGACCAACAGTAGGAGTCCCACTTCAAGAAGGAAGAGAGCTTCTTCACATAAAAGGAGGAGCATGAGCCGAAGTTCCTCCCCCGAGCAAGGAGGGACCAGAAAACATCATAGGGATAGGTACGAGAGACCTGATTCCGATTGGGAAAAGAATACTCCCAACAGGACAAAGGAACATGAGGAGGGAACCATGTCTGCACGAGAAGCAGCACGGAAGGCCCTCAGCAATATAGCATCCTCCCCCTTGCAAGGAGGTTGCAAGAGGCAAGGTTATTGAGCAGGGTGAAGCATGGTGCATTCATCCTCAATGAAACAAATACTGATCCCGTGGCACACATACAACACTACCAGTAGGCAATGTTTATGCACGATGGGGATGATGCAATCATGTGTAAGATGTTCCCGTCGAGTTTAGGAAAAGTGGCTTTGTCTTGGTTCCATAAGCTAGGGCCAAACATCATACGAGAATGGAGGCAATTGGCCGAGGAATTCACTGCTTGGTTCCTGACGAGCAGAAAAGCACTGAAGACGTTTGAGAGCCTCTCCGTTATGAAGCAGGGGGAGAATGAGTCGATCAGGGACTATGCTAAGAAGTACTGGGAGACTTTCAACGAGATTGAAAGTTGCAGTGAGGAATATGCAATAGCCATGTTTAAGACTGGGTTGCCTGTTCGGGGGGAACTATGTAAATCCCTAAACATGAGTCAAGTAGGCACACTAGCAAAGCTAATGGAGTGGATAGAGCAGCATGCTAGGAACGAGGATGACATACTGCGAGAAGATGGCAAGGTGATTGCCGAGCAGGCTAAGGCTCCTGCAAAGAGAGCAGATAAGCCAGAGCCCAAAACTTACAGGGAGAGGAAGGATTATGGACAGGATAAGAAAGAGCTGTACAAGGAGAAACATGCACCGGACCCTAAATCTTTCTTCTCAGTAACAATAGTTTGGAAGGAACCAATCTATCAGATTCTTTACCGGATAAAGAACCGCCCATATTTCAAATGGCCCCCAAGGCTGGAGGGGGATAAAGATGCAAAGATGGCTACGAGTCAACATTGCAGCTATCACAAAGATTGGGGGCACATGACGGAGGATCGTGAGATGTTCAAACAGCACCTTGATGACCTGGTCTCGCGTGGCTATTTGAAGGAGTTCATCCAGGAAGAGCACAAGAGTGCAGAGAAAGCAATGGAGTTGGATTACGAGCAGAATCCAAGGGGTGTAATCCATATGATACATGGATAGGCCGCACCTTATACGAGAAATGAGGTGAGGTTGCTCCAGAGGCAAGTGAAGCATGCCCAACATGTGATGCAGTTAGGGAAGAAAAGAGGGCGTGAATAAGAGGTATGCAACGAAGGCATAGTCTTCACGGATGAGGACCTGAGAGGAGTCCAGGTGCCGCATAATGATGCCTTGGTCATATCCCTACGAATTGGGGAGTATGACATGGAGAGGATCTTGATGGACTTAGGGAGCTGTACAGAGGTGTTGTACTATGATGCGTTTAAAAAGTTGGGACTGACACAAGCGGACCTGGTGCAATCCATAACTCTTTTGGTCGGATTTAGTGCAGGAGCAGTCTGACCATTGGGCAAAGTAACTCTCCCTGTTCGGGCAGGAACAGTGGTGCTGCAAACCGACTTCCTGGTGGTAGATGTGCCATCTTCCTATAACGCGATTATAGGAAGGACATGGTTGCACAAGATGAGGGCGGTTTCCTTCACTTACCATCAAATGGTAAAGTTTCTTGGATCCAATGGCATTGAGAGGATCAAAGGAAACCAGAAAATTGCCCAGCAGTGCCTGATTTCGATAATCAAGGGGGCACCCAAAGCAAACTTGGTCCAAGCCATCGAGGTCCCAGACTGGCCGACCATCGAGGATGTCGGAGGGAACCCCGCTGAGAAAATGGTGGAGGGCTTGAAAAAGATTCAGATCAACGAGACTGATCCAGAAAGGTATTTCCTGATTGGGGAAAGCCTAGACCAGATAGAGGAAAAAGAGTTGGTGGGATTTCTCAAGGAGCACGTTGATGTGTTCGCTTGGGTACCCGAAGAGATGCCTGGTGTGGACGCAAACGTGATTTGCCACCACTTAAATGTGGACCCACAACATAAGCCCGTGATGCAGAAGAAGAGGCGATCAGCCGTACAGCACGTGGACGCTGTCATCAAGGAGGTTGACCGATTGCTGGAAGCAAAGGCTATACGAGAGGTTTACTACCCAGAATGGTTGTCTAACATTGTGGTAGTAAAAAAGAAGAACGGGAAGTGGTGTGTTTGCGTCGTCTTCACGGATTTGAACAAGGCATGTCCGAAGGATAGTTTCCCCCTCCCCAAGATAGACCAACTGGTGGATGCAACAGCTGGGTATGGGCGGATGAGTTTCCTAGATGCTTATCGAGGATATCATCAGATTGCCATGTATGATCCCGATCAAGAGAAGACTTCCTTCATTACGCCAAGTGGGCTATATTGCTACAGTGTCATACCCTTTGGTCTGAGGAACGCCGGAGCAACATACCAGAGATTGGCAACGATTATGCTAAGAAAATTGCTCGGCGAAACTATGGAGGTGTACATAGATGATATGGTGGTTAAGAGTAAAGAGAGGCAAGACCATATAGCTGACTTGAAGGAAGCTTTTGAGATTTTAAGAGAATACAAGTTGAAACTCAACGCTTCGAAGTGTGTGTTTGGGGTAGGCTCAGGGAAGTTCTTGGGACACCTTGTGACCATAAGAGAGATAGAGGCAAATCCCGATCAAATAACAGCTTTGCAAAGGCTCTAGAGTCCAAGAACCACGAAGGAGGTCCAAAGACTGACGGGGATGGCAGCGGCCCTTAACAGATTCATCAGCCGGTCCTGTGTCAAGTGTAGGTCCTTCTTTCAATTGTTGAAAAAGAGAGAAGGATATGAATGGGGAGCAGAATGTGAACAGGCGTTCCAAGAACTAAAGAAGTATTTGGCAGCGGCCCCGCTCTTGTCTACTCCTGAACCGGGTGAGTTTTTAACTTTGTATTTAGCAGTATCTGAACATGCTGTCAGTGCAGTATTATTAAGGGACAAGGGATCCGAGCAAATCCCTGTCTACTACGTGAGCAAAACGCTATTAGATGCGGAGACGAGATATCTGCCTCTAGAAAAGTTGGTCCTGGCATTGAGGACAGCTACGAGAAAGTTACCCTATTATTTCCAGAGTCACAAAATTGTGGTCTATACAGAGTTCCCATTAAAATCTCTGCTACGAAAGGCGAATTTCTTGGGGCAAATTTCAACTTGGTCGGTAGAGCTAAGTCAATACGATATTGACTATCAGCCGCGCACTGCAATAAAGGGACAAGTGTTGGCGGATTTTGTGGCCGAATTCTCACCAACGGTGGCGCCACAGCCTCCTACGAGAAAGGAACGAGCATCGGGATCACAGGTCGAGAAAGAAAAGGCACCAGCCGCGCGAGATCCTCTGGAATGGAAATTGTTCGTTGACGGATCAACATGTAATACTAGTTCGGGAGTTGGGGTCGTGCTTTTTTCTCCCGAAGGAGTAATGATAGAATTGTCCATTCGGTTGGGTTTCAGTGTATCAAATAACGTGGCGGAGTATGAGGCACTCCTAGCTGGTTTAAGAAGTGCAAAAGCCTTGAAAGTGAAAAAAGTAAGGGTGTACTGTGATTCACAGCTTGTGGTGAACCAGTTGTCCGGAGAATATGAAGCCCGGAATGAAAAAATGACAGCCTACGTGGAGGCCGCCAAGGATCTGCTTAACACTTTTGAGGAGGTGTATGTTGAACAGATAAGTTCTGGGGAAAACGCCCATGCAGACTCACTGACTTGGTTGGCCGCAGCTGTGCAAACTGAGTTCAAAAGAGGGGTGGCAGTAGATTATCTTTCTGAGCCGAGCATTGGGAGAAGTGTGGAATTGGTCTTGGACGTGAACCAAAGACCAAGTTGGATGGATCCAATTGTGGAGTTCTTACGAGATGGGACACTCCCCACAGATAAAAATGAGGCTCATAAGATAAAGACAAAATCTGCACGGTTTTGGCTGTCACCTGAAGGAAAGTTGTACAGAAAATCCTTCATTGGTCCATATTTGCTTTGTGTGCACCCCGAGATGGTGCAGAAGTTCCTCCACGAGATCCACTAGGGAACATGTGGAAGCCATGCTGGGGGTAGGTCCATTGCCCACCGAGCAATCACCCAAGGTTACTGGTGGCCGCACTTGCATGAAGATGCAAAGGTGTATGTGAAGATTTGTGAGAAGTGCCAGAAATTCCCACCAATGATCCGAACACCAGCCGAGGATCTGGTTCCGTTGACAAGTCCTTGGCCATTCGCGTAATGGGGAATGGACATCGTGGGTCCACTCCATAAGGCAACTGGGAATAGGAAATTTCTGTTGGTAGCAACAGATTATTTTACGAAGTGGATTGAGGCAGAGCCATTGGCCAAAATCACTGAACCTATGATAGAAAGGTTCGTAAAGAAAAACATCATTACCCGGTTTGGGGTCTTTTATTCGTTGATTACGGATAATGGGTCGCAAATTCAGAAGAAGTTCGAAGCATTTTGCACCCAGTACGGAATAAGGAACTATTACTCAACCCCAACATACTCTCAGAGTAATGGACAGGCAGAGACATCCAACAAAACCATACTTGACGGGATCAAGAAGAGGTTGGACAAGGCAAAGGGAAAGTGGCCCGACGAATTGCCATTGGTCCTATGGGCGCACCGAACAACTCCTAGGAGGTCTATGGGAGAGACCCCCTACTCATTGGCATATGGAACATAAGCTGTTATACCGTTGGAAGTGGGTTTGCCGACCAACAGAACCGCTTAAGTTGAAAGTGGAGGCAATGACAGAGCCTTGGAGATCGAGTTGGATCTTGCCAAGAAACGGAGAGAGAGGGCTCTGGTACATTTGGCCTCATATCAAGAGTAGCTGATGAAAAGCTATAACAAGCATGTTCACCCATGAGAATTTGGTGTTGGAGACCTTGTGCTTCGTAAGGTGCTCGGCAACACCAAGGTGGCCAACGAAGGCAAGTTGGGGGCCAATTGGGAAGGCCCATATTGAGTTACAGAGGTTGTGGGCATTGGGGCTTATCGTTTGGTAGACCTGGACGGGAACCCGGTGCCAAGGCCTTGGAATGTTCATAATTTGAGGAAGTTCTTTGTTTAAAAGACTTCAATTTGCTTTTCATTCTGTTTTAGGATGCACATCGTGATTGTGTGAGAATTACGAGTAAAAATTCCCTTGTTTTTTGTTCTTTGTTAGTAGGCAAGGGGTACGAGTAACGCCCTCTTGAGTTGTTAGATCATGGTTAAAGAATGTGACTGCGAGTTTTTTCATATTTTTCTTTTATGATCATGAATTTCCATTCCATCCTTTTGTTTAAATACGAAGCTCGAAATTTTTACACCGTTTTTCCTTGCTTCGTATTGGGGAGCAGAGGGAGTTATGAGCAATTCAAAATTCAAAACTTTGCAGGTACGAATATACTTGGTTAAACTTTACACTTTTGCCGAATTTGAATATATTTGGGTAACCTGAGTATGAATACACTTAGGCATTGGCCCAAGGACGAAGTACTTGGCGTGCATACGATAAAATGCACACTTTTACCAGATACGAATACAGCTGGGCACCAAGCTAAGTATGAGAAACTTAGAAGTATAACCTAACGTACGAATACACTTAGGAAAAATTCCCAAGTACGAGAAAACTTGGGGAGCAAACGAGAACATGCGGATTTATCTAATTATGAATAAACTTAGGAATATTCCCATGTACGTAAACGCATACGAGAACATGCAAACAGATAAGTACGAGCAAACTTAGCTGGTTATCCAAGTATGAAGAAACTTGGAGAACATATAGGAATATGCAACGAACAAGTCAAGTACGAAATACTTAAACGCATACGAGAACATGCAAAATTACCTAAGTATGAGACACTTAGAAATTAAACTTAGACGTGGGCCACGAAGGGCCACCAACAATGTCCAAAGGCCACAAAGGGCTGAGCAAACCAATATCTAGGCCATACAGGGCCACGAAAACCAAAAGTAGTGCCACAGCGGGCCAAATACCTGTGTTAAACAAATTTGCAAATTGTATCTGTGCCACGCAGGGCCTGCAAACTGCCTTAAAAGGAAGAAATTGTCTTGGGAGGATGGTATCATACTTACCTTTCAGATGTTAGGTCCTGGACAGGAGCAACTTGAGCCGGTGTGTCTTCCACAACTGTGCTTTCATCATTGGGACCACCACTGGCTTCCTTTTGGCCAGGGTTAGTCATATCGTCACCTTGTACGGCATCAACAGCAGGTTGCTCGGAGACAGGGGCATCTAGTCCCCTGTCCAGACCGCCCTGATCTTCTTTAGCAAACACTTCATCTAGCATAACGACGGTACTTGGGAGGTCATTCTCAGTCCACAGAGGCGATGTCTCGGCAACTTCGGCCTTGGTCAGAGCTGCAGCCCAGGCAACTGCCCATATCTCATCCTGAATTGTTGGCATTTGGGCCTTGTAGTTCTCTGTGGCTGCGACAATTCCAGCATTGTAACCTTGTTGATAGACCGTCTTGCATTCTTCTTTACTTGCTTCTAGTTCGGTGAGTGCCTGATTGAGACTGTCCTCAGTACCATCCAGCTTGATCTTCAGAACCTCGACATCAGCATGGGCCTTTCCTCTCCCTCTCAAGCCTGGTAATAGAACGTTGCAATTTTGTTCTCACTGGCAAGTTTGGCACGTTGAGGCTCGACATGGCCTAGTTTCTGGGCCATAGCCACCATTTTTCGTATTGCCTGGTACGAAAGCAGGGGATCAGCAATACTAACAAAAATGAATCGATGATGGAAAAAGGGATATACCTTGGCACTATGAACCATGAACGAGCCAAGGAGGTTGTCGGGGGAGCTTTCCACCTCTTTCTGCATGTCCCCTGGCAGCATGAAGGCTTGGGACATGGCCAAAGCTGTGCCCTCGGATTCCGCGCTGTCTCTGACACTGACGAGCCGGTTTCCATGAGAAAATTGGGGAGCCCAAACAAGGGTCAAAGTCGTAAGACTATGGGGTGGTAGGTTCTCTCCTGGCATTGAGTCTAGGCGTTGCCTTTTTTTCTCGGTGGCTGGCCTCAATTTCCTCGGGGGAAAAGCCAGGAGGGGCCTCAGGTTGAGCTGTAGCGCGACGACCATGAGATGAAGCAAGACTTTGAGAGCCTCCACGGCCTTGGGGAGCACCTCGGCCACGAGCAGCGCCACGGCCCCTACCTCGACTAGGAAGGTTCAGAAGGTTGCTAAGATTGATCGACTGGTTGAGCTGCTCCATATCTTATCTAGGTGGAGAAGGGATATAACCACTTGACGATGAGGTGGAAGCTTCTTCTGCTAACTGGATGGGCTCGTCAGGGATAGGGGGAGTATGAGATCTTTTCGGAGCAGAGGTAGTAGCAAGTCCTTGGTCGTCAGCTGCTCGGGTACATCAGTCAATGAAACCACCATATGAAGCTTTATAGCTGAGAAGTACTGAGCTGCTCTTGCTCGGCCCACGAGATAGGTACCTTGCCCGTTGAAAGCTAGTGCTTGGTTAATGTCAGCAACGTGGACCAAGGGGGTGATGATGTCATGCCCCTGATTTACGTTTATGGCTGCAAAACAAGTTCGAGAGACCAATTTAAGTTAAACTGGGGCAATTCGAAATATTGTTCGGCAAAGCAGTTCTACGAGAAAGGAAGAACTAACGTGGAGTGCCAAATCTGTGCGACGCGTGAAAGCCTATCACTCTGCCATCCTCGTCCCTGGGTTCGAAGTTCCCTGTGACGACGAGGAAGTCATCATCATCCCCTCGAGCGGAGTCAGGAAGTTCAAGCACAAGCTTTTTTCTGGAATCCCTACTCTTCAAATAGTACGTAAGGGCGTCTTTCGTCCTAGAGATTGTATAGGTGGTGATATCATACAGACCTAGGGATGTGCCAAGCATTTGATTTATGGCATTAATGCCCACGACAACACGAAAGAAGCTGGCAGAAACCTGCATTGGGGATAATCGGTAGTGGGCTAGGACCTGACGAAGCAGGGGAGCTAAGGGAAACCTAACCCCGCCTTCTACGATGGCAACAACGGGGATGTGAAGGGTGTCGTTATCAGGACACTCACGGATGGCGTCCTCTGGGGCTAGTGCAGTGGCTAAGTTGTCAGGGATCTCGTAGCGAGATCTGAACGTAGCCATGGTTTGAGGGGGTGTTACAATGGCGTCTAAACCTCCCCATTCACGAACAATGGAATTGCAGATGCGGAACAAGAAAGGTATTGGGGAAACCCTAAGCAAGGGAAAAGCCCCAAAATCAAAGATAATGAGGGGAGAGTAAAAGAACGATGACTTACGGGATGGCGAAACGGGGTTTCTAGGTGTAGAAAGAGAGAACCACGAGACGGTGAGTAATGTCCCAAAGGCGGATATGCTCGAGTCTTCTTTCTGCAGAGGGTGCTTAGAGAGAAAATAGAGTTTTGAAATGGGACGAAAATCCAAATATACCCTAATGAGTGGGGTGGCGTATGTGAAACGTCACCCCAGATGCCGTTTGGGCGTTCCGTTCCCCGAAAGATGTCCACTCGCATTTAATGTGGGCAGTACAAAGTGTGCCACATGTAAAGGTCAGGGTAGGAAGAGCCTGTCCAACCCAAACGATGAGACATTTTGCCTGGATTAATGATGAAAGATGCACCAATTTCGAGAAACAAGGTGCAGGAGCAGAATGACTTTGCTCGGTTCTTGAGAGCTTTGCTTGTCATTTGCATAACAATAACGAGTAAAGTTGGGGAGCAATTGTAGGGAGGTATTCCCGAACAAGCACAAAAAGGGCCCGAACATGTGGTACGTGGGACCATGGTATAAATATAATAGGGATAGTCATTGTGCAATACGGTGGTCGGCGATACAGACCGGTGAACATGAAAAGATGTTGGTCCAAAGGATAGATAGAGAACTAATGACATGGGAAGTCGTTGGTCCAAGAGATTGAACTAGTGACATGTGAAGTCACTGGTCCAAGTAGCCTATTTGGCAACGAGGTGGCCGAACAGGGAAAGAGCTCTTGAGAACGTTGCCTTAAGTGATAAGGCGGTGAGAATGTTCTATAAGGTTCCAGTACAATTGTACTCCGCAAAGGGATGAGATCCCGAGAATGTAGGATCTAGAAGAGATTCCTAACGGGAATGAGATGTTCGGCCAGCTATGGAAAAGAGTCCTAAAAGGACTAAGGTGATGAACTGATAGGGGAACGAGAATCCAAGATATTCTGGGTTTCCTATACGAGATAGGGAACCCAGGGCAACACGGATACGTGGGCAAACCAGTATCTATGGATCTATAAATACGAGGTAAACTAGAGGTAAAAGGTACGCAGTACATTGCATTCATACTTTCCTAGCAACACGGATACTTGGGCAAACAAGTATCTATGGATCTATAAATACGAGGTAAACTAGAGGTAAAAGGTACGCAGTACATTGCATTCATACTTTCCTATTGATAATTAGGGTTTCTTGCTAGTACGAGAGACTAACTTTGGCATCGGAGGGCCTTTGCCACGAGAGGCAAATGTGCTCTCACCCCTGTCTGTTTTGCAGTCATGATTCAGGCGGAAGGCTTGGGTTCAGGCGAGGAACCACGAGAAGCCGATACATACTTGTGCTGTTCAAAGCTCCTTTCGTTTTTCTCCACTTACAGAAATAACAAAATCGATTGACGTCATTGATTTTATGGTGGTGTGGGTTGCTTTTTTTATCGAATTTTGTTGACTATATATACGGGTTATAGTTACTTTAGCGGAGATGAATTTTCTAAGTTTTATATTGATTTTAATTTACCTTTGAACTACCATTTCACAAAAGAGACTAAGTGTATTGGTTATGATATGATCTTAATTGACAATGAGTACTTGGATAAATTAAAGTACGATAACTTAATTAAAGAATTTGCTTCAAAAAATGCAAGGAGAAGTTATTTTTTTGAATCAGATCTTGCTAATCATTATTAGCTCCAAAAAGTGTGGCACTATTTTTTGGTTGGCAATTCCACTAGCAAAACGTACTTTCTTTTGTATCATATTCTTTATCGAGTTGTAATTTTCTTTTTCTAAGCGTAGCGAGTCTGTATAGGATTAGAGTGGAAGTAATTTTTATTTGTAATTGAGAGAGAGTGAATTGAATGACTATAGGCAGAATGACTTCACGAATGGAGGGAGCTAAATCAGAACAGATTGATCGGGATATCAATCAGGCATCCATCAAAAGATGCTTTCCAGTTTGGGAGTCTGGGACACATGGATTTTGGAAAGTCGATCAACCGAAGTTGACTTGGTCGAATAACAACACATATAAATACTTGCTTCCAATGATTTATATGACCTAACGAGAGCTTTATACTGAACAGCCTCCAAATAGGGCTGCTAAACGAACCAACTAGCTCGAACTCGGCTCGAATTTTGAGTTGTTCAAATTTGATTATAAAAAATATAAGTCAAGTTCAATCACATTTTGTCGTTTATTTATAAATTCAAGCCAAACTTGAGCATAGGGGTATTTTGTTGGAAACGGGATTCGTTTATCACTGGAAATTCGCTACGCACCAAAAAGAAACAATATTAGAAAACTTACTGGACCAATTTCAGGCGTCCGGAAATTGGCAATCGAGGCTAGTATTTTTATGGAGAATACTATATCCTTAAAGCAAATTCGTCCCCCACACCGGTGCTCTTAGGTCTCTTGAACGTTTGCCTCCTACGATTACCCGATTTTCGAAGAACGAAAGTAGCACTACAATTTGTTCAACGGGCGAACCAGAAAACTGTGCAGAACTCTCTCACAATATGTATGTTATGAATGCAAGGATTTTTCGTTATTGAAAAGGGAGGAGATGGGTCATATTTATAGAGAATTAGGCACCCGAACGAAAAGGAACGGTGACTGTTCGAAATGGTATTAGGAAAAAGATGCAACTATTCGAAGTGGTCTTTACCAAAGAGACACAACTGTCCAAAATAGTCTATGCCAAACCAACACTTCAGTTTGGCCGAACCAACACAAAATGTTCATTTTTCAAGGCACACATAGCCAGCCAAGGTGCTTG
This sequence comes from Rhododendron ferrugineum, assembly GCA_025642025.1. Lineage (NCBI taxonomy): Eukaryota > Viridiplantae > Streptophyta > Magnoliopsida > Ericales > Ericaceae > Rhododendron > Rhododendron ferrugineum. The sequence continues at coordinate 19,173,950 of JAOTQK010000001.1, forward strand.
ACGATTTCCTAGTCCTAAATTAATGGGTTGCCCCAAGCGTAGGGCGGAGACCGACGCAGCATAATATCCGG
>JAOTQK010000001.1:19191788-19206415 GCA_025642025.1 Rhododendron ferrugineum
CCCTCTAGGTTGTCTTTTTGGGTAACACCAGAGTTCAACATAATCGTCATACAAATCGGTGAGGTCAGTTTCGGCCTTACGCTTTCCTTTGTCTAGCCGTGCAGCATTCAAAACCTCTCCCAGCTCTTCCACAGTTTCACAGGCCCATAAGTCATCTCCTATGATTCCTTCTTCAAGCACGACCTTTCCTACCGTCCATTCTTCTTCCCCTACCCAGAGGTTAACAGCGTCGTCGTCTTCCCATAAGCCTTGGATGACTGAAATGCAAGGCTTATCGAGTATATAAACTACAGGTTTCGGCAGCATGTCATTGACAATATAGTTCTGAGGACAAAACTCATCGTTCCCGCAGAATTTTCCAGGTTTTTCTGTGGCTGCCCAAATGGTCGTGGACTAGCTCGGTCATGGGTAACATCTTGCTCATATTCCATGAAAAAGAGCGGTAACGTGACATAGTCCAATGGGTCATCCTCCTTTATCATTTGCCATTCATTGGGCATTGGGTCCCATTCTAGTTCATCCTCATTGACGTTTATGACATCAATATCCAGCCACTCGTCATTAACTTGGAAAATTCCCAGGCCGTCTCCCATGGGCTCAGGTTGGTTTTCAGCATAGATTTCAGCGGCCTCCCTTTCCAGCCACTCATCTACGAGAGTGCCCCATTTGATGGTCCATTCATATTCCATGTCCTTGACATAATGGACTCCTCCCTCTTAAGGAATTTGGGCTATAGGTCTTGGTTTGGTTAAAGGCACTATGTATTGGCTTGGGTTGAATTTGGTGGAGTATGTATATTAGAGAGTGTTAGAGTGTATGTATGAGGGAGTCTCAAAAAGTGTAGGAGTGTGTTGAAATGGCTATAAGCACCTCTATTTATAGAGAAAAATGGAGGAGGAGCATCTGTGCAGGCTTAGAGTCGGCTAGATGCTTTATAGAGTCATGATGAGATTCCTGAAGCAGTAAGAGCTATCTGTAACAGAATTTGATTCCTAGCACTGGGGAGTGAGTCTTTAGCGCTAGAGAGTGTGATGTACTCTTTGGCGCTGGACAATTGGTGCTTTGCACTGGGCACAGGGTGCCTTGTGCTGGACAGTTGATGGGTTCAGGTTATGGGAAGCCCAAAAGTCATTGATCAAGCTCTCGAATTCATGGTTCTGTCTTGTATCATCATAGGAGATCTAAGGTAATTCGGGGAGTCTCAATTTGGGGTGCCTACACATGCCAGTCAGTTGCAACGGAAGACTCTCCACATTCATTGTTGGCCGCTTTACAATCAAGTTCATCTTCGATTTTGCAAGAAGCAACACCACCGACTTCCCCATCTTCAATGTCAAGCTCCTCTAGAAAACCTGTCATGGCATATCAACCGATCAATCTTGAGACCGTGCTCACGAATCTCCAAAACAGCCTCACTACTATGCAGCAAAGGGCTACTCAGACAGATGCTAACATCACCCGTCTGAATGATCTTATCAACACTCGCCTTCCACCGGTACTCGAAGAGGAAGGCGAGGACAATGAGGATGTTCATGGAGAGCCTGTTTTCATTCCGGATCCAAATTATGAAGGGCGTCTCATTGTTCAGCCTATCCCTAGAGAGGCTCGTGCGCCTACTCCAAACCCCAACTTTGCTTGTGTTAGACCCGTTCAAAACCTCGACATGGAAGCTCTCATGGCCAAAATGGCTAAGCTAGAAGAGGCTATCTCAAAATCCGAGAAGATCAGTGCAGGGGGAATAGATCTGGATCATCTCTGCCTGTACCCTAATGCAAGGCTCTCCGATAGGTTCAAGATGCATGACTTGGTTAAATTCAACAGGAGTGGTGATTCCAAGACTCATTTCTTTGGCTATCAGGCTGCCATGAAACAGCTGGGCGTGGAAAGTGAGGCTATGTCTCAGCTATTCCCTCAAACTCTCTCTGGGCCTGCCTTCCAATTGTTTCTGTTGCTTGACATCTCCAAAAGTAGGAATTGGGAAGACATTGGGGCTGCGTTTATTTTGCAGTACAACTACAATTTCCAACTCAAGATGACCATTCGAGAGTTGGAATCATCCAAAATGGAAGCTAAGGAGTCCTTGCGGATTTCGTTATAAGGTGGAAGCTAAAGCCGCTCTAATGACTGAGCGCCCAAGTGAGAGGGATCAACTCCGCATCATCTCCTGCAATCTTCATCCCGACTACGCCAAGTACTTGGTGCTTGTTCACAGCGTCCGCCAACATTGAGACCTTCTTTGAATCTGGTTTGGCCATCGAGGATGCGCTGCAAAGTGGAATTCTGCCAGGGGGGAGTCTTCTAATCCTCCGAAATCAAAGCCTCAGGCCTACTCTGTGAACACCAATATGTTCTTTGGGGGTAGTACTTACGCCAATGCAGCGACAAGTGGCACTAAAGCCTCTTCTTCCAATGCCGCCAACCACATTGCAGATGTCAATCAGGTGCAAACGCCACAGAATAACCGGCCTCGAACTCAACCCGCAGCTTCTCCACTTTCGAGGCACCTCTGTCCTCTGTCATGGAGAAGTTGGTCAAATTCGGGCACTTCAAGCCCCTCAATCCAACTCCACTACCCAAAAATCCACCCTCCAACTTCAAACCTAACCTTTACTGCGCTTACCACCAAGGGGCTAGCCATCTCACTGACTCTTGTTATCGCCTCCTTCATGCGATCTAAAGACCTCATTGACGAGGGCACGCTCGAAGCTCCACCTCCACCACCTAAAAAGCCAAATGTCATTTCCAACTCCCTCCTTAATCACAAAGTTGTCTCGCATATCAGCCAGATATCCCTTAGTTCCACTCATATCGATTCCAGCTCCACTATATTAAACCCTATCGACCATATAATCCCAGTAAATCAACCCAAGCCGGTCATATCCCTCCCTCTTGAACCTGAGGCTGAGCTCATGTACATACGTCTAGATGGACAGACGTCCTATCCCAATCAAAGTGCATGCATAAGTTTTGGTGTTATCTTATGTAGAATCTTATCTCCAGTAATAAAGTTATAAACAACTGAAAGCAAATACTTTCCTCCCAACCAGTAATCTGGGACAGAGGTCCCCAATTTTATGGATGCCAAATAAGAAATGAGAATATGAATGTCAGGGGACACTTAGAATTAATTTACCTTTAAAAACAAAATTAGGCACAAAACTATTCAAAAAAGATTAATGGTCTACAAACAAAGATTCTATAATGAACTTTATGATTTTTAGCCTATAGAATGATTTGAACTCAAAACACATTGTAGCTCAGAATTTGAAAGATGCCACAACCACAAAATTCTTTGCACAATTAATTTCTGTTTTTGTATCATATTTATTTTTAGAATTGAATGTATCCATGTTCACATATTTATAAATTTCACTCTTTCACTTACTTTCACCTGCTTCCCACTTCTCCACTTGCTTTGTTAGGTTTGCTTTTCGCTCGATAAAAGCTTGTAGAGTAGCAGAATCAAAGGGTTCCGGCATGATGCACGGGCTCGAATCTGAGGGACCCTTCACCATGGAGTCGAACATGTACGTCTTCTCCAATCCTCTTCCACCGCATACCATTGATTCTAAACACATTTCCGCTGCTCCCTCGGGTACAGTTGGTTGATATTTCAAAAGCTTTCCATATCTGTACAACAGATGAAACATGTAGTCATATACATGCTTCATTTTTAGCTCCTCTTGAAGGAATTTGCTCCCTGCCTTTCCAATTTCTTGTGCCTGTAAATTCCCAATGAATTTTGTAAGAAAGAAATCACTACACGAATATAAATATAAATACATATGTACATCTATATAATATGACAGGGAAGTGTTTGAATCCAAAAGACAACCAACGCTTAAGATTTATCCTCTTCATCTGCATAAATCTAGACCATTCATTCTACATTCATTCTACATTCCTTCTAAGTTTTATAAGTTTTCCAATATGGGAGAAGACTAAACATATCCCCTTTCCTTTTTCAATTGATTATTTTGGAAACTTTTCTTACTTTCCTAACAGTTATCAAGATGAAATCAATTACCACCACCTCATTTAGTATATTTAGATAGAGACTTTCCTAATTTATTATATACTAACGTAATTGATATATTTAGACTTTCCTAACGTAATTGATGTATTTATTATATTGTTTGACCTCTTTTTTGTTTCCCAATACTGTGATTTGATCATATCAGTTTCTTTGCCTAACGCAAACTTAGCACATTCCATTTTTTTTCGGTTTCTTTGCTATGAGGTTTATATATTGGACACATGAAGTGTCGATTGTTGTAAAGTTGGATTAGTTAATTTTTTTGTTTTGGGAAGTTTTGGGCCATCCTCTACTACGATCGACTCCGTGCTCGACAAAGCATTTTATCGATATATCGTGGGCAATATCGAAGGGAAACACATTTGAATGTGGAAGACTTGAGAAGGTGGACCTATTTTGAGTAATTGATCTTCAACTTCAATAATCTCATGTCCTTTTTTTTTGTATTGCTATGAAAAAGGCATAAGCTTTTTTGCTTTCGTGTTGAATGGTGCCCGGTTTTAAGTTTTTGTTTGTTGGATGAAATTGCAAGATTTTTCGTTATTTATGGTTATGATCATCCTATGCACACTAGATGTTTTAGGTTACACCTGCTAACATAGTTTCACACTAAACTACAAAAGGTATGAAGTAAGGAACAAAAATACCTCACCACCATTTCATCTCATGGGCCTAATTATGTCATTAAAATGAGACAGAGCACTCTGTTTTTTTTTGTTTTTGTTTGCCAGATTCAATGATGTTAAGATAGAGCACTAGTAAGGCTTTGGTGTTTGGATGGTCTCTTTTGTTTTTTGTGTACCGTTTGCCGAACTAACAAGTAACAGTTTTTTAATCTTAAATATATGTTGAACACCTATGGATTGATTTATGCAATACATGCTATAACCAAGTTGAAGATCAATATGCTTGATTTATGTGCAATCATTGCGGACGAGAAGATGTCCAGACTAACCAGGTAATCATTTTTATAATGAAATTCGCATTTATTGTAGGTCTAATATAAAGATGTCCAGATTGTAACACATCTAAAACGGTTGAAATTCGCATTTATTGTAGGTATAATATAAAGATGGTCGTAAAAGACTCCACTGGCTCAATGAAACTCTTGGTAAAGGATACGAAAGCAGAATACATCTAACAATGTGTCCTCTCATATCTGAAGAAATTAATGTTAAAGGTAAATACTAAAAAGCTGTATATAAATCCCAATGTATAGAATTAAAATAATATAGTAATACCTTTATTTGTGATGATGTGCCAGGATAATGGGGTGCAAATGCTCAAAGACTATATTTCTAAATTTCATGAATGCCCATACGTGTTTATTATTCCTGCTCCAAAATTTGAATGCCTTGATCATTGTGTCCCTATGGTGACTTTTGTATTAAAAGTTGATTGACCAGAAGAGTGTTGGCACATTTTCAAAAGTAATAAACGATTAAAATTATTGTAGGGGTGATAAGTTGTCTTTTTTATTTCATTTCCAATTCATATTTATTTGCGATGAATTTAATAATTCTTACTCTTATTTATGTAGGAAAGTCGAGGATTGACAAAGAGACAATGGGGTCGTCGTGATAAGAGTTTTGTTAAGACATTGAAAATTTCAGAATAACATTTTATTTGTTAGGTTAAGTTTTACAAAAATATATTTGGTTTGACAGTAGCCAATTTTTATTACGTGTGTTGGGGGATTTATGGATTTTGGAAATTTGTGCAAAACTTGAATATTATTTGCACCTCGATTTGTTCTGCACATATACCAAAGTTTAGTTTGATCATCCTTTTGCTCATTGTTCGATTTGTTCTGCACATATACCAAATCTAATCCAAGCCGTTCATAATGTATTAATCATTAAATAGAGCATCTTTGTAAAAAAACAAGTTGATCAGACATCAATAACTCAATGATATAATTCTTGTTAAAATGAATGATAAATGGAAATTTAAAAATTTACTTCCCAATAAATTCGATTCGACCATGAGGTTTTTATTTTTTGATTGACTTGAATTTTGTTAGGGATGTAATACTCGTCAAACTCTACAATATCAATGGTTCAATCCAATTTTTAGTACAAGGGATGGATAGGTTAGATTCAAGGAAGAAGATGAATCAAGGGAGAAGATGAAGGCATATCAGACTTTTAATGCTATGCATGTTAATATGGATGGAAAACATGACGGCAGGGGCTGAGTGTATCTACACATTTCACGAACTACAAGGTGTTATGTGCACACTTTTGAACCGTAAAGAGTGTATCCACACATGGCCCAAACCACAGGGGTCAAAGTGGCATTTGCCCAAGTTTTAAACAACGCCGCAAGATAATGTGGAGTCCTAACAAAATATTAACCTATGAACACCGACCACCCTACCTTCTGTGCGAGTGTGCATATCTAGGTATCCTTTATTTTTATTTTTTTTACAGAACGTAAACTAAGCAATTAATATAGAATCGTACAAATTGGAGAAAATCTGTCACATCCATGTTGCTAGTTTTTTCTACTTACGATGCCACCTTCTTATCGATTGAGTGAAGCTGCATAATATAACAGTAGCTTTCTATAACTAGTACTAGTCATAGAGAAATTTGATTACCTCTTGTGTGTGGTTGTTTCCCCAATTAACTGCAAACGTGATGGATCTGCACTTGTCTTTCTCACTAACCGGCCAGTAGTGGATCGTAGGGATTAAACTTCTTGTAAAGAAATCATAGTAATGGGGTGTTATGAGGAGACTCATAGAATCACATGCTAGAATATATTTTTCGCTGACAGACCATGCATTTCCCTCAGCATAAATCTTATATCTACATGGAATCAGAAAAAGGAAATAGGGGAAAATATAACTGTTAATCTAACTAGCAATGATCAAAAAGTAAAATCAGATGGAAAAGTGGGAAAGAACAAGGGTCGAAATAAAAAAAGAACTTCATTATCTACCTGTGATTGCATTGGCTTGCTAAATTAGTATTCTTAAACTTCTTTTGCTCCTCATGTTGCCAATCCTATGAAATGATAATCTACTATCAGCAAACGTAGAAGTAGGGACTAGATATATATAGAAAGGGAACAAGCAAATTAACTACATAATACAGTTTCCCAAGGAGCTGGAAAATGATAGATTAATTCAGAGTTTAGTGCATTTCCTATGGAAAATCTCCTACAATCACTAATGTTACAGGAGCTGCAAAAAATATGCTAAAAGCCTAGAACAGATAACATATTCTCCTTTTTAAGATTCTCGTTGTCGTGAGGGATGAGGGTTGTAGTGATAGGATTTTAAGTGGGAAAAGTCAAGGAAATAGACTGCAGGAAAAAAACTAAGGTTAATGATTCTATTTGTGACTGAAATTTGTAACTATGAAAGGAAGTCCCACATCGCCTAGGAACAGTAATCTGTCACTACATAATTGCGCCGGTACTCTCACCGCAATATCTAGCTTATGGGGTGGAGTTCTACCCAAGAAAATGTAATAATAATGGTTTCGGCTAGTACGCGTTCTATCCTAAAGGCTATAGCAGAAGTCCAATGGAAATTTTGGGGACATAACTACATATATAGGAGGAGTAATGACCCAAATGACCTCCTTTTGTCCGAATCTTGAGGATGAGTTCACGTATTGTAGAAAATGATATTATAGAGTATCTAGCTAATATCACTCAGCTAGTTGTATTGGGACGATTCCCATGCTTATTACTATGGCAAATGTGCCCTCTTGCCATGATTATTGTGTTACTCTTAAATTTTTTATATGCAGTTAGGACACCAAAAGTACTACTGTAACGAGAATGGGAAAAAGTTTTTACCACGTGGTAAATCAGAGCACCCAAATCCTGTTTCTTACTGACATTGCATTTGAGAAGATCTTGTCTGACTCGACCAGTCCATATGTTTCCTTTCCAGTAAGCATAGGGCACCCTATCCTTCCACTTGACTTTATAGTTGCCTTCCTGTAGCTCCTTCTCAAGGTTTTCCCATGGCTTTATCTGGAGCTCCGGCCTGCCCAAACCAATATGGAAAATTGTTACTGGAACAGTACTCTGGCATTCGACATATATCTAGGGACAAAAGAAATTGAGAATGTAGGTTATGAAAGACACAAGGTGCTTTGTCCCATGCACTTACATCCACAGTTTTTCTTTCTTTTTCTTTTTGTGCCGAGTTGAAAAATCAACTCGAATACCAAAACTGGTTTCTCAAGTATTTTGCCCTTACTGGACTTTTTTCCGTTTTGTCAGATCTTTTAGTTTTATCATTTTCAAGAAGTTGACATGCAGGAGAATTTTAAATTTTTCCAAACATCCACTAAAGACCAAAACAATCTGAATCTTTTAAAAGGTTATATATTAGAAGACCAAAAACTTGTTTAATTGAGATGGCACAATGACATCAGGATACACACTTCTTATGCAAACAGGTCAGTTGCATGCCGGAAGATAGAAGAAAAAACAACAAGATAGAATGATTTACCAGCCCCAAAAGGACCAATCAGGAAAGGTTATGTCGAAAGTTGAATCACTCCCACAGTAATGAAACATTGGAGGAATTTTAGCTGCTGCTGATCCTTTATAGGCACTCTTTTTTATCACTGGCATGTCCCCACACTCGAACATAATATCCAAATCCGGTAACTCCCCAGGGTACAACCTTAGCAACTGCAAAATGCCCCAAATATTGAACACATCTCTTGTTTGGAAAACCCACTTGAACTTTTTTAGATAAACTCTTCCTTTCACTACAACAATTCTTATGTATGCTAGTTTATCAGCACTTTCCACCATTTCCAATGTTATTCCGGTGTCCTTCCACGGATATAGATCTTCATGGATCCACTTGAAGTACTCTGGACATTCCTCAGCTGATGAACCAAAGGTTTTGTTTGTCACTTGATCATGTGCAGGGCATGTGGTAATGTTGCAGTTTATTTTCACCGGAGATGTACCAGACCTCGTGGTTGGCATGAATGTGTTTAGAAAGGAAGCACCTGTGATAGACTGGAAAACAAGCTTAAAAGAAGCAGGAATATGTATTTGGACAGGTCATTAATCAAATAAGTATATCATTTCAAATGGTAGAGCTAATTGCTCTTTGGAATAATTAATATGGTTTATTTGGTGTACTATGTTTTCTGTTGAAGGTTTTTAGAACAATAAGACTAAAACATTAGCCTATCAATAGTCTAGAAGGACAAAACGAACATTTGACTTACTTTTGCCCATTGTCTACTGACACAATGAGAAAATTATTAGTAGATCGTAGGGTATATACATCATCAGTGACACCTCAGTGTTTTTGGCAAAGTACCAACACAAAAGAGATGGCCCCAATATATGAACCAATTGTATTCAAAAGAGGTCAACATTAGAATGTCCTAAGCAAACCCCTCTATTTCATTGTTCAATAATCACTCATGAGATCGCACGTATCCACGTAATGGTGTACTTGTAATTTAGATATTCGTCCTCCATTAACCAGCTGATAGAGAACTTCCCACAGCCCATTGATTCATGGTGATGACACCATTGCTGATTTCTCAATGTGACACTGTCCGTTGTTCCCCTTCACTAGTCCGAACACCCACTTATATACAAATCCATACATAAGCTTTTTAGTCTTCAAAGCCACACAAGATTGATTTTATTCAATCCATGTGTCGTGTTACTATGCACTATCACATCATATTTGCTAATCTTGTAATCAGATCTTGCAGGGTATATACCATCACATTCGATATGGGGTATTACTCTTATGTGCTAATTTTGTGATGAGATGCAACATCATGGTGTCAGCCAAAGAAGTAGTAATATTTAACATTTGAAGGGCTCAGTTTGGTTGACAGATGCAACAAATAGGGGTGGAGCCAGGTTTTGTTTACATTGTAGTCAAATATGTAAAGGCATACATGGCTCGTTTCTCTAACCTTAGAGGGTCCAATTTGTCAATACTAACTCGTCCATATTTGGGTCCGATTTGTAAACTACAAGTTCAAATTATACCCATTCTAAGAGACTTTTTCAACTAAATGGGGTTGCTTGAGCCCACTTTCACAACCTCCCTCCGTCCATGGTCAAAATAGACGTGTTGTTAATCACCAAACAAAATTAAAATTTTCCAATATACAGCATAAGCAATATATGCACATTTCTCTACATAACATATGTATGCATGTATCTATATGTGTATGTATGTATTTGTGTATTATGTATACGCTGCACAAGCTTACTTCTATTCCAAGATTAATAAGAGGTCGCGGTTCAAACTGAGATTCGTCACTGATTGATGAAGACTAGAACTCCAAGTCTGCAATATGCATCTTGGACATGAGAACATGACAAAATAACTGCAGTACCACAACAAGTAATGCACACCGACAATGTTACTCTCTTTCATCCAATGAAACACCTTATAGGCATCCTCTACACGACTAGACAGACCCCCAAACTTTTGAGTGCATATCCTCCATGACAGATCCAAATTTCTCACTTGAACGAACACGTTGGCGTATTTAGTTTCTCCCACTTGCACCCAAGCCGAAATGACACCAACAATAGTAATTAATTCCATTAACACTGCTGTCTTGTATTCTCTTCGATACAAACCCTTGCATCCACTCACCCTTGAAACCGGCTTGCAAGGGAGGGTGCCGAACAACTTACATATACAAGGCTAAGTCAATATTAAGCCTATGTGGGACATTACCATCTACCCTCAGTAGACAACGCCCACGATTACCACTCTATCGACACTGACCCGATTGTAGCCCTTTCTCTTTTGGCACCTCCACTCACCTAACAGTATTCAATACTCCTTTCCTGTGTAAGTATCTTAATCCAGGCTATAGGTTGTTGACACGCTGCGTGGTGGCTAACTCTGATACCAAATAAGACAAACATTAAAGAGGAATTCACCTCAGAAAACCGACTTCCAAGCGAATTACTTAGCCGATGTCGACATTAGGATCGTAACACTCTTGAAGAACTCCAATGCCCCATAGGCCACACATGGCGTGCATAATCAAGAAGATCATATTGATAAGCGTACAAATGAATTGTGGTAACTGAACCCGCGAGGACCAGTTCCATTTTGTTTCAAACTATTGGAGAGAATCATTTCTTAGGGTATGGGTGGTGGTGTAGTTTGAAGAGAATTGGATACAAGGGTATGGTTCGAGAGTGAGGGTTGAATGGATGTTGCAAGGTAGGATGCCGAAGAGCATTATATATATGGGAAAAGTACAGATTATCTCCCTCTATTTTGGTCTTTTGGCAGATGACTCCCCTATATGTTACTAATTATCATTTCGCCTCCCTATATTTTTGAAGTAAAGTGCAACTGTTAAATATTTCATCCAAAAGTAAAGGTGTGTGTGCCTCACGCACTCCAACTGCATTTATGGCATGAAAACATGTACTTCCCTCCAAAAGTAGCATGATAATAGGATAATAATACCCTTGGTTCATCTTCTCCCCCTAAATCACAAAAGAAAAGGAAACCCAGCAAGTTCATCTTCTTCCCCTGATTGGTTATTTCTCTCTCCTCTCGGTAGTCTCTTTGTCTCTCCCTCTTTGTTTCAATTGCGTATTTGGTGTGTTTCTGGTTTTTACGGTTCAATACTCAAGACCCACATACTGAGTCCCTCCACTTTTCCTCCCTTCCATTCAAAACAGAGGAAAATAGAGCTCCTCAATTGCTCAATTGGGCTAGAAACATCATCAATTTTCCTGCAAAGTGCAATCTGGGTTTTAGTTAATTTGTGATGAATTTGATTCCTACAGTACACATTCAATGTTGCATTACTATCCATATTGGGAAGGAATGGAGTTCTCTACAGAGAAAAGCTCAAGAGCTGCTACTACATTCTTGAAAAAGGATACAATTCGATGCCAATTAATCTTCTAGGATCTCTCTGTTAGTAATTTATTTTAATCAACGGGTACCTGTAATCTTAACGTGGGGAGATTAATAAGTATTTAATATAATGGAGCTCGTAATATAATTGAAATAAGGACGGGAGTGCAATTATAATTCTGTAGTGGGGTGAATTATAGTGAATTATAATTAATGAAATAAGAAACAAAATCCTGGAGGGATTAGAGTTTCTTATTTGCACTGAGAGCCCAGACTTATTACTCCTTAGGTCCCTATCGTAGCCCTATATATATACACGTTATGCTCTCGAGGTCAGACACACGTTTTCTATTATTCACGAAATAGAGGCAGGCCTAGAGAGAGCAAACAGATCACGATAGATTCCACACTCGGTTCGTGTTCTAAACGTGCGGGAAATAATATAGAAGATCGTAAGGTACGGTCGAGCAGTATTCGTGGCATACAGCAAGGTGTGTTGTAACAAGTTCAACTAGCGTTCGTGATGCGGGAGTTGTGGTAAAACCCTAATTTCGCCTTGTAGGGTTTTGCGGGTTTTTTGTTGTTGTCTAATCTGTACGCGTCATTACTGGGTTCTGGGAATCGTCTCCTAACAGTGGTATCAGAGCAGGCTATGATCACGCGTATGGATTAAACAGTCCATGTTGTCCGTAGGTTATAGAGGGTAGAACGTAGAACTGTGCTAACCCTTGTTTCGCAGCGTTCTTACCCAACTATTATGGTCATATGATTTTTGTTGATTTTGTGTGATTGGATCCCACGATAATTTTTTCGTGGTTATTGTTATTTATTGGGTACCACGATTATTTTTCGTGGTTGTAATAATTAACGTAGCATGTGTTATTTATTGGGTACCACGATTATTTTTCGTGGTTGTAATAATTAACGTAGCATGTGAACTCAAATGGAGGCATAAGATCGATGTATGCATGTTTCTTCGATTGTAATAGCATTCGACGGTTATTCGGAGATCGAAGATGGTAGATACAAAAGATACAAGTTGTTTTGGCTCGCAATAGATTTTTTTCCAGATTCGTAGGGTCTGATTGCAAGGCTATTTCGACCCAGTAAACGTTGAAATTAGAAAATATGTTCTTCACAGAAGTTGTAGATAATTGAAGTTCGAATCCAACTCAATTTGAATCACTTCAATTAGTGGTCGGATGAGGAAGATATGGCAAAAATACATAAGGTTGTGCAGTTTACGCGGGAATATATCAAATCTATTTTTTTCCTATTTAAGCACGGTTGGATTTTGGTTTCCTTGATTGATTCAAACTATCTAAGTCTTCCACACAAGTATAGCTGAAGGATTTCAAGTTTGGAAGGATTGGTTAAGGATTTCAAGTTTGTAAGGATTCCTTATTGCTCAAGGATTGCATCTTTGACCATAATAGCTAGATTCTTTTATCTTGTGTTTCCTTATTATTTGTATTTCCATATTGTTTGCATATGTAATAGTTTACCATATTGAGACAACATGGTAATATTTGGCCTTTGACCTAGATCACGTTTTTTGCAAATTCAAAAATTTGATAACCCTCACAATTTTTTTAAATAACTAAGTGGGAGAGGGAATTTATTTTGGATAAATCCCATGGTTTCCATTCCTAGTCTGTAGATGATATAATTAATTTTGTGTGTTGGTTTCAGAACCTTCCTCCCTACCGGACAAAATTAATTGTGGCATCATCGGTACAAATTTCCTATTGGGATAGCTCTAAGATAATTGTTGTGTGGGTCACTTCTCCATCTGAGATGGTTCATAACGGAACAATAGGTCTAAAAGCTAGGTAATGGTATACACTTAGCTATAAATAATAATATCCTTTCTATCTGAGTCACTGTAATTATTTATAGGACCGAAGCAATATTGGCTATTTCATTTTGCTTGGCATAGTATAGTGTTTAGATAGTAAAATTAAAAGGTTGTGCCTATCTACACGAATGATGAAGAGTAGACGACCTTCCCATCGAGGCATGCTCTTCACGGTGTGTAGGGTTGCCAATATTTTTCTTTTAACATGTGGTTGAGGGAACCAATATTAAAATGAAATTCAAGTTTTTATTGCCCTTCATAATTGTTGTTATGTGATTCTGAGATTCAAAAAATGGGTTCCTTCAATCCACTTGTCATTATTCTCAAAGGAAATAAATTTACTGGACCGAATTATATTGACTGAAAAAGGAATTTGGATATTGTGTTAACTGCTGAAGAACACAAATTTGTGTTGTCTGAGGTGTGTCCTCCTAGATCTGATGAGAATGCCACAGAACATGAAGCAAAATTTTATAAAAATTGGTGAGTATCACCCATGTTGAAGGGACCCCGATTAGGGATCATGTTCTGAAGATGATAGCTTTTTTTAACTCACTGCAATCTGAGAGTTTTTAGTAGTTTCACCTGAACTATTCTATGAACAAAATGCATTTCATTTTGGCGAAACTTCTTAAGGAACTCCATGCAATTGAGGGTCTTTGTGGGTGTGAAGAAACCATCTGTATTAGTGGGGGAAAAGGATTATACTTCTAAGTCGAAAGGCAAGAAGAAGCAGAACAAGTCTTAGAAGAAGGTTGTGGAGCCAGTTACAGCGCCTCAAGGTGGAGTGAAAAAGCCTAAGGGCAAGTGTTTTCACTGCAAGCAGCAAGAACACTAGAAGAAGGAATGTCTATTCTATCTCAATAAAGTGAATAATC
>JAOTQK010000001.1:19223230-19239029 GCA_025642025.1 Rhododendron ferrugineum
CAGCGTCCCTTAAGGACTTGGTCGAGACTTTACAGGGGGTGCCTGGGCTGGTTGCGGCCTTACTTGAGGCTCGAGAGGGCTAAGCTTGAGGCTGGGGCTACCGGAGAGCCACAGGGCGAGGAGGAGGCTGGGGTTGAGGTATCCCCTTGGAGGAGCGTTGCAGACGAGGCAGCGGTGGCCCTAAAGGGGCGAGGAGCTTACGTCGTGGTGATCTACGTGCCCTTCTAGCACGTAGTGGTGCCTTCACCGTTGGACGCTTACAGGCCGGAGAGACCCACGTACGATGAGACCTTGGTCCTGAGGGACCCACAACAGCACCTTTCCCTGCATCGAGACAGGTATACTTTAAATACTTGCATTTCAAATTATAGTGTACCATGCTTTCTTTTCGTTGCTTTAGACATTATGCCTATCTTGAATATAGCGCCTGTTTACTGAATATTGTCAATTCATTGCAACAGGAAATTATGATTTCGTGTTATGATGGGGCGGCTGATGTGCTGAAGTTCTGGGAGAGGCTCCCCGAGGTGGTGAGGGAGATAGTGAGGCAGGCAGGCTTCGAAGAGTTTGTCAGTGTCCTGACAAGGGCGAGCAATGATTGCCAGGTAGTGAGGGCACTCGCCGAGAGGTGGTGGGACACGACAAACTCGTTCCACTTCTCTTTCGGCGAGATGATAGTGACGCCGTTGGACTTCTTGGCGATCACTGGTTTGAGGGTCGGAGGTGACCCTATCCCTTACGATGCCACGACGGGGAGGAGTGCCGAGTTTCAGAGGCTGATGCTGGGGCACGTCTTGAGGGCGGAGAAGGAGGATGCCCAGTACGCTCAGCTTTTGGAGTTTTGGAAGGTGCCTCCAGGGTTCAAGAGGAGCAGATGGCGAGGTGCTTCCTGCTGTACTTGCTCGGAGCATCCCTGTTTCCCAACAGGTGCAACTGGGTACACCTCTCTTTCTTACCGGCGTTGAGGAACGTCGGGGAGATCGCCCATTTTGACTGGGGTGGTGCAGCACTGGGGGCGTGCTATGCCTTCATGGGGTTTCTTTCCCAAGGAGCAGGGAAGAGCCTTGGTGGTTACTGGAGGGTCTGGGAGGTATATTTCAGACTTCTCTTATGTTTTGTTAGCTTTCCATTCATTTATTGTATATCTTGTGCTAACTCTTGACACTTCGTTCTCCAGCTTTGGACGTATGAGGTACTCGACATGTACCCTCTCGAGACCTCGTGCCCTGATGACGTGATACTCCCTCGAGCTTTGCGTTGGTCGAAGGAATATCGAGGAGTGATGAAGGGAAAGGGCAATTTGAATGCCTATTGCTTCTGCTTGGACGAATTGCGTCCTGACAGGGTATCATTACATCTTCATATGCTTTCAATTTTCGACCTTCAAGTCCATTTCAACTTGAATACCATGCTAATATTGCGTACCCTTGATTGCAAGTTCACTGGCGCGTCTGGGACCGCCTCGAGATCCCATACATTGCTCGGAGCATGGAGGTGACGAGGGGGAGAGTGCTTCTAGAGTCCCCTTATGGCTGGCAGTGGTACTTGGGTGACCGGGTATCACGTCAGTCGCTGAGGCTGGACGCCTTCCGAGTCCCTGGGCCACTCCCTCCTCTGGTGCAGAGGACGAGCCAGTACACTTTAGAGAGATCGAGCAGTTCACACGGCCAGATCCTGAGCTGGAGCCGCTCTTTCAGGCAGGCGCTGACTACGTGGAGTACCAAGCTCGGTACTTGATGCAGAGTTTTGGGATACGCGCTGCTTGGGAGGCGATGCAGCAGGCGCGGGGTGGTAGAGGAAGGCGAGGAGGAAGAAGAGAAGATGGAGGGAGAGGTGATGGAGGCTGTGGTGACGACGCGGGGCAGAGTGGGGTTAGGCTACTTGTGATCTCTTGGAAAGTGGACGTGGTGACTGTCCAAGGAGTCCCTAGCGCGGTGGAGATTCCACGCCCTTTGGCTGACCTTTCGGAGTTCCTTACTCAGGTATGACATGCTTTTATTCCCTTCGTATGCTTGCTATTATTACCGCATGCCTTAATTAACCTTTTCATTGCACAGGCGACTCCGGAGTATGTTGGGAGATGGCGACGGCCATGATGGGCCTGAAGCAGCTTGTGCGACAATATGCCTTGGGTCATCCCCACCAGTACTACCTTGTGTCGGAGGGACGATGGTAAACCCTTGAACCCTAACTTCTTATTTTATTTCTATTACTCTTAGTCAAATATTATGATGCAAATGTCATATGAATGTTATGCTATTACTCAACTCATGGATGCCTTTGGGTATATATATGCACTGAAACTGTTCTTTTGATGTCTTTTGTCATTCAATTTCTTTTACTGCTGCTATACAACAAAAATTGAGCAACTAAGAAAATTACCAGAATGTACAACTAGCCATTGATCACAAAAATGAGTCCGATACATGGTTTACGATGGGACATATATTGATAAAGGAAGAGAATTCAAAGAAGTAATTGAACGAACTTTGAAAAATCGACGCTTCACCCGAGAATTTACGCAAACGCCCTTGCTATGGGCTCGAATACGACTATATACAACAATGACGACCCTTAAAATTTGATATGTGACTCGAAAGTTCGACCTTATGCTTGGAATACACTTGAAAACTAAGAAAATGTTGACTTTGAAAGGTGACAACTTCAATTTTTGACCCGGGACTCGAACTGGAACTTGGACTAAGTCTATTTCGACTATTATGACCTGAATGACTCAAGGAGACGACTCGAAATAGCTTGAAATGCAATTTGATACCTTGACGCGACTTAAGAATAGGATTTTATTGACTTTTTGTGCTACAACTCCGAATTTTGAGAGTTGACCCGAAGCGAAACACCCCTGAAGTCCCAAATACTTGTTGGAGTATGTTCTGGTGGTTGGTGATGCCCCGAGATGTCACAAATTCATTTCATACCTCTGCTGTCAAAAATTGCAGAAATGCAAAATTAATATGCCGCGCGATTCTTCAAAGCACCGTGCGTTATACCATAGGGTCCCACGGGATATCAATGATACACTACGGTGATTTTCCCGATTCTGTATGCCGCGCGCCGCTATATTATGCCGCGCGTGGTTATTTTCTTGTCAGTCTGCATTTTGCTGTTTCCCAATGCAGAATGCACGATGGTTGAAGTTTGACCTGTGCAATGGCATCTCTGAGCCAATGCATGTCTGCATTGTGTTTCTTTGCTATGACCAAGCCTTTTCCTATGCAAGACTCATGGAAAATTTGCACTTTTGGAAGCCCAAGGCTCTTTGAAAGTTGAAGTTGTCTCCTCCATTCTTCCTATAAATTCAGGCTTTCAACTTCAAACTCTTCTCACCCCACTCAACTCTCCTCTTTCTATAGCTCCCTTTTCCTCCTCATGGCTCTTTCGCTAACCGGTTCGCTTTGTCCATGGTTAGTTTCAATGGAGGGTGTTGATTGGCTCAACTTCCGGGCTAATGGTCTCTATTCTATGAGGTACCTTCGCAACATCCATCTCTGCCCCGAGCTTTTGAGGGCAGTCGCGAGCTTTTGGAAACCGGAGGTCCATGTGTTCCGTTTTGGCGAACAAGAGCTTTGTCCTACCATGGAGGAGTTTCGTGCATACCTCGGCGGCTTCGACTCAAGAGAAGTCATCATCCCTCCGGTGTGTGAGAGCATCTACAAGTTCTTGGCCGCTGTCCTTGGATTGAATGGCGGCGCTGCCTGCTACTTAGTTAGCGATGGTCGTCTCAACGTAATGCAACTTATTGAGATGTTCTCTCCTCCCTGTGATCTTGCAGACATGTCCTTTCAAACTTGGCGCATGACTGCCCTTTGCATGTGCCTGCTTGCAGCTTACCTCTTGGTTCCTTCCGCCGGCCATGCTAGCTCGGCACTGGTCAGCATTGCCATTTAGATCGAGGCTAGGAAGGACGTAATTCCGATGGTTTTGGCTGAAACTTTGATGAGTTTAGACAAGGTTCGCTCTGGAGAGACCGAGACTTTTGGGGGTAGTCCTCTCTTCTTACAGGTTAGCTTCTCACTCAGCTCTCATTTTTCGGGGTTTTTCTCACGTTCTCATTTTACCTCAACACTCGGCTTGGCTTTCTACGGTTTCTTACTTGTTTTTTTTCTTTTTTTTTTTTCCAGATTTGGCTTTGAGACAACATGAATGTGCTGACCATTCCACCTGGCAATTGGGCGTATGAGGCTAGGCTGCTATCTCAGCGGTGCTTTGAGTTTGCGGACATACGAGTTTTTGAGTGGGTTGACTTCTTCAAGCATCTGCGGGCTGAGACCATTTCTTGAAGGTGTCTGTGGCTAGACCTTCTACCTATGACAGTGCACTTCATGGGCCCCCAGTGGGTCGTCCTTGCCGGTTTGGAGGCTTTCACCTTCTATATCCCCTACCAGATTCAGCGTCAGCTTGGCCTGAGACAGGAGGCGCCTGCAGAGGTTCTGGTAGACGTGGTTCTGCCTCTCTTTCGCCACTCCGTTCTCTGCAACTATCAGCAATTTTGGAGGACTCGTGAGGTCACTGATGCTCATCCTTACCCATCCACGGCGGTACGCGGGAATTATCGAAAATGGCTCAGGAGGGACATTGCCGCGAGGGTTGGGGCTCAAGAAAACTGACTCGATCCTACTACCCTGACCATTGAATAAATTGTGGACCCGCTTTCATTATGTTGCAATTTTTTTTTTTAATTTCTGAAAATCATGCTCAGCCCTTTGTATTAGAAGCAGTTATCTTAATAAAATGAGTTATGGAGGTTTTCCCCCTCTTTAGTTCTGTGCTTCGAATTCTCACAGCCTAGATTTTTATTTTGACTGATTATGACTGGGCCTCAGAGCGAGGCTGCCTACGTATCCTTCTAGCAAAGGAATCAGGTCATAACATAGTTCAGGGTAGGATTCGCGCTGGTTTTGACACTCTCCTTTTACGCTCTAACTTTTGCCTAGTACCGCTCTTTCGGGTTTTCAGCCTAGCGAGCTCATTTATTGCGTGCCTTAACTTTTGCCTAGGATGCCCTTATGGGTTTTCAACCTAGCAGACTTTTGCTCTAATTTTTGCCTGGGACTGCCCGCCCTTGCGGTTTTCAGCCCAACGAGCTTCTCTCAGGGATAGTAGCGTTTGAGTTGATCCAGGGTGACCAAAGTTGAGAATTCGTTTCCGTCCAAGTCAATGAGATGCGTAGCCCCTCCGGACAGGATGGTCTTGATGAAGTATGGCCGGGACCACTTTGGTCGAAACTTCCGCGTGGATCGTAAATTGGCGCCCGAATTTTCTTCAAAACCATGTCACCTTTCGTCAGGTCCCTGGGTTTCACTTTCTTATTGAACGCACATGCAATTCTCCTCTGGTACCCCTGAATGTGATTGAGAGCTCCCAACCGGCGTTCATCGAACAATATGAGTTCTTCATACTGATTGCTTAGCCATTTTGCCTCTTGGACCTCACACTCAATCATAGTCCGAAGAGATGGAACCTCCAGCTCAATGGGAAGTATAGCATCCATACTGTAGACCAAAGAGTAAGGAGTTGCCCCCGTTGGTGTACGTATAGACGTGCGATAGCCCCACAAAGCTAGCAGCAACTGCTCATGCCAATCTCTTGTGGATTGAATGGTCTTTTCTAGAATGACTATGATCGTTTTGTTAGCTGCTTCTACAGCTCCATTGGTCTGCGACTGGTAGGTTGTCGACTTGTGTACCTGAATCTGGAATTCGTCCAAGACTTCCCTGGCTCGTCCCTTGAAATGAACTCCATTGTTTGACACGAACGCTTAAGGGACTCCGTACCGGTAAATGACGTTTTGCTTGATGAAATGTGCGACTTGAACCGCAGTCAGAGTGGCATAAGAAGCAGCTTCTACCCACTTTGTAAAGTAATCAATAGCCACCAGAATAAATTTGTGACCGTTAGATGCTGCCGGCATGATCCTTCCAATGACGTCAATTCCCCATATTGAGAAAGGCCATGGTGAGGTCATTTGATGTAGTTCGGATGGTGGGACATGCGTGAGGTTGGCATGGATCTGGCATTTGTGACATCATCGTACATACTCCACACATTCCGTCTCCATGGTGGACCAAAAATATCCTTGCCTCAGAATCTTCTTGGCGAGCATCATGCCATTCATGTGAGGACCGCATACCCCTTCATGGATTTCTTCCATCACTCTCCTAGCTTCTGCACCATGGATGCATAACTTGTGCACGCCACAGTGCGACATTCGATATAGATTTTCTCCACAAATGATGTACTGAGCTGCCATCCTTTGAAGAGCGATTCTATCCTTCTTGCTTGCTTCAGTAGGGTATTCTCCTCTTTCCACGAATCTCCAAATGTCATAATACCAAGGGTGACCATCGTCAGGCTCATCAACAACAATGACATGCTCGTATACCGGTGTATCCCTTTGTTCGAGCACGATAGGCCTTAATTTCACTCCGACAGGAATTTCAACCATGGATGCTAGCATTGCCAGGGCATCTGCAAATTGGTTCTTAAGCCTTGGGACATGAGTAAATGTCACCTTGCTGAAATGAGGGATAACATCCTCGAGATCCTGGTGATACGGCTTCAACTTTTCTTCCTTGACCTTCCAATCGCCATTAGCTTGTGATACGACCAGGTTGGAATCCCCCACAACCTCTAACTTTTCTATGCCAATCTCAATGGCAGCTTCCATGCCTACAATGCAAGCTTCTTACTCCGCCTGATTGTTGGTGACTTCAAAGTTTAGTTTGAAGGCAAGTGGAATATGCGATCCGTCAGGCGAAATTAGCAGCACGCCTATTCCAAACCCTTTCTGGTTAGCAGCTCTGTCGAAGTACAGTTGCCTAGCATCTTTACCTATGGTCATTATGTCTTCATCGGGAAACTTGAACTCTGCATCTTCTCCTCCTTCAATTGGGCAATTGGCTAAGAACTCAGCAACAGCTCTTCCTTTTACAGACTTCCTGGTGACGTATTTTAACTCGAACTCAACTAGCATTAGCAGCCATCGCGCCATCCTTCCCGTAAGAGCCAGTTTCTCAAATAGATACTTAAGGGGATCCATTCGAGAAATTAGGCTCACTGGGTAGGCTAACATGTAATGCCTTAATTTCTTGGAAGCCCAGACGAGTGCCCAACATGTCTTTTCTAATGGAGTATAACGCTCTTCGCATCCGACCATCTTTTTGCTGAGATAGTAGACAGCACTTTCAACCCCATCGTCTCCTTCCTGTGCCAACATACACCCCATCGAGGACGGAGTGACTGACAGGTATAGGATCAAAGGTTTTCCGGTTACGGGCGGTGTCAATACTGGCGGGTTCTATAAATAGGTCTTGATGGCTTCGAAAGCTTTCTGGCATTTGTCATCCCATTCGAATGGCACTCCCTTCTTAAGCAGGCAGAATATTGATTCACAAGTCGAAGTTAATTTTGTAATAAACCGACTGTTAAACTGCACCTTGCCAAGAAAGCTCCTTACATCTTTTTCGGACCGTGGTGGCTTCATTTCCAGAATAGCCTTGATCTTTGATGGATCAACCTCAATACCCCGAGTAGTGATCATTAACCCTAACATCTTCCCTGCAGTGACCCAGAATGTACATTTGGCCGGGTTAAGGCGCATCCTGTACTTTTTGATTCTCTTGAAGAACTTCCTGAGTGCAGGTAAGTGTCCCTCTCGTTCCTTCGCCTTGACGATCATGTCATCAACATAAACCTCTACTTCCTTGTGAATCATGTCATGCAACAAGGTCGTAGCGGCTCGTTGATAAATAGATCCTGCATTCTTTAGCCCGAAAGGCATCACCCGGTAGCAGTAAGTTCCCCATTCAGTGATGAATGTGGTTTTCTCCCGATCTTCTTGGGCCATGAGAATCTGATTGTAGCCTGAAAAGCCATCCATGAAAGAAAGCAACACATGCCCAACGGTGTTGTCGACCAGTACGTCAATGTACTGTAACGGGAAGTCATCCTTCGGGCTTGCTTTGTTTAGATCCCTAAAATCAACACAGACCCTAATTTTGCCATCCTTTTTAGGGACGGGGACAATGTTTGCGACCCACTGAGGGTATTCAGTTACTATTAGGAACCCTCATTGATCTGCTTAGAGACTTCTTCGTTTATTTTAAGCACCCAGTCGGGTCTCATGAGTCTCAATTTCTGTTTTACAGGCTTTGCATCGGGATAAAGGGGAATCCGGTGTTCCACGATCTCGGGATCAATTCTGGGCATATCGGCATGTGACCACACAAAAACGTCTTCGAATTCTTTAAGCAAATTTATGAGAGCCTGATGTTCTTATGCGGATAGCGTGAAACCGATCTGGACCATCCGGGGATTCCCTTCATCTTTCAAATTTATTAAAACAACTTCTTCTTTTTACAGGCTGAACATGCCTCTCGTCTTCCCTTTCGACTAGGGATCGGATTTCTTTACGGATGTCCGCATCGAAATCGATCTCTTCATCACTGGGGTCGACACAATTTATTTCAAAATTAGGGAAATAAGCGGAACCAGATTCATTTATTTCATCATCAGCAAAGGCCTCGGGGGCACCATACACACGAGTGGACTCAAAATCAAAGTACAGACCATGAGGAGTTGGGCCAAGAGGCACAGACTCAGACTCGACAGACTCAGAAGACTGAGATGACTGAGAGGTCTCGGACAACTCAGACTCGGACTCAGAATCAGACCCATGGCATGTTGCACTTGGTATGAAAGTCCAGTTCTTATAATCTCCAGCAGCATCCATGATGAACGAAGTTGGGTCTTCGAAGGCCTCCTGCCCTAGCATCAGTACTTCAGCTTCCACAACTGTACCCATTGGTTCGTCCTCCTCGAATAGGATCGCTAGACTCCCCATGTTAAAGGCCTCAATCCAATCGGTTGGCTTTGCCGATTCTTTGGCAGCCTCAAAGTCTTCCTCGCTCTCTGGCCAAACATCATTAGCGAATATCTCGAATCCTGATAGCAGGGTATTGGTTTTCGTATCCCAGAATGGTTCCGGCTGGCCTCGGTAGACCTACTTTGCTTTCTCTTTGACAAAATAGTCTTCCAATCGGTCTCCTTTTTTTCACTTTACTATCACTTGAGGTCCGATAGCCAAGACCAATTGTGCGCATTAGAGTTCCCCGACCTTCAAACTTTGTAGGCCCTTGCATATTCTTTCCTAGTCCTAGACCTGGCATGTTGGACATCTTTTTCATTATTTTTATGGCGACATTGCTAATGACAAAGTCATCATCGATTCGGACCAAGAAGACAGAATTGGAAGTATCAAGCGAGAAACCTCCCAGGGCAATGTCTTCCTACCCGTGCTGAATTTCCAAAAGTGGGGCATTATCTTCAGTGGGCGCATGAATTCTAGAGTCTCCATGAATGGTAAGCATCCCAGTTTCAAGCCCCAAACGGATTTTCTCATGAAGAGTAGAGGGTACGTCCATGATGTCTGGTCCATGCAACCAAGGCCTTCCCAAGAGCAAGTTGAAAGAAGCGAGAATGTTCACCACACGAAATTCCACCTCAGTTTGGTAGGATTCGAAGGTCATAGGAAGCATGAGAGTCCCAATTACATCTCGACGAGTGTTGTCATATGCTCGGACTTTGACGTCTAATGGAGAGAAGTCCTTATTTTTGTACCCCAAGCAATAGGCAACACGGAGTGGGCAGACGTTGATTGTTGAACCATTATCAATCAGGATTACTGGAACCCATTTACCCTGGCACTTCAGGGTGACATGCAACGGCCTATTATGGTCAGTTCCTTCAGCAGGGAGGTCTCGATCGGTGAAGGTTATGGCATGCTTGACGGGTATAGTTTTAATGAGCGCCACAAGCTCATCGGGGGTTATTTCAGAAGGAACTTTCAGGTGAGAAAGGGCTTGGATGAGTCCTTCACGATGGCGAGTAGAGTGAACAAGTACATCCCAAACAGACATTTTAGCTTGAGTCTGCTCAAGTTGTTGCTTGATCATTCCTTTGGGGTTTTTCTCAGGATGGGAAGGCTCTTTGGCTGGTGGAGCAACGGGTTGGAAAGTGTTTTTGGTTGGGGTAGTGAAAGGGTTGGAAGGCTCTTTGGCTGGTGGAGCTAAAGATTCTCCGGTTTGGAGGTTAGGGGGTTGATAGATACGACCACTCCTGGTTAGATGGTCAATCTGGCGGTATTTTGATTCCTCACTCCATAAGTCAACAGGCGCCTTACGCTTGCTTCCAATGGTGGTATCTTGGAGGTTAGCAGCCAGATCAGTGATAACCAAATCTTCCCAAAGGTCCTCGGGCTTCCATTGCTTAGCTTCCATCATTGCCTTGTTCACAGTACATTCCTCATTTCCTACTCTTATATTGACAATTTCAGAGTCCGCCCTTGGGTTTTGCTTCGCTCCTGGCTCGTCTTCCCACAGGTTCATCATGGCGACATTAGCATCTTCGGGGAAAGTGACCGACGGCTCTGACTCAGCTTCATCCATAATATAATTCATTGGGTTAAAATCACTACTGGCTATCTCTTCCTCAGGCTCTGGGGGCCCTGAATTCAAGTACCACGGGTCAAGGCCCACATTGCTATACAAATTGTCAACGACAAAGTCATTGAAGTGAGAAATCCGGGCAAAGTGGAGCAAGCTCTGGCCAATTGTAGACTGCTATCTCGGGTTGGTATTCCTCAGCGAACATCATGGGTAAAGAGAACATATCGAGGGGATCTCCCATGGCCAACAGCGGGCATGCATCTGGGATCGAGTCCCATTCCCATTTAGGAGCTTCTTGAGGAACCTGATAGTCCTCGTTCTGGCCTTCGAACATCATGTACAGGGAGAGTCCATCAAGAGAGTCAGCAAGAACATTCTGCCAGTCAACCTCCCATTCAGGCTCGAATGGTGGTTCAACAAATCTCTGGAAGTTGGCAGCCTCAAACTCCTCCTAATCAGAGATCAGGTCCCCCCATGCATTCTCCCATTCCCATAGAAAGCAAAGAGCCGTTTCCTCGGGGATTTCAACAACAGGTTTTGGTTCGGTATTAGAGACAATGAAAAGGGTTGGATTGAAATCATGGGTGGTTTGATCATTGGTTAGGGTGATGATAAACACCCAATATTGTATATATTTGGTGCGCCTAGTCCCACTTTAGGATGTTTATTTTATGTTTATCTGTCATTTTTAGTGATTTTGCGCGTAAGGTTTTCCGTTGAGCGTTTCAGGTAATACGCGAGTAAGAGGGCTTGTTTAGATTATTCGAACAACCCATGAGGGTATCCGAGTGGCGAGGCCATATGGAGCGCAACCGTCAGGCTTTGGGATTGAACAAACCAAGAGCCGAAGAGTGCCAAGGGTCGTCGGGTGTCAAAACGGGACACGAGGGACTTGATCTGCCAGGAAGCAGCACCGTATCGATACTCCATCACCGTACTGATACATGTTATTGTGTATCGACACGGTTTCAAAACAGTGAGCAGGGAGAATCTCAAGCTTCAGCGTATCGACACGCTGTTAGCCGTATCGATACAGATTCTTGTGTATAGATACGGGTCATCTACGGGGAATCCTGGATTTCAGTGCAAGGCAGCTCGGTATCGATACGGCTACGGAGTATCGATACGGGAGGCTTACTGACTTACTTTTTTTACTGTTTTTAACTTTCCAGAAGTGGCAACTTTCTATTTTTGGTGTATTTCTGGATATTTTGGAGGAGAGAGACAGTCTTTTTGTACAAATAGGACCACCTCTCTCCCTCCTATATCACCTAGCTCATTAATTTCTTAGCTCTAACTCCATTAATGTCTTTTTAAGCTTTTCAAGTTTAATTTTCATAGAACTCAAGTAAGTCTTCCTCGTTTGTTAATTTCTCGTTCATTATTGTTGTAGCTACGGACTAGATCCTTATTAATATCAAGTTTATTTTCGCTTTCATCGGTTAAAAATCATGTCTCATTTTTATGCTTTGTTATATGCTTTAGCTATGTGTGAGTAGTTTCTTGGCTAAGTCTTGGGGTAATCTTTCCCGAGGACTTTGGTGGTTATTTGGTTCTCAACCTTTTGTGCTTCAAATCATGGTTTTTGGAATTAAACTAATCTAGCCATTTTGGTCTAAACGAGGGGTGTTAACTCCTTAGTAGGTTGCTTAGCCAAGCGGTCTTTGCAAGTGACGTACCGAGGGCTCGAGTCCTCCTATCTGTTAGATACACTAGCAAAATAGGTTGTTTTAGTTCCGGGGTAATCACATCTCTTGATAAATGTAGTCTTTAAAAGCTAAACCTCCCTAGCGTGAGCACGCGGTCGTGACTTTAGCTTGAGTTATATTTGAGAACCGGTAACGGCCTTTGTTAAGGGTTAGACGATCCCTAGACTTGCCTCTTTAAGTTCATTAAGAACATTTCTAGTCAATTTATTAGCATTTTCACCGTAACACAAAACCAAGTCGGCCGTCTTAAACACCGAAATCCTACCATATAAAACCTTCAATCCGATTTAAGCTATATTCGATTCTCTGTGGTACGATCCCGGTCTTCCGGAAAATATGCTACCAACGACTTAGCCCTACGCTTGGGGTTTCAAACCTTGTATCTAAGGCAAAGGTCTTCTTTTCGATTAAAGCATTTGGCGCCGTTGCCGGGGATTCTTATTATAGCTTATATTGGAGGATCGACAAACCATTGTAAGTACTCCATTTATTTTTCCTTTGTGTAATTTGAACTCAATTTAGCGGAAACCTCTAACTGAGCCATCAATTCGATTTGAGGTGTAACGAAGCTAGATTGAGCATCAATTGCCTTTTTATTGCTTTTTGGTATATATAACGTGGCGGTGGCATAACCCCACGAAATTGTGTTGAGAACGAGGCAGCGACATAGCCCCTCTAGTCTGGTTACCTAGTTTTGTGCAGGGCGTATGCTCAACGTCTATCGTAGCCCTTTTTCAAATCGGTTACATCGGTCTGCTTCTCCTCCGAGGGTTCGTAATATTATTCAGGCACATTCTCCACTGCGCGAGTTATCACCTCCGTTAAGGCCAATGGCAAACTAGCAGCCCATACTTTGCGTGATTACTTAACTCCAGAAAGAGGCCCTCATGTGTCACCGATAGCCATTCCAACTTGCACCGCCGCCAATGCGTTTGCTTTCAAGCCGAAATATCACCGGGTTATATTAAAGTTTTGGGGGGCGTGAACTTGAGGATCCATATGCTCACATCCGGGAATTTGAAACCATTGTCAGCACGTTTGGGACAGGCCCGAGACAGCTAGACCAAGCACGTTTGAAGTTGTTTCCTTTTTCACTCAAGGATAAGGCCAAGCAGTGGTTCCATTCTTTGAAGCCCCGTTCCTTGCTAACTTGGGCCGAAGTTCAGGATGTGTTCACTACAAAGTTCTTTCCGGTTAGCCGAACCAAGCTTCTCATGGACCAAATTTAGAATTTCAAGCAGAAAGATGGGGAGGTCTTTTACAAGTATTGGGAATGTTACAAGGATTTACTTGCAGTTGTTCCACATCATAATTTCCCTATGTACTTGGTGATTAATTATTTCTATTTGGGTTGTGATCGGGAGTCCAAGCAGCTTCTTGATACTATGGGGAATGGTGACTTTATGGGAAAGGATCCCGATGCCGCTTGGGAGTTCTTGGACGCTTTGGCGGAAAGGGCTCAAACATGGCAATATATAGATCTAGGTGATCAAGCAATGAGAAATCGGGGTCCGGGTGGCTCCGGCAAGTTCTCGGTGAGCGAGCATAATGTTTTTGAGTTGAAGCTGGATGAGCTATCAACAAAATTGGATAAAATGAAGTTGGACGCGGTCAAGTGAAAGAGGTAAAGGAAGTTCGACAAGTGGAGGAAGTGTGTGTGATTTGCAAGGCGGTGGGTCATTCGACCGATAATTGCCATACCATTCCCGCCCTGCGGCACCACTTTAGTCAACTTCCTCAAGAAGAAGTTTGTGCAATGTACCAATGATGGGATCCGTATTCCAACACTTATAATCTGGGATTGCCATCCAATCCGGCTTTCCGTTGGAGTAATCAAAATGAAGCGGGTTCTTCATCAACTCAACAAGCTCCTCCTCCAGTTCAGAATCAGACTTGGCGGCAACCTCAACTTCAAGGGCCACCATGGTTTCTTGCAATTCAAGGCCTGTCGGGATTCATACCGCCGGGCCAATTTCAAGGCCATAATCAGTTTCAACAACCGCAAGCACCTGCTCCGCAGCGGTCTTTAGAGGACACTATGAATCCGTTCTGTCAGATGCAAGCAACCACCAATGAGCAGACTGCTCAATCTATGAATGACATTCAGAATCAAATGGGCAAATTGACTACGGCAATTGGTGTTTTACAACAAGAAAGAGGGAAGCTTCCTACTCAGCCTTTGGCCAATCCACAAGGTCAACATTTGATTGGTAGCTTTTTGGTGCCTTTCCTCAAGCAAGCCAAGGCCATTATTTCGTTGAGAAGTGGGAAGACGGTTGATAATGCTCAAGTGGAGCCGCCTGTCACGCCACTCTTGTTACCTATCTCGATACCGTCAAAGCCAATAACGCCAAATGGGGAATCTCCCAAGCAAGCTTCTTCAGAAGAGGAGAAGGAAAGACCAAGGAAAGTGATGTTCCGCAAGCTTTCACCGTTCCCGCACCATATTCTAACTGGCTAAGGATGCCGACCAAGCCAAATTTGAATGCCGACATTTATGATGTGCTCAAACAAGTGACAGTCAACCTCCCTTTGATCGATGCTATCAAACAGATTCCGTCGTATGCCAAATTCTTGAAGGACTTGTGTACTCATAAATGCAAGCTCCAAGTGCAAAAGAAGGTGTTCTTGACCGAGCAAGTGAGCTCGCTCTTTCAATCGGCCCTTCCTCCCAAGTATAATGATCCGGGGTGTCCGACGATATCCATCACCATTGGGGGTAAGGTTGTTGAGAAAGCTCTTCTTGACTTGGGGGCGAGCGTTAATCTTTTACCGTTCTCGGTTTATGAGCAACTTGGGTTGGGCGAGATGAAGCCAACTCGGGTGACTTTACAATTGGCGGATCGGAGCATCCGAGTTCCAAAGGGGATGGTCGAAGATGTGCTTGTTCAAGTTGACCAATTTGTATATCCGGTGGACTTCGTGGTTTTAGACACATGCCCAATGCCTGCGGCTCAGGCATCCGTTCCAATTATTCTTGGACGTCCATTCTTAGCAACATCCGATGCCGTGATTCATTGCCGGGATGACCGACTTAACATGAGTTTTGGTAACATGAAGATGCAAGTCAACATGTTCCATATCGGGAGTCAATTGGGGGATGATGAGGATGTTTGCAGGGTTAGCATGATTGATTCGCTTGTCCAAGATCATGTTAATGAGTTCTTTTGCAAGGATGAGTTGGAATTAGCGCTTACTTCCGCCAAGGCCGATTTTCTCGACGCCCTCGAGGTGGCGTAGTTGTGTTCTCTGTTGGATGAGGAAGAAGTGTGTGGTTTAAACCCATGGATTCCAAAATTTGAGGAGTTGCCCCCTATTGAGAAGCGAGCCGTTCCGTCTTGTGAGGAGCCCCTGATGCTCGAGTTAAAGCCGCTACTGGACACACTCAAATATGCTTATCTTGGCGATTGCCAAACATACCCGGTAGTGATCTCCTCCGCCCTAAGCGAGCCTCAAGAGTTGGAATTGCTTGCTTTATTATGGAAGCATTCCAAGGCCATCGAGTGGTCCATAGCTGACATTAAGGGTATCGATGCATCCTTTTGCTCTCATCACATTTACATGGAGGATGATGTCAAGCCATCTCGCCAACCTCAACGGCGATTGAACCCGATCATGAAGGATGTC
>JAOTQK010000001.1:19243607-19282229 GCA_025642025.1 Rhododendron ferrugineum
TTACATAATCGCTAGCCACAACTAGTTTCAAGCTCATAACTTTTAAGTCATACATAATTTTGCTAATACATAATTTTTTGAACCTCTTCAAAAAAAAATAAAAAAATAAAAAAAATAAAAAAAAATTCCGAACCGGTACGAACCGGCCGTACCGGTCGCCTGAATCCGGTACGGACCGATACGTATCGGGTATCGGCCGGTTCGCCTGTGAATTCTCGTCTGCCCGTTATATCGGCCTGTATCCGAATCGGAACCCCCAAATATCGGTACGAACCGGCCGATACGTACCGTATCGGCCGAGATTTAAAACTATGTTCATGATATACCTGGGGACATTACAAGCCTTCTTTCCTATCCTAGGTTAGAGTAGTGTAAGATTTTCCTTTCAAAAGAAAATTATGAATACGTTTCTTCTTGTTTTTCTTACTCTATTGAAGTTATCTCGTAAGCACAAAAAAGTGCATACTCCTATTCGCGATCCACTATCTTCTCCATACAACTCATTAAAAAATTTCACAACAAAGACAAAAATACTCTAATGTGTAATGACTAAGTTATCCTTCATCTTCATCTTCCTCCTCAACTCTCCTCCGCCAGCGAAAGCTCCATCGTCGCCGCCTCTGGCATCGGAAACCTAAAGCTCTCTTTTCATCTCCCAAACTCAATTCTCTGTCATCCCACCCGTCGTCGATAGTGGAAACCAATGTTTTAATTGATTAAAAAACAACAGAATATATAATTTGACGAGAGAGAAATCAACACAAAACAGAGATCGGAGAGAGAGAGAGAGCCGGGGTAGTGGCTGATGAACGTGGTGCATTTTTTTGATCGTTTCAAATTCACAATCTAAAAAATTGAAAGGTTTTTCGGGTTTTAAAACTTGAAAGTGACATATATTTTGAAATTTAAAGTATGAATCTAGTTCTAAAACCATTCAGATATTAAAACTGGAATATGTCAAAATTTTCAGGTATTAGAATCTGAAATTTGTAAAGACTTTTGGGTTTTTAAAATCCGAAATTCTATAACATTTTCGGGATTATGTATCCGAAATTGTGCAGAAAGCAACTATTTTTTTTTGGATTTTCTTGGTCTCTTCGCCTCTTCGGTCTTGGAGAACGTTATGGTGGAGGATGCCATCGTGGTGGTGGTGGTGGTTATTGAGTTTGTGCTGGTGGTGGAGGGGATTTAAGAGGAGGGGTGTGTTGGGAATTGTAGGTGAATTTATTGAGTTGTATGGAGTAAATTGTGTTAGTAGAAATGTGTTATTGGTTGTAAGAAGAAATTAGCTTATATGGAAAAAAATTGTGAGTTGGGTCCAAAAAAAAAAAAAGAAAAAAGAAAGAGGAAAGATTGAATCAGAACCTCAAACTATCACCCTTTTATTTAACCCCCTCATCAAATAAATCCTATATATTCAATTGATTAAAATCCCTCCATTAAAATTTGAGGACATAGTATTTGACAAGTAGATAGACTTGCATTACTAACTGATATTGTATGCGCAAGTGGCCACCAGTTAGGCTTCTAATCGATATCGCATCTCTCTTAGGATGGTTATGTTCCGTATCATTCCGCTAGAATTGAGATGTGCCCGGCCGGCAGCTGCAGGAGACAACTCGAAGAAGGGCAAAGTCTTCATGGAGCTGCTGAATAGTAATTGCTTGGACCAGATACAGGCACCCTCCTCCGAGCATAGGTTGTTCATGCGATGTGATGTCAATTTTGATATCTCCACCCAAGGCAGCAGGAATTTGAATACCTTCATTGGACTGGCTGCTCATATCGAGATGTTGGAGTCCGATGTTTTTGCCAGGTTCATTATGTGGTCTTTCCCGGAACTGTTTCCATGATTATATGTTACTAATACACAGTCTTAGGCAGGCTATCCCTGCTGGCTGAGTTAGCAGCCAAGGCCTTTACACGGACATTGTTGTCCTATTGTGCAAATTTTTAGGGTTTTTCAGACAAGTTTTATCTTTCTGGGCTGTCGAGCTAAACGCCCGTGAAATTTTCAAAATGAAAAATTCAAAAAGCTTGGCAGCTCATGAAATGTAGACAAGAAAAAAAAGAACCTAAAAATTTATCAATAGGCCAAGATGGGCAAAACACTAAAGAACCGGCTTTCAAGCAGTTGCCAAACCAAGCAATGTTGTTGTTGTAAATGCAAGCACATCCTGGACATGGGGGCAAGTACAGACAAATCATTTCAGCATTGTTCATGGTTGGCTCGAATCTGACTCGGATCGAAGTGTTTTTTTTTCTCTTGAAGTTTTCGCTCGGATTCGAATTTAGAGATGTGATTAAATTCTGTAGGTAAAATTAGAATGCTCTAGTTTCTTATCCTTCTTGTGTAAACTATTTTGCTTTACGAAGTCAAGGGGTTCTATAAATGAATGGTTCAAATTCACAACTGTGTGAATTTGAACCATTTATTTTCATTTCATGGACACTTTCATGGAACATTTTCATGTACCATAACAGGCCTCATATTTGTAAACCGGAGGAAGGAGGAGTTTGGTAAAGATGATGGAAGCCTTGTAAGGAAAATCAAAGCATCACACGGGGGGGTTGGATTTAGATCCTTTTTATCTGTGCAGTAATAAAATTAGTGTTGCATTTCCATTTATCTTTTGCTGTAACTTGAGGATTCTTCTTTTTTATTTTTCCGTACAGCTGCAGACTGAGGGGAATGATCAAATCCCTAACCTTGTAGTTGATTTAAGGGCAAAATTCACTTTCACCCCTTGTGATTATCGTCATGTACGGATACTCCCCTCATGGTTCAAAACTGACCACATAACCTACATGTGGTTTTAAAAATGTGCGGATACACCCCCTGCCGTCATGTTTTTCATCCATATTAACGGACACAGTATTAAAAGACCGATATACCCTCATCATGTCCCTTGATTCTTCTTCTTATTTAAATCTAACCACACCAAAAATTGAATCCAAACCGGTGATATTGTAAATTTTGACGAGTACTACATCTATGCCAAAATTCAAGTCAATCAAAAAATGAAAAGCTCATGGTTGAATCGATTTTGTTATGAAATTAAAATTTCAAATTTGAATTTACTAAAAATTAAATCACTGGTTTATTAATACCTGATTGAGATGATTTTTTTACAGAAATACTCTATTCTTTATTTAATACATTATGAACGACTCAGATTACATTCTAGAGGCATATGAGATACACCTCCGTTAATATGGATGAAAAACATGACGGCAAAGGGTGTATCCACACATTTTCAAAACTACATGTAGGTTATATGGTTAGTTTTGAACCATGGGAGGGTATCCGCACATAGCGATAACCACAGGGGATGAAAGTGGACTTTGCCCTTGATTTAAGTTCTAGTTAATCACTCTCTCCATAAAAGGCACATGTGGCAAGTAACTATTGGGGTCCATACACTTAGTAGTGAGCTCCACATGTATGTGAGGGGTTGTGGATGATGTTGTAATTGGATTATTGTGTATCTAAACTTTTTAATAAAATAATCCAAACAGATTGAAGGGGTAGTTTTGTGACTGGTGGAGTTAAAGGGCAAATAAAGTCAGGTTGGAATAATGTTTTGGCAGTAAACAAGTTAGGTTTTGGTAGGAACATTTTTGAGTTTTGGCATTATCAACTCCTTATAATAAATTAGAATTTCCAACCATTTGGAAACTTTAACTTTGTTTTTGAAACCTATGGAAAAGAGATGGAAGGAAGATTAAAGAAACCGACCCTCCCCTTGTTTGGTTTAAAAAGAAAGCGAGAGGAAAATACGAAAATTAAGTTTTGAGCACACTATGTTTTTCTCACAATTTTTCTCCCGTTTGTTTTTTTTGTAAATAGATATACCCATTACTTACAACAAGTCTACAGCCACATCAAAAATACACGCTCAGATACACAAATATTTGCATAAATGTGTGGGGCTCTACACACTTGTGGTTTATTGTCTGTGACATTTATGTGGGTGTGTATTTGTAAATTTGACTCGTTTGACAAAAAAAGAAGTAAGAATAACTTTTTGATTTTTTTTACACCGTATCAAATATGCAACATTTATATTGTATATTTTTAAATTTTAATAAATCAATTAATTTTTAATTTGAAATTGTCTTATTTTTTCCGATTCTGGAACGAGGCCTTAATTCTGGTCTATGGACGGGGCAAGTAGTTTTGGTCTGGAGTCCTCCTCCAAGTTTCCACCCTATTCATGTCGGTCGGTGACTTGTCCTCTCTCTCTCTCTCTCTCTCTTCATTTCCACCACGACCTCTACTCCCTCGATCACGCCATTATCCCAATCGTAGAATTTTCCACTAATTACATCAGGCAGACTTCTTCATATATACTATACTAGTCCAGTCCTACTTGCCCTTGAGAAATCATGACTGACATACTTTTCTTGGTTCATATTTAGCCTCTCTCTCTCTCTCTCTATACACACACACTGGACATTTGATCTACTACTCCTAGCTGGTTGTTCCTTTTTCCCTCTTCTAAATGGCTGCTTTTCGTGCAACAATACGCTCCTACGACCCTTTTCTCCTTTATCTATCGCTAATTGTGCTATTTCTTCCTAATTTTCATCAAACAGGTGGGTCTCTCTCACTCTGGTGTTCGCAATGATCTGAGCAGGGCCGGTACAAGAGCCCGCCGCCATGGGCCTCCACATTTTGGGTCAAAAATGAGGCACTTCTTTCTAGATAAATATATATATTTTCTGTGCGTTACTATAATATAAAATCTTTTGGTGGTTCAGCAGTAAAGTATTTACTTTTACATAAGATGTCCAGGTTCAAATCCTGTTAGGGTGAAGTGTCTTTTTGCCAAAAAAATTAGGCCGTTTAATTGTATGAACTAAAATGATATATAGATAATTATTTTTATTTATTGTTTTTAAATTAAAAAATTTATGTAAGACACTATTCCATCATTAGGATATCCAAATATTTTAGGCCGGCTCTGAATCTGAGATGGTCTCTCATATGTAAGATAAAATTAACTTGTACGCTCAAGGGTTGGCTTAGTTATTCTGTTTATTGCTTTCCTTTCGTATGATTGCTTGAATATTGATTATTAGTTTGATTATTTTTATAAGAGATTAAAAAAAAAAAGCAAATCTTTAAACCTAGTCGAACTAAGATTTTTCAGTGGTGGTGAAGGTTGAGACTTGGAGGTTTGCTCCCTCTTAATGTCTCAAGTTTGAAACCTCTTAGATGCTATCAATTCCTATGGAACGAGTCCATACAAGAGCTTACTTAGCCGGGTCAAACGACTCTAGCACTCTGCTAAACCAACATGACCCGGCTAAACCAACTTTTGGCATTGCCACTGTGCATAATCCTTTTTAAGTAGGAGTATAAGGTTAACTCTAGTGGGTTTGAATCCAAACAACCACATATAACATATTGGCTAAATGAAATAAAATTCGTGCAGATGCACAAATAGGGGTGTGCAACGGACGATTGGGCAACAATCTACCATCCAGTCAAGAAGTAGTCCAACTCTACAAATCCAACGGCATTCGAAGGATGAGAATATACGATCCGAACCCACAAGCTCTCCAAGCCCTCCAGGGATCCGGCATCGAACTCGTACTTGATGTCCCTAACAGCGATCTCGAGCTTCTCGCTAACGACACTCGCATTGCAACAAAGTGGGTCCAAGACAACGTTCTGAACTATTATCCAGATGTCAAGTTCCGGATCATAGCCGTTGGGAATGAGGTCAATCCCAACAGCGATGAAACCACTCGCCTTGCTCCGTTTGTGCTCCCTGCCATGGCGAAGATATACGATGCAATTGCCAATGCTGGCTTGAAGGACCAAATCAAGGTTCTTTGCTTCAAAATCTTACTTTTATTACCATGATTTTCTAATCTTAGAAGGAGTTTCCTTCAAGTCGCTTCCTATCATATCGTTTCAAAAGAAGTTTTTTTACCTTTACAGCTCCGTTTGGCTAGAAAAATGAGGAGAAAAATATTTTCGAGGTAAAACATTTTGCACCACCAACAGTGTGAAATTGTTTTCCTCTAATTTTGACCATAAGTCATTTTTGCATTTTACCCCCCAATAGTTCGATATTTTCCAAAATCATGTATTTCAATTCCTTCTTCTCCCAAATCATATATTCATATTAGATCCAAAACGATAGAGAAGAGGAGGAAAGAGAGCGCTTACTAAATTAAAATATTTCTAAACTAGTGTACGTAGGAAAACACACGCATGATATACAAATATGAAAATTGTAAAGAATCAAACAACACAAGAATTTACGTGGTTCCTCTAAATCGTATACATTCACGGGAGCGAGAGCGGTAGTTTTTCTTATTATCACTGAAACAGGGTCTACATAGAGTATTTATAGCCCACTCTATTCCTAAACCTAATCCTGGTATATGGCCCTTGCCACTCGTTACGTTTCGCTCTACTCATTCTACTCCGCTCCAGCAACTGTCCTCTTTCTAGAACTCCTTAGTATCTCTTTCATATCTAAAGTATGAGTCACAAGTTCTAACAACCAGCAATCTGCCATTGCTTTGGAAAATATTTTTCATGTGTCAATCAAACACTGAAAAATTAAAGTTTAAAGTTTGTTTTTTGAAATAACATTTTACATCGAATCAAACGTAGCCTACATTTCTCTAATTTAAAGCCGTTGTGAGTTTGGGGTGGTTTGACTTTTTATGGGATGGTTTGACTTTTTATATTGTTTTCCGGCTTACCTTCTTGCTCTATGAGTTGTATCTTAACTCACGGGTAAACGTATACAAATCGTCTCGACAGGATACAAAGTACTGAACTACTGATGCTAGTTTTACTATTTTTAAAAAAAATTAGCTTACATGCCGAGTATGTTGGTGATCTCCTTTATATAAATGACTCTGAATTGATCGAAATCTAAAATTCCCAACAGGTTTCCACTGTAACATACTCGGCACTCGTAAGCAACTCGTACCCTCCTAGTAAGGGCTCTTTCAATGGTGCCTCAGGGTCATTTATGGGACCGATCATCAACTTCCTAAAGAACACCAACAACCCGCTACTCGTCAACATATACCCCTACTTCAGCCACATCGAAAATCAACAAAGTGTGCCTCTTCCATATGCCCTTTTCACAGCAACAGGAGGTTTCCCACAAGATGGTCAAAATCAATACAGGAACCTTTTCGATGCCCTATTGGACGCCACCTACTCTGCTGTAGAGAAGGCAGGCGGACCCAACGTGGTAATCGTGGTGTCAGAGAGCGGATGGCCGGCTGCAGGTGGCCCTTCTGCTTCGGTGGAGAATGCAGGGACTTATTATAAGAACCTTATCAATCATGTGCAAGGAGGGAGTGGGAGTCCGAAGAGGCCTGGAAGGGCTATTGAGACTTATTTGTTTGCTATGTTTGATGAGAATCAGAAGTCTGGAGCAGAGAGTGAGAAACATTTTGGGCTTTTCTCACCCAACAAGCAACCCAAATACCAAATTCCCCAAATACTAAATTCCCCAACAATACCCCTGGTCGAATCCCTCGTATTATACTGTACCATTTGATTGGCTTGAGGCTATGGGGACTGAAAGTGAAATGGAGTGTTTTGTACTATATCTGGTGCCATTCAAAATTGTGTCTTCACCCATGTGAGTCGGGACCGATTTCTTGTCCAGTTTAATGTCTCCCAGTCCCCTCCAGCTTCCAGCTTTGAAGGTTTGTATTGAATCAAATAATTGATCGGAATCGTTCATTTTGTAGTACCCATTGAAGGGATTGGTCAACTAACCGTGTTTGTGCATGAAAAATGGGAAATTGACTTGGGTTTGAAACTTCAACCGTCCATTTTTCCTTGCACACGAGCAATTCGTTCATACAATTCGATGAACTAATTAGATTGGCAAAGAAAATGTTCTTGAGGAGTTTTACAAAATGAAAGATTATATGGTCATTTTTGTTAGTTAATCACACTCTACAGAAAGGCACGCGTTGCAATGTAATTATTAGTGTGTTCACGACGAAAGAATATATATAATTTGGATGCCTTTGTAACAGCAGGGATGAATTACAAAAGACTCAAAATTATTGTGGTGGCCAAGTGCACACCAAAAATGTTTTAGTACATTCATTTCATATTTTTTCAACTTTTGATGGAAAGTAATTTTTAAAATTTCTCGTTTTATGTAGAAAAAGTTATGCTATGGGGTCTATCGCCATTTTATTTGATGACCCAAGCTATTTATTTGGTAACTCTTGATGTATTTTTCTTTCATGGTTAACTCAAGTTGATTAGAAATCTGTAGAGACTTGTTCGAATATAACTTGTTTCAAACGGAACAAACTTGAGTGGTAGCTCGTTGTTTATTTACCTTTTTGGTCCTCAAAGTATTAGCGAGTTATCAATTTTATCCACAATGTAAACATTTAACCAATTTAGTACCCAATGTTTAAAATTTATGTCGATTTGGTCCCTATCCATAACGTCGTTTCTTGACTTATTATCATATTGGCATCTAATGTTCAAATCTAAAGAAAAGAGTAACAAAAGGGGCTAAGTGATTCTAATGCTCTGTTTGAAACTCAGGGAAAAGAAAGGAAAATTAAAAAAATATTTCCCTTCTATTGTTTGACTGGAAGAGAAAGAGAGAAAAAAAATAAAGATTTCAAGTTTAGCAAATAATAAATTATCCCTCTCATTTTTCTCTTATTTTCCTTCTTTTTTCATTTCTTTTCCCTTTCCATAGGTTCCAAACAAAGCTAAATAGACTAATGGGGCAATGAGTAGCGTTTTTTAGATTGTTAACATAATATTGAGAAATATTATGTTACCATATTTTGTAAGTTCTATATTATTCACGTTTCCTAGTTGAGTTGACCAAGAACATTGTAGTCTATATAAAGACATGCTATGATTATGTTTCAATACAATCAATAATACATTATTTCGCTATTTTCACATAGATAAAGCGGTTAAAGTAAAATTACTCCATTTTACTACATAGTTTAAAGAGGTGATGTGTAATTAAGAAACTTAAAGAGCGAGTGGGACCAGCTGCTAGAGACACCATACATCAACAAGCCACGTGGAACAGCCTTTTTGATCCACGTGGGACCAGATGATCCACGCCATCAATAACGATAAACTGATAACCTGATAGCATAGAGCACTGATGAGAGTGATGAAACGATAGAAAGAAGAGAGAGAGAGAGAGAGAGAGAGAGAGAGAGAATGGCACGACCTTGGCTACACTTGAACAACAGCAGGAGCATGGCAATGGCGTGTGCCAAAGAGAGTAACCAACACAGAGTTCTACTTCCAGAAAAGGTTCGAAATTCTAGGGTTTTGATACTCGGTGGAACTGGCAGGGTCGGAGGCTCCACCGCCATTGCTCTCTCCAAGCTCTGTCCCGACCTCCGAATCGTCGTTGGTGGCCGGAACAAGTAATTTTGTTCAATTTTCCCTTACCTCGCTCTGTTTGTCTGCCGAGAAAATAAACTAGGCTTTTTGTTTTTGGTACCTTGCGTTATATATTTAGTTTCGGATGCGAGGTTTCGTTTTCCTTGATTTTGTGAGCGCGTAATTTTAGGTACGTAGCGATTTTGAATTGTGGCGATTTCTCCGGTTTATCTTAGTTCTATTTTCCCTATACTTTGCTGATGCTACAATGAAGTAGAGTTTCCAGCCTTATGTTATTAGAAGTTTTCATCAAATGTGCCCAGTAAATGTTGTTATAGTTTAGCTTGTGTGGTATTTTTCGAGTATGAGTGCAGAGAAGGCAATACTATCATAATTTACATACAGAAATTTTGCCGCGAAATCATTTGGCTAAATTGCACTCCTTCAATGTTGTTTGTAATTACAAAAATTTCAATGCCATATCATTCTGTAGGGGTTTTTGGTGTTAAAATCTGAATGATAAGCACTCTTGAGATTCGTACAAGACTATTAATCTATTATGGATACTGATTACTACAAGTTGAAGATGGATCTGGGCTTGTTGGCAAACAAAATTCGAATACAAGGAAAGCATTCAACAATTCTACTAGTGTCCCGTTTGGTTTACATGTGATAGGGATATGGGAAGGCAGTTGTCAAAATGCCTTTTGGCATATGGGTTTATGTACTTGCAATTATAATCACAAAAGAAGATGCTCTCTCTCTCTCTCTCTCTCTCTCTTGGGTGAGAGCTGCAGTTCCTGTGCCCATTAATTTGCTAGATTCTTGACATTTCTAGTCCGAAAACTACGTGATTTTTAATCTCAGATTCTCAAGTTGTCTACATTGCTGTTCCATGGCAGGGAAAAAGGTGCTGCTAGGGTGGCTGAACTAGGGAAAAACTCAGAATTTGCTGAAGTTGACATTGAAGAGAAGGCATCATTGGAAGCAACCTTACGTGGTTTGCCATCTAATTATAAATTCAACCATTCAATGAAACAATTTCTTAGTACCATGAGTGTAATTTTAAGGCTTCAGTTGCTGCCTATAGTTTCGGGATGCTGGTCTCCATGGAATACTTTACTTCTTGTTTTCATATAGCATTTTATTGGTCACTATGGTAATTTTAACAGGAAGTATACAACCAGCCGTTTTCAGGACAACAAAATTTTGTTGAGACTCTATCTTCCATTTTCCTGTAGACAAATAGTGTTGAACTCAGACCAATATGAATTAGCTTGGAATAAAAATCTTAGCCATTCTGTTCCCACCATTGTTGTTACAGGAAAGATGTTTAATCACATTCAGTATGCGTGTAGATCTTGAAATGTCTTCGTTCTGATCTTTCATTAAATACAGTTCTGCGATCATATCATCTAGGTAGTTGATTATGAACCCCAGCTCACATTGGTGGAAAGAAGCCATATATTTTCTATGTTCTTCGACTAACTTCATATCGTCTCTTCTATTATATGTGTAGCATGGGGACTTATTGGTGAATACGGGAGGGGGACGAAAATGGATCCTGAATCACTATATGCAGTTGGATTAACTGGAGAATGCCCATTTAGGAGATACACACAATATACACGTAGGTAGATTTGGGCAAAGTACGTCTAACTAGTCTGAAGTCTTTCCCTTTGGGAGTTGTTAATGTTTATGTTTGTACCTATCTCTGGTAAATGTGGTTTATATGAAATGCTGCTAGCAGGGTACCTCTTGGATCTTACTGTTATCTTCTCGTTCGTGGGCATTAGAAAAGAAGACTTCTTGTGCTTGTAGACTGTAACTGCATTTAGTAAAGGACACTGAGCACATGATGCCCTCAAAATGTCCAATACAACAATAGAATATTCTCTGAGGTTATAGCACCATCAAAATGGTTTTGGTTTCTTCAACATTCCAAATTGAACTGTGGTGCTTCCTCTGCAGATGTGGATCTTGTAGTTCATTCTGCGGGACCATTCCAACAGGCGGAGAAGTGCACTGTGCTGGAAGTGGCCATACAGACCAAGGTGAGAAGCAGGTAATTAGCTTGGTTTTTGTTACTAATTTGCTAAATATTTTTCTTCTTATGGATTAGCTACTTCATTTTATTGATTTAGTTTTTGCCTCTGCACAGACAGCATACATGGATGTTTGTGATGATACCAGTTATGCATTCCGTGCAAAATCCTACATGAGTAAAGCACTGGCTGCAAATATTCCAGCCATAACAACAGGAGGAATCTATCCTGGAGTGAGCAACGGTGCCAGTACACTCGGTCTTGTTGAATTTTGCGCATTTAAATCACCTTCAACTGCATAACCACCTGTTGAGGACATTATAATAGAAAATATAAACTATTCTACGAACAAAAGTGAAAGAACTGCGTTGGAGGAAGAATGGCCATGCCACCAATAAACAGAAACAACTCCTGATCCTCGAAATATAAACTATTCTACGACCGAAAGTGAAAGAACTGCATTGGCAGAAGAGTATCCACGGCGCTAAACAGAACCAACAGCTGACGTTGCACCTCTGGCCCCGCAACTCTTAGTCCCATATACTGTTGTGAGGCGTTGATTTAAGTATACAGTGTTGGCTCGGCCCGCCCCATTTTTCCAAATCCCATTCAGTGCCAGAGTAACTTTTTTCTTATGCAATCTCTGTCAATATCCGTATCTCAACACATCGGCATTTCCAGTGGAGATTTCGGACAGATTTTACTTTCTCCCACAGTTCGTGGAAGAGTTCATGGCTTGTCTGAACTAACTAAAACCTTCTTGTTCTAATAAATATTGGAATTGAACTTCAGTATTACTGTGTTGGAATTCATATTTCGGTCAGATATTCATCGAATATGTCTGGATTGCTTCCTTCAGCTCTGGAATTTGACTCCCATATGATTTTCATGACAGTTATGGCAGCTGAGTTAGTTCGTGCTGCACGGAGTGAAAGCAAGGGACAGCCTGAGAGGCTAAGGTAATCATTTGCCCTGTCCCCTTCATGTTTGGTTTCTTTCTTGATTGTTAGCTTCTTTTCAGCATCTGCTGCAGCCATTACGAAGTGGAATTCTGAAATTTAAAACTTGGAAAGTTAGCCCAGTTTTACTCGATTCTCTGCATAATGGATTAGGAAAGAAGGGGGAGGGGAGGGGGGAGGCCGAAAAGAATATTCTTCAACTACGTAACGGGGCACATCTTGTCATTTTATTTTTTTGGACAACAAATAAGGAATTTTAATCTCAAATAAGTATACAGAGATTAGCAGGAGAGGAGAATGCGATAATAGGGCATCATTGATCCAAATAGTACATTCCAACTAGTTTGGCACCAACTCCCAGAACTAATCATGTGCCCCCCAGGCACCAAACAAAAGATGGCTGGCAATAATTCAACATCACCAAAGTTACAAGAAACAAAGAAACACACACCTTTAGCTCCAAGGTCAACATCCTTGTCCATCTTCTCTCCTTCTGTTGATTTTAGCCAGGTCTTTTTTGGTCCATTATTAATATTCTCGTTTCCTTGCTTTCCTGATAGTTCTGTGTATTGTACATAGTTATTCCCACGTTGAACTACTACTTAGGTGCTAATAGTAAGGGCAGTTGATAAAATGGAAACCCAACATAGTTTTATCCATCAGTGTCAATTTGGTAGTTGTTAGTTGGGATCGAGAGCAATTAAACTTTGCCTTTTCTTTCTTTTTGAACGAATTGAGGAACTTACATGTTCTTGTATTATGTATCAGATTCTCCTACTACACAGCAGGCACTGGTGGTGCTGGCCCAACAATATTAGCCACTAGTTTTTTACTCCTTGGAGAGGAGGTTGTTGCATATAGTAAAGGTTTGTTTCTAGCTCATATCTTTATAAAGTTTATGATTTGAAGACCCATATTTTGGTTTACTTTATGTCAGGAGAAAAGATAAAGGTCAAGCCCTATAGTGGAATGCGCAATATCGACTTTGGGAAGGGGATTGGAAAAAAAGATGTTTATCTCTTGTAAGTATTTAGGATAAGACTTCGACAGCGAAATTTGCATGTGTACAGTTGTGGAGCCAAAATATTTTCCAAAAGTGATTTGACAACTAGTCAGTCATCTCTGAATAAAATTTTAGTTATTTCTAACTATTAAATGCTATGTAATTAGTAAATACAGTTTTTGTGACTACTAAAACTGGCGTCACACTGGAGTTGAACTTGGAAAGAG
Organism: Rhododendron ferrugineum; assembly: GCA_025642025.1. NCBI lineage: Eukaryota > Viridiplantae > Streptophyta > Magnoliopsida > Ericales > Ericaceae > Rhododendron > Rhododendron ferrugineum. Next base: position 19,257,218 of record JAOTQK010000001.1, read on the forward strand.
CAATAATGAAAAAATTGTAGTTCATAATACTGAAGATTTGGTTTATAGAAGTACAAAAGAAAATCCTGGTTATCATGCAGATGCCTTAGGTACTTTTCCCTCTCAAAACTATTTCAGTAACAGATCATGCCTTTCAGGAATTTACCGGAGGTGAGAAGTGCTCATGAGATCCTAGGAGTACCTACTGTTAGTGCTCGATTTGGAACTGCACCATTTTACTGGAATTGGGGAATGGTAGCAATGACTAATCTTCTACCAGTGGTATGATTTTACATTCTGATCGTCATTTTTGTTCAACTCGGTTGTGTCTCATACACTTGTTTTCCTTGCTTCCTAGGTCTAAGAATTCTCCTTGAATTATTGGAAAAGGTTCGTAAATCCCGTAACTACTAAACAAGTTAAAGAAATTAGAAAGTGACAAGCGCAGCGACATTCAGCGAGATAACTTAGTTACTACAAGTAACAGCTTTTGTGGGAGTTAGCTTTCCATTACGGAGTTAGCATACCATTAGTACATCATGGTGGATGAATAATGGTTGTTTGGAGATTACTGATCACTTCTGTTTTTGTACAGTACCGCTAATGTACTTTTTGACTGTATCTTTTACTGATAATTGCTCTGCAGAATAGAAATGTTGTTGTCCATCCAAACAAGTTTATGGGAATTTAAAAACAAAGGTCTACTGATTTACACTTCATTATCAATATGACAAATGCCATATGTATGAGCTACTGGGGTTGAATATTGGCCTTTCTAATTTTGGGCTAGTCTTCCAGGAATTTCTTAGAGACAGGAGTAAAGTTCAGAAGTTGGTTGAACTATTTGACCCTGTGGTCCGAGCAGTTGATGAAATTGCTGGAGAGCGCGTTTCAATGAGGGTATGATACTTGCATAAATTCTTAAACAGATACAGTGCTGTTGTCTTCATTTTGTTTTTGGTGGACAATTCATTTTCTAATGCAAATGTTTCTTACATCCTCATTTACTTATGGACAGGTTGATTTGGAGTGTTCTGATGGGCGCCAGACATTAGCTTTATTTAGTCATAGACGACTCTCTGTGTAAGTTATGACATTGGAAATTATCTGTCTTGTTACTGGTTTTCGAAGCCTATCTCATTGTGCTAATTATCTGTTTAATAAAACCCCGCTTGCAGTTCAGTGGGAGCTGCCACAGCTGCATTTGCTATTGCTATTCTTGAAGGAAGCACGCAAGCAGGAGTTTGGTTTCCAGAAGAGGTATGTCTCATGAACTATAGTTTTTAGAATGAGCAAAACTACTCGAGCTCAACTTGGTGTTCGCTCCATAAAATCTCATTCGAGATTGGCAACTGGCATCATTGATACAAGCTAAAATACATTTGGAACCTCGTTCATTTTCTAAAATCGGATCCACAAGCGGCCAATAAAGAAAAACGGAAATGCCGCTTGTATACGAAAAAGGACCTATACATGTCCGTTTGTATCAAAAAGGTCTTGTCAACAAATAAAAGTGGACTTATTGTATATTAACTTTTGATAACTGGTAAGCTTATCAGCTCAAAAAATCTTATGGTGTATGACAAACAAAAACCAAGCTACTGGTGATCGACTTGATTAAAGCTCGTTTGACATCATCTTGACTAAAAAACAAGTCAGGCTTTTTGAAGGGCTTCAGCCAAGCTTTGATAACAACACTTCTTGGCTCATGTATACTGCTATATTCAACTTCCGAATACCGAGAGAGTTGATTTGCAGAACATTTTCTCCGGCGCCTCTCAGATTACATATTCATTCTCCCCATGCAGCCTGAAGGAATCGCGATTGAGGCAAGGGAAGCTCTTCTAAAACGTGCTGCAGAAGGAACAATCAGTTTCATAATGAACAAGTAAAACACTTTTGCTTTGGATAGGGCTTATTCTATCTTTACCTTTTTCCTACAGCAGTTTTCCTTACTCCTACTTTCAACAGGCCTCCATGGATGGTGGAAACAGATCCCAAAGAGCTTGGTTTAGGAATATATCTATAGAAAGTCTCGCAGAGGTAAAACTCAATATAGCTGTTGATCTCATTCTTGAGCATTCTTCACAGTTATTCTGACCTCAAATATGTTAGAAGAGAAAAACATCTTGATTTGAACTATTAAAGTTCATAATCATCAAGGGTCATTACTTAGGGTTTTTTTTTTTTTTAATATATGTTTTTGACAGAAATATGTTGTTGAATAACCCTCATTCATCGGCCTGCCAACCATTTGAATGATTTCATGAGCAGTTTTGATCATCTTCTTTCTTTTCTTTTTTTTCTTTTCTTTTTTTGAGAAAGCGGAACATATCATAAGCCAAGTACAAGCGCGTGCGTGCAAAGGACACTATTGGTCCGAAAATACGGGAAAAACAACAACAACAACAACAAAACAACAGACAAAAAGCCTCTCAGCTACGATGTCCGACCCAGTATTCCTCTCATGGACGTGAGTGGGTGGAGGATCACCACTGGATCTTGCACTCGCCGCAATATCCCCATTGGAACTCTCCAAACCATCTGCGGGTCTAGTGATCTTGTTTTCTCAGTAATTTTTGGTATAGTGCCAATATGGTGAAGGTCGAGGAATGAAAACATTGGAAAGGAGACTGTCCCTACTCCTCTTTCTTTTACATTTGATTAAGGGTTTGGATCCTCTCCAGTTACGCTTATCATTGGACCGGTTCAGTTTTAGTTTTTTGGGGCTCACTGCAGACCTACTGATTTGATCGAAACCCTTCATTTTACAGAGCTTGTCAAAAAGATCAATCATGCCAAAAAGCACTTAATTAGATATTGGAATGTGTTATCCTTGTACATCATGAGCTTCCAAATTGAGATAATTGCAGGTTTTATTTTATAGAAATAATTGTCTAAATAGGATGTGCCTCCACATTATTATAGCCACACCTGCGATCTTGCTATTGCCAGCTAGAGCTACAAACAGGTCAAGCTGAGCTTTGAAGTGTTCAAGGATCGGTGAGCTTGATCACAATCGAGCTCGGCTCAAATTCGAGTCGAGCAAATGTAAACGAGTTGAGCTTGAGCTCAAATTCAAGCTCTCTGAGAAAACTTTAGTAAATGTACAAATTGCTACATATGTCATGAATAGTTAACATAGACTATCTTAGGTTTTGCATGAGTCGTCTCATAGACATGAGTAGTCTCTCCTAGCATAATCTATCTCAATTACTCTGAATCGCAAACTATTAAACCATTGCACGACTATATTTGAAATCTAGAATACACACAAGATAGATAGAAAATATACAGCCCAATTTAGGTAATGAAAAGAATCCTCACCATGGAATCAAGATTTGAATAAAAGCCAAGAGTTTATGGAATTAAGAACAATATTGATTACTTGAATGTCTACACCTATAGATCGGTTCAACCCCTCATAATGGGATGACCCTTTCAAATCTTCTCCCTCTGTATTTATTCACTCCTAATTCTGATGTAAAAACTCATTTTTATACTTTAATTTAAGAACTCTCAAGCAAACTAGGAAACTCCAAACCAAAAGGGAAATTTGGAAGGGAGTTGTACACAGAAAATATGAAACTGCTTTTGGACCCGTTTTTGAGTAAACATCAAAATTGAAGAATTATTATGTCACGTAAACTTATAGCCCTTTATACCAACTTTGCAACCCAATTTGAAACGCCTCAATCGGATATTTCATTTAGTTTGGGTGTTTATAAGAAATCTCTTTAAACAACTTTTAAAGTTGTTCGTTTCTTGTTCAAAAGTTGTTCGTTTCTTCTTGTTCAAAAGATATAATCGAAGTCATGAACAAACTTGATTATAAAAAAGTCATGGGCAAACAAATTAAATGGCCCAATTTTTGAGATGTCGTCAAAATTCCGCTACGACATCTATTGCGAACGTGCTCTTTACTTTTCAATGGAAGTGCAGCTGCAAACAAAGAATAACATGTGGGATACGTCTTTGGGTTTTGTGGAAGTCATGAACAAACTAATAGTTTGTTTGTACTATTATTTGGTGGAAGTCAAGGGTGGAAAGCCAATGTTCTACTACTCCTAGTACTATACTTAGTCTTGTGAAAGAATACGCCACAAGTTTTAGTGGGTCACTCTTTGTCTGGCTGTTTGGTCTTCGTCCAGATCGAATTGATGGTTTACATTAATCTTGGTTGTGCCAAGACCTTTCTAAATTTTAATAGACATTGCGCAGAAAACTGCAGTCAAGTCCGCCACGGATTGTGGCAATGAGAGAGAGAAATAAATATACCACATAGAAACTCACGAATGAGAAAATCTTTTTAACAAAGGGATCCGTGAACAGTTGTTTACGGAGGTGAATTGCGATCGTTTAAGAGTGTTTTGTACGATCTAGATGTTAATGAAACTTTTTCGGAAAAGAGTAAGTTTAATTTAAATCTGGACCGTCTAAAGCAGAAATGAACGGTCGAGATCGCGCGGCTCTGTGAATAAGGGATTCACAAAGCCTTTGTGAATAAGCCAACCTCGTCACGAATATGTTCAAATATGGAGTAATGATTAATGAGAATAGACAGAGGGGAGTGGAGTGCTAGTCAAGCGGTGAACACCATGTACTCTCATGCATTCGACAAAGGGGTCAAGCTCCACAAACTAAATATAACAATGTCAACTTTTACCGAGAAAAAAAAAATCAATAGACGGAGATAAACCCCCCCAAAAAAAAACATTTGAATCACTAGACAGATTTTGTTTCCTACTATCCCTTGAAGCTGGATGAGTCGATGACTTCGGGGCATATGCCAGTAAGAAAATACGAGAGGCAACTGCTCTTATGCCTCCTTGAATCGCTTTCAAATTTTCGAGTTGGATTTCAATGTACAATTAAAAGGATGGGTGTGTATCGGTTTTTTTTTTAAATTTTGTATCCAGACCATAAATGTCACTGGTCTGACCGCTTATGTGAGAAAAAGAAGCTTTAATTGCTATCAAAGAAATTTTTTTCCCAACGAATCGGAGCAACGCAGAAGCTATCAAAGAATTGAATGATATTCCCAAGAATACTATAAAATGAATTCTTCTTTCCAGAATACATTGACCTTGCAACTTTGTCAACTTTTTAGAGCATCTCTAATGGGAGATGTCAAAGTTGAGATAGATAAGTTAACGGTCACTTTTAGCTTCAACTCTCAATCCAACCCATCTGCCTTTACTCACGTCAAAATTAACGTGGCTTTGGTATCACATACTTGCCTGCCAATTTTGACAGCTCCTACCCCGTATGCCAATTTTCAAAATTTTACCATTGGGAAGTTCAGAAATTTACTATTTGAGTTCAAACAGTGTCCACGTTTGAGTTTTTTTTTTTCTTTAAGTTTATGAGCTCTATTTTTTGGCATAAGGGTTGGAGAGGAAACCTTGATGTCAATTTGGAGATGCCAAAATGACATATAAGCCTTCAAAAAAAAATTTGGCATCTTCAATTTGAAGTCAAACATTGCGAAGGAAGGCTAAAACCCTTTTTCACAATCAGACAACATTTAGCTTTTTATATGCAGTAGGTAGAGAGAACATCTTCCCCCAAAATAAAAAAATTAAATAATAAAGAGAACAGATTTGATGGGTTCCAAATTTGCCGATCAACGGTTTGCGTCTATGCTGTTGTGTAAGTTTTTTTTTAAAACATTTCTATGCTGTTCTAATGTTTAGTTTCCGAAATGATTGTGTCGAAATGCTGTCCTAGAATTAACTGTCCCTATATACGTGGGGTACTATATAATCCTAAGAGGGGGAAACTCCTTTTAACAAGATATGAAAAATGACCAAAATACCCTCAAATGTTCCTCTAAGCGCGCAGTAAGAGCTTTGGAAAATTACAAAAATACCCTCTCTTCCGGAGGTACCCGCGTCTTAAACATATATGGTGGAATTAGCATGACTCTAATACCATGAAGAAATTATGAACTCAACCCAAAAGATAAGTTATTGGAATCAAGTTATTAGCTAGGTAAGAAGATTTTGGACAAGTGGATCCTGCTGACCACAAAGATCGGCAGGTGTGCTGTCCCCAAAAAAAAGGGCACCGTTTTGGTGCAAGAAACTTCACCTTTTTATGCCATGTTTGGTACCTATTACATGGGCGAAAAATTAATGATTTTTTAAAAATTTTTGTGGGACCTATTACAGGTGTCACAAAGATGATTCAAACCACAAATTATTTTTATTTTTTTTGGGTACCTGAAAAAAATTAGTTCAATCAAATATCGGTAAGGACGTGTTGTTTCAGAATTCATAGGGCGTCCTACGAATTCTGAAACACCCTACGAATTTTAAAACTGCCCTTACCAATATCGGATTCGAATTAAGCTAATTTTTTTTTCAGAAACTCATAAAAGAACATTTTAAATACATGACAACAGGCCGGTGAAGGGTACTACTTTAGGCGCCCACCACTTCAAGCTCGATCATGTAAGCCACCATCTTAAATCCATGACAAATAAAGCAATGAGAACTTTACAAAAGTGAGAAAAAGATATCACAAATTCCATATGACCCTAATAAAGAGGTAAGAAAGTTGAACTATATCTATAAAGTACAGGTGAAATTAAGGCCCCGTTTGATAACAGTGATAGATGGATGAGATTTGTAAGAAGATGAGATTATGATTGTGATTGTTAATGAGAAGGGATTAATAATGAGTATGTTTGTTTGGGATGAGATTAAATGATGAGATTATTAATATCATGTTTGTTTGAGATGAGATTAGATTGATAGAAAAAATTGATAATGAGAAGGGATTGGTAATGTGAAAGAGTTGAGATTGGACTATTAATACCAAGCCCCACGGGGTATTGCTAATACCCCCTGAAGGCCGGATTGTTTATCCCATGGGACTAATCCGGACCAATTTTGGAAACCAAACAAAGAATTACTAATACCATTACCTTAGTAATCCAATCCCAACCTCCAATCCGTTTATCAAACGAGGCTTAAAAGTACAAATGTCCATATTAGTATACACACCACAGATCCTATAAGGGATTCCTTATTTTTTTTATGGTGCGGACCTCCCATTTCCCGATCAAATTTCGATAATCCGAATCTTTCAATGTGTGGAAAATGTGATTTTTAAGGGTTTCCTAGAGAGAAATTAGCAAAAATATGACCGGGAAGTGCTTGTTTTAAGCAGTTTTTAATTGAATAGTTCAATGAAAATTGCTCAGATCAAGTATTTTTCGGTCATATTTTTGCTACTTTCCTACGAGGACTTTTAAAATCACGTTTTGATAACATTAAATTGTTCGGATCATCGAAATTTGATCGGGATCATGAGGTACTCATTTTAAAAAAATCCGGGATCCCTTATAGGTAGAGGTGGCAATCTCAACACATATTTTTTAACCCACCCAAATTTGCCCACTTTTAACCCAACCCAACCTGCCCATATTGTAAAATGGGTTGAGATGGGTTCAACCTATATCAATCCATATTTACATGGGTTTAAATGAGTTGGAAATGAGTTCAATATGAGTTTAAAATTAAAAGATCCATTCTTGTACGCAGACAAAACAAGAGCGAAAGTACGTTTTTTTGCTAGAAAATTGGTTCAGTGAGATACATCCTCACAAACTCTCTCTCTCTCTCACGAAGACTTCATTATTTCCAAGACCCACCATTTCCAAGACCCACCAACCCCTGGAGCTATAATATATAATTATAATCGAGGTTTTTTTCCGCATTTATTAGTTTTTTATTTTATTTTTTGTGAATTAATCAATCGTCATAACGAGAGGAATTTAAAAATTAAAACATTACAATTGAAATTCTTTTTTTTTCGAATAAAGACAAACATAGGCCAATAAACCAATTTTTTTCGTATTTAAAAAAAAAAAATCTTTGTATCATAATTTTTTAATTTTTCTATTCTTTTCGTCGAGTCAAACCAATAATCCACAAAAAATTGATGCGAAACTAAACTAAAGTCCAAAATCTTGGATATTAAAAAAAATATTATGGTAAAAGTAAAATAAAATTACTTTTCCGATTCTTCTTGTCAAGACGAATTGATAGGGGTAAAAAATTTGTCGCAAAATAAATCAATGCGAAAAAATTTGAATAAGGACAAAATGAAAAAAAGTCCACAAAATGAAATACTCGGGCAATTCCATATTCTGGGGTTGGTTGGTTTGGTTTGGAATTTAGAAAGAGAGAGAGGAAAAGGAGTGGGGGTTGGATTGTGGGCAGAGATGAAACGTGGGAGTGGGTTTTTTTTTACAGGCTGCACATGATTATTTTTCACCTTCTTCAGTGCGGGGAGGGAAAATGGGTCGGATCGGGGTATGGCCTAACTCTTATTCGATCCAACCCTTTTCAACCCGTCTTCTATCAATACATATTTGACCCGCCCACATTCAACTCACGACCCGTTTCAACCTGCATAGACCCGTCCATTTACCACATCTACTTATAGGATCCGAACTGTTAGTATACATAAGCAATAATTGTAAATAATTCTACAACCACAAACATTTAAACAAACACATGCACTCATAAGCCATGTGGACTTATGTGTGCGGTGTACATGTGTTTGTCGTTGTAGGCTTGTAGCATAGTTGCTTGAGAGAGATTCTGGACTTAGATCACATAATTTTTCTGTGGAATTTTTTGTTTTCGGTCTCAAAGTTATGTACTTACTAACTTTAGTAATTTGGGGTATTCTCAGAAAGATATTTTTACGCTCTCGCTTCTGTTTTTTGCGCACACAAAAACACGTTTTTTGTGGTTGGTTTGGCCTAATAAAAAAGGCGGATTAAATTTTTTTCTCTATTCAAATTTTTTTTGCATTTGCTAGTTTGCGTTATTTTTGTGAATTACTGGTTCGTCTCGATGAGAGGAATCTAAAAAATAAATGATCATAATCAAAATCTTTAAAAAGCTCACTAAAGACAAAATAATTCCAAACAATCAAACTTTCTGAATTATTTTTTTTTGAAATGGCAAAAAGAAAGCTTTATTAACTCATTACACAAAGTACAGAGCTAATAGGGTCATGGATACACCGACCTGATCATTCATGACCCCCATCTCTCAACCACATGGAGGAAACTGATTTGGGCCCAACAAGCTGAGCCCAAAACCAGTGGAAAACACCTAAAATGGCCCAGGTTGGAAAGAACCAACGCAAACCAAAACATCCTAAAGGCAAAGCCCAAAACACCAACAATACAAACCAAAAAACCCTAACCTTAGCTAAACTGCCCCACCATCTGCCGCCTTCAGACGCCATCACCACCGTCACTGCCGTACCTGCAAAAAAACCACAGCGACATAACAAAAATTATTTCTGAATTATTTTTGACAAAAATGTAATTGGGTTCATAATTCTGCACTTTTTAGATTCATCTTGTCGGAACAAATCAATAATTCACGGAAAAAAAATTTAAGTCAAAACTAACAAATGTGAAGGAAAAAAAATTTGAGTACAGACAAATCTAGAATCTGACTTCTAGATCTATTAGGCCAAACCCCCCTAAGTACAGTTATGGACCACGTCGATCGTCTCAAAGTCTAGACCTGACTTGACTAGGTACAAAATGGTTTAGTTGGAGTTTTGTTTGGTTTCAAATGAAGACTTTTCTTATGTCCTAGGAAATTAAACAACGATTAATGCAGACAAAGAAATTGGAGTCTTGTTTGGTGTCAAATGAAGACTTGTCTTGTGTCCTAGGAAATTAAACAACTAGTATTAATGCAGACAAAGAAATTTTAAGAAAACTACAAGCAAATGGGCCACCCTATAACGGTGGCAAACTAGGACATGGAACTAAACTTAGCTGCCGTATAAAATAGGGGAAAAAAAAAAAACCCTATTGATCTTTACGCGTGTGTGTGAGAAATTATAATGTCGAAACTATATTCACAGTTTTAGTCATTCAGGATTGGTCGACGAGTTGAGCGTAAGCTAGCTAGCGCGGAATTATTAAAAAAAATGGAAATTAATGTTATAGTGCATAGCCTTGTATCCTACGCACGGCACCGAACAAAATTGTCTTTACCTTTTGTGTTGGTTATTTTCACGTTCATGGGAGACGAGCATATATGTGATTTGTTTAAAATGAATGACCTCTGCTCTCAACCACATCATTTGTAAGCACAAAAATTGGACCGATAAATGAGCTGAATGAGCAGAGCACTGATTATTTAAGTTCGGTTTCAAAACTTAACAATCTTGAAAAATGTGTTCGATCTTGATTTATTTATTTGGCAAGCTGATATTGAATGAACTTTTGAACGAACAGATTCCGAGTACAATGAATTTTGTAAATATTATTACAAGTTATATTAGCAGAGTGGTGATTTGTTCAAATTGGGAGTAAAAAAAACTTCATGAGCCGAGCAGTGACTTGTTCAAAAAAAAATTATTTTTTTGAACCGGCAAAGAAATTTTACTAATCTTTGAGAAAGGATTACAAAGTTTGAAGAAAACAAGGATAACCAGCATCACAATCCGAAGCAGACATCCCAACCAGGTGAGTCAGGTGACATCCCAACCAGGTTGGCACATAAGCTCCCGAACAATCATATGTCATCTAGGATCCTAAGGGAAATAGAAGAAAAGAAGAAGAAAGCGGGCTAGCCAGGAGCCAACCCAGGCAGAAATAGAAACAACAAGTGCACACCACAACAATATTGTTTCAGAAGTAGACAATACACTGGTTTGTTCAAACTTGGTTTGAAAGCTTCACGAGCTTCAGAAAAATGATCAAGCTTTGTTCGTTAATGAAACAAGCGAAATCTTGAACCAGAGCTTTCAACGAGCTAGCAATTACACGAAGTAGTGAAGTAGCTTGGTTTGTCTATCAACCCTAGTTAATTAGCATATACTATTACTCTCTTTTCTGCAAGGTATATAGAAATCCCAGGGACTAATTCAAATCTAATACTAGTAATGGTTCAAAGAAGTAAGGAAAAGTAAACTATGGAGTACTTGACGGGGGTGCATGGGGGAAGAAGAGTTTGCTTGGTGCTTAATTGAATGCTTAATTTGCCTCTATAAAAGGGAGGTGACACTTTATTGCTTTTACAACTTAACTTCCATACCAACTTTTGAACTACAAACATATATACTTAGTTCTCTAGTTGATCATTTTCCTCTTCGATCTAAATGGCTGCTTTTCATACAATTATGTTCTACAAACCTTTTCTCCTTTCTCTTTTCCTACTCGTCCTATTAATTCTTCCTAATCTCCACATAACAGGTCTCTCTCTCTCTCTCTCTCTCTCTCTCTCTCTCTCTCTCTCTCTCCTGCAGGGGTGTGTGCTCATTTAAAAAAAAAAAAAAGACATCCATAAATGTATATTGTTCGTACATTCTAAATGGTTGTTTGACAGTAGTCTTATTTCTTTCTCTTTGTGGATAGTACCCATAATGCAAAACAAATTTGGAGGTTTAGGAATAAAATTTGAAAAAAACGTATTCTTTCTAATTGGATCAAAATTTCTAAATATTGACATTTTTGTTATTGTGTATGAATTGCTCTGAGACTTGATCCGCTAAAACAATCCCAACAATTGATTAGTTTTGATAGTTTATGTATAACCTGTTATATTATTTTTAGCACAAATGTTTTCATTATTATTTTGGCAATGCTTATTATAATTTTTTTTGTGTGTGTTAAAGTGTGCGGTGGAACCAAAAATCAACAGTGGCCCCACAAACTTGGATTTCTAGTTCCACCACTAGGGTCAAGTGACTCTACTTGCAATAATATATATTATGTGGCTTTGCCGGCCTTGATAATAATGATCGATGTACCTATTTTAATTTCTTGGATGCATGATACTAATTAAGTTTTATAGTTACCAAAATTTTGTATATTAGAGGATATGGTCACATACATGACCTAATTATATCAACATTAATTAGGCCATTTTAACTTCTAATTAATGTGGGGCACAAATGTGATGACCGTGTTCAACATTAATTGAGCAAAGACTCTTTAGATTTTTTTTTTGTGCGTAGCTGGAACAATGTCTGGGCCACACCAAGGATAGAACTAGGAGGGACTAGTGGCGGCGGTTGCCACCACAACGATTTCAAAGAAAGTTTTCGACACCACAACAATTTCAAAGAATGCTACCCCTAATTTTTTTTCATTATTATTTTTTATATAAAAAGGCTTTAGTTTTCTACTTTGTTTTGTAGTAAAGGAGGCCCAAAAAATAGTTCGAAACCAAATTCAATGAGCAAAGTGAAGATATTATGAAACATGCATGAGGCCCAAATTAACTCAGTGAAATCAAAATAATAGAAGAGAGCTTTTTTGTTTTTGTTTTTCGAAAGTGAAGAGCAGAGAGCTGAAAAGGTACAATCTGAGGTAAAATACTTTTTTGTAATACTAATACGTTCAATACTATTAAGTACTCTTTTTGGAATTGATTTATCTTTTTCTTTTTTGTTCAAACATTTGCATGAAGAGCCCAATCTTGAATGTATATTCATTTTGAGCCTTAAAAATATCAAATTTGATTTTGATTTACGCATCATTAATTGTTTGATTTCTCCGGTACGTTTATACACTGAGCAATGCTCGGTACACAGATTTATGTGTAGAGATAGATAAACAACTAGTACAATATGCGTGTATCTGGATCTGTGCACCTAAATCTAATGGAAATAGATTTTTCCAAGTGTTAACCCACCACATATTGGCTAAATGAAGTCGAATTCATGCAGATGCACAAGTAGGAGTGTGCAACGGAAGACTAGGTGACAATCTACCGTCCAGTCAAGAAGTAGTTCAACTCTACAACTCCAACGGCATTCGAAGGATGAGAATCTACGATCCGAACACACAAGCTCTCCAAGCCCTCCGGGGATCCGGCATTGAACTCGTACTTGATGTCCCAAACAATGATCTCGAGGGTCTCGCTAACGACGCTGCCGCTGCATCAAAGTGGGTCCAAGACAACGTCCTGAACTATAACCTGGACGTCAAGTTCCGGATCATAGCCGTTGGGAATGAGGTCAATCCCAATGGCGGTGAAACGGCTCGCCTTGCTCCGTTTGTGCTCCCTGCCATGTCAAAGATCTACGATGCAATTGCCTCTGCCGGCTTGAAGGACCAAATCAAGGTTCTCTACTTGATATAACCTTTTAACCCTGCTACGGACACACATGTTCAGACACGGATCCAAGCAAACATGTTTGTATTCAGAATCGTTTGATGCACGTAAATCCCACACGATGCATGCGGAACATAGACAAACGGTTCTGAATCCATATATGTCCGGACATGTGTATCCAAAATATTTTTCGATTTTATCCTCACATTTTTCTTAATTGCTCTAATTGCCAATCGATTTTCGTGATCCTCTGTACGTATATGACTCTAACCTATTCAGTGTCTAAATTCCCAACAGGTTTCCACTGCAACATACTCGGCGCTCGTAAGCAACCCGTTCCCTCCTTCTGAGGGCTCTTTCGATGGTGCCTCGGGGTCATTCATGGGACCCATCATCAACTTCCTAAAGGACACCAACAACCCGCTACTCTTCAACATATACCCCTACTTCAGCCGTACTGGTGATCCCCAAAACGTGCCTCTACCATATGCCCTTTTCACAGAAACAGAAGGTTTCCCACAAGACGGCCAGAATCAATACAGGAACCTTTTCGATGCCATGTTGGATGCCGCCTACTCTGCTGTAGAGAAGGCGGGCGGACCCAACGTGGAAATCGTGGTGTCAGAGAGCGGATGGCCGTCTGCAGGCGGCGGCAATGATGCTTCAGTGGAGAATGCAGGGACTTATTATAGTAACCTTATCAATCATGTGAAAGGAGGGAGTGGGACTCCAAAGAGGCCTGGCAAGGCTATTGAGACTTATTTGTTTGCCATGTTTGATGAGAATCAGAAGACTGGCCTCGAGAGTGAGAAGCATTTTGGGCTCTTCTCACCCAACCAGCAGCCCAAATACCAGCTTTCTTTCAACTAAGATATATAGTTGTGACTTGTGAGTTATAGCCAGGCATTAAGAAGAAATACAAGAAAGAATGAGAAATAATGTCAAGGGAAGGATAATTGTATTTTATTAATGAATAATAAACCTAGGCTTCTATGTGCCTACAAAGGAAATAAGAGCTGGAGATTTAATACTTCTTAGCCATCAATGCCATTTTCTTTCCTCTAGAGTCTTGAGATATCAAGCATTACTTTTACTACCTAATAATAATAGTTCTTGTTGTCTATGTTGGGGTGCTGGATTAAATAAAGGAAAAAGGTTATATGTATAAGGTGGTAGATGTTTAGAAGATGAGGGATGAGTGCTGTAGTAAGGGAGACTTTTTGTATTGCTTTCAAATTGTGCTTAGGAAAGATACAATGAAGCTCTATTTATAGAGTTAGTTCCAGCGATTTTGGTTTTCTAGAATAGTCTTCCTAATTACACAAAACTCTTACAACTTCTAGACTTTTCTAGTTTTAACCCATGTGCCTAAATTACAAATATCTTCTATTATTACATTCCACACTATTCTAAATAATTTTTATATTAGATAAGGCATCAAAAGATTACGGGAACACAATGCTACTCTCTTAGGAAAGTGGTGGTGGAGATTTAGTTCTGAAAAGCAATCTCTTTGAGTCAGGCTGATATCGAAAAAATATAATTTAGGGGAACATCTTTGGTGGCCTGCTCTACCATCCTCTTCTTCCAGAGCTTCAATGATTTGGATTGATATATGCTCTGTGTGCTCTGATAACTCTTCCATTGGCAAATCAATTCAAGATGGTCTTAGAATTTCTGTCCAAGCGGGTAATGCTACTAAATTTTGGCATGACATTTGGCTTGAGGATAGGAGTTTGAAAACTCTTTTTCCTAGATTTTTTCTTACTTCTGAGCACCAAGAGGCTTTTGTAAATGAATTAGCCCCATCTTCACCCACAGATGACTGGAATCTTATTTTTAGAAGACGAATTCGCCCTTGGGAGGAAAGTTTGCTGGTCTCTCTTCAAGATAAGTTGAGAAACTTCAACTTAGTTCCTTCAAGAATGGATCATCCACGGTGGGCTTGGAGTTCCAATGGTTGTTACTCTGTAAACTCAGCATACTCTAACTGGGAGCTCAAAACTTTTCAAGTCAAAAACATCCTCAATTCCATCTGGAAAAATCTTGGACTAGCTAGAATTGACGCTTTTGTTTGTCAAGCTGCTCAAGAAAGAATTTGTACAAGATCCATCCTAGTGAGGAGAAATATCATTCGCCTAGACCTTGGTATCTGCCCTCTATGCTCTGCACCTTCAGAGACACTTTCTCATTTGCTCCTCCATTGCAACTTTGCTTGGAATATCTGGTCCGGTATTATGCTTTGGTGGAATATGTCCTAGATCTGTCCCTCAACTATCTTTGGTCTGATTGATTATTGGTTTTCCAATACCTTCCATAACTTGGAAGAAATTTGTTGGAATACCACTCTTTACGCCGTTCTTTGGTCTATTTGGAAAGCAAGAAATGACCTTGTCTTCAAAAACTCAATTCCAGATGCTTAAGAAGTGATTGACCTGATCAAACTGAGAGTGGCTCTTTGGGTAAAACGAAGATGCAATCTTGCAGCCTATTCCGTTGAAGATTTCAGGAGCCATCTGGATGGAATTAGAAAGCATAAAATCTGAATTGTCATATCTTTTTTTGTAATCTTTTCCAACTATTCGTTGGTTTTTCTCCTTTTTCGGATTGGTGGCTTGCATATGATTGGATTGGGTTTTCCCTCTCAATGATGCTTGTCCTTTCCTTCTCGATGTACCCATTATCGAGTTTCTAATAAAAAAAATTTGACTATCAAAAAAAACTAAGTTATCTCGCTGAATGTCGCTGCGCACGCTTGTCACTTTCTAATTTGGGCAGTGTCTGACAGACTTTCTTTCCTCGTGACAAATATGGTTTGTTCAACTAAATACCGTTGTCCGATGAACTTGACTTTTTGCAGGGACGTTAAATACATCAAGACTTACAAAGTAAATTGCTCGAATCGTCAAGTGAACCCGTGCTCGGTTCCATTTTGCGTCACATGGGGAATCATCACATGAGATAAACTAACTTCGAGTCATGAGAGAGAATCATTCTTGGGTAATGTGAGTTTAGTAAGTTGTAAATTCAAAACATCGCGAAAAGTACATTATAATGACGGGAAAGTTAGCAATACACATCCCTTAAAAATGTGTACCATATGCACCTATTTTATAGTTCATTCATAACATTTTAGCGTATTTCGTAGCTTTTGTCCTAAAATTCTTAACTTTTTAGCAGTACGATTCGTAACATTTTCATTATGATTTATAACATTTTTGGTGTATCTCGTAACTTTTATACGATTCGTAACTTTTTAGCAATACGATTCGTCACATTTTCTCTATAATTCATAACATTTTGAGGGGTGCATATGATACACAATCAAATAAGGGGTGTGTATTGTAGTCTTTCCCTATGATTGACTTATAAGTTATAAGAAATGCTATAAACTTTCATACAAAATGATATGCATAGTTTGCAGTTGATTTATTATAAACTGAATTAAACATCGATCCACTATATATGCTATATATTATTAATCACGTCCATTTATAGCAACATTTTGTTACGGGACCAGGCGTCTAGGCCACTACTAAATATAGCGCATATGTTCAGAAAAATATTTATGATATGCTTATTGAAAAAAAATATTTGGGCGCCTCAGTGTGGTCAATCAAAAAAAATTCATTGTAATCTAAACCGTTCAACTTTATGGAGGATACTAGACAACAAGATCTACTATTAGGTAGAAAAAGTAATGCTTGATATCTCAAGACTCCAGAGCAAAGAACATGGCAAGGAGTATTAAATCTCCATCGATCTCTTATTTCCTTTGTTGGCACATAGAAGCCTAAATTTATTATTCATTAATAAAAATACAATTATCCTTCCCCTGACATTATTTCGTATTCTTCCCCGTATTTCTTCCTAATGCCTGGCTATAACTCACAACTATGTATCTTAATTAGTTGAAAGAAAGCTGGTATTTGGGCTGCTTGTTGGGTGAGAAAACCCCAAAATGCTTCTCATTCTCTGCTCCAGTCTTCTCATTCTCATCAAACAAGGCAAACAAATAAGTCTCAATAGCCTTCCCAGGCCTCTTGGGAGTCCCATTCCCTCCTTTCACATGATTGATAAGGTTCCTATAATAAGTCCCTGCATTCTCCACGGAAGCATCATTGCCGCCCGCAGACGGCCATCCGCTCTCTGACACCACGATTTCCACGTTGGGTCCGCCCGCCTTCTCTACAGCAGAGTAGGCGGCGTCCAACATGGCATCGAAAAGGTTCCTGTATTGATTCTGACCGTCTTGCGGGAAACCATCCGTTGCTGTGAAAAGGGCATACGGTAGAGGCACGTTTTGGGGATCACCGGTGTGGGCAAAGTAGGGGTATATGTTGAAGAGCAACGGGTTGTTGGTGTTCTTTAGGAAGTTGATGATCGGTCCCATGAATGTCCCTGAGGCGCCATTGAAAGAGCCCTCAGAAGGAGGGTACGAGTTGCTTACAAGCGCCGAGTATGTTGCAGTGGAAACCTGTTAGGGAATTTTAGACAATGAATAGGTTAGAGTCATACATACAAAGGATCACAAAAATAATCGAACGATTCTGAACACATGCATTTTTGTTTGGATCCCCGTCTGAACATGTGTGTCATTAGCATGGTACTCAAAAGGTTATATCAAGTAGAGAACCTTGATTTGGTCCTTCAAGCCAGCGGAGGCAATTGCATCGTAGATCTTCGACATGGCAGGGAGCACAAACGAAACAAAGCGAGCCGCATCGTTGTTGGGATCGACCTCATTCCCAACAACAATGATCCGAAACTTGACGTCCGAGTTATAGTTCAGGACATTGTCTTGGACCCACTTTCTTGCAACGGCACCATCGTCGTTAGCGAGACCCTCGAGATCGCTGTTGGGGACATCAATTACGAGCTCGATGCCGGATCCCCGGACGGCTTGGAGAGCTTCTGGGTTCGGATCGTAGATTCTCATCCTTCGAATGCCATTGGAGTTGTAGAGTTGAACTACTTCTTGACTGGGCGGTAGATCGTTGCCTAGTCTTCCATTGCACACTCCTACTTGTGCATCTGCATGAATTCGACTTCATTTAGCCAATATGTGGTGGGTTTAACAATTGGGAAAAATCTATTTCCAGTAGATTTAAGTGCACAGATCCGGATACATGTATATTGTACAGGTTGTTTATTGATCTCTACACATAAATCTGTGTACCGAGCATTGCTCTGTGTATAAACCGGAGAAATCAAACAATGATACGTAAATCCATCAAGATCAAATTCGATAATGGTTCAAAATGAATTGGGCTCTTAGTGCACATCAAAAAATATTGCACCTCAGATTGTACCTTTTCAGCTCTCTGCTTTTCACTTTCAAAAAAACAAAAAACAAAAAAGCTCTCTTCTTTTATTTTGATTTCACTGAGTTAATTTGGGCCTCATGCATGTTTTATAATATTTTCACTTTGCTCATTGAATTTGGTTTTGAACTATATTTTTTTGGGCCTCCTTTACTACAAAAGAAAGTAGATAACTACAAGCCTTTTTACATATAAAATTAAAATTAAAATAAAAATTTAGTGGTGGCGGCTCTATATAATTTGGAGAATTTTTTTTTTTGATATACTAATAGTATTCTTTGAAATCATTGTGGTGGCGATAGCATTCTTTGAAATTGTTGTGGTGGCAACCGCCGCCACTAATCCCTCCTGGCTCCATCCTTGGTCGATCTGGCCCAGATATTGTTCCGGTTACACACACACAAAAAATAAATCTGAAGAGTCTTTGATCAATTAATGTTGAACACGGTCATCACATTTACGCACCACATTTAGAAGTTAGCTAGGACGGCCTAATTAATATGACACCACCTATGGGGCCCATGATCAGTTAATATATTAGGTCATGTATGTGACAATATCACATAATATACGAAATTTTGCCAACGCTCACTGATGTATAAACTATGAAAAAAAAAATAATAATAATAATAAAATAAAACTAAGTATCATGCATCCAAGAAATTAAACTTAGTATCAAGGCTGGCGAAGTGATCGAGTAATGTATATTATGGCAAGTAGAGTCACTTGACCCTAGTGGTGGAACCAGAAATCAAAGTTAGTGGAGCCACCTCTAACGTTATGGTTCCAGTACCGCACCAATTTAACAAAAAAGAAATTATAATAAGCAATGACAAAAGAATAATAAAACAGTTGTGCTAAAAATAATATAAAAGCTAACTTATTTACTGAGAAAGTTAATAACATAAACTATCAAAACTAATCAATTGCTTGAATTGTTTTAGTGGATCAAGTCTAAGAGCAATTCAATACAATAATAAAAATGTCAATATTTAGCAATCTTGATCTGATTAGAAAGAAAATGATTTTTTTTTCAAATTTTATTCCTAAACCGCCAAATTTGTTTTGCATTATGGGTACTATCCACAAAGAAAAAGAAATATATAAGACTATTGTCAAACATCCATTTAGAATGTACGAACGAATATATATTTATGCATGTCTCTTTTTAAATGAGCACACACCCCAGAGAGAGAGAGAGAGAGAGAGAGAGAGAGAGAGAGAGAGAGAGAGAGAGCTGTTATGTGGAGATTAGGAAGAAATAGCACGAGTAGCAAAAGAGAAGGGAGAAAAGGTTTGCAGAACATACTTGCATGAAAAACAGCCATTTAGATCGAAGAGCAGGAAACAAACAAAGCTTGGTATGGAAGTTATGTAAAAGCAATATAATGTTACCTCCTTTTTATAGAGGCAAATTAAGCATTCAAGCACCAAGCAAACTCTTCCCCCCGTCAAGTACTCCATAGCTTACTTTTCCTTAATTTGTTCTTTGAACTATCACTATTAGATTTGAATTACAAAGCACCAAGCAAACTCTTCTTCCCCACCCCCGTGACCATAGTTTACTTTTCCTTAGCTCGATTTTGAACTATATTACTATTAGGATTTGAATTAGTCCCTGGGATTTCTTTATATCTTGCAGAAAAGAGAGTAATACTATATGCTAATTAATTGGGGTTGATAGACAAACCAAGCTACTTCACTTCGTGTTTGCTAGCTCGTTGAAAGTTCTAGTTCAAGATTTTGTTTGTTTCATTAACGAACAAAGCTTGATCATTTTTTTAAGCTCGTGAAGCTTTCCAAACTAAGTTTGAACAAGCCACTGCTCGGCTCGTATAACTTGTGGTAATATTTAAAAAATTCATTGTACTCGGGATCTGTTCATTCAAAAGTTCATTCGAGATCGGCTTGCTGAATATATAAATCGAGACCGAACACATTTTTTAAGATTGTTAAGTGTTTGAAACCAAACTTAAATAGTCAGTGCTCCGCTCATACAGCATATTTATCCGTCCAATTTTTTGTGCTTACAAAGGATGTAGTTGAGCAGAAGCCATTCCTTTCAGACAAATCACATACATGCTCGTCTTCCATGAACATGCCACAGTCCAGTTTCTGTAATCCATGAAAATAACCTACACAAAAGGTAAATACAGTTTCGATTGGTGCCGTGTGTTGGATACAAGGCTATGCACTATAACATTATTAATGTCAAATTTTTTTTAATTACTCCGCGCTAGCTAGCTTACGTTCAACTCATCGACCATCCTGAACGACTAAAACCGTGAATATGATTTCTACATATTATAATTTTTTACGTACACGCGTAAAGATCAATATGGTTTCCCCCCTATTTTATACGGCAGAGTTTAGTTCCATGTCCTAGTTTGCCACCATTATAGGGTGGCCCATTTGCTTGTAGTTTTCTTAAAATTTCTTTGTCTGCATTAATACTACTTGTTTAATTTCCCAGGACATAAGAGAAGTCTTCATTGTATTTGACACCAAACAAGACTCCAATTAAACCCATTCTGTACCTAGTCGATCTAGTCAGGTCTAGACTTTGAAACGATCGACGTGGTCCATAACTGTACCGCTACCACTTATTGATTTTTTCCTTTTTCTTTTTTGTGATTTATTGATGACCGACGTGGTTCATAACCCTAGACCCAAGCTTGACCACCATTACCAACCAACACTTCACTCCACCGCGTTTTCCACCTTCAACTACCAGGACAACCACCTTTTCATGCCATGTTTGGTACCCATTAAATGGGCAAGAAATAAATGATTTTTTAATTTTTGTAGGGCCCTTTACGGGTGCTACAAAGATAATTCAAATTACATGTTATTCCTAAAATATTTTCTTATGAGTTCCTGAAAAAAAAATTAGCTCAATCCGATATCGATAAGGGCTGTTTTAGACTTCGTAGGGCGCCCTATGAATTCTGAAATAACCCTTACCGATATCAAATTGAGCTAATTTTTTTAAGAACCCATAAAAAATATTTTAATTAGAATAATTTGAGGTTTGAATCATCTTTGTAGCACCTGTAATAGGTCCAAAAAAAATTTAAAAAAAAACCCATTAATTTGTTGCCCATTTAATGGGTGCCAAACATGGCATAAAAGGGTGGAGTTTCTTGCACCAAAATAGTGTCATTTTTTGGGAACAGCACACCGGCCGACCTTTGTGGTTAATTAGCAGGATCTCGTAGTCCAAAATCTTCTTACCTAGCTAATAACTTGATTCCAATAACTTATCTTTTGGGTTGGGTTCAAAATTTCTTCATGGTATTAGAGTCTTTCTAATTCCACCACATACGTTTAAGACATGGGGTACCTCCGGAAGGGAGGGTATTTTTGTAAATTTTCAAGACTTTTACTGCTTAGGGAACATTTGAGGGTATTTTGGTCATTTTTCATATCTTGTTAAAAAGAGTTTCCCTCATCTTGGGATTATATAGTACCCCACATATAGGGACAAAGTCAATTCTAGGGCTATTAATCCCGATAGTCATTTCGGGAACCAAACATGGGATAACGTACAGCATAAACGCAACTGTTGATCAGCAAATTTGGAACCCATCAAATCTGTTCTCTTTATCTTTATTTATTAATTTTTATTTATTTATTTATTTATTTATTTTATTTTATTTTATTTGGGGCGGGGGGGGGGGGGGGGGGGTGGTTGTGTGTGTGCGCGCTAAAAAAGATGTTCTCTCTACCTACTTCATGTAAAAAGCTATATGCTATCTGATTGTGAAAAAGGGTTTTAGCCTTCCAAAAAAGGTGAACAACTTTGCAAGGTCAATGTATTCTGGAAAGAAGAATTCATTTTATTGTGATCTTGGGAATACCATTCAATTCTTTGATAGAATCTGCGTCGTTCTGATTCGTCGGGAAAATAAATTCTTTGATAGCAATTAAAGCTTCTATTTCTTACATAAGCGGTCAAACCAGTGACATTCATGGTCGATACAAAATTTTAAAAAAAATAAAAATAAAAATAAAAAACACTTCTTGCTTTCAAGTTACTCATATGAACTTAGTTTCTAGATGTACATAGTACTAGCTCATACTAAAAATGTTACATTACGGAAATTTCAAAGCGATTCAAATAGTGCCTAAAAAGATATAAGAGCAATTTCCTCTCGTATTTTCTTGCTGGCATATGCCCCGAAGTCATCCAGCTTCAAGGGATGGTAGGAAACAAAATCTGTCTAGCGATTCAAATGTAATTTTTTTTTTCGGTCTTTATCTCCGTCTACTGATTCTTTTTTTTTTTCTCGGCGTAAGCCAACATTGTTATATTTAGTTAGTGAAGCTTGACACCCTTGTCAAATATTGCATGAGAGTACACGCATGGTCTACAATCCGTGACGGATTTTACTGCAGTTTTCTGCGCAATGTCTATTAGAATTTAGAAAGGTCTAGGCAGTACTACCAAGATTAATGTAAACCATCAATTCTAGACGAAGGTAGATGTGGGGAACTAGTCCAAATCTCTCTCTCTCTCTCAACTGAGACCAATCAGCCAGACAAAGAGCGACCCACAAAAACTTCGTGGCATATTCTTTCACAAGACTAAGTATAGGCCGCTAGGTGTAGTGCATTACTGCGAGACTTTGGCTTCCCACCCTTGACTTCCACACCTTTAAAATGTTACCATTTTCTGGCCACCAAATTAATAGTACAAACAAACTATTAGTTGTACGTGACTACAAACCCAAAGACGTATCCCACATGTTATTCTTTGTTTTGGATCTGCACTTCCATTGAAAAGTAAAAGAGCACGTTCACAATAGATGTCGTAGCGGAATTTTGGCGACATCTTGAAAGTTCGGCCATTTAATTTGTTTGCCCATGACTTTTTTTTTTAATCAAGTTTGTTCATGACTTTGATTATATGCTTTTGAACAAGAAACGATCAAACAACTTCAAAAGTTGTTTAAAAGGATTTCCTATAAATATCCAAACTTAATGAAATATCCGATTGAGGCGTTTCAAATTGGCTACAAGTTTACGCAAAATAATAATTCTTCAATTTTGATGTTTACTAGGTCAAAAACGGGTCGGAAAGCAGTTTTATATATTCTGTGTATTACTCCTTCCAAATTTTCCTTTTGGTTTGGAGTTTCCTAGTTTGCTTGGGAGTTGTTAAATGTATAAAAATGAGTTTTTACGTCAGAGTTAATTAGTAGTGGATAAATAAAGAGGGAGAAGATTTGAAGAGTCATCCCATTGTGAGAGGCTGAACTGATCTATAGGATAAATGTTCTTAGTGTTCTTAATTAATTCCATAATTTCTAGGCTTTTATTCAAATCTTGATTCCATGGTAAGGATTCTTTTCATTATCTAAATTGGGTTCATATTTTCTATCTATCTTGTGTTTGTATTCTAGATTTCAAATATAGTCATGCAATGGTTTTCTTAGTTTGTGATTCAGGGTGATTATGATAGATTATGCTAGGAGAGACTAGCTAGTAATTCCTACGAGACGATTCGTGCAAAGCTTAAGATAGTCTATGCCGATTAACGATTCGCAATAATCTCCTCTGCGATTATTGATAGGAATTGCAAGCCCTAGCATTAATCGTAATTGATATACATAGTAAACCTCTTTGCTCACACTCTCCTACGCTCTTCATACAATGGATTCTAGCTCTGTTGCCTCGTTATCAAAGATTTGGGTTTGTCCGGGAAAGCGGGACAGTCCCTCTTCCATACTATTTGACTAGGCAGTCGCCCTTAGTCACATGTCAATTGATCATTCTTAACTCAAAGCATTCCAAACAATCAACTATATCATAACGTCAACTAATAATTAAATACACACATTTCCCTAGTATATATGTCGCAATACCCTAAGGAACGTACCAATCCATAGCAACTCTATGACATACTTGTAGACACCTTCCTGAAGCGGGGCATCAACATACAGATTGATCGTTGTTGTTTGATTGGTTGTTTACTTCATAAACCAAGATCGTGGACATTCCCATGGCTAGGAACATCGCCACACGATAGTGGTTATCATCAAAATAGAGTCGCCACCTAGTTTATAAAAACTAGGAAAAACAAAGAGAGATTCTGGATACGGGAGCCAAAGGTACAATGAGAAGAAGGTGTTAGGCACCCCTCTCTGCCCAGTCGTGAGACTGGCCCGTAGTTGTTCGACATATGATTAAAACATACTTTATTTAATTCTAAACACATAGTCTGTTTAATTAACCTTTAAACAGTTAATGGTGAGCCGAGACGATAAGTAAAACATGCATCAGAAAGCAGAATAAAATAAATCTGTCCCAGGGAGATTGTCACACCCCAAAATGGTAAGTGACCGGCCGTGAACCATGAGACTAACCCATGGTAAGTCCCCGAGATGCCGCTAGAGTCCTTGCCTAAATCCCCAACTAGCCTGAAAAAGAAATTGGAATAAATCCATCAGCTGACGAGCTCAGTGAATAACAAGTATGTATATTAAATAAAGTTGAAAGCGGAGATAAAAATAATTTTCCATTAAACATAATTTGGCATACGAGGTGTCCAGCAGAATAATAAATTAATCAATGAAGCATTTAACCAATAAATAT
>JAOTQK010000001.1:19284305-19296996 GCA_025642025.1 Rhododendron ferrugineum
CCCTTTCCCCCCCCCCCCCCCCCCCCCCCCCCCCCCCCCTCCTCTTCTTTTTTGTGATACGTAGAACGCGAAAGCTTCATAAAGAGGACGTGCAAGTATGCATGTGCTTGCTGGGAGGTCTAACATTTATGCGTTTGCATGGATCATAATTCATGCCATTCCCAAAAGGGAGGCAAAGCTTTGAGTTTAAGAGGGGATATAGGTGCGGTTGATTTATTTACATGAAAAATTAGTCAAATGTATTTCTGTCAGCCATTAGGGTTGGCTTGTTTTGACGAAGATTTTTGGAGCAGATTTGTCTGATATCTCGGGCCAAAAACTTGATGAACTGAAAGCGCTATGTGAAGTTGATGTAGTTCCCTACTCGTTGACGCTCGGATATTCCTACTGGGGTACAGGTCAGTTGCAATGGTTCCAAAGTAGGTTGTAGTTCTCTTTTCCTTAATTTCTGTCAAATGTTTAAGTGTTGCCTAAATTAACGACTGACCAAAGCTTCAGCAGTTGTCGTAATGGATTCCAGCTAATCGTTTTTTGATGTATTGTTTTCCAACCGACATTTCCTTTTGTGATCGGCAGCCCAATCAAGATACCATAACCAAGAGTCGTTCTGTTTTTCTGCCTTGATCTTTGCATAATGGCCAGACCTTAATCAGTGCTTTTTTAACCCCATCAAAGAATCGACAGACTTGCCAATTGTCCAGCAACAACAATGTTTTCCTGGCAGGGCTAGCTCAAGACTTTCAGGGGCCTGAAGCAAACTCCTATGATGGGGCCTTTATATATTTTCCACAAAAAAAAAAAAGCGATCTAACAAATATATCCAAGACAGAAATCTAATTGTTGTCTAATACAATCCCCAAGCAAAAAAAGCTAAACTTGAAGAAGCATCCAACTGAGAAAATTATGATCATTTTTTCAATGAATGTGAAGCAGATAGAGTTAGAGACCCTACGAGAGCTAGTTTAGGAATTAGTTGAAGTCCCTTGCAGGCAGCACGTTAAAACGATGAATACTATTTTGACTCCCTCACGAAAAGAAAAAAAGTAATGAGGGTATTAGTATTTGTTTCCTATCCCACATCATCTGTGGAAGAAACAAAAGACTCCATAGAGGCTATAAATTCCCAAATAGTTCAGGCTTTGGAAAATTATTAATAAGTTGAGTTCTCTCCCAAAATTTAGGGGCCCTATTTTGGGCTACAAATTGGGGGCCGGAAGCTGTTGCTTCCCTGGCTTATCCCATGAGCCGGTGCTGTTTCCTGCCATGACCAATAACAAATGCTAGAGGCCTCCAATAAAAAGCTTTCTTCTGTTGCTCCCCCTTTTAGCGTGCATTCTGCTTCCCTGGCTGGCTGGCTCCTCCTGTGGGAAGACAAATAAGCCTAATGTGTTCCAATGATTCCCATCATTTTGGATTCTGGAAGTTGCCATATCTGATATTTCAGTGAATGTTGGATTATATGACCGCAACTACCTCATGTTATATTTTGTATTTTCTCAAGTCATGATACCTGATTTGGATTCAGTTTTTTTACCTTTACATTGCCTTATGGCTGACTTGTCATCTGTTATTGAATTACAGACCATGTGTTGAAGCAGATTCTTCCGCCTGGAGTTGAGGTACCTTCATCTTTTGAGACAATAGTTAAGTACCCTAATTATGTTGTTCCTTTTGTTTTACTTGTTTTTCCATTTTTGTTGCACCGCTCTTAAGGACTTTTCTTAAAGCATTGCCTTTCTTTGTACCTTGCCACATACCTACCACTTACAACTTCCTTCACTTTCCTTGTATTTTGGGATTCCAGGTTTTTAGTTTGACATTGGGAACACATACCAATGATCAATGAACTAACATCATTTCCTAATGATACAGGTCATATTGCCCATCTGAATATCTCAGATGAACTGCTTCCTTTCAAGGATGTTATTGCCAAGGTTATCTATGATGTACGTCTTACTCTGTTAGCTTTGGTGCATATCTTGGTTTTCTGTAAACCTATTTAATGATTATGCATGGAGTCCTAGCTGCCATTTTTGAGATTGAAAGTCTGAGATATGTAATTGCTTACCAATGTCATTTTGTTTTTCATTTCTAGTTCCGGAAGTTATCTTCAAGTTGATGTTGCATTTCATCTCTAAATTTTGTTCGTCGTGGTTGCATCTTCTCTCCCTTCCTTTTTTGTTTATTCTAGTAATTAGTTTTGAGGTAGACATCCACACGTTCTTATTTCAACTGAGGTTAGCAATGCTCTTATTGCTTGGATTATTCTTTATGTCAAAACTGAAAAGTCTAAATTTATGTTTAACCATGAGCCTTGGCCACTTCTACTGATGCTGTTTTTCCTCATTTTGGTCTTCCATAGAGTTTCCATGTTTGAGTACAATACTTGAACACTCTAACTCCTAGAGAGATACAAATGAGGCCCTCTTTGCTTCATACCTCTATTAGTTTTGACCTTGTTTTTCCATTCTTAAACTTTATTTCTCCTTTCATGTGGTTAGTTGAGGGCTGTGAGAGACATTAGAATTCGATATTTAACAATAGTTCAACTAAAATAGGCGGGGCGATAAAAGGTTAGCTGGGGGTTGCAGAATATCAAGAACAGTGTTAACTCACAGTCTCTCTATTTTTATACAAATTGTTGGAGTTGGATGAAATTTCCCTCATTGTGTTTCCAAATTTGTATCTTCCTTATTTCATCTTTCATTATTTTATCTCTAGTGCTTTTTCTGTTTTCCAGAAGAATTATCCCAGGATCAAAACAGTGGTCAATAAAGTTGGAACTATCACCAATGAGTTTCGTGTGCCAAAGTTTGAGGTCCTGATGGGAACAGATGACATGGTTACTGAAGTGAAGCAGTATGGTGCAAAATTCAAACTTGACTACAGCTTGGTCTATTGGAATTCGAGATTGGAACATGAACATATAAGGCTGGTTTCTCAGTTTCAAGCACGGGAGACCATTTGTGACATGTTTTCTGGTATTGGTCCATTTGCTATTCCAGCTGCACAGAAAGGATGTCTGGTGTATGCAAATGATTTAAATCCAGATAGCATTTGTTATTTGAGGATAAATGCAGAAATTAACAAGGTCAATGATCTAGTCTGTGGATACAATATGGATGCTAGGAAATTCATATGTCAATTGATGACGGCGCCTGCTTGTGAGATTGATAAGATGTCTGATGGTCCCGTTCTTGAAGCTCAGCAGAGATGCAGCATACAGGCCAAAGGAGAAACGTCTCAAGACATGAAGTTGGCAGGTAGTACGGTTGACTAGTAAAAATCTGTTCCTGTAAACATGATAGTGGCCACTACTTGTTGAGGGAAATGCTGCAATAGGACTAACAATCAATAAATGGAAACAAGAGAAAATGAAGTTATATTGTGTAGTTCCTTACTTCCTTGGACTTATCCCCACATCTTCATTCATATTCTACATATGTTTACATCTACTTATTTTATACTTTGATGCAAAGAACAACGAAGTATGACCATCGCTTGCAATCTTCCACTTGGTGGATGCTGTTTATTAGGGGCTTATTCATCAGGATATCAATGATTTTCGTGTAACCACATTATTTAGTTTGTGCAACAATTGCCGTGCCATATAGTGATTGGTACAGTGGGTCCCACTTGAATTTTGGTTTCCCTTCAGGTGAAGTGGAAGAAGTACAAGGTAACAAGTCGACCAACAGGGAGGGTGTTGATCGGTCATGTATGAGTCAAGATGCAAGTGTTGCTGCAATTAAACGACCTTCTGGAAGTCAAGAAGGTATGGTGGGGTCACCACGAGGCATCATGGCAAGTAGTGTGTAATTACAATCGCCCTTGGTTGAGCTAGCTATGACCTTTGCATCTATTGTTTCTTTTTCAGAACTTTTAAGTGTTCATTGTTTGGTATTTTTCAGATGATAGGTTAAAACAATGTGCATGTAAGCGAATGAGAGGCTCAGAGTCATTCCACCCCAAGCCCTGGGAGCATGTTGACCACGTGATAATGAATTTACCTGCTTCCGCTCTGCAATTTCTTGGTAAATGGTCTTCCTTCTCTCTATGCTATCTATTCTCCATTTTATAGTTCCAGGATTGCTAATGCTTTGAGGTTGATAAGATCTTGTTGAACTATCAGGGTGAAATTTTTCCTAGAAGACAGAAGACTTGAAAATCTTGTTCTATTTGTGAGAATAGATTAACCAATTCAAATAATTCTCAGGCCCTTTTCTTTTAATGGGTGAACTGAAGTTCCCCATTTTTTTCTTCTCTGTATGTGCATTCTATGTTTCTGATAATATGCTTTATTCATCTATTGGGGGGTCATATGGAGAACAACTCTAATATGGCTTGTAGAATCAAATCTTCATCTATTGGGGGGTCATATGGAGAACAACTCTAATATGGCTTGGAGAATCAAATCTCAGCATTTGCTGAAAGCTTGTTTTGTAGGTTGTCCTCTCAGTATCTAGTTTTCTGATAGCCGCTAATATCATTTCTTTGGTCTCTGTAGAAATTAGGGATTCAGCGAATCGGCATGTCTAGAGTTTTACTTTGCTTAGCCAAAAAGAATTGAAATGATAAGAAATTAAGATTTGTTTGAATTTCTCTTCAGATGCATTTCGGGGCCTTATCCATAGGAGATACTGGAAAGGATTGTTACCTTGGGTTCACTGCTATTGCTTCATGCGGTCAAATGAGACAGAAGAAGTGATAATTTCAGTGAGTATTTTCTGCAGAAATGTGGTTTTTGTTTTCCACCATCTCTTTGATATGTTAATATGTTATTTATGGCTACGTAATTTCTGCGGACATCTTTTGGATGCCAAACTTCTTGCGGGCTTTATACGAGTATATCGTAGGGGCTGATAGGTGATATAGTTTCTCTAGGTGAGTTCCAGGCTAGAACTTCCGAGTCCGTACATTTATCTGAGATTGGTTTCATGAACCCAAATTTTCAGGTGTACTCATTGCATTTTGAAATCACCTGTATAGCCGATTGACCCCGAGTTTCTGCTTAATCCTGGTATTCTGTTTATTAGCTGCACCTTGTTACCTTTTTAAGCTAATGCTGTGCCATGCATAAAAGCCATACTAAAAAAATACTTTGAAAGACTCGCTAGTTTAAAACTTTGAATTTAACAATACCAATTGCCATACTAAGACCAGTGTATGAATGCTGTATATATTGAGAACAAACTCTAACCTCAAGTTCAACTCTGTGTGAACTTGACTGCAATTGCCCCTGGGCATCTGGGTTCGCTTGCTCCCTGCTTTGGTAGAATTCCCATCTAAGTAGACTGCAATTTCCTCAATTATTCACTCTAAGTACTGTTTACTTGGACATTAATACATTGTAACGTCAACTCCGTTGTGAACTGTTTTGCAGGAGGCAGAGAGTGCCTTGAATGCTCGTATACGAGATCCAATATTCCATAGGGTTAGAGATGTTGCTCCAAACAAGGTACAATCTAGTATCAGGACTTTTTTTTTTTCCCTCGACCTTGTAATGCTATTACATGTTTTCCATCCTACATTTACCTCTATCACTCTTGTTTTTTGAAAATCTGCTTGATCATGCAGGCAATGTTCTGTTTAAGCTTTAGGTTGCCAGAGGAAGCATGCTTTGCAGAAGAAGTCACTAAAAGTGTCCATTCTGTTGGCAGGGAGTCAAAAGAAGAACTATAGAATTTGAGTCCTTGGCGTCATGGTTGACCTTACGGTGGGGATTGTGTAATTCTTCTACCTAGCTTAACGCCTAAGCGAGGATTGAAAAGGTAAACGGAAAAGACATAGGAGCGTAGGTTAGAAGAGAAACACTGATCTAATTTATCGTTTAAATTCTCCTTCTCTAGTATTGGACTGGAAGTGTATTCTACCCTCACCAGATGTGTAGTTTTGGACTGGAATTTTGATTGTACTGCTTGATATTAGAATAGTTGCTTAGTTCCGCTTTTGACGTTGCAGATTGCACATTAATCGTGTTTGGAAGTGGATATTTGGTTTTTATGAAGTGGAAGGTTAAAATTGATTTTTTGACAAAGTTGATGGATGACATCATTGTAATCCGTTAGGTTTCTCACGGTGGGTTAACAGATTGGGTTATTTTTTTAACGGAATCATAATGCTAAAGGAGGGGGTTGTAGTGGCTTAGTCAAGAACCCCAGGGGACCGGGAGGTTGGTGTAATTTACCCTACCTAATAGAAAATCATGATTTATTTTTTTGGGCGACTATTCGCAGTTCCGTATTTTTTCTCCTAGCCCACTACATTTCGGTAAATAGTTGTTGAAAATCATACATAACATTTCGGTAAATAGCTATTGAAAATCTCTATTATAAAACAGAAGGGTGTGAGAACAAGTTGTTGGAACGACTTAGATTCATTTGATCTAAATGCTGTAGTGCATCCTCCCACTTCCCGGTTAAGTGTTCATGGTTTTTATCTAAATCATACAACTGCCATCCCCTTCCAAACGGGATGCGTAGTGCTGTAGGCACGGGTTAACACTAGTAAGATTCTATTTCGGTAACTACATGTCGAAAATATGTTCAACCTTCGGTAAACAACTACCGAACATACATTTTCGGTAAATTGTTGTTGAAAAAAAGATTATATTTCGATAATTGGATGTTGAAAATGTATTTCAATTTCGGTAACTAACTGTCGAGTATAGTTGAAAATTTTTAACGGGCTAAGAGAGAAAATATGGGGCTGCGAATAGCCGCCCCCTTATTTTTGTTGTAAACTTACCTTTACCTAATAGAACAAAACAAATAAACATGAAAATTCTGGGGGAGGCAGGATCTTCTGTGCCGAAAATCCATGTCGCTGTACGGGTTTTATGGTCGTTGAATTTAAAACATCTAAAAAAATCACACAATTCAATGACCGAAAAATTTCTCGGCACAGAGGTACAAAAATTTTTAGGACAAAGGAGATCGGACCCCCTCCTGAAATGCATATCCAACTAGGAGTTGCATTACAGCTCTAAACTAACTTTGCCTTTTCTTTGCAACCATGACACTTTTTTTGGTTGTTGATCGGATCCACGACATTGATGACAGTTACAAAAGCTACAGTATAACTTCCACACAAAAAAGGCAAAATTAAAGAAAGAAAGAAAAAGTGCATGAGAATGAAACACGTATATTCATGCTGAAAAGTCTATCTCGAGAGTTGCTCAACTGGTGCTTCGGCCTGGAATCCTGCAGCGGGCATGTACCCAACTGGTGCGGCGGGTCTATCTTGAGAGTTGCTCTTCCTTACCTGGCCACTCCCTTGACCACTCTACCCACCCTCACGAGTGTGATCGATGGGTCCGGCTCCGATGTTTTTGGTTCCTTGCGGCTTTTTTGGTTTTTTTGTTGTATTTTTGTTTTTGTCTGTTGTTTTGGTTTGTAGTTTGTACTTCGGACCGTTAGTGTCTTTTTATTTATTTATATATGTTATGTTTCTGCGTTGATTAAAAAAAAAAAAGAAGAATCTTATCTATCTCCTCTCTCAAAAAGCAAGTCAATGGCTGGTCTCCAATTTTTCTGGGGTCCTCCCACTTATGTAAAGGATTGGATCACCAAGTGGCAGGGGTTTTGAAAATTAAGGGTATAAATCAGCATGCGCAAATCAAAGGAAAATATATTTCACCATCAAAAAGTACACAATTTATGGATATAACTCCGGGCACAATTGTGTCCGGAACCGTTTGATGTGTGTGAAATCACGTGCATCGAACGGCTTTAGACGCAATTCTATCTGAAGTATTGTTTTAAAGTTGTGTTCTTAGTATTGCTCTTTCATCATTGGTTCACATCCAGGGGCGGAGGTAGTGAGAGACAAGGGGAGGCAGCTGATTCCATTGCCTCCCAAATTTTCTTGGCGATAGGTTTAATTTTTATCTCATTTTTACTCATTTGATCCCACTTTAAAATTTATTTTTGCCCCAACTCATGTAAGCGTTTTGTACTTGGGGAAAAGAGGGGTCAAAATAAAATCATCACCCACAAAATCCCCAAACGTCGGTTTCATTCGTTCTTCAGAAGAAGAAAAAAAAAAAAAAACTAGGCTTCCTTTGTTTCTACCTTTCTGAAAAAACTAGTTGGGCACTTTCAAATCAACTAGAGAATTTCATCAGGGATGTGCGTTCTAGTGAGGAGTTTTCAGATTTGAAAGGAATTAGTGACCTTACGCAGAAGATGGTTGAGACCCGAAGAGATATGACATATTCCTTGGTTTATAGGCTTCTTACTTTGGCCCTTATTTTACCGGTTGCTATTGCCACAGTAGAGAGAGCATTTTTCGCTATGAAGATTGTAAAGCGTAGGCTTCGAAATCGTATGTGTGATCAATGGATGCATGATAGTTTTGTTGCGTATGTAGAGAAAGACATTTTTGAAATCATTACAAACGAGGCTATCATCCATCGTTTCCAAAGCATGAAGTCGTCGAGGTCAATTGTGAATCGAAACTACATTTGTTATTAATATATATCTACTTTTTGCTTAACTTGTTAATCTAATTATTTCTTTCAATTATCAACTAAAAAAAGTGAATCATACATGGTTCAAATTTTCAACCCCACTTATTGAAAATTCTGGTTTCGCCTCTGTTCACATCATTTGGTTGGCAAGATTTTAAATGTCAATTGTAAGTTTCATTTCCATCAGAATTAACCCTAGCACTTGATTTCCTTTTCCCCCTATTATCTTACATTGTTATTCTAAATGGAGCAGATAGAAAATACGTGGAAAACTAGAAATACCAAAATGGGAGACGATTGAAATATAGAGACCACTCGTGTAGTATTGTGAAAAGTTAGATGTGGCCTCATGTGGCCTCTGGCCCATCTGATTGTATCCCTTGACTTTCAAGGGGGAGGTCTGGGGTTCAACGTCTGGGTTCGAGTCTATGAAGAGACGTCGAATCCCCTTTAGCTATTAACATACTAACTTTCCACTAACCCCCACTGATGTACTCCATACAATATTGGCAGGAAAAAAATTGTTGTGAGATAAATCACGTAATTAGTAATTACACAAAATTTTCTCCGTTTGTAATTCTAGCAAAAGATGAGTACATTGCAAGTTGCATCCAGTCCAAATAGGCTACAAAAAAGTGGATACTAGCATTTAGGAATTACCATATATATCTACATAATAAGGGAGAACGATTTTTAAATCTTATCTCTCTATAAATCATAAGCATTGATTTGCTCCATAAACCCTACGGCTCTCTCCCTCTCTCTCTCTCTCAAACAATAGTAATTGCACAATTGCTACTAATTAGATTTCACGTTCAAAATTGATATCTTGCTCTCTCCTCCTCCTCTCTCTCTCTCTCTAGCTCCCCGCTCCCAAAGCAGACGCCCCCCCCCCCCCCCCCTGATTTTATTTGAGACTGAACACCCTTTGAGAACGAACACCCCTCTAGATCAGTTTTGGTCACGAATCCAATCAATGACTCCTCCTCCTCTCTCTTTGTCATTTCAATCACGAAGCAAGTCTATTTCAAACGCGCGCTCTCTCTCTCTCTTAAATACACACACTCCCAATGGCAGCCGATTCGAAACCAGATTGACTCCATTTTTTTCCTCAGTTTAAATGGCTATTTCGATTGCAAAGCTCTCACCATTGTCCAAATTGTAACAGGATTGTCTACCTTTGGGTTGAGGTTCCCCCTCCCCCAACCAAAATAATAATAATAATAACCAAACGTTTCATATTCTCTCTGTGTGTGCTATTTTGAAATTTTGAACAACCCCTCGGAGTAACATGAACAGGTTGATACTTTGTTCACGGTTACAGTGTTGATTTGCATGTGTGTTGATTGTTCGATCAGCTTCTTCGGGCACGAGCATGCACTAAAAGAACTCTGTTTGAACCTAATTTAAAAAAAATATTCCCGTATATTTTTAGTTTCATTGACGGGAGTGGTCAATAGTTTCGTAATTCATTTTAGTTGTGTTCAAAAAACGTTGCGTCGTGCCTGAAGGCACGGACAAACCCTAGTAGACTTATTGTCAAGTACTTGTAGATATAAGGACAGACTTAAATTGGATTTCTGGCACAAAATTACATGTTTATGATAAGTACATAACTGAATAACTGCTGCATTAAGAAAGGAATCTTCCATTCTTTTAATTTCCGCACTATCCCCTGTCCAATCCCTTTCCACATTTTTTCACCTCCCTCCTTAGTCCTTAGCTTTCTTCCCCATTCTTTGCCAAAAGCCAAGCATCAAAATTCCGAGAGAGAGAGAGAGATCATTCTTCTTTGTGTATATATACCCACTACAAACAACAAGAAAATTCCCCTTTCCTTCCACCTCCCAACTGTCTCAAATCAATCCTTATTGATTCATTCAACAAAGATTGAATCAAGAAAGATTCAAAGTCACCCCATTGAAATACCCAATAAAGAAAAAGAAATGGTGGACTCAAAATCCCAGTGCAGTTACGATCAATTCCTACTGATTTTTTGGGTCATTTTCTTGACAGAATCAGTAGGGAGTGGGTATGGAGTGGGAGTGAACTGGGGAACCATGGCAACCAACCAGCTGCCCCCGGAGAAGGTGGTGGAGATGATGAAGGCAAATGGGTTTGACAAGGTGAAACTGTTCGAGGCAGATGGGAGGATTATGCAGGCATTGATTGGGAGTGAGATTGAAGTGATGGTGGCAGTGCCTAATTACATGTTGCAGAAGATGAGTGAGGACCCCGGTTTTGCTGCTGCTTGGGTTGAAGCCAATGTCACTAGTTATTCCTACTCTGGTGGTGTCAATATCAAGTAACTATTGAGTAAAAACAAGTTTTTATTTAATCCCAAATCTATATTGCATTTTTATTTACAACTTATTTGTTCAGGCCAACTTACATACACCTTAACTAATCTTGGAAACTCAATCTCACGTCACACTTTTTTTTTATTGGCAATTTACCGTACACTTGTAGGGAGTCTAATTAAAGCCAGAGCAAAGCTATATATGGGTTGATGATTGTTTTACCGGATCCGGGGACGCTACCGAGCGTCCCTTGCCAAGCAAAGAAACGGCACCGTTTGACA
The DNA here is from genome assembly GCA_025642025.1 of Rhododendron ferrugineum. NCBI lineage: Eukaryota > Viridiplantae > Streptophyta > Magnoliopsida > Ericales > Ericaceae > Rhododendron > Rhododendron ferrugineum. The sequence continues at coordinate 19,295,357 of JAOTQK010000001.1, forward strand.
AAGCAAAAGGACGCTGCCTGCTTGCTACTAACCACAGCAGCAAGCAGGCAACGTCCTTTTGCTTTGTCAAACGGTGCTGTTTCTTTGCTTGGCAGGGGACCGGATCCTGTTTTACCCTAATCCATGTTTTCTCTTGTTCCTTAAACCCATTCTTGTCCCATATGTATAGCTAGCTAGTCTATGAGGCTAAATTGACTTTGGGTGGAGTTTTGGTTTCTTTCATATATACAATTGTCTATCTTCTTCCTTCTTTCTTTCTTTACATTAATTCTTTGTTGTTCAGATTTTTATCTGTTGAATTCATGCTTTTCACGCTTCGTTTGATCTTACAAAAATATTTCAACTTTCTCTTTAGGTTTCTGATTCCCGTCGATTTCTTTTTCTTTTTCTTTTTTTTGGGAGTTATTCCTATGTTTTTCATTTTCCCAACTTTTATGCTCATGTAATTTTGATCATCACTTTCTTAGATATGTGCTGTTCATGTACGTACTACGAGTAATAAGTTTTGATAAGTGCCTGATGTATTTTCCAACTTTATGTAAATCTCCTGCATTCCATTTCTGACACATCTATCTAATAAAACAGAAGGGTGTTTGTCCTACGTGGCATCTTTGTCCTATGTGGCACCCATTATACACATGCACACACGTTCACACACGCCGACGCAATTCCAACCGGCGTGCGTAGTGCCGTAGGCACGGGCAAGCACTAGTATGCTTATAGTTTGACTATAGTTTTATCCAGTTTTGGCTAGCTACCTATACTATGGCAGCCGCTTTTATCAAAAGCATAACCTATTATCTGTGGTTTGAGCAGCTTGCCTTTTCCCATATCCAGTGGATTTTTCTATTCTTTTTTTAAGACTGGTCATTTTATTGAAAATAAAAACAAATTTAGGTCTAAAAGCCCTCTAAGGTTGAATGAAAACTGAAAATACCCACAGATCAATAAAATTGTTATTTCTTCTCGTTTCAGACTCGGCATCTATCTCCATTTTGGTTCTGCCCGGCCTTAGTTAATTGATCAGTCATAACTTCAACTTAAATTTAGAAGAGAAAAGACAGAAGAAGGAAACATTTATGTCAAGTATTTCGTTCATCAACGGTCTGTTGAAAGAAAAATAAATTAAACTCTTTATAGTGAGGGACGTCAAATTAATATTGGGATGGATACCATTTGTACTGCATGTAGACCTACAAATGGTACCAATCAAAACCGTTTTGATGAAATGGAGATGGGAAAAAGGCTAAATAAAATACTTTCCCTCATTAAAGCCAAACCAGGCAAGGATGTTTGAACCAATTTACTCGAACAATGAGCTATATAAGATCGACTTCAAACTCCGATCCACAAGTTTTACAATATCCTACAGTTTTTTACAATTTTTACCTTTGGCATACCCTACAGTTTTTTACAATTATATGTTCAAAACATATTTAATTTAAATTCTGAAAATGCAGCCCACTTAAATAGATAATTAACATAATAGAACTGAGATGACTATTTGATAAAAAATAAATAAAACAGATAAAAAAAAACATGTTTTGAATCTCTCTCTCTCTCTCTCTCTCTCTCTCTCTCTCTCTCATCACTTTGTTTTGCAGGTACGTGGCCGTGGGCAACGAACCCTTCCTCAAAAC
>JAOTQK010000001.1:19299945-19313834 GCA_025642025.1 Rhododendron ferrugineum
ACCAACAAGGAAACAAATCTTTTAGGAAGTCAAATACCTTTCTTCGACCATCCCAAATTCAAGGCATATCTCCAACATATAGAACCAACTGCATGTGGGTTTTTAGTTGACCAAAACTCTTATATCTTACAAGAAAGTTAGGAGTTCGAATCTCTTCACTTGCGTGTGCATGTTTCTCCTTTAGATAGCCTTTTCCTTACTTTATTTGTTTCTTATCTAAGATAAGCTTAATTCTTGTATTGATTGAGTTGTTAGACTTTGATATCTTATGGACTCTCACAATTTTTTATAAATTCTATCCGCCATGGGTGGAAATCTCATGGTTTCCACCACCGCCTATAGGCCCCACAAAACCGTTTTTGTTATAATTTGAACAATTCATTTTGTAAGGTAAGTAGAGTAGTATATCCATGAAAGAAATCAGCTTGATTGGATATCGATGTATATCAAAACTTGAATTTTGGTTTACATAAAGAACGGTCATAGATTTTGAAGTTAAACTATCCATGACTGTCTATTTCCTAAATCAAAATTCAATTTTTAATGTACCTATTGATATCCGATCAAGCTCATTTTTTGCATGAATATACTATTCTGCGGGCCTTACAAGATGAATGGTTCAGATTATAACAAAAAATGCCCGGTGGAGCCCGTAACGGGAGTAGATGGAAAGAATTTTATACCGTGAGTTTAGTACTAAGTTGTAATTAAATTCAAAATTTCGCGAAAAGTACATTATGATGACTTATAAGAAATGCTATAAACTTTCATACAGAATGATATGTATAGTTTGTAGTTGATTTATATTATAAACTAAATTAAACATCGATCCATTATATATGCTATAATTAATCACGTCCATTTATAGGGACATTTGGGTACAGGACCAGGCGTCCAGGCCACTATTAAATATAGCGCGTTTGTTCAAAAAAAATATTTGTCATATGCTTATCAAAAAATTATTTCTCGTCTATTCAGGGGGTTTAGGGTGCCTCAATATGGTCAGTCAAAATTTTGTCATTGTAATCTAAACCGTTGAACGGTTTCAAGTTTATGCAGGATACTAGACAACAAGAACTATTATCATTAGGTAGTAAAAGTAATGCTTGATATCTCAAGACTCCAGAGGAAAGAACATGGCATTGATGGCTAAGAAGTATTAAATCTCCATCTCTTATTTCCTTTGTAGGCACATAGAAGCCTAGGTGTATTATTCATTAATAAAATACAATTATTCTTCCCTTGACATTATTTCTCATTCTTTCTTGTATTTCTTCTTAATGCCTGGCTATAACTCACAAGTCACAACCATATATCTTAGTTGAAAGAAATCTGGTATTTGGGCTGCTGGTTGGGTGAAAAGAGCCCAAAATGCTTCTCACTCTCGAGGCCAGTCTTCTGATTCTCATCAAACATGGCAAACAAATAAGTCTCAATAGCCTTCCCAAGCCTCTTTGGAGTCCCACTCCCTCCTTTCACATGATTGATAAGGTTCCTATAATAAGTCCCTGCATTCTCCACCGAAGCATCATTACCACCCGCAGACGGCCATCCGCTCTCTAACACCACGATTTTCACGTTGGGTCCGCCCGCCTTCTCTACAGCAGAGTAGGCGGAGTCCAACATGGCATCGAAAAGGTTCTTGTATTGATTCTGATCGTCTTGTGGGAAACCTTTTGTTGCTGTGAAAAGGGCATATGGTAGAGTCACGTTTGGATCACCAGTGCGGCTGAAGCAAGGGTATATGTTGAAGAGTAGCGGGTTGTTGGTGTTCTTTAGGAAGTTGATGATCGGTCCCATGAAGGACCCCGAGGCGCCATCGAAAGAGCCCTCAGAAGGAGGAGACGGGTTGCTTACGAGCGCCAAGTATGTTGCAGTGGAAACTTGTTGGTAATTTAGACACTGAATAGGTTAGAGTCATATGTATAGAGGATCACAAAAATCGATTAGCAATTAGAGCAATTAAGAAAAATCTGAGGATAAAATTGAAAAATATTTTGGATACACATGTCCGGACATATATGGATTCAAAACCGTTTGTCTATTTTCCGCATGCATCGTGTGGGATTTACGTGCATCAAACGATTCAGAACACATACATGTTTGCTTGGATCAGTGTCTGAACATGAGTTTCCGCATCATGGTCAAAAGGTTATATCAAGTAGAGAACCTTGATTTGGTCCTTCAAGCCAGCAGAGGCAATGGCGTCGTAGATCTTCGACATGGCATCAAGCACAAACGGAACGAAGCGAGCCGTTGCATCGTTGTTGGGATCGACCTCATTCCCAACGGCTATGATCCGAAACTTGACGAACGGGTTATAGTTCAGGACGTTGTCTTGGACCCACTTTGATGCAGCGGCAACGTCGTTAGCGAGACCCTCGAGATCGCTGTTAGGGACATCAAGCACGAGCTCGATGCCGGATCCCCGGAGGGCTTGGAAAGTTTATGGGTTCAGATCGTATATTCTCATCCTTCGAATGCCGTTGGAGTTATAGAGTTGAACCACATCATGACTGGACGGTAGATTGTTGCCTAGTCTTCCGTTGCACACCCCTACTTGTGCATCTGCATGAATTCCACTTCATTTAGCCAATATGTATGGTGGGTTTAATTAACACTTGGGAAAAATCTATTTCCATTTAGGTGCACAGATCCGGATACATGCATAATGTACAGTCTGTTAGTTTATTGATATCTACACATAAATCTGTGTATCGAGCGTTGCTCTGTGTATAAACCGGAGAAATCAAACAATGATACGTAAATCAAGATCAAATTCAATAAAGGTCCAAAATGAATACTTTCAAGATTGGGCTCTTCATGCAAATGTTTTTTTGAACAAAAAAGAAAAAGAAAAATCCAAAAAGAGAACTTAATACGTATTGAACGTATTAGTATTCCAAAAAAGTAATGTACCTCAGATTGTACCTTTCAACTAGCTCTCTGCTTTTCACTTTTTAAAAACAAAAACAAAAAACAAAAATCCCTCTTTTTTTATTTTGATTTCACTGAGTTAATTTGGGCCTCATGCTTGTTTCATAATATGTTCACTTTGCTCATTGAATATCGTTTTGAACTATTTTTGGGCCTACTTTACTTCAAAAGAAAGTAGATAACTAAAGCCTTTTTATATAAAAAAAATAAAAAAATCTAGTGGAGGCGGCGGCTCTGTACAATTTGGATCAGTTAAATTTTTGTTTTTTGATATACTAATAGCATTCTTTGAAATCGTGGTGATGGCGATAGCATTTTTTGAAATCTTTATGGTGGCAATCAACGCCCCACTAGTCCCTCCTAAGACCATCCTTGGTCTGGCCTAGACATTGTTCGGGTTACCAAAAAAAAACTTAAGAGTCTTTCACTAATTAATGTTGAACACGGTCATTAAATTTGTGCTCCACATTTAGAAGTTAGAACTGCCTAATTAATAATAGTAATATGACACCACCTATGGGGGCCCATGATTAGTTGATATAATTAGGTCATGTATGTGAGTGTGACCATATCACATAATATACTAAATTTTGGTGTAACCATAAAACTTAGTATCATTATTATCAAGGCTGGCGAAGCCAAGTAGAGTCACTTGACCCTAGAACGAACCAGAAATCAAAGTTAGTAGGGCCACCGCTAACTAACGTTGATTTAAGGTCGCACTGCACACTTTAACAAAATAAAAATTATAAGCAATGCCAAAAGAAAAATAAAATCATTTGTGGTAAAAAGAATATAAAAGCTAACTTATTTACCAAGAAAGTTAATAACATAAACTATCAAAACTAATCAATTACTTGAATTAATTATTTTAGCGGATCGATCAAGTTCAAGAGCAATTCAATACACAATAATAAAAATGTCAATATCCAGCAATCTATGATCTAATTAGAAAGAAAATGTTTTTTTCCAAATTTGCTTTGCATTATGGGTACTATCCACAAAGAGAAAGAAATATATAAGAATATTATCAAACACCCATTTAGAACGTCATTTAGAATGTACGAACGAATATGTATTTATGCATGTTTTTTTAAATGAGCACACACCCCTGCAAGAGAGAGCCCCTGCAAGAGAGAGAGAGAGAGAGAGAGAGAGAGCTGTTATGTGGAGATTAGGAAGAAATAGGACGAGTAGGAAGAAATAGGACGAGTAGGAAAAGAGAAAGGAGAAAAGGTTTGTCGAACATAGTTGCATGAAAAACAGCCATTTTAGATCGAAGAGGAAACAAACACGGCTTGGTATGGAAGTTATGTAAAAGAAATATAAAAAATGTCACCTCCCTTTTATAGAGGCAAATTAAGCATTCAAGCACCAAGCAAACTCTTCTTCCCCCACGCCCGTCAAGTACTCCATAGTTTACTTTTCCTTAATTAATTTGTTCTTTGAACTATTACTATTAGATTTGAATTAGTCCCTAGAGAAAAGAGAGTAATACTGTGCTAATTAAGTTCGGTTGATACATAGACAAACCAAGCTACTTAACTTCGTGTTTGCTAGCTCGTTGAAAGCTCTGGTTCAAGATTTCGTTTGTTTCATTAACGAAACAAAGCTTGAATATCATTTTTTGAAACTCGTGAAGCTTTCAAACCAAGTTTGAACAAGCCAGTGTATTGTCTACTTCTGAAACAATATTGTTGTGGTGTGCACTTATTGTTTCTATTTCTGCTTGGGTTGGCTCCTGGCTAGCCCTCTTTCTTCTTCTTTTCTTCTTTTTCCCTTAGGATCTTGGATGACATATGATTGATCGGGAGCTTATGTGCCAACCTGGTTGGGATGTCTGCTTCGGATTGTGATGCTAGTTATCCTTATTTTCTTCAGACTTTGTAATCCTTTTTCAAAGATTAGTAAAATTTATTTGCCGTTCAAAAAAGCAAATTTTTTTTGAACAAGTCACTGCTCGGCTCGTGAGTGTTTTTTTACTCCCAATTTGAACAAATCACTACTCGGCTAATATAACTTGTAGTAATATTTAAAAAAATTATTGTAGTCAGGATCTGTTCGTTCAAAAGTTCATTTGAAATCAGCTTGCCAAATAAATAAATCAAGATCAAACACATTTTTCAAGATTGTTAAGTTTTGAAACCAAACTTAAATAATCAGTGCTCCGCTCATTCAGCTCATTTATCGGTCCAATTTTTGTGCTTACAAATGATGTGGTTGAGAGCAGAGGCCATTCATTTTAGCCAAATCACATATATGCTCGTCTCCCATGAACATGAAAATAACAACCACAAAAAGTAAAGACAATTTTGTTTAGTGCTGTGCGTAGGATACAAGGCTATGCACTATAACATTAATGTCAATTTTCTTTATAACTCCGGACTAGCTTAAGCTAAACTCGATGTGGACTCCCGCGCCCAAGGCGCGCTCGAAGAGTCGCCACCCGGATTTTTGAGATGGATGATCCGAGAAACCGAGAGCTCGTTTGGAAGAGGCTTTTGGTCAAGCAAAAATGTTGAGATTTCGGGTTCGGGAGTCACGTTACGAATGGGGAATGTTTCTCTTTAAAAAGCACCCCATCCGCCTGGTAAGACCGGTCTCTACTAGGCATTTTCAAGAAGGGAAAATTTTAAATATCTTTCAGAAAATCAAGCTCTTTAATAAAGCAAGCAAGGGGCACAGGAGATATATCACATTGGTGTGCGCGTGGTGCTCACTATACAGAGATGATAAAGATGATGCAGTACTGAAGGAAAGAGACAGTTACTCATCAAACTGTTTGGACCACGGCCATCTCCCACACGGCATACTGTAATGCTGCGCACGGCCTCACAATATGTCGTGCGGGGTACTGATAGGCGCACAAATATTCACATAAGCGCCCTCTAATTTATATTTGCTAAGTCTTTTTAATATTGTTACTCGAAATTTAATGCTTAATTGTTATGTTGTAGGTATTTGAAGAGTTTGATAAAAAAATATGCAAAGTGGAAATATTAAACGGTATTCAACGTTGGGCCGTTCGAATTCAATCAAGTGAAAGGTCTGGACTACAATTGGAGTAATGATTCGCAAGTGAAATTGGCAGAGGATAGTTTCGGTGAAAATAAAGAATTGGACTTATGTCTATTAGATGGACCCTGTGGTTCAAAATTGGTTTGACCGAAGGGTGGGCCACCAAGGGAAAAAAGAAAGTCGGTTTGGAATAAAAGAAAAAAAGAAGAAAAGAAGTAATATAGGGTTTGGGTTTTAACTTTTTAAAGTCGGCACCTCATTCATGGAAAAGAATTGTTTTTCGGTAGCACGATTCCCACGGACGAAAAAAAGCTGCGCACAGGAGGGATTTTCCCACGGCAAAAAAAACATAGAACGAGGGCTGCCATCCAGGATTCTTTCTTTGCACGAAGAGAGAGCACGGCGCTCACGGCTGGAATCGGAAACGACAAAAGACTGCGGGGTTTAATCTTTTTATTCTTTGCAAGCTTTTAGTCTGTTATTTCAATGGAGTTTTATTTTTGTTTGATTATTTGTTCCCAATTTTATTTTACAGTTTAGACTACAAGTTTTCTTCAGAGTTCTTTGCTATTGAAATTTTGGAGTTCTATTCAAGTACTTGCGTTTCGGTAACTTATTTTAATTTTCGTTCTTTAATTAAGTTGTTCTTGGTACTTGCTTAATTTGGATCTCTTATTTATTTTTCGTATCGAGTAATAGAAGCATGATTAATTCTAGGGTTTTATTCCTTTTATTTTTAATAATGAGTGAATAGTTTTTCTGAGGTTTGGTCGCTGGATAAAGGCGCGCCGCGACTCAATTAGAATTCATCTCGCAATTTTTCAGTGCATTAGTTTAATTAAATAATTTTAGTTGGTAAAAACTACGTCCGTTGGACGAATCCGAGGCATTGCCAGGACTCATGTGAGCGGGAACGGGGGACTAAAACATGTTCGCCGCTGTATACGGGACCGGCAACCTTAGGATTCGCATCCTTCGGAGTTTCCAATTCTCCCTAATTTTAACCGTTTTTAGAACTTTGAAAAGCGAGCGGATTCTAATTGGGTAGCAAGCGCCGGATTCCCTACGACCGTGCCTCTCTTTTTAATCATTTGAGCAAGTCATCTGTTAGCATTAGTTAATTAATCAACTAAAAGACAAGGGGTGGCTACCTAAGAGCCGATTTTAATACTACAACCCGAGGTTCCACAGCACACACTTCACCGTCCTTAGTGGATTCGATTCCGGTCTTACCGGGTATTGTGCTACATCGGTCTCAGCCCTACGCTTGGGGCAACCCATTATTTTAGGTCTAGGAATTGGTCAAGCAGGTACCTATCGCGCTGTCAGACTGTCATCAGCATTCAGAACATCGCACGGCTCGTTGTACATAGCGCGCGCCATTCTTAAAAAGTATCAGAAGGTATACAACTACTAAATCATCTCAAAACGGTACCATTTCTCCAAGCCATGGACATAAAGCAGCTTTTGGTGTATTTGATCATTCGGGATGATCAAGAAAACTTTATTTAAAGGATAAAGCATGACTTGTAGATGTGGTCTTATTATGAAAAGACTGAAGATAGAATCTCTTCAACACGAACGGACTCGACAATGGATGATCCAGATCCAGATAGTTTGAGCCAAAAAATAGTAACCAATGGAAATGTCGCTCGTGTGAACACACTACGCCGTGCGACGCTTCAAAGCGACGTGCGGCGTGATTTGTTCAACACAGTGACTGTTTTATTCTCTGAAAAATGGTTTTTAAGTCGAGTCTTAACCAAAAGGGGTTAGGCCTGACAGCAAAAAAAGCCCCCTCAGGGCCAGGACAGAACCTAGCCTAAGGAAACTTGATTTATACCTTTGATCTTGAGCTTGATCGAGGATAGATGATGAAAGGCGGAGACGGATGACGAAAAGATGTGAGTGGGTGAGAAAAAAAAGGTGTGAAGATGTGTGGTTGTTGGGTGTTTTGGTGGATGAAGTCTCAAAGTTAGGAAGAGACTAACTTTGATGGTGAGGAGAAAAATGAAGTAAAAGGGCCTTGAGAATGTCTTTTTGGGAATAACACTCTCAAAACTTGGAAATGGAGAATGGGTGTAAAAGCAAGAAGAGAGAGAAAGGCTTATGGAGCAAGAGTGCCAAGGGCCAAAGAAAAGCTAGCTCTCTCTCTCTTAAGTGGAGGGGTGTATTTATAGGCAAAGAGCCAATGATTTTGAATTCAAATGGTGGAGGTATTTTCTGGGCCGGCTGGAAGTATATTTTCAGCTGAGCCATCCTGCAGCTGTGGCTTAAACAGGCGTGGCCGACAGCTTTCTGAGCCAGTCAGAACTTTACCCAAAATGTCGTGCGGTTTACCTATGAGTGTCGCACGGTGTAATAAGTTCCATTACACCGTGCGTTGCTGGTTTGTTCCGCGCGGTATTATAGGTCCAGTCCAGGGCTCTTGGATGGAGAGGGGTCCTTTATTCAAGCTCACAAAGGTACCGTTTCCTTTATTTTTAATTATCATCGGGGTATTCAAAGAACCTCTGGGGCCCGGATTGGGGTGTCTACACTCGACTAATCCTGGATGACTAAAACCGTGAATATAGTTTTGACATTATAATTTTTCACGTACACACGTAAAGATCAATAGGGTTTTTCCCTATTTTATACGGCAGAGTTTAGTTCCATGTCCTAGTTTGCCACCATTATAGGGTGGCCCATTTGCTTGTAGTCTTCTTAAAATTTCTTTGTGTGCATTAATAATGGTTTTCCTAGGACACAAGACAAGTCTTCATTTGAAACCAAACAAGACTCCAACTAAACCATTTTGTACCTAGTCAAGTCAGGTCTAGACTTTGAGACGATCGACGTGGTTCATTACTGTACTTAGTGGGGTTTGGCCTAATAGATCTAGAAGTCAGATTCTTTATTTTACGGTGGTATGGGTTGCTTATCTTATCGAATTTTGTTGATAGGTTACAATTACTTTAACGGCGAAAAGTTTTCTAAGTTGAAATTGATTAAAAATGAAAAATTTCGTGAAATGTACATTATGCCGACTTATAAGAACTTTCATACGAAATACAGAATGATATGTAGTTTGCAGTTAATTAATTTTAAACCAAATTAAAAATCCACTGTTAATAATAGCGCACAAGTTCAGAATTCTCATATGTATCACAGGGGTGTAGAACGTCTCGGTGTGCTCAATCAAAATTTTGTCATTGTAATCTGAGCCGTTCAATTGTTTCAACTTTATGCAGGATACTAGACAACAAGAACTAATACTCCCTCCGTTTCATATTCTTGGTCATGTTTCACTTTTTGTGTCACTCAAACAATTGTCTATATCTCACAATCTATATTGGTTTTTTCGATTTCGAAAACTTTGTTTAATAAAATTATTTGAAATCTATCAAACAAGATCCAAGTTTGATATAAAAAGTATTATAAATTAAAAGATATAATAATTTTTTTAGAGGTCCCAAATAGTGAACAAGACAAAAAATATGGGACAGAGAGAGTATATTATTAGGAAGTAAAAGTAATGCCTGATATATCTCCAGAGGAAAGTACATGGCAAGGAGTATTAAATTCTCCATTTCTTATTTCCTTTGTAGGCACATAGAAGCCTAGGTTTATTATTCATTAAATACAATTATATATCCTTCCCCTGACATTAATTCTTATTATTTCTTGTATTTCTTCTTAATGCCCTGGCTATAACTCACAACTCTCTTAGTTGAAACTAAGTTGGTATTTGGGTTGCTTGTTGGGTGAGAAAAGCCCAAAATGTTTCTCATTCTCTGCTCCAGACTTCTGATTCTCATCAAACATGGCAAACAAATAAGTCTCAATAGCCCTCCCAGGCCTCTTTGGACTTCCACTCCCTCCTTTCACATGATTGATAAGGTTCCTATAATAAGTCGCTGCATTCTCCACCGAAGCAGCAGTGCCGCCCGCAGACGGCCATCCGCTCTCTGACACCACAATTACCACGTTGGGTCCGCCTGCCTTCTCTATAGCAGAGTAGGCGGCGTCCAACAGGGCATCGAAAAGGTTCCTGTATTGATTCTGACCATCTTGTGGGAAACCTCCTGTTGCTGTGAAAAGGGCATATGGAAGAGGCACGTTTTGTTGATTGTCAATGTGGCTGAAGTAGGGGTATATATTGAAGAGTAGCGGGTTGTTGGTGTTCTTTAGGAAGTTGATGATTGGTCCCATAAATGACCCCGAGGCACCATCGAAAGAGCCCTTACTAGGTGGAAACGAGTTGCTTACGAGTGCCGAGTATGTTGCAGTGGAAACCTATTGGGAATTTAGACACTGAATAGGTTAGAGTCATACATACAAAGGATCACAAAAATCGATTAGCAATTAATAAAAATCTGGGGATAAAATTGAAAAATACTTCAGATACACATGTCTGGACATATGTGAATTCAGAATCATTTGTCTATGTTCCACATGCATCGTGTGAGATTTACGTGCATCAAACGATTCTGAACACATGCATATTTGTTTGGATCCGAGTCTGAAAATGTGTGTCCGTAGCATGGTTAAAAGGTTATATCAAGTAGGGAACCTTGATTTGGTCCTTCAAGCCAGCAGAGGCAATTGCATCATAGATCTTTGACATGGCAGGGAGTACAAACTAAGCAAGGCGAGCGTCGTTGGGATTGACCTCATTCCCAACGGCTATGATCCGGAACCTGGCGTCCGGATAATAGTTCAGGACGTTGTCTTGGACCCACTTTCTTGCAGCGGCAGCGTCGTTAGCGAGACCCTCGAGATTGCTGTTAGGGACATCAAGTATGAATTCGATGCCGGATCCCCGGAGGGCTTGGAGATCTTGTGGGTTCGGATTGTATATTCTCATCCTTCGAATGCCGTTGGATTTGTAGAGTTGGACCACATCTTGACTGGACGGTAGATTGTTGCCTTGTCTTCCGTTGCACACTCCTACTTGTGCATCTGCATGAATTCGACTTCATTTAGCCAATATGTGGTGGGTTTAACACTTGGGAAATATCTATTTCCAGCAGATTTAGGTGCAAAGATCCGATACATGCATATTGTACAGGTTGTTTTTTGAGCTCTACACATAAATCTGATTACCGAGCAATATTGCTTTGTGTCTAAATCGGAGAAATCAAACAATAATACATAAATCAAGATCAAATTCAATATTTTTTTTTATCTGCGAAAGTAACAATTTTTTTTGATCAAATTCAAGATTGGGCTCTTCATGCAAATGTTTGAAGAAAAAAGATAAAGATAAAGATAAATCAATTCCAAAAAGAGAACTTAATACGTATTAGTATTACAAAAAAGTATTGTACCTCAGATTGTACCTTTTCAGCTCTCACTTAAAAAAAAAAAACAAAAAACAAAAAAGCTCTTTTCTTTTATTTTGATTTCACTTAGTTAATTTTGGCCTCTTGCATGTTTCATAATATTTTCACTTTGCTCATTGAATTTGGTTTTGAACTATTTTTTTTGGCCTCCTTTACTACAAAAGAATGTAGAGATAACTATAGCCTTTTTATATAAAAAATAATAATGAAAAAAATTTAGTGGTGGCGGCTCTATATACAATTTGGCGATAATATTTTTTTTTTTGATATACTAATAGCATTCTTTGAAATCGTTGCAGTGTCGAAAACTTTCTTTGAAATCGTTGTGGTGGCAACTGCCGCCACTAGTCTCTCCTAGCTCCATCCTTAGTGTGGCCTTGTTCTGGGTACGCACAAAAAAAAAATTGAAGAGTCTTTGATCAATTAATGTTGAACATAGTCATCACAATTGTGCCCCACATTTAGAAGTTAGAACAGCCTAATTAATGTTGATATAATTAGGTCATCTATCGGACCATATCACATCATTTACGAAATTTTGGTAACCATAAAACTTAGTATCATGCATCCAAGAAATTAAAATAGGTACATCGGTCATTATTATCAAGGATGGCGAAGCCACAAAACATATATTATGGCAAGTACAGTCACTTGACCCTAGCTAGCAGTGGAACCAGAAATCAAATTTATTTTGCCACTGCCAACGTTGATTTATGGTTTCACCGCACGCTTTAACAAAAATAAGAATCATAATAAGCATTAATGCCAAAAGATTAATAAAAACATTTGTGGTAACAGTAATATAAAAGCCAACTTATTTAATAAGAAAGTTAATAACATAAACTACCAAAACTAATCAATTGCTTGAATTATGTTAGCGGATCAAAAGTTTTAAGAGTAATTCAATCAATAATAAAAATGTCAATATTTAGCAATCTTGATCTGATTAGAAAGAAAATGTTTTTTTTTTTTCAAATTTTATTCCTAAACCGCCAAATTTAGTTTTGCATTATGGGTACTAGGCCTGTCAATGGACCGGATCCGATCCGAAAAATCCGATCCGAATCCGATAACGTCGATCTGATAATCCAATAATCCGAATCCGGTAATCCAAATACGGATCGGATCCGAATCGGATTAGATCCGTTATCAATCCGAATCCGAAATTTATTTTTTTTAATTTTTTTTAAAAAACAGTAAATTTTTTATTTTGAAAAAAAAATGTTTACGTTGTATTTTAATTTTTTTTTTTGCTAAAATTTTTGAAGTACAAAAATATTCGGATCTGGTCTTATCGGATTCGGCCCATTGACAGGCCTAATGGGTACTATCCACAAAGAGAAAGAAATATATAAGACTATTGTCAAACACCCATGCATTTAGAATGTACGAACGAATATATATTTATGCATGTCTTTTTTAAAATGAGCACACACCCCAGAGAGAGAGAGAGAGACCTGTTATGTGGAGATTAGGAAGAAATAGGACGAGTAGGAAAAGAGAAAGGAGAAAAGGTTTGTAGAACATAGTTGCATGAAAAACAGCCATTTTAGATCGAAGAGGAAACAAACAAGGCTTGGTATGGAAGTTATGCAAAAGCAATATAACGTCACCCCCCTTTTATAGAGTTGAGAGGCGAAGAATTAAGCAAACTCTTCCTCCCCCGTCAAGCACTCCATAGTTTACTTTTCCTTAGTTCGATTACTCTTACAGAAAAGAGAGTAATACTATGCTAATTAACTCGGGTTTGATAGACAAACCAAGCTACTTTATGACTTTGTGTTTACTATCTCGTTGAAAGCTCTGGTTAAAAGATTTTGTTTGTTTCATTATCGAAACAAAGCTTGATCATTTTTTAAAGCTTGTGAAGCTTTCCAAACTAAGTTTGAACAAGGCACTGCTCGGCTCGTATAACTTGAAGTAATATTTAAAAAATTCATTGTACTCGGGATCTGTTCGTTCAAAAGTTCATTCGAGATCGGCTTGCCAAATATATAAATCGAGACTGAACACATTTTTTAAGATTGTTAAGTGTTTGAAACCAAACTTAAATAATCAGTGCTCCGCTCATTCAACTCATTTATCCGTCGAAATTAATTTTTGTGCTTACATGCAAATGACGTAGTTGAGCAGAGGCCATTCATTTTAGACATATCACACATACGCTCGTCTCCCATGCAGGGACGGAGCCAGGAATTTTACCACGCAGGGGCGACCGTGTGTGTGAGAAAAAAATATAAATACACATACATAATCACGTAAATACATTAAAATTCAAAATAACGTAAATACATAAATCGGTTTAACTAATGGGATCGATCTTGATGTATGTGCCTTGTTTTTCTTTACTGTTCATCTTATTTTTTTCATTCATCACAATTGGACGAATTTGGTACATGAGCTTTTATGTTATTTGATTTTACCAGTCAAAAAACGAAGAATTAATAGAAGTCTTGAACAACAATTGGGAAAAGACATACCTACAACTTAAATTTCACCAAAATTACTTAGGGTTTTCAAAATCTCTTTCCCTCCGTCGCTATTTTCTTGAAATTGCGAAAGAAATCTTAACAATTGGGGATGTTTGTGTGTGTGTGTGTGTGTGTG
>JAOTQK010000001.1:19347767-19365160 GCA_025642025.1 Rhododendron ferrugineum
GTAATTACATAATTATATTAAAGTAGTATGAACTAAACATTAAAGTAGTATGAACTAAGAAAAGTATGTCAGTCATGATTTAGGAAGGGTAGTGGAAAATTCTACGATAGGGATTATTAGCCCAGCTACCCGTACCGTCCGGAAATCCAATGAAATCGATGCGAACCGTCCAAAAATTCTATAAAAAAAATGAGAGGATTTTTGCGAGAATTAACGGCATCCGACTTATTCATGCCAAAACATTATTCCACCTGACTTATTTGCCCTTTGCTCCACCAGTCACTTTTCACATATTTTTATTTTACAAAACTACCCCTTCAATCTGTTTGGATTATTTTATCAAAAAGTCTAGATACACAATAATCCAAACACAACACCATCCACAATCCCTCACATACATATGGAGCCCACTACTAAGTGCATGGACCCCAATAGTTACTTACTCCTACCACATTTGCCTTTATGGAGAGAGTGATTAACTAGAACTTAAATCAACTAGAAGGTTAGGGATTTTGATCATTCCCCTAAGTCTGCAGCTGTACGGAAAAATTTAAAAAAAAAAAGTTACAGCAAAAGAGAAATGGAAATGCAACACTAATTTTATTACTGCACAAATAAAAAGGATCTAAATTCAACCCCCCAGTGTGATGCTTTGGTTTTCCTTGCAAGGCTTCCGTCATCTTTACCAAACTCCTCCTTCCTCCAGTTTACAAATATGAGGCCTGTTATGGTACATGAAAATGATCCATGAAAGTGTCCATGAAATGGAAATGAATAGTTCAGATTCACACAGTTGTGAATTTGAACTATTCATTTATAGAACCCCCTGACTTCGTAAAGCAAAGTTGTTTACACAAGAAGAATAAGAAACCAGAGCATTCTAATTTTACCTACAGTATTTAATCACATCTCTAAATTCGAATCCGAGCGAAAACTTCAAGAGAAAAAAAACACTTCGATCCGAGTCAGATTCGAGCCAACCATGAACAATGCTGAAATGATTTGTCTGTACTTGCCCCCGTGTCCAGGATGTGCTTGCATTTACAACACCAACATTGCTTGGTTTGGCAACTGCTTGAAAGCCGGTTCTTCAGTGTTTCGCCCATCTGGGCCTATTGATAAATTTTTTGGTTCTTTTTTTATTTTTCATGTCTACATTTCATGAGCTGCCAAGCTTTTTGACTTTTTCATTTTGAAAATTTCAGAGGCGTTTAGCTCGGCAGCCCAGAAACATAAAACTCGTCTGAAAAACCCTAAAAATTTGCACAATAGGACAACAATGTCCGTGTAAAGGCCTTGAAAAGCTGTTGCTAACTCAAGCCGCTTGTATTGACATGTAGCCAGCAGGGATAGCCTGCCTAGGACTGTGTATTAGTAAACATATAATCATCGAAACAGTTCCGGGAAAGACCACATAATGAACCTGGCAAAAACATCGGACTCCAAGAACTCGATATGAGCAGCCCGTCCAATGAAGGTATTCAAATTCCTGCCTTGGGTGGAGATATCAAAATTGACATCACATCGCATGAACAACCTATGCTCGGAGGAGGGTGCCCGTATCTGGTCCAAGCAATTATTCAGCATCTCCATGAAGACTTTGCCCTTCTTCGAGTTGTCTCCTGCAGCTGCCGGGCACATCTCAATTCTAGCGGAATGATACGGAACATAACCATCCTAAGAGAGATCCAAGATCGATTAGAAGCTTAACTGGCGGCCACTTGCGCATACAATATCAGTTAGTAACGAATTAAATAAGCAAGTCTACTTCTCAAAAACTATGTTCTCAAATTTTAATGGAGGGATTTTAATCAATTGAAGCGCAAGTCTCTCCCTAATGCCAACATGTCCAAATAAATCAACCAAGAAAAAATGCTGGAAAATAGTCCAAACTGCAGCCAGTGTACTGAGTTGCTGTTTTTTATTATTACTTGAGCTCTTCATCAGTTGCACACATTGTTTACCAGATACAAGTAACAAAGATTAAAAACACTGCTTTCATAAGATCAAACAAATCCCTCTGGCCTCTATGATGATGTGTCATTGTCTTTCATTCCAAGTCAATATTGAACCCTTCCAAAGCATCAAACAAAGAGGAGTTTCTAGTGTAACAAAATCCTGCTTCAGTTTGGGCCTAATAAAATCCCTACCTCAGTCCCCAAATACCAATAGGGGGTGATATATTGTGTCATATGAATTCGAAAATCGCAAGTACAGGATTGACAAAATAAAACCTGCAAAAGTGAAGGAAATACCTGAGGTGAAGATAACAGAATTATATTCTTGAAATTCTCCAGCGTCTTTTGCTAAAAGAGAGAAAAACAACATCAGAACATGAGCCAAGGAGAAAGAAGAAACAACTCCCTCCTCCTTCAACCAAAAAAAAAAACTCATCTCACAAGCAAATAATCAAGAAACTGTCATGATGCAAACCCTAAAAAATCTAATATTCCAAAGTGGACAAGATAGTGTACCGGAGAAACTGTCATGATGCAAATCCCCATTTTCTCCTTTTTTTTCTTTACCCGATAACAATCTCCAATGAAAGAAAATACATAAAGTCATCTTTAACCCTCCTAACCATGATGTGGGGAATGAGGAAGTTTGTTTGGTACCTTGCAGAGTTTATACAAGAAAGTATTTTGCAGATCTGGATCGTCAGTGTAAGTAAGCTGATGAATGCACTGTGTGCCCTTGAACTTCTTCAGGACCCACAGTCCAGAGTTAAATAATGAGTTTGAACTGTACAGGTAACCTAAATGTGGGCCAGATATAGAAAGATATGTATACAGGTATCTTAGGTATGGCTCCATAATTTCCTCTGCGAGAATCAAAGAACGAACTTAGTCTTCCTTTGTTAAAATAGCATAACATGATCTTCAAAGCCAAAAGTGCAGACCTGTTAACGCTGTTCTTATGATGACATTTCCAATGGAATGCCCAACAAAGCTAAGCTTGATATTTCGTAAACTTCCAGATCTTGAGGCTTTATCCATTTTCTTCTTAACGAATGAAGTGACTTCTTGAGCTAGCCTTTTTCCCATTTCTCTGAAGTCCCCAGACGTTTTTTCTTCATTCACCTCTGACATAAGAACGTCTACCTTGGAATCCATCAAAAGCCATTGATTCCGAACAAGCCGTAAATCCAGATGATGTCCCTATTTATGCAGTGATGAGCAAAGTTAATTGAAATTCACTTGGAAATACAATGTACTGTATGAAATTCATGAAATGGACTTCAATAAAATATCATGACAACTGAGGATAAACCTAATTGAACTCCACAGCGGAACACCTAAATGATCACAATATAGTCGGGTCAAACAATTCCAAAAATTGCACACACATAAGGGAGCAAAAGGTAGTATGTACTAAGCGATAATAACGGCTAAATCTCAAATGGTAAATCGATATGCTGCACAGAAGAGATCAAAACAAGTGGTGAATACAAAGAATTAGCAGGCACCCTTCAAAGAGACACAAGATAACTTTTCAAACTTCATTGAAGAACGTCTGATCTTGTTGTTTCCAACATATCACTTAAGAAAGGGGTGTCTCTGAATGTTGTCAACTTGAGTAGAATTATGTAGCTTCAAATGATACCAAAACACAACCACTATGCTGTCAGATCTTAGGTGTCCAAGATGAGCAGCTTAAGCACAACTTTACTAAGACAGAACTTCCCTATTTGCTGCAGATAGAATAATCCCATTCATATGCATTCAATAATAACACCGCAAATTTCGGAAGGCCCTCACCCCTCAGACATTTCTGGTAGAAACCCAAATGAAGCAGCCAAAAAGCAGCAGAAACAGCGCTTTCTCTAGATCCTCTCAGTATTACTGCTATCCAAGTTTTATGAATAAACAACACAATAGCATGGTGCTAACTGTCAAGGCATAATCCAAACACGCCAATCAGATGAACAAATATTTAGTGTTAATGGAATCAGATCAGACCTCCGGATCCAACAAGCAGATTGTTAATCAGCTAGTCTACCAGTCCACATGACCTATTTGAACTGGCTTCTCTAGCTTAATAGCAACTCAGAAAAATAGTCAAGACACGGTTTTGGGCGGAAGTTCAATCTCAACCTCCTAATTAGACGTAGACATTAGCCAGTTATCCCAATTAACATCCACTCTCACTTCTTTTTTCAACTTTGAAGCTTAAAGTCTCTGGTCAAATGTGATTGAAATGTGTGACATGTAATCAGACCGTGTCAGAATGAACCCATTGCCTATCGAGGTGTGAATGTAGTACATTACGATTTTATCCAGTTCTGAGTGTCTCCAGTCCTCCCCTACCGGTACCCCCAGTGAATTAGGGATTACATGGGTTCTATTCTTGTTGAAGTTTAGAGCAAGGTCGCTCTCTTTTTGGCATATTTTGACCAGTAGGAAGTAATTGCACCAGATTGCTCCTTTTGCTTCTACATGATTAATGCAAGCGATGCTGCTAACCACTAGGCTAGTGCAACTAAAGTTAGTTCAGCTTGCATCACGATATATTGGTCAGTCACAAATTTGAATGTTCAACTGTAAACATTACACATCAGCCTTCTAAAAATGCACAGATTGACTGGTCAAGGTTGCCAAATAGAGCATGTCCAATTGGTCATTGACCATATTCCATTCGTGCATAAGGAAAACTCAGTCCAATATTTATTGCTACTCTGTAAATATTTGTTATCCAATAATGTCTTCGGGTAATGATCCGATCAAAATTCATAATAGATAGTCCAGCTCACTCAAATTGATATTCTAGACTTGAATGGTACATTTATCTTGCAGACAATAAAAATATATAAAGAAGACTTCAAAGTTAGATTACCTTATTAAGTGTACAAGAGATGGCTCATTAGACCTGATTATTGCAGGGCCCAAGTAACATTTGGTAGTGTCAAAATGGCGTACAGGTTTTTAGCCACATGAATGCATCCAAGAGCCTAACTTCCCCATTCATCTTACAGATATCGGGCCATAATGTAGCACTACTGATCATACTCATATAGCTAGCCATTTGCCTCTTGTTCTTCACCTCTTTTTCTAAATTGGATGATAACGAATATATGCAGTTTAAGAAGACCTGGGCCTATCATTTTTTAGACACTAAAAATCCAATTATAGATTTTAATCTCCCCTTCGATAATCGAATCACGGGTTTTTTTTTTCTCTGTTGGTCTTTCTTGACAGAGTAATCACTTCACTTGGATTGTGATTGCATTCGAAACCTAGGTGTAATCACACCTCGGTCTTGAAAATTTTCACTTGAAGGTCCTGAAAAGTTTGTTGCCTGTTCTCTATGTTTGACGTAAAACACCTAAAACCCAACATTCAGCCCTTATAAACCCCAACAAAATCCCACAATCAAGTCTACCTACTCCAAAGCACTCAAAATATATTTTACAATCAACAAACGACAAGGCCTAATGACAGTGTTCTTACTTAGCACAATACTAATTAATAAATAAAAGACAGCATGCTCCCATTCAGTCACTGCTACTACCGCATCACTTCCGCTTTCTTTTCCTCTGGCTAAAACCGTGAAAAGCCACATGCTGCAAGGATAGAATTGACTAATCCCGATACCAAATCAACAACGTACTAAAGGAATATGATGTCACCATTCTACAAAACATGGTATATTAGAGTATTTATCCCGGTGGGGGCGGTGGATGATATCGACTCCCTTGCTCAAATTTTGGGTTGTAAGGTGATGTCGTTTCCTACTACGTACTTAGGTTTACCGTTGGGTTCCTCGTTCAAATCAAAGGCAGCTTGGGATTCAGTGGTAGAAAGATTTAAGAAGAGATTAGCGGGATGGAAGCGTCAATACATTCCCAAAGGAGGTAGATTGACTCTTATTAAACATACGCTCTCTAGCCTGCCTACGTATTTTATGTCTTTGTTTGTCATTCCGGTATCAGTTGTTAAGCGGTTGGAGAAGTTGCAAAGAGATTTTCTTTGGGGAGGGGTAGGGGAAGAGTTCAAGTATCACCTAGTTGATTGGAATACAGTGTGTACCCCCATTAGAAAAGGAGGGTTGGGAGTGAGAAGGTTAAAGTTATTTAATCAAGCTTTGTTGGGGAAATGGCTTTGGAGATTTGCTTGCGAAAGAGAAAGATGGTGGAGGAAGGTGATTACCCAAAATATGGGTATGGGTGTGGGAGGGGAGGGTGGTCTACTTGTAATGTTAGGCTTCCATATGGGGTGGCGCTATGGAGGGGCATCATGAATGGGTGGGACACCTTTATAGGTCACACTTATATGGCGGTTGGTGACGGGAGAAAGGTGACATTTTGGAATGACGTGTGGTGCGGGGAAGAGAGCTTGTGGGATGCTTTCCCCAACATTTACCTTCTGGCAAGTGATAGGGATGCATCCATTGCCGATTATCTTTCTTTTGATGAGGGGGTTATAGTTTGGGACATTCGCTTGAGAAGGCAAGATCGAGATGGGGAGGAAGAGGAAGAGGCTCTGTTGGCTCTTTTTGCTAGAGTGTATGGTATGCAAGGAATAGGAGAAGGGGAGGATGAGATGCGTTGAAAATTGTCTAAATCTGATGCTTTCAAGTGAAATCTTTTTATCAAGCTTTAGGTAGAGGTGGGAATGTTTCTTTGCCTTGGAAAGCGATTTGGAAGACAGTGGCGCCGCTAAAGGTGAGTTTTTTTGTTTGGTGCACGGCTCAAGGTAAGATTCTTACTATCAATAATTTGATTCGGAGGCGGAGAATCATTGTTAATAGGTGTTGCATGTGTAAAAGGGATGTGGAGACAATGGATCATCTTCTCATACATTGCTCGGTAGCTTGGGAACTTTGGTCCGTGTTGTTTTCTTGGTTTGGTTTAAAATGGGCCATGTCAAGGAATGTTATGGAACTCTTAATTGCTTGGAACGGAGCTAGAGTGGGCAAGAGAATGAAGCGTGTATGGGCCATGATCCCTCTTTGTTTGATGTAGACTATTTGGCATGAAAGGAATTCGAGATGCTTCGAAGGGATTGAAAAGCCTTTGTATAGAATCAAAAGCTTTGTGATTAGTAGCTTGTATAGTTGGGACAAGGGAGATTATAATCCCGCTATTGATCAGTTTTTAGATTGGTTCGAGCTTTTTTTGTCAAGTAGGAGCGATGTATAGGGCCTTTTTGTGATGGTGGCCTTTTTGTATTCGGGCGGCATTCCCTTAATGCCTCGTTTCTAATATAATTACTTATCAAAAAAAAAAAACTATGAGGATTATAGAGCTCGACTTCCACATGACTCCACCTAATCTTATGGAACAAGATTAATTGCATAAGATGAAATTCAACCTCAAGTTGATTGCTATTACTTCAAAGGGCAAACAACAGAGACAAGCGGCTGAACATAAAACAACCAATAGATAACTTTTCTGAACAGAAACAAATGCAGCATGGTGAAATACTTCAACGTAAGAAAATTAAAGAACAGAACCAACAATGGCGAAAAAGTACGAGAACATCAGTACAATTAAGCCATAATGTAGAGCACTTGACACGTACCTGAAAACCGTGCACAAAGACAACAATCTTCAGTACACGACCACGTTGTTGAGTGTTAGGACCAGATTTGTTTTTCGCCTTGGACCCAATATCAGTGAGCAAGCTAGGTGTATCTTTCTCGTTGGGATTAGTGAAGTATGAATTTCCACTAGTAGAACGTAAAGGAGCATTCATGACACGTTCTACAATTACAATCGGAATGCGCGAAGGATCACCAAAGATATGCAGGTCTTGTATAGACCTGTTGTTGATCTGTATAGATCAAATACCAGCTCATAAACTCCAACATACATGGAGAGAAAAACATTGTAGCACTTCATGAAAGAGTATTAACTCAGTGAACTCACCCTCATTTGCTCTATACTACGTCGATGAAGCTCAGCTCGTACTGCAGCAGTTTGTGCAGGCTACAAAGGAACCAAGCAAAGAAAGAAGATCACAAGGCTGTAAAACGCACGCATCCTCAACATAAAAAGAAATATGAAGTAGCAAACCAACTAAAAGTTGAACTAGAGGATAAGGGGA
Source organism: Rhododendron ferrugineum (assembly GCA_025642025.1). Taxonomy (NCBI): domain Eukaryota; kingdom Viridiplantae; phylum Streptophyta; class Magnoliopsida; order Ericales; family Ericaceae; genus Rhododendron; species Rhododendron ferrugineum. The sequence continues at coordinate 19,355,813 of JAOTQK010000001.1, forward strand.
AAAAATGAAACTTTTTGCCAAGTTATAATGAAGCAAGTAAAAGTAGGTCTTCAATATATTACATCCTCAGTTAACTTGCGGAGAACTGCAGCTTTTCCATGAGCACCACGGTAGGAGTCATCAACCCCACTACTTATGTATTGGTGAGGCATATCCACCTTAGAGTACACCATCCAAATTGACCATTCAGCTTTCCTGTCATTAGCCCATGCATCTCGCAAAAACTCCAAAATTTTCGTTTCATTAGCCCTGAAATTAAAAAAAAAAAAAACATAAGCTTGAAGTTCTGCCATAAATACAAGGACGGACAATATAGCAGGATTCAGGAGCTTGGTTATCTAGTTTACCTTCCTATGTAGAAGTTTTGCTCAACTATCAGATATTGAATACAAAAAAGGCAGTGATTTATAGTACAACTACAGATAGCCAAGCACAACACCTAAAATCCAGACGGTAATGGCTGGAAATGAGCGATAAAGTCAAAATAAACACACACACATACATACACACAAAAAGAACATATACCAGCAGCAATTCTCACAAAATCCGCAATGTGAAAACGAGAAAATATAAACAAAATTTTTATCCAACAGATCACCAAAACTCAGCCTGAATACTAAAAGTTGGCTTACCCAGTTCAAGGGATTCTTGTTCAAGGCTCTTTGTTGTCTTTTCTATTCATCATTCTATTATTCTGCTATGCAAATTGCACCTATGCAGTCTTATATCATTTTAACAGAACATACTAGGACGAAAGATCAGCATATCAGACATATTTATCATCTTGTCCAATGATTTTGAAAATTGCTCTGTTGGTGTGCTCGTTATACCGTAGTCTACGTCCCATGTCCATAATCCATATCCATACTTCTCTTACTATAATATTTTTACAATTGAAGAGAAAAGAGTTTTCCAAATGACGAAAGAACATAGGCAAAATAAAGAATCACCAAGTAATCAACTTCCACAACATGGTAATCTGAGATTAAACAGGTTTAATCAGAGATTTTGAAACTGGAAGCTCATTTTGGCAAAACAAATGTACAAGTTTTATAAGATGCTACTCCGGCTTCAGCACAAGAATAAACAAATTGCAGACCAAAGAACAAATCAAAAGACGCAGCTAAGGCAATTTTCTTTCAAATCTGGAGCCATTTAGTGTGAATGTTGTGGCTTGCTTTGGCTTTTTTGTATCAGCAACATGTACCATCCCCAACAGTCGAACATACATCTTTGCTAGATTCTCAATCGTTTGAAAGTGTGGGCATTTCGAAAATTATAATGAACATATCAGTAAGATGGCAATACTGATCATGATTATCAATTGTAACTATTAATGAACCTCCTCTTTATTTCGGGTACACGCAAGCTAATGAAACCATCACCCACATATGTAACATTCAAGTGTGTGAAAACTAAGTACCTGAGTTTATGGCTCTGGACAAAACCTTCTGATGTCAAAAAAAATTGTTCAACTCAGTCAGTCAAAAGAGACAAAACAAACCAAGTAGGGGTGCAAGCGAGCCGAGCCGAGCCGGGGTTTATAATGCTCGAGCTCGGCTCATTTACTAAAAGTGCCTAAAACTCGGGCTCGAGCTCGGCTTGTTTACAAACAAGCCGAGCCCTTAACGAGCCGAGCCTGGCTAATTTACTTAACGAGCCTCTTTAAACGAGCCAAGGCTTTAAAACGAGCCTAAAACTCGAGCTCGAGCTCAGCTAGATTACTAAACGAGTCGAGCCTAGCCGAGTCGAACCACGAGCTGCTCGTTCGTTTGGAGCCCTAAAACCAAGTAAGATGACATAGTACCTGTCATTTATTAACCAACACCCAAATGATAGTTTTGTCACCCATATATCTTGGGCAAGACTAAGAGTGGAATACACTAGGGGCTCGTTTGTTGCGTGGGACTGGTCTAAATTGGACTTAAAACAACTAAGCCATCTAGAAAATGTTAGAATTCATGTCATCTCTTTCCCACACCCCTCTTTCTTTTACATCTTATTGACTTTCTTTTTTTACAAATAAAACAACAATTAAAAAAAACATTGAGTTTTTAAATTTTCATTTTGATCTCTTAGTCGGATCAATAATTTTGATTCCTACCTATTGACTTGGCTATGATTGTATGACTAAATTTTCTTGTTATGGTTAGTTTTTTGAAAAATAGTGCATTTTTACCCAAGTTACATGACAAATATGATGTCTACATGCTTTTTATTGTTAATTAGCTTGTACATATGACAAAAAGAAAGGGCAGTTTTTTTAATTGCATGCTCTAAAAAAGCTACGGGTAAGGGTAATTTAGTCAGTTGGTCAGGTTCCTTCTCTTGAGCCCTTAAAAGGATAAGGCACGTCCAACCATCTAATCTTTTATGAATTCCCAGACGTAAGACTCATGGTAACACTCCAAAATAGTACCAAGACAAATCTTCCAAGGAGAGAAATTAAGCAATTGAGGTCTGGCTTCTCCACTACCATAACGCAATTGAGCAATTAGTTAATACTGGCATTTGTGGTGGAATGTTTTACAATACCAACAGGTACACAAGTTCTTGACACATGATTTCTATGAATCAGCCAAGGGAAAGAAAAAATAAATGACTTCTCAACTATTAACCAAGGTGTTGTCTTCTCATTCTAGAATCCACAAAAAGGAAGAAAATGTATTGCAACTTTCATTCAAGTAGAATAAAAAGTGCACAGACATTGAATATAAGACAGTACTCGAACAAACCTGTGAAATTTCAGAAACGTGTTCCACAAGTACAATATTTGACTCCCAAGCAAATGGAAGAAGTTCAAGAGTTCATCCTTGGATAAGGAACGGAAGAACTCATGGTCCCGGAAATCAACACTACCATTTGGTTTCTGTTCAAGGATGAATATACAAATGATAAGCCAAAGCCACATAAAGATCAGGATTCCGCAAGCATCAATGAGAACTATGCAGCACGAAATTAATACCTCAGAACCCATTTGTGGCATGGTAGATGCTTCTGCCGAAACTACAGCACGTGGAGTCTCCACAACTCCTCGCAGAGAAGAACCAAACAACTTCGAATCATCCAGTTCGGAAGTAAAATCACTCAAATCAATTATTTGATTAATTGATTTGCTGAGGTTTTGTAGCTCTTCAAGGAGAATGTCCCGGGAAGTTAATAGTGCTCTGACAAGCATGGCCTGTTTAGAGTAATATACGAGCTAGTTGACTCAATAAGCATCAGACGCAAAATGGTACTGTGTTATTCCAGTGAAGACACCATATTAGCAAGATACAATGGAAGAGGATCGACATATAACAGCAGCCAATTTGGATAAGTAAATTGAATGGCTCAACGATGTGAGTCGTGACTTTGCCACCCAAAAAAAAACATAGATCCTGAATTCACTGCCCCCCCAAAAAAGAGGAGTATATAATAAATAAAATTAGACAAGAGGACAGATAGCAAAACCTCTATTAAGTTAAATATCTTCTATTACCTCTTCACATGATTACCTTTTTGCAACTGCAACCCTAAAACCTTTCCTTGCCTTAAGGCCTAAAACCCAGCATATAACCAAGCGCAGGGCGCACTGTCCCACAATTTCTAAAGTTGTCCTGCTTCATACTCCACTTTAAACAACCACAACAACCTAAGAAAACCCAGGAGGCAGATCTTGTGCCTTAACATGGTTGTGTTAAACTGGCATACATAATGCCCCAAGACACTTTCATAAAGCCAAATAATTGCAAAGCGATTAGCTAACAAAAGAAGGTCCAAGGTTCAAGTCTTGTTATCTGTGATTGGTCCCCAGTTGAGTCTACCAGTAATGACAAAGCATATGTGCAGAGCGTTTGCAAAAGAATTGCAATCAACAGTCAACACATCCTACTAATGCTATGAAAGGAAAAGAAATCACAACCAGAAAATACATAGAAGTACAAGATGAAAAAAGATTAATCATGAATGTCAGGTAAAGAAATCATCAAACAATAGTTACTGTGAAGCACATACTTGCTTTGGCTTGTCAAAATTTCCATCAGCCAACTGTTTGATAGCAGAAGAGTCACTGAAAAGAGTCCAACGAATCAAGTTACTTTGAAAAATTAACAGGGGGCTATTACTTAAACCACAGCATTAAATACCAGCACGAAAATATGGTTTTAGATTATTAAAGGAATGTGACCTTGATCAATTTACTCAGTTTAAGAAACTGGAATCTGCAACAGACCTGGGTACCTTCGCCGAGGCAGTGTGAAAATTACCCTTCAATAGGGTGATATGTACGGTAATATCAACAAGCACGGCATGGAAAGTATCAAAATGTACAGGGCAATATGAATGCAGGCCCAGAAGAGCTTTAGGTGGAATTCTAAATTCATGGACTGCAGTAGAGCATGCATCCAGAGAAGTCTGCAAACCAGACCTGCAAATCATACATTGGAACAGAAAGTATGGGTTGGATATCTAAGTCCACTTTGCAAGTTACAAAGTACGAGTACAAAGTCAACTTACTCATTTTCCAATACAGGGGCATACATAAGCTCAAACTTCAAAATGACGCCAGATGCAGGCAAACCCTGGCATATGAACACTATATTAGTCCAAAATTTTGAAATATGAAATGATGAAACATGGGCACCCACAGATGGTAGATGGGTAGAAACATAAATAAAAACAGGTATTCTCTAGGACTTTTATGTTCTGCTCTTGCAGTCTTTCTAAACACGTAGGTGAGTATTCCCAACCAAGTTTATTCCATCCTTGGGCGAGAAAGCATCCCCCATATAGAAGTGGAAGGAATTAATGCCATGATATGGGCTGCTAGGAGTTTCAGGCCATAGATGTGTAGGTCTTTAACAAGAAATTAATGACATTACTGTGCTGCCTTGTGCTTGGAAAAGATCACCGCTCTTTCCGGTATATTCTACTTTATCGGTTAACTTGTAATTACAGTTGCTTTTACACATTGGCACGCATGCAAAGGGACCAATACCTCATATTTACCCAGTGATAGATTGAATGCAATCATGACAGATAGAAGGACATCCTGCCTTGCATATTTGATCCGGAAAGGCTGTGTTGAGAAACTGTGATCTGAATCATCAATTCTCCAAACTCCATATACGTCATCAGCACCAACTTCAGGAGCTGCAGTCAAAGAAAGGGTAACTTAGACGGTAGTTCATCAGGAAGAACCATAAATCAAAGACTACCAGCCCCTGAAGGATAGTTATAAATAACTGAAGAGATAAAAGGACCAATATAGAATGACCTTCGTGTATGTGTGTCAGACCCATCTAATTCTCACGCCAATGACACATTTTAATGCAACCCTTTTAGCTTCTAAAATATATTGCCTTAACAAAGAATCATAGATCATTTTTTCATAACATCAAGTTATTCCAAGATGGAAGTCCAACTAACATATCCTCCATACCCCAACTTTGTCGAGTGCCCGACATGAGTACTTCATACAATTCGGAGAGTCCATATAATATGACTCTAGCAATGAAATATATTTCTCAAATATGCAGAGCAATATCTGCCATCAAGAGGGGGAAAAGGCACAGGTTCACCATATAAAATGCAGTACTCAGGAGTATGTACATGAACAATAGTGGCAACTTTATTAAGAGAAAGGAAAACAAAACTCAAAAAATATCTTCTATTACTACCCGTTTGTACCCAATAATACACGGTTTTGCTCCAACCCCTAGAATCATTTAAGCATTTGCTAAGGCATACCTATAACAAATACAAGTTCACTGCTTCATAGTTCATACCCATATCAAGTGACTTGAACGGGAAAAACTTACATACCTACATATTGAACCACTCTAGCCGGAGTTCCAAGAGAACTGTTTTCACTGTCCTCCCATCTCATCGTAATCTTAATCTGATACCATCTGCATGAGGGAAAATGAAAACAAAATAAAATAAATCATAGACAATTCGATCCACCCAAGCAAAAGAGAAACTGAAACAAACACACAACACAAGAGAATACACTATATATGTGGTTCAGCAGTGTGGCTACCTCTACAGAAAAGAGAAAAAACATTCCACTATACACAATATAGCCTAGGTCACATAATCTTTCGATAAAACACTCCTCTCTCACTCTCAATTCTCGCTTTGCACTCTTGCTCTCAATCCTCGCTCTTGCAAATTTTAACAGTTTGAAATTATTTTCAAAAGACGCTTTCATGCACACCCATTATGTGATAATATTAGAGCATCTCCAATCCTTACCCATTTTACTACCCACACCCAAAATTTGAGTAAAAAGCCTAAAATCTCATCCCCAATGTCATACTCATTTGCCTACCCATTTTGAGTTCTACTCATTTCCTCACCCATATTTGGGGAGACTCAAACCCAGACCCAATTTCCAAACCCTCTTTTCACTCTCATTAATTACAACTGTGCCATTCAGTAATAGATTTGGGTAAAAATATGGGTTTAGCGATGCCTTACCCAAATCAAGCTTCTCACCCAAATCTCTACCCAAATTTGGGTGAAAAAAAGGCTAAGGATTGGAGATGCTCTTAAAACCCCGCATGGAGACACATTACCAGAACACTGCAGGGGTGGGGATAAGCCTCAGCCCACCACAATTACTAAAGATTAAGTAAATACAATACAACTTATAAATGAGAAAGAACGTTCCACTATACAGATTATAAGCCAGGTCACATAATCCTTCAACGAGAACCTCCGCTCCCCGCGCTGCACTCCGACTCTCAATCCTAGCTCTCGCATACTTTTGCACTTTCAGATATTTTCAAAACGCTCGCGCACGCCCATTATGCACTCAGATTACCCACTTAAAGACACATTACCGAGTGTTCGCTTTGAGTCTCTAGACTCAACCCCTCTCTTAGGGCACGGTCTCCTATAAGTTATCACTCCAATTATTACTTTCATTTTCCTATCTATCTATCTCCACTCGTTGCCCCAAAAACTCTCTCAAAACCCAAACTGAACAAAGCCCTGGGATAAACCTCGGCCCATCACAATTACTCAAGATTAAGTAAATACAACTTAAATCCGAAAATGACCAACACAGATGATAAAAGTAGTTGCAGTAGCAGTATCAGAAAATAACAATAACAACGACGACAACAGTGACACGTATATACCCTTGCTGGAAGAGGTCGAGGTTGTGGAAGCGATGAATGTATATGGCAATCTCGTGCACGGCATCCAACATTGGAAGCTTACGCTTCGGAAGCGGCGGAGGTGTCGGCGGTCGCGGCGGCAAGGGCGCATTAGACAGCCTCTTCGGATGATTCGAAGAGGAAGAAGAAGAAGGGGAAGAAGAGGAGAGATTTTTGTTCGTATTAAAGCCAATGATCCATTTAAAACGCCGCAGTAACATTACTCTCCGTATCCAACACGAGCATCCCTCCGGTTCCAACCTCGGCAATCAGAAACCCTAGGTTTTCACCTCGGCGTTCGTTGATCGTTGAACTCGGGTTTCTATTGGGTGATTCTGGGTCGTGGAGGGAATTGAGAAGACGGTAGAGAGCGGTCGCCGGCGGAGAAATGGGGGAGGAGAGAGAGAGAGAGATGGACGGGGGTTTTGCCGTCGTCGCCGTCTTCTGAGAATTATTATTCTTTTTTTTTTGAATATCTGAGAATTATTATTCGAGCAGATGAGGACAGAGAAGAAGAAGGCGCGTTTGACCAAAATCGATCGGGGTATACGGCGTCGTTTTTTTAGCCCAGTGGAAAAAGTGGAAAAAAGTCAATTAATTTCAAGATCAAAAGGGAGAGGGGCCCATTACTAAGAAAAAATGAAATGAAATGAAATGAAATTTACAATGAAGGAATAGCATTGTGAAATTAATTAAAGATTTCTCAATATTTTCAATGTTAAATAGGTTATTAGAGCGGGTTTCAAGTAAGAATGTCTAAAAAATTTAACATATCAAATGTTTTAACGCGCAACAGTGACGTTGCGTCGTATCTTAATTCAAATCTCACGATGTACTTTTAAATTTTTCTGATAGTGACGGAACGGACGTGTAACCTCCAATACCTCACTCTGTATTGACATTTTTTATTAGTTTATGCTCTCTCTCTCTCTCTCTCTCTCTCTCTCTCTCTTTCTTCACCAACAAAAAAGGAGTCAATTATCAGGTGGTCCGGTGACAAAATACTACTCATTTTCATAAAGAGCATGGGTTTGGATTTCGAATCTCACTTCTTCCTCTATTTGAGATCTATGACTACATTTACGTTTGAATGGTTTTTAGTTATTGGATTCAAGATCCCTGTAAATTTCTATGAGTGACTCAAATAACTCACCCTATTTTTATTTTTATGAGGTCATAGCACTTTTTAGCAACAAAATACATTGTAGGGTAGCCCCATGGTCAGACACTATTTACAACATTAGAGGTCCTAATTTCATATCTCACTTTCTTCCTTTATTTGGAATCTAAAGATTAATCACAATTGAATAGTTTTTGGTTCACGAAATCAGAATCTCTATAAATATGAACCCTTTTATTGAATCTACCAAGGGAGGTCTATGGGGGTTGTTTTTTTCCTTTTAATCAACATGTCTATGGATTGTTTGAATAAACTTATCAGATTAGTCGGCCTTTGATACTTACAACTTGACTTTTAAACTATAAAAAATGTAGGAAAAAGTAAAGAAAAACAATGCTCATATAAATTATGCTATGTTGTGCTTTAGATTTTTTTTTTTTTTTTTTGGCAAAATCCACTCTCCTATTGTCCTTGTATAAATTGAGTTATCTTATGCTTTCAACTATTTTCCATCCCCCTCTATTCCAGCTTTTTACTTTTAACTATCATTAGATTTAAACTTATCGACAGCATCAGTCCAGATATAGACATGACCACGTGTTGTGAATGAAGTTTCAAACACATGAAACCATCCAAAACTTTACCATGTAACTTACTTAGAATAAGAACTCCGCATCAAGATAAAATGTGTCATAGATGCAGCAACTTACAGTTATTTTCAGCCCTCAAATTTGACTAGCCAAAGTCTAGTCCATCATGCTAGATGGGTTCCATTCTTTATTTGGACAAATATTATTGATTACTTGGAATAAAAACTCTGCATCAAAATAAAATTTGTCCTAGATGCAGCAACTTTTGTAGTTATTTTTAGTCCTCAAATTTGACTAGCCAAACAGTTGGATTCCATTCTTTATTTGGACAAATTTTATTGACTGGACCCGTAATTAAGAAAGGTGAGGTACTGTTTACACCCGTTTTTGGCACCCAGTCCTGGCTAGCGTTGGAAGGCCATTTAATTAAAATTTAATTAAATTGGGCCATAAATTGAAGAGCTTTTGGATCAAAATTAATGGGCCAAGGCAA
>JAOTQK010000001.1:19366945-19394798 GCA_025642025.1 Rhododendron ferrugineum
ATCACCAAAAATTATTCTAGGTTCTAGTTTAATCGAATTATACTTTTAAATAATTAATCGATTGCGATAGACTATTTTGATTAAAATAATTTCTTTTTAAAAAAAAATTAGGGCAAAAATCCGGGTCGTTACATGATTGCAAAAGATGCTTGACCTTGAGCTCAAAAAATATAAATATGAGGGGGTTTTGGCTAAGTCTCCCTTAAAACAATGGAGAAGTAGGAAGACTTTGGCGATTCATAATGGGGTATCTAGAATATCTATGTCCCTCGTCAACAAAGCCGGTTCTGATTTTTTAGGAGTTGAAAGCAAAAATAAAAGATGACGCCCTTTTGTCGGACTATTATTAAGGGGTAAAAAAGTATGAGGAGCCCTTGAAATTCAAGATTTTTTGGAGACCTAAAGCAGCCGCAACTCAAGTTTTAGCTCAATACTCAACAACAACAAAAATAAAAAGACTTCGAGTTCGGTCTCCTGTAATTGGTTTTGTAAAAGATGAAATGTTGACCATCGGCACCGGCACATGATTCACATGAATTTGGGAGAGCTAGGGTTTGCTGTCTGAGTAATTGTGTACACTTTGCATGAGAAAGCCATGGACAGTTTTGTCATTGCCCATACTACCATTACACAATTTTTTTTTTTTTTGTGTATGATATCAAAAAAGTCACTTAAGTGGTAAATATTCCACATTCAGTGATAAATATTATACATCTGGAATACTTACCACTCAATGTGGAATACTTACCATTCCTTATGAAAATAATTATAACTCAATGTGAAATACTTACCACTAAAGTGATTTTATAAGATATACACCAATAAATGATTTGTGTACCATAAAAAAATTCTAATGGAAAAAAAATTATAGTAGTAAAAAAATAAAGAGAAGAAGAAGAATCTAATGGTTTATGTATTATGCTCTGCGTTCTCTATCCATCTCCATTGTCAATGGTATAATTGTGTTAATTTTGCATTCGTGACAATAACTACTTAATTATTTTTTGTCTAGTTAGCTTTTAAAATTACAGACAAAGTTGTAAAAAATTCAACTACATTGCAAAATCCTGTTAACTTAGATATTCCATCGACTTTAAGGCTAATTATGACATCCAAACGAACAACATATTTTTGAAAAGGTCAGTCTCAATACTATCTACTACGCAATATGACAATTTAAAAAAAGTTTAAATTTTTGTTTAATAATATAGTGTATATTTTTAAGTTCTCATTTTGCCTCGTAGTTAATTGTTTTAGAATAGAGATTACGTTTTTTTATCCGCACTATTTATACTAATATAAGAGGTTTTGCACATATATTATTGGTCAATACATCAGCTAGTAAAATTAAGGTAATTTATGAACACCCTATTACAAGTTCCTGGAGCCGCCACAGACTCAATGCGAAAAACTTACCATTCTTTATGAAATACTTATAACTCACTACGAAATACTTATCACTAAAGTGAGTTTTTATAGGTATACACCAATAAATGATTTGTGTACCATAAAAAAAAATTCCATACTAAAGTGAAAGCAAATAAGGGATTAGATCATTAGTAGCTCAAATTAGGGGTGTTAGCCGAAACCGGAAAATCGATCGAAACCGAAAAAATCGGACCGGACCGAATTTTTTAAACCGGTTAAATAATTTCGATCCGGTTCCGGTTTATAAACCGGAGAAATAATTTCGATCCGGTTTATGTGTTTTGAAAACCGGTCGAAACCGGACCGGTTATATATATGTATATTGGTCTAATAAATATATTTATTATATAAAATCAACCATATATATATATAAAAAAAAAACTATTTTTATGGGCTTAATTATATTTTTATGGGTTTTTTTTGGGAAAATGACGGCCCAGGACATGTTTTGATAATTAATACCCGCTAAAGACATGCTAAGAACATTTGTTAAAGCTGAAAATGTCCTTGATGGGTATTAATTATCCAAACACGTCATTGGCAGTCATTTTCCCTTTTTTTTTATGTATTGTGTTCAAAATTGATCCTTTTTTGTTAGGCCCAAAAAAAGGGTTGAATTATAGATTTTTGGTTGATATTTTGTGGGTTGAATTGTTGATTTTTTGATGTGTTGGGCCCAAAATATGTCCCGTGAATGAAAACCGGATAAACCGGACCGAAACCGGTTGAACCAATTGAAACCGGACCGGATTATCTCAACCGGTTCCGGTTTCCAAAAATCTCAAACCGGATAACCGGTTTCGACCGAAAAATATGTTGAAACCGGTCGAAACCGGACCGGTATCACCCCTAGTTTAAATGTTCAATCCCGTGGCTGAAGCAGGTTGTAAAATAAGGTGCTAGTGTGTGGGCAATTCGGACCATCCAAGCAGTGATCCTACAGTCAAGATTTATTCTCTTTCTCTTCCCTTACCTCAGCACTCTCTCTTCTCTTTTTCTCTTCCTAAAATCCGAACCTTCCAAAATATGTTTGGATGGTCCAGATCCCCAACAGGTACACCGGAACCCAAAATTTTCGACCACTGTCCATGCCCATCTTTCAAAAAAAGGGAAATGGAAACTAGCCGTTGCAAGGAAGACAAAAAAAAAAAAACCGTGAATGTAACGTTCAAAAAAGTGGGTGGAATTCCGAAGACAGAAACCCCTTTTATAACGTTATTCGAAATCAATTCAAACCCCCCTCACACTTTCTCCCTTCTACGTTTCTTTCTCTCAACGGGAAGAAGAGATCCAACGCACCTCTCTCTTCTTCTCTAACACATCTCTCTCTCTCTCTCTCTCCGAATTATAGTCACTGTTAAATCTGCGGAGGGGGAGAGAAACACGAAAACCATGACTACAATCAACAGGCAAGACAGCAACACGCCCGTGACCGCTCCTCCGATCGCTTCCTCCAAGCAACCACTCCCCACGGCGAAGACCGTCGATACACAGTCCGTTCGCAAGAGGTATAACGTGTATATATACGTACACCCACATATCCATATATAGATCCGGCGGGTTTTTTATTGGGTGTTCTTATTTGGGGTTTTGGAAGTTTTGTTTTTCCGATCTGGGTTGTATGTTTGATTGGCCTTTCTTTTTGTTATCTATCTTGATTGGTTTTGCCGTGTGTTAGATTATTTGCTTCTTACACGGTCCAGTTGATCCTGCAATTAATGGGTTTTCCTTAATATACTACTCCTAGAATTCGTTCAGTTTCTTTCTCCTTACTTTCGCTTCTCGAGTCGGGTTTTGTGTTTGCTTCTTGATTTGGGTTTCCTTCTATCTTGATTGGGGTCGCCTTGTGTTTGATGCATTTGTATCTGGAACCATCCGATTCACAAGTACCATACAAACTAATGAGAGGGGCTCACGTGGTGTCCGAAATTGGGTACATAAATCTGTGCGTATAAACTGGCCCGGACATTCAGTTACCCAAAAAAATAAAACTTTCTTATTAGTAGTACGTTACGTAAAGTACAACGTTCCTTTTAATCGTAGTTTTCCATTGCGAGTAATTTATTAATCATCTTTCTTTTGTGTTTTTGACTTCATTAAACAGGTTGCAATCTGAACTGATGGCACTAATGGTGAGCACTGAGCATACCACATACTATGTAGATTTGAATCATTCTGAGCATAGAGACGTAGAACCAATAGTGTTCTCTAATAATCTTTCCTCTTTTTTGTGAATTGTAAAGATGAGTGGTGATTCTGGGATATCTGCATTCCCTGAGGAAGACAACCTATTCAACTGGAAAGGAACCATCTCTGGTAGCAAAGACACAGTCTTTGAAGGGACAGAGTACAAGCTATCCCTATCTTTTCCCAATGATTACCCATTCAAGTCCCCGAAGGTCAAGTTCGAGACTTCCTGCTTCCACCCCAATGTCGATGTTTTTGGAAACATATGCCTCGACATTCTTCAGGTGAACTATATCAACAAGACTATCTTGGTGTATCTTAGATCTGATTTAGCCTTCAATTTCGCCGGTCACAAGACAAACTAGCATACAACTTTCACAATTTTTTAGCTACTAAGAGTACCCATTTGAGTATTGTTTGTTGCTTTTCTGATATTCTTTCATCTGATTCTTTTAGGATAAGTGGTCATCGGCGTACGATGTGAGGACCATACTGATTTCTATCCAGAGTCTACTTGGAGGTAATTTAGAAATTCAACTAAGCTAGTTTAGAGAATATCCATTTATTGATTATTGCGATATACTTTGATCTCACTTATTACTTTTCTTTTTGCCCATGTTGAACATCCAGAACCAAACACAGCCTCACCTCTAAACACTCAAGCAGCGTCGCTTTGGGGCAACCAGGAAGGTTAGAAATTGTTGTTATTTGGGTGTTTTTCTTCCTGTCCACTTTCTTTCTCCTCTGAACTGAATTTATATTTCTTGGGTATTTTGCAGAATACAGAAAGATGGTGGAGAAGTTATACAAGCCTGTTGCCTAGCTCTAGAGATGTTAAAAAGGGGCGCTTGGAAGTTAGGCACTCAATTTCCTTCTTTCTTCTGTGAGGAAAGAAAGGTTCAACAGAGATTGTTTCACATGTTCCATTAATTTTCTTGAATTTTTCTAGTCACAGAAAAGAGAGTTTGAAACAATTCATGTGTTGATTTGTTTGGGGTTTTTTTTCAAATGGAGGAAAAGGTTAGATGTGCTGATCACTCCTTTGTGTGTTTTGTCTATCGTTGTGCGTAAATGGGACTGCTAATTTAGTTCTTACAAGTTGTCAGAAAGCAAAATCCTTGAATCTGTAGTATTGATTGGAGTGGATTGGATTGGATTTTTGCGAATGAGACTCAATTAGCAATTATTGTCCAAAACGTTTCGGTGAAAAAGCTGGAGAGTGACCATTTCATAAAAAGCTTATTTCAAAAGACAAACAAAGAAAGTATACGCCAGAGAGCACACTCATTAAGCTTGAAGCTAATGCATCAATCAAATATGGCAACTCTCAAAGCACAAATGTTTGAAAATCCAAGGGCCAAACGTGGTTATTCAGGTTGCCCCATCGTCCCACTTGTCGATCTTGACCTCAGTTGTTTGAGGTTCATGTATGTATACTATTTGAAATGTGCCTCGATTAATTTGCATCCTCTGGTGCGTCGATTGTGCCACCAACAAACTCAGGCATGTTCTTGACGCGCGGCGCCATTGTCATGGCATGAAGCTATGTTCTGTAATTGTCTCCTGTGAGAGGCAGATAGACAAGGACGGCTGTGGGATCATCAAAATGATGATGAAGAAGGGATCATCATTTGATCCTTGATTTTCAGTGTTGAGAACTTCTTTGTCCACATTATTTGCCCTTTTTGTCGAGAGACAAATCTTTCACTACTCCAATAAGGTTAAGAAAATAAAATGAAAGAAATATGAAATTGATTAAAGGTTTTCTCTTCGTTTATTGAGATAACCCTGTATATATAACGTTTGAAACAAATTTACCCTTTCTATATAGCTAACAAATCCCACAAGCGCACGTACCGGTGTCGGACACCGACACTCTCCGGACACGTGTCCGACACTCATTTCCAAGTGTCCTAGTTTTTTTTATCAATGTTTTCCATTTGGACACTCTCGGACACTTGGAAAACAAGTCGGGGTTGATAAAAGAAATAGTAGGATCTAATTAAAACATAGGGAAGTCATATTTTTTGGGTGACGGATGATGGATTATTGGTTAAAAAGGCACACAAATGATCAAATGCTTTTAGTCGAAATAGTTTTATGAATGATATATATGATGATGGTTATAATGTAACGTATATGTGATGTTCGTGTCCTCCATTTTTTAAAAATTCACATGTCGGAGTGTCGGTGTCGTATCGTGTCACGTGTCCGTGTCGGTGCTACATAGAGCGCAACTAATAAAATCAAAATATACGATAAAGAAACTCTAGGAATGATTTGCAGATATGAAGGATTGATTTAGGCTTGATTGCACAAGAAGATGCTTTTGTTTCTACTTATTTCACAAAGATGAAGGCGTTATGGGATGAGCTGAACGCGCTTATGATGGTGAAACCATGTAGTACATGTGGCCATGAAAAGCCAAGCGCAATTCAACAACGACAGCATCGTGCAATGGAGTTTGTTCAAGGGCTCCGCAAGCGATATTCAACCATTCCGCGGCTCAGGGATTGAAACAATTTCTTGCTGAGAATCTTTTCATCAAAGACCTTGGCAGTTGAAATATCTCTTTGGTACTGAGGTTACAATCATCACCTAGGTATCTTGTGTCAAGACAAGTATACATTGGACTTTCTTAAAGATGCAGGATACTTGGTGCTAAGCCCTCTACTTGTCCCATGTAACACCACCTTCATTTTGGCTTCTACTGACGGTAAATCTTCATCTGACCCTTCTGCATGTCATCTACTCGTAGAACGTCTCATATACCTCACGATTACTCGACGCGATAATGCTTATTCCGCATACATTCTAGGCCAGGTTTTGCACGACCCTCGCAGTACTGCTCAAATGGTTGTAGCCATTTATGTACCGGTATCTCAAAGGTACACCTGGGAAAGCCATATTGCTCTTTTCATCTACTTCACTCGCCTTGAGTGGTTTGTGTGATTCTGATTGGATAGGTTGCCTTATGACACGTCGTACTATGACTGGTGTTTGCATTCTACTTGGTTCTAACCATTATTTCATGGGAAGCGAAGAAGCTAACTATTGGGTCTCGCTCCTCTGCTGAAACAGAGTATTGTGCTATGACTACGCTCACGTCCGAACTTCGATGGTTGACATACCTTTTGAGTGATCTCGGTATCCCTCCTTCATCACCATAAATTCTAATGTGATAACCAAGCAACAACTCAAAGTGCTAAGAATCATGTGTCTCAAGAGTACTATACAAAACCATAGAACTTCATTGTCATTTCGTTCACGAGAAAACGCAATCCAAGTTGATTTCTCCCAATTATATCTGGTCATCGGATCAAATTGCTGACATTTTTACTAAACCTTTGAGTAAGTATATATCCTTTCACCATCTCCTCACCAAAGCTGAGCGCACTTACACGCAACTAATTTCCATGGTCAATTCTGGCGATTTCCAATCAAGCCAAAACGAATCTCTGAATATCAGCAGCTTAAAATTAATCCTTGATATAGTTCAAATGACCCCGTTTGTTTTGGGGTTTTGGACTTTGTCTCTGTGCACGGTCCCCAATAAATTTTCTCTCAATTATTACTCTCATTTCTCTCTGAATCTCTCTCTACTCATTACCCAAAATCCAAAAACCAAATCCTAAAATGAACAGACATGGCCCTAGAGTTTGTTTATCCTAGATTTGGATTTTACTTGCTGCGGCTGTGGATTTTTTAGCTGTATAGAAGTCAATATATGGTTTTTCTTTTTTTAAAACTTAGGTCAATATATTTTTACAAGACACAAACACATGAGGATCAATGCAGGGTTCTCTCACTATACATGAGGAGAGAGAGAGAACCTTTAACCACATGTTTTCTTCTACTCCAATAGAAAAGGCTAAAATAGCTTCATTGCAAAAGATGGGTTATGTCTAGTCTCTAGAAGTCCCTTACAAACTGCATAATGGAGCTTGTATTCCAAGTGCATAATGGAGTTAGCATTGTAAAGTAAAAGACATAACCAAAAAAAAAACTCTCAAAATCACAATACAACAGTTCAACAAATGAATTAAACCTTCATAAATAAGAGAGGAAACTTGTTAAACAAACAAGAACCTTTCCATTCATGACACATATACACAACCCTTTCCTTTCTTATATATAACTATAATCGAAAACAAATTCTACAATTTACAGGAGCTATACATATATAATTATAAATATATGTATCTATAGCAACTGTACGGTATCCACATTGGGAGACGAATAAGCTGCCGCCAGGAGGGCCGCTCCGATGCCCGATCCATCTTCTGTATCTTTAAGAATGACATGGGGTGAAATTTCTTCCCCTAAGATTTCAGTCACGGCTTCATTCAAGTATTCTCTGAACATGGAGTAATTAGTGTACAATCCTCCCTCAACCGCCACAACCGTTCTTCTTACCTTGCTAAGGCCTTTTGTTCTTCCACTTGTGACGCCACCACTTCCGTCCCGTCCGATCTTTTTCAAGATGCCCACAATGCCAGCAGCTGCCAATCGGGCAGCCCTGCGGGTCACCACATCGCATACCTTTACAATGAGCTTCCGAACTTTCAGAGGGACATCAGGGATCTGAAATTTAAAGGGTAAAAGAACACCAAATAGAAAATATAAGAAAATCGAGCAATTCAATGATAGCAGCCAAATTCGGAAGTGATGCAAACCGATATACCTCAAGATCGTCATTCAAAATTCTTGCTACTTCCCTCAAGTCGGGGGAGTCATCCTCATGCATAACAGCCATCAATGGAGTCCTGACATTTTAGAGGGGTCAGTGATATGGAGTTTGTAGTTTGTACTAAAGCAGGGCATTAAGTTCAGTGGGACAGCCTTTGCCAGGGCACCCTCAGCTGATAGCAGGGCATTAAGTTCATGCAAAAGAAGTTGATACTGACAGTGCATATCAAGTTGTTCTTTTTCCTTTTCCTACTCGATCGAGAGAGAGAGAGAAATATGTCAAGTTGTCCAAAATCTAGTGGGTGTTGTTCACGATCCAGAAACTAGTAGTCAATCGGCTTTATTTCATCATGTTTCCCCTTAAAACTCTCTTAAATCCTCAACAATCACAACCATAACATGGTGATTACCATCTGTATTCATTCCAAGAGCCCTTGCACATGCAGAACCTTGATGGAAAGGAGACAGAAACCTTCAAGCAGATGAAATAAACCTGAACTTATTCTTCCCAAGATTAAGTAGAGCTCAGTTAAGAGTTTAGTTTTCGATTCTCTCTCCGGTTGAAGTACACGGGCAAAATGATATGGCACGTATATACTAGAAGTGATCATGAAAACCGTGACTACCTTCTGCTCCGAAACTTAAAGCCATCCACGTATCTACTGACATTATCCACGCAGACCACAACTTCAAAGTAAAAAATAAAAATATAAACTATCATTTTTTGAAAGATTTTCTGCTCAATTTAATCTAACATTCAAACATGGAAAATAATGGATTCACTAGGTTTCCCTAGACTTAGGCAATCTCTTTTTACTTATATGCTTCCACATATTCGCGTCGACACATGAGTTCCTTAACTGGAAAGCCATGAATCAAGCATCCATATTCACCTCATCTTATTGCCAGATACATGATTAATTCCATTTATCAAAACTTTGAATATTCTTCCAACCGTAAATACTTTTCTTTTCCCCTGTTAGACCAGAGTTACTAATAAAAATCACATATTCATAATTAATCAAAATAACTTTGATATTCCATGGAGAGTTGCGCCTAGATGTGTCATTGTGCCAGGTTAAACCAATAGAAAGAAAATCATCTATGAAATTACAGAAGTCCAAATGAGAAAACATTATTCAGCTTTTAGAATCCTAGAAATAGCAAGAAAATCACCACTATAAACAGGAAAAAAGAAAACATAGCTAGAAGTCTACATGAAAGTAATAGTTTTCTTATCATTTCAAATTCCAGTGAAATCGATTTTCCTAAACACACTTGCTAGATGTCCTAATAACAGCCAACTGCTCAGGAGGACCCCTTGAGGCAGGAGATCTAATGTTTGAAGAAGGAATTTGATTTCATCAAGCCCCAACCACATATATTACATAATTTCAAATTGTTAAGGTTAAGCTTCACTTAGAGTGTGCTGGACATAGTAACTCGACAGGCTAAACAACGGAGAGGGCACCCAGTAAGGAAAGGTGTACCAAATACCAATTGCATGTCTACGAATTAAAGACAAACAAAATTAGTTAAGATTGCAAGTTACACACCTTAAAAAAAGATAAACTAATTTAGGATGGAAACTACGTAAGGCTTTGATTTTCAGGTGTCTCTCGCTCGCACACGTGCGCGCGCGCGCGCGCGAGAGAGAGGGAGAGAGAGAGAGAGAGAGGAAAAAGGTATATACCTTAAACTGAAAGGTGCTGATAGTTTCGAAGATAATGGTCCAAAACTATCTGACTCCTCCGACATCCTAAGAATTACTCTTCTCACAATCTCACCAAGATACATTCCTGATACCATTTTCTCAAAACCCTGCATCAAGATCCTTACAGTTGCATTACTCACAAGATTGATGGATGAAAGAGGGAGAAAGAAAAAGACGTTACCAGCAACTGAGCCTTACTTGGTCATTAGGGTTTGGGCTATTGGCATCTAAGTCAACATCGTAGGATGTTCTTGGCAAATGAGATGACCAGAAATTCCCCCATTCCATGTTAACTACCTGATTAAGAAAATTTAAAACACAAGTACAAGCAGTTATCTTTCTGCCAAATTTCAGCATCAGCCACATAAGATATGGCACTGGAAAACCGAAGAAAAGATACCATGTATCCTGATGTAGTAAGCAAGCCTTGACATTTAATGATAGCATCTGCCCGTTCCAAATAGCATGCATTTGTACCCGTCCCAATTATCACTGCAGCAACTGTGTCTTCGTCATGATAATGTGCAAGTGCCAATGTCCCAACACTATCATTTACCTAAACACAAAATTAGACCAAAATTCCTAGTAAATGTCACAAGTAACAGACTCACATAAGCGCATTTTAAAGCATATATGCATGTTTATTACCCATATGACACACAAATATTGGGACCATGTAATTCCAATTCATGCAAGATGAGACCATATGAACTTGTAGTATATGAGACTAGGCATAACTAACACAGAGTTGAAGGAATAAAAACCCTGAATATCCAAATAAAATCGCAACTTCATTGTAAACATAGTACAATCACAATAGAAAGAGGGACGAAAATGGTCTTTAAGAAGTGAAGGACAAACCAAGATTATCATGGTCTAAATGATAGAAGTGTGCAAAAGGATTATGGCTTGAGGAAAAATGGAACTCAAGTGAGTATTCTCAGTGTTTTAAAGAAATGCAAATAAAAACCTCCATCCAAAAGGTACTTAGCAACCTCCTGAGCTCTTGAAAAAGGAAGGTGACTTTCAAAACCAAAAGGAAAAATGCTCTTGTAAGATATAGCTAGTGAAACCAAAGCATGCCAGGTTGGTAAGAGTTGGATGAAAGCCCAAAGCAAACTTTAAAAATGATTCGTACTAAAAGAAACAAACATATTGAGGACTCTTGACGATATAGTGTGTTTTCCTCAAATTCCATCGCAAACTTTCATCTTAGACTCCAGGTCAGCAGTCATAGATTAGTATCATATACCAAACTGCTTCAAAGCATGCATGCAGCCGTGCAGTCAAAGCTAACAGCGCATATACAGCCTATTTCACAGATGGATGACATGCATTTCCCATATTTTTCACTTCTGAATGAACATTTTAAAACTATGAATACCTAATAATACAAAAAAGAACAAAAACAATAATATGTGCAAAAAAAAAAAAAAAAAAAAACTGAAGCTACATAATAAGCGATCAAGTAGTGGTTCCATCAATAATTATTAAGCTCAATATCATAGATGCAGTTGGAACAACTCAGTAATAGGAAATCTACACATCTTCCAACAGGTAACAATAGCAAACATACACACACCAAACATATTAGTAGACAACTAAATTACCAGCCAATCTTCTACAAACAGCAAGAATGTGAATGCAGTATCACCAATTGAGCATTTTAGCAGTTCTAACTTCTAAGACCTTTAGGGGAATATCTGCAAGGCGTCCCTCCAGGGTAGGGAAAGACACTCATATGCATAGGGCTACGAAAATATTTATTTCACACTCAGCAAAAGAACATTCAGACCGCAAAACAACTTTAAAGGAAATTGAAAAGTACTTACAAAAGCTGCTACTCGCATATTTAGGCCTATCTTAGACATTGCTTGCTGTAAAGGTTCAGAAACATCTTTTCCTACCTGAAAAGAGAACAATTTTTGGGCCATATTAGCTCCAGCCTCCACATAAACTAATCTCTTGAATAAACCATTAAAACAATCCCAGATTTTTCTGCAATGGTCCATCTCTCAGAGAAAAGTAAATTTATGATTAATAAGACCACAATGTGAACAGATTAACTGAGGTTGTGTATACAGTACAGCTACAACCCAGTCCCATCTGTTGGGCTCAATTAGTTTAAGTGCTACCCAATAGAACAAATATCGCTCAACCAGAGATGTAAATTTTTGTTTTGCCAACCGAAGAGGAAAGCTTCCTACATAAATTGCAGCCTACAACAATTAAATATGAGCACATCTTATTGGATCATTATTCAACTAACCATGTCTTCTATGGCAAAACCTTTGGTCCATTTGATCAGAATGCCTGACAAGATAGACATTTGCTTCACGGGAAACGAAAATGTAAACCCGAGTTCCATTCTTTTGACTGCTGATAGTTCAGAAAATCCTTCTTCCTTTTCCACAAACTGCTTTAGAGATGAAGCAATAAAATCAAAGAGATCCTGCAGGAAAAAATGGCAGCTCCAGTTATATTACTTCCATCAAAAGATCAAAACTTGAAAAAATGTGCTCAGGGGTAAGAGAACAATGGGTTACAAACTCAATCACCTCACTTGTGCTTGTCATTAGATGTGGAGGAATAGCTTGTCGATCCACATCATGTCTAAGGATAGCAGACCTATCACTGCTATTACCCCCGAGCTGAACTCGCAAGACCCTGAAATTAGTACCTCCAAGATCCAGCGCATAATAGGTGCCCTTCTCACTCCTGAAGGAGATTCAGTAATAACCAAAGGTAAGTATAACTGAAAATGGGGGGAACAACGAGGATGACAATTATGAACACTAAAGTTAAGTAAATCATTTCTTGGCAACCAGCAGTGGAGTCAAAGACAGTCCATGTCAAGTTTAAAACAACAAAAGAGTCTCGTATGTCTGCTGTTAACAAGAAGAAAATAAATGATGACACTCCAGAACTCAAATCATTTTACTTTCTTGCAATGTCACTGCCCATCCGCGGTTATCTCAGTGATGAGATCCATACTTGCTAACAACAGACAAACCATTGTGCATTCTGCAGAGAAACCAAATCTCAGCTATAATTCCTTAAGTTCAGCAACGAGAATCTTTCTTGATTCCAGAAGCATTTGTAAACTACTTTTTAGACGCATGAAAATTACACTACAAAATAAAAAATATGCACATCTACCAGAAGATATTTACAGGAAGACGGAAAAAAAAGAGAATGACATATCAAGGGTCAATTATTCCAGATATGATTCTTGTCACTATAAACATGTTAGATAACACCTCTAAAAGGTTACCAGTCGATACCATTTCAGGAGCCCCAGGATTAGGATTCCCAGCTTTACAGTTTCAAACGAGAATATAAGGTAAATGGGAAAAAGAAACACTACAAATTCTATTTGCCAGATGCTTAAAGTTTCCCACAAATATTCTCCAATAAATCCTCGAAAAGAATGCTCCATCACCATATAGAATATCAAAAAAACAGGGTAGACAAACTACTTTCAAAATCATAAAATGAGAAAACAAACTGTGAGTGAGCTATTAATCTCTCAATCAGAGAAAAAAAAAAACCTTTTATACGAGTATCACAAAAAAAGAAGAAACGACGATATTAACAATTCTGCCCCTAAAACAGTGGCACAACCCAAAGAGGAATCCAAAGCACCAACCAATCAAAACTATCAAACTTGGACAGCCAAGATAGATGAGGAGACAGAAAGGAAGCACTCCCATGAGAATCTCAGCTTGAAACAAAAATGGAAAGAATAGTAGACACTAACCAAAACAAAAATCAGACTTAAACAGGCTAAAAAAATCACATTACGAAAACATGTTTGAAGAATGTTAGGAGAAATCCCACAAAAGTTTAAAAAACATATCCCAATTCGACGGCAATCAGAAATCAGAAAAAAAAATATTCTAATACGAATATACACAAAAATAACAAATTGGCAGAAAACAAACAAATGAGCTGATCCAATGGTACTCGTACAGGATTAAAAAAGAAAAAAAAAAAAAAAAAAAAAAGCATCTCTCCAGTCTCCACGCCTGACTCAACTGCGACCTAAATTTAATCAGAGTCAATAAAACCCATAACATCAAAATCAATCTACTCCTCAATGGGTTTTGCCCAAATTTTCCAAAAGAGAGACATTTTATCCTTTTTTATAACCCAGGTGTCCAGACGAGCTTATGCACTGCCCACTTGCCGGCGTCCAATTGAAGCCGGAGCAAAGCTCAAGACACTCTTTTATCAATCAAATTCTATAACCTCCCTATGTAATTTTCAAATGTACCACTAACCACTTAACAAAGCTTTTACCCAACTTTTACCCGAAAACTAGAGCTTACACAGTGGGTTTTTTCACGCCAGATGAAATTTTTCACTCAAATTAACTAAAAATTTGTCTAAAAAATCCGTAAATTGAATCAGAGAAACACAGGAGAGCGCACGATATAGATATATATATACAGGAGGTGTACGTAATATGTGACTATATATTTATTATACCCATTGGGGAGAGCGTCGACGAAGGTGAGGAGCATCTTGAGCTTGCTCCCGCCCTCGGAGGCCAGACCGGCGTGCATCTCCACCGCCATGGCGTCCACCACCTGCCTCAGCCGCCCCACGTGCGTCGCGCACGCCTCCTCAAACTCCTCAAGCACCGCCACCACCCTCCTCCACCGCCTCCGCCGCCTCACCCTCCTCCCCACCATCACCGCCGCCACCGCGCACGTCGCCACCGCCACCCCCACCGCCACTCCCAACCCTACCTTCCCCATCCTCCAAACCCTCCCCCTCACGCCATCGATAAAACGACGGCGTTTTCAACTAATCGAAAAAAAAAACTGTTCGTACTCGTCGGTCGATTTTGTCCCTCCGGCGGAAAAAAGTTAGAGAGAGAGAGAGAGAGAGAGAGCGAGAAGAGAGGGGGGGGCGGGGGGGGGAGAGAGAGAGAGAGAGAGAGAGAGGGAGTTGGGGGGCGGTCTTCGTTTCGGCACTAAAGTAGTGTTGGAAAGCGAACCATGGATACTTATAATGAGGGTGGAAAGACGGATTTGCCCTCGAGCTAATGTGGGAATGCCGGATTTGTGGACTTTATGTGGGTTTTTGATTGATTATTGTTAAATTCCATTTTACCGCCCGTTTAAAGTTTCGGGATTATGGAAATCTGTAATTAATGATTGTGTCTTTGTGAGGTGGGGCCCCACGGGGGGCAGTTTTGAATCTTCAAAGGGACAATTCTATTCCCACCCACATTTTTTCTCACCTCCTTCCCCCACCCACCTTATCAAACTACTACTTGTAGGTCTTTACGGGCCCGGCTTTGTTTGGTTGGCATTGTAATTTAGTTTAGTTTAGTTTACTTTTAATAGTGGGTGGAGAGAGAAATAGGGTAGTAATTGGAGAGAAGGATAATAATTGGAGAGAAATAGATAGAGAAATGAAACTAATAATTGGAGATATATGGTAATTATTGGAGAAAAATATAGAGTAATGATTGAAAAACAAAACTAAAGTAAAATGGCAACCGAACAAAGCCATATCTCTATAGTTTGGCTATTTTGCAGATGACCTATCTGTGTTTCACTCATAACCATTTCACCCACTTATGGTTTTGGGTGGTTAAACTAGTGTTTTCATAGTGATTTTGGGGGAGAAGATGAAACAATGGTATTATTGTCTTTTTAACATACTACTTTTGGAGGCAAGTGTAGTTTTTCATGTCCTATATGCACTAGGAGCGCGTAAGGCACACGCACAGTTACTTTGGACGGAATGTGTAACGGTTGCATTTTACTCCAAAACCTTAAGTGAGTGCATGGGCGGAGGAGGGACAAGTGGGCTCACTCACTTTGATTTTTCACAAGAACATTTAATAGTTTGCAACCAAATTTTTCTATTTTGACTCCATAAAAAATCTCTAAATTGTCCAACTTGTTTTAAATGCGTAGAAATCCCAATAGTTTTCTTCTTTTCGAGAGTTGATAGTGCTAGAATTGAGACTATCATGCATTATTTTTCAAATATAACAAGTCTTTTGGGGCCAATTATGAGGCAAAAATCAATTATTAGTGCATTTTCGATCTTATAATTAGCCTCTTAATTTAGTTATTTTTGGACTTGTGCGTAGAAAAAATATATTGCATATGAATATAATTTTTGACCCCACTAACCAAAATTCCGGGCTCCACCCCTGGGCGGGCGAAGTGGTTACGAGTAAAACACAAAGAGGTCATTTGCAAAATGGCCAAACCAAATGAAGGTATTCCACCATTTGCCCAAAAAATAAAAATTGTACCCGTTTTCATAGTCACCTACTCGATTTTGACTCCTCTACAATTCTTTTAAAATTGGAGAAACGACATACATCAGCAGGGGTTAGCGGGATGTTAGTTTGTTAGTCAACAAACCCCAAATCTGCTCCTGGTAGAACTCGAACTCAGGTCACCACTGGAGAGAGAAATGAGAACCAACTTGACAAGCTTGTCTGAAACTCTAATCCATATTCAAGGGGTTTGATTTTAGCATTAAACTCAGCACGTTTTATGGCCACATGATTTTTTTTTTTTTTTAACAACCATATGGCCATGTGGTTGACCTTATCGAATTTGTATTCCTTTTTCCATTTTTCCTCACATACTCTTACTCTTTCAACTCTCAAGTAGCCCTCAACGCACCAAAAAATTGTATTGGTGGGGGCACCGTCCAACACATGCAACTTTGTTGCTAAAACAAATTATATCTATTTTTTTTTTTTTTGGGTTCTAAAAGAATCATCTTCAACCCAAGAAAGAGGAATTGTTGATAGATTTAAGATTATAAAGAGAGAAATAAGAACGAAGGTAAAAAGGAGGTTGGCTTTACTTCAATTTTGTTATGATCAAATAATAATTGTAACTCCGTAAACAAGTGTTATTTTGGAGGCAAAAATTCAATGAATGGAAAGCTTGCTTCTTTGTAACGGCCACAAAGGTGCCTTAACACCCTTCTCTATCACATTTTTAGGTGATACTCATACATTTTAGTCTTGATTCCACATGAACATGTGGTGGAGAATGGTGTTGATACACCAGGTAACGGAACCCCAATAACACTTGAATAATTTTTCCTTGTTTTAAAGTGGTATACTATAATATTACAAATGTATAAATAAATAAAAACCCAAAATTCAGTAGGGGGCCGTGCACTGACCTTAAGTTATCTCTACCGCTACCTCAACGTCGATTCATCACCACTGAGAATCAATCATCACCGTTGAATTTCTTCATTTTCAGACCACTTACACCACGAATGTTGTCACATCATATTTTTATCGAGGGTTGTTGTAATGTTCTTTCCTGCGAGGTTTGCAGTAGCCCTCATTGCCACCCTTACATTTGATTTCATCAAATGCTAATGATTACATGAGATGCTAGCAATGGAGATTGGATTTGGGTTCCAATCAAAAGGGGCAATGAGGATGGGTCTAGGGATGGCAATCACAGCCGCTCCGCCCCAAATGGGTTGGGGATTCAGAGATTTTTCGGGGATCGGATAGGGGATCGGGATAGTTTTTAAAAAAAAATGGGGAATGGGTAAGGGATGAGTATGAGTCTATCCCCCGCCCCGTTTATATATATATATATATATATATATATACACACACACATACACTTAAATGAAAGTTATATAGGAGTACTATATATACATAAGTGAGGAAGAAAGAAAGAAACTAAAGCTCAATGTCAACTAACATAGAAGTAATTGAATTCACTTACCACAGATAGAAAATTACTAGAAAGAAGAGCTCAAATCGATAGTTCTAATCAGTTAAATATTGTTCACGTCTGATAAATGTTGTTAACGTCAGAAACTCATGAAATAGTGTCGTGTTGAGAGACTGAGAAACCGAAGCTTTAAAGAGCTCTGCGTGTGTTGTTTGTTCCTGGTGTCTTGTTGGAGGGATACCAGATTAAGAACACCGGTTTTGCCTGTGGTTCCAGTGATTCCAGTTGGATCCCCGTTCCCCCTTTGGAGTGGGGATGGAGGGAAAAAATAATTTCTCGTTAGGGATTGGGGAGGGGATAGGGATGGATTTGGGTTTGGGGATCGGGGATAGTGGTATCCACCCCTACCCGCCCCATTGCCAACCCTAGATGGGTCGTTGGGCAGAGGACTTTTTGGTTTAGGCTAGTTGTTCATAGGAGTTGGTTTCTTTTGTTTTGGTAGGCATAGGGGTTGAAGTGTTAAATTTTGGCCCTTAGATCAATACATTAGTAACTACCAAGTACAACACTTAACTTGCCAAAGTTGCTACATCGATTAATAGATCTCAACAACATTTGACCTTAAGCTTTTTGTACTCACAGTTCATATTACGAAGCGGTACTGATTTTTTCGTCCAGTCATCAACGATTGAGACTTGTCCCTTTATTCGCTTAGTCAAAATTGAACATGCATCAAGACATTTGAATTAGATGTGAAATTCCAAACCATCACCTACATATTACTATAAATAACAGAATATCTTGCATATCTTCTTATCTATTTTGCTTAACTTGTCTAGGGTTAGGGTTGCAATTGGAGGAGAAATCAACCGATGGATGGGATAAAGTTTAGGACAAATCAAGTGATGGTTGCAATGGTCTTAGAATAAACGAGATTAAGGTTAGGGGGATTTTTAGAAATGATGCGAAGAATAGCGATGATTGGTAGGAATGCTTTCGGTGAGTGCAAGTGGATACTAGAATAGCGATGATTAGTAGGAATGCTTTCGGTGAGTGTAAGTGGATACGAGTTCGGTGAGATAATAGTTGCTTGCCACCAGTGAAGACTTGCCATGTCTCAGTTAGGGTTGCGATTTGGCGGTTGAGAAGGGTGAGGTTTTTTTCGAGCTTAAATCCGAAAAGAAAACCCTAAATAAAATTGTTTCCATAGGTGCACCAAGAAGTACGGGGGTGTAGAAAAAGGAGTGGGAATAGAATCTCCCATAGGGCTTAGACTTTCGGTGAACAAAATTGACACTGAGGGAGAGTGATACTACCGTTGTTGCCATTAGGCTTTTGAGAAAGGCTTGAAAGGTACAGTTGATTTAATTAATTGAATCCCTTGATGGAGACCTTTCCATTGGGGAATGGAATGTGACAGGGTCCAATGACCCCAATGCCTAGTGAAATTGAATTGTTTTTGACCACCCCCCCTTGGAGAATTGGGCATATTAATTTAGTAGTATTTGAAGTGACTTGTAAATCTCTCATGTGTATGGACTGTGGTTTTCAGTTCATGTGTATAAAAACAAAATACACATGAGGTCGGTCATTTGTTCGAATTCTATGAAAATCAGACATTTCAAACAATAGGATCGCTGGAGGTTTTGTTCGGTCATCAGTTACAGTATCCAAGAAATTAATCGACGTGCACGCAAGCTAGCCGGACATCCGGTTAACGAAGAAATACTAAACAAAGTGGTCTTTGGGAAGTCTTTCATTAGGATTTAAGGGGTACACTTTGAGGTGTTTGCGGTGTCCTCCACTTTGTCTTTGTCATGTATTTGGATTTTGAATTTGTGGGAGTAATAATATTGAATGCTAGATCTAATCAAAAAGTTATTAAATATACAAAGAGAATGAAGCTGACTCATTTTTCTTGTTGCATAGAGAAAATGCTTAAATATTTATCAAACCACCAGTGTTGGCCCTTTCCAAAAGCTGGTTATGCATGAGTGATTTTAATTTTCTTCTCATTTTTCGAAAAAGTGAGAGAAAAAAAAACAGATACTAATTAAAACCGTTAGTCGATGTTCTTATTTTGCTTATGCGGTAGTGCCTCATTGGTAGTCGAAAACTTGCAATTCATCTAGTTGCCAATAAAACACTTCAACAAAGACACGTTGGGCAAAATATTATTATGTTATAGTCAATGACGGAACCAGGATTTTACCCTAACAGTGGCGAAATGTATACTAAAAAAATCTAGTGGTGGCGAAACTATATAAGTTGGGCATAATTTTTTTTTTTTTACATATAATATTGGCATTTTCTAAAATTTTTGTCGTAGCGGTCGCCGCCACTAGACCTCCCTGATCCCATCCTTGATTATAGTACATGTTGTTGTGTTTTTAGACTTTCTATTTGGTCAAACCGACTATACATTTACCATTTAAAAAATTGACCGAAATACGCCGATTACATATACCACAAGTTCTCCCTACCACTTCTCCATTCAAACACGAGTCGCTAAATTGACATATACAAAGAGAAAGGCTAGGCTAACCTATAGTCGATTTTTTTTTCCCGGTATAATCTTCTCTCCTTTTCCTTTATATTAAACTCCAGTCAACACAAACCAAAACCTTTGACCAAAATAGAATAAATTTGGCTACAAATAAAAGAATACCAGAAAGCAGAAAATAAATACTTAAAAAAATAAGAACCTTAGTAAAACGGGTCAGGAAAATGGGGTTATTTTCTAAATTCGTAAGTACCCTTGGAAACAACTACTACTACTACATTACTAGAACTTCGAGGGTTATGTAAGCTAAAAACAATCAAGGAGGAATTTTGTGACCGTATTTCAATGCCTTGTTTGGATCACAATTTGAAAAAAAAGTTCTAACTCAAAAAACGCTCATTACCTCTACTTTCAATCATTATTCTCATTTCTCTCTTCACTCATTACCCCTATCTCTAATTATTACTCTCATTTCTTCCTCTATCCCTTTCCACTCATTACCTATATTTCTAATTATTACACTAATTTCTTTTTTCACTTATTACCCTAAAACCAAATCTAAAAATTTTCAAATCATGAATCAAACAAGGCATAAGGCTCCCTTCCCTCAACAGTAATGGGTCGAGGGGCATTCTAGTGAAGTTAAACACCCCCATTAATCAAGGGGTCCCCCATCTCCCACGTTGGAACAAACAAATGGATAGTTGTTGTGACCAACGAGGCATTACACGAAAAGAGAAGGAGAAAGTGGAGATTTACGTGGACATTGAACGAAGTGGCATGGGTTGTGAGTAGCAGTGGAGGTGGGTTGCTCCCTTCATAATTGACTACCGTCTGATTATTCGCATCGGTTGGTCTGCAGACTGCGAGAAAGTAGTAATTTCTTAGACTGAATTTTTTAATTTCCGCTCCGATGACGTTTCTTTAATCGGGCTGAAAAGAAACTAGCGAAAATGTTCGTAAACTGACCTGGACACCCATTAGGCGGGAGAAAAAAAAGGTATGACTACTTTTTTAGTACTACGCTACTTTTGTAAAAGTATTCGTGTGGGGGAGAGACAGCTGCGTTCCTACAAGAAAATCGAAGAACGGCGACGGTGTAGCTGCGTATCCAACCGAATTGTACCAGTCTGGCCAGCTGGCTTCCGCTCATTCCCAGCTATGCATTTCAGAGGCATTTTCTCTCTCCTCTCTCTTCCCCCATTCTCGAAAGCCATAATTTTAGTTCTCCTATGAAAGTTGGTAACGTTGTACGTACAACACATCAAACGGACCCAATTCCAAACATAAGTTTTTTTTTTTTTTTTTTTTTTTCCCGAGTGATTTTTACAATTTCTTTTCTGACATCCACACTAGGGCTATAAACGAACCGAGCAGCTTGCAAGCTCGGCTCGGTTCGACTTGTTTACTAAACGAGCTGAGCTCGAGCTCGAGCTCGAGTTTTCGGTTCGTTTACTAAACGAACTGAGTGGAGCTCGGCTCGTTCGACAAAAGTTCGGCTCATTAAGAGAGGCTCAACTCGATTAAATAGGCTCGTTTAGTAAATGACTAAGCTCGGCTCGTTAAGGTTCGAACTGAGCTCGAGTTTTTGGCTCGTTTAGTAAACAAGCCGAGCTCAAGCTCGGCTCAACTCATTTACACCCCTAAATTCCACACTCCTTTTTCTATCTTTCAGAGAAAAAATACATACATTTTCAACTCTAAAAAAAAAGTGCGAATATCAAAAAGAGAGTGTAAAAATTATTTTCCTTTTTTCAAGCTTAAATTAATTGGAAAATGATTTTTACACTAGTATTATCTGTAATGCCCTCCAAAACTTATCTCTATGCGCAATGTGTTATTTTTTTTAAATTTTTTTTTTTATTTTATCGGCATCTCTATGTGCAATGTTAAGAACAGAAAGAAAAGTTCAAGAAGGCATCAATTAAAAAAGTGGAGTGCACTCATCATTAGTCTTTACGGGTTGTTGATCTATCTTTCGGACAATGGAATTGGTCCCCAGAGATTAACCGAGTCACGCGCAAAGAAAATCAAGGTGTTGGAGTGCTTGTGGACACCACACCGTAATAAAAATCTGTCATTTATTGTATTTGTGAGGTGATTGTGAGTACTATATTCGTCTCTTTGTGATACTAAAAGTTGTATTTTGTGCCAATTTTTTTCCCGGGTGCCCATAACGCTTCATGTGACATTGTGATGGGTTGTACAATATTGTTTTGCTTATTTACAAGAGATACCAAAATAAGCAAATTTAGTAAAAAACAAAAGGGCCACACCCTACCACTTTCAATTTTGGCAAGGCTAATTAAGATCGATCGATGCACAAAAATATTACTACTATTTTGCGTCGTACGTTGTTTGTTAATCGTTGATTGAAGAAATGAGAATTGGATATGGTTATGACCTATATATATCTTCTTTAGTCTTCGAAAATGTTTTAGATATTGTTTTTCCAAGAGCTTTGTGCGCGGGTGTTTTTTATGATATTTTCTAGTGGAATTCAATTGGTGCGTTACGTTTACTCAA
The DNA here is from genome assembly GCA_025642025.1 of Rhododendron ferrugineum. Classification (NCBI taxonomy): domain Eukaryota; kingdom Viridiplantae; phylum Streptophyta; class Magnoliopsida; order Ericales; family Ericaceae; genus Rhododendron; species Rhododendron ferrugineum. The sequence goes on from JAOTQK010000001.1 coordinate 19,389,684, forward strand.
AACGTCTTTAAAATAGGAGTGAGAGTTGTTTCTTCTAGCTATTTTTTCTCTTATCGATTTATCTCCTCCTTGTATGGTTATCGTTTTAGCTAGGATCTTGTGACTTGTCTCTTTTTTATTTTATTTTATGGCATTTCTTTTGTAAGCCTCTTGGGATTTTATGAATAAAGATATCTTATTAGTATAAAAGATGATGCAGAGAGGCGTGATGAAAAAAAAGAACGCGCAACAAGAACATCACGAACAAGTATGAACTTGAGGTACTCCTTAACACACAATTATGAGAAAATTTCTCAAATTTTCATTAATCAGTCATAAACAACCCCCTTACCCTAAGGCTTACAGTTCAATTTATACTAACGTAAAAATACTAAAAAGAAAATAAAATTATTACCAAACAATCTAATTCTTGGAGAATAAGAAACTAACAAAAATAGAAAAAGCAAACTAGGAAACTAATTATTCTATCCTAAATTAATTATCATATTTCTAACAAAAAAGTAAACTCAAAATAATGCGTAATTAATATATATATTCTTAATATTTCGGCTGCATGAAAAGAAAAGGAAAAATCAAGGGGTAGGCACAACGTATTTCTACGTAATTCAAACATCACTAACTGAAACTAACAATTCTGACTTTCTCGCCAAAGGGGGGAAAAAAAGGAAGGAAAAATCCCGGGAAAATGGAGTGATTCGAAATTTTGTTTATCATGGCTGCGTCGAAATTTCAAAGGGGAAGAAAGTATCATGATTTGATCACATGTGCCATTCATCAAAGTAAATGCTGTTTAATGAGATTTTATTCCGCTTGACCAAAAATTTGTACTGTAATTCTTTTTGCCTTCATTAGCAGTACTACGATTATTACAGCTTCATGATCCATCAACGGTCATGCTCACATTAAGACAGCGGTCCGCTCACTAGATATTTCATCTTTCATAGTAAAAGCTTTTTATTACCTTTAATATTTTAAGGGACCACATTGTCAAAAAAGTTGATTAATTTATCAATAAAAAGTAATAAATTTTATGATGCGGAAGTTTGAAGAGTCATTTACCACTCTTCAAACTTGGAGAGAGAGAGAGAGAGGGGCACCAAAATGGACTCTGCTACAGGTTCAGCAGTTTCACCACAGACAGCGCGTACAGTGCGCGTTTGGGTCCGTCTCGGGTCCAACAAAGATAATCGGAGCCGCTCATTTTGTTAAATATATTTTGCTTAAGGTCCCTGTAAAAAATCAGCTCCATCCAACAACGAAAAGGGCGTTTACGAAGCATCCAAAATCGCTTTATCTTTGTTGGACCCGAGACAGACCCAAATGCGCATTGTACGCACTGTCTGTGCTGAAACTGCTGTATCAGCACTCAGCAGCATTTCTACACCAAAATGGTTTAGCAAGCTTGCTACTTCTTGAAGTAGATTTTGCTGACATGACTCTTCAAATATAGATTAGTTCTGGTTTTGCTATCGCCCTTGGAGATGCTCTAAGTTACATAATTCTTGTGTGCTTGCGTACGGGCATGAGCGTGAGGGTGAAAGTGTCCATAAAAATTATTTTAAGTCATTAAAATTCGTGAGGTTAAGGACTGAAAGCGCGAGGGTAAAACGGGCATTGGGAGCACGAGACATAAAAAAACATTCTCAAGGAGTAAGCAAGTGCACAAGCAGCACAGCCAATGTGTTGTTTCCCAAAATAACATATTAGTCTAAAGTCCAAATGAAACAATCCTATAGGAGTTTTTGTCCGGTCTAAGTTTCTATGATGTGTAGAGTCCATTAATAAAAATATTTTAGAGTCTAGAGTCTGTGAAAAGACAAAATTGCCATTAATGAGACGAGGGCTTTGTTTGGCTAACAAAAAAAATGTCTTTTTTCATTTAAATTGTCTTAAATGAGACAAAAGCCTTGTTTGGCTAACACAAAATATGTCTTTTTTCGTGTTTTTCGATCTCGTTGCACTTTCATAGGGTACCCTAGGGTTTTAGGCACTTTCATAAGGTACCCTAGGGTTTTAGCCTTTTAGGCACTTTTATAGGGTTTTAAGGTGCACTTTACTATTATAAGGTTTTAGCGGTTTATGCACTTTCATAGGGTACCCTAGGGTTTTAGACACTTTCATATATATGGTACCCTAAGGTTTTAAGCATTTTCATAGGACCCTAGGATTTTAGGCACTTTCAACGTCGGTCAACCTTGGTCAATGCGGGTCAACCTTGGTCAACACCAGTCAACCTTGGGAGGGGTTTTTTTTTGTAAATCCTGGGCAGAATGCCCTTTAGAGTTTACGGAAAAATATTTATGTTCTTATTATATCAAAAATCCTTATAATATGTCATCCTATTCAATTTGCAACATCAATTGTACGTCGATAGGGAATAAACGAATCACTTATCTTATTCTTTGTCTAGAGTAAGACAAGTGATCATTTGGCGACATTTATAAGATTATCAAGCAAGTCATTTTTTTTTATCGGCATCTTTTCTTTTTGGCCAAGCGGCATACGTACATTAGCGGAAGTTAGGAGAGAAGTTAGTAAGTTAATTCACAGAGAATCCAAAGACTGTCTATAGCTTTGAATCACAAACACCTCTGATTGGACTCGAACCATGACCTCCCTCAAAGAAGGAACACAAAATACCACAAGCTAGCGAGACTGCTAGCTAGTCGTTTTTATGGATACATACTATGCCTTGCTCGGTTCCCTTTTTGAAAAAAAAAAATTCAACTCAAAAAATACGCATTACCCCAATTTTCAATCATTACTCTTCACTCATTACCCCTATCTTCAATAATTATTTTCATTTCTCTCTCTATCTCTCTCTCTCTCTCCACTCATTACCTCTACTTCTAATCATTACTCTCATTTCTCTCTCCACTTATAATCACAAAAATTTCTCAAAAACTCATCTAAACACAACATAATTAATTGTGACCTCTCAAATAGTAAACCACTCGAACTAATAAAAGGACTTTGTGATGGCCGATGGGCGTCACGACCAGGACTTGTAGGTTCAGTCCGTTAAAGGGCCAAGTAGTCCTTTTTCTTGTTGTGACAATCTTCTCACAATGAGCCTCATGATAAAATAAAAAAATCTTTCCCAATAAACTGCTAGTGATATGGTAAAGGATCATCATTTAGCTCGAAGGCCCGTTCGACCCGCCGGACTTTTACCCGGCCCGAGCCCGTTCAACGGGCGGGCTAGTCCAGCCCGTAGTTTTTAATGGGCGGGCTAGGGCCTAAGTATTTTTGCTTGACCCGCCCGTGAGGCCCACTCGACAGCCCGCCCATTATACTAATTTATTAGGCTTCACTTTAATCCACTACCACCAACTATACTAATTTATTATGCTCCACTAAGCAAATAAAGAAAAGAAGTTCACTTACCGAAATAGAGAAACAAAAGTTTGGTCTTGAAAGACTAGAGAGGTGTGTGGGGTGCTCTATGCATTTGTAGTTGGCTGTAGAAGTCTTGTCGGCTGGAGGAGTTCTTTTTATGCTCTCAATGCTATAATATATAATATATACATACAATATATAATGTGTATGACTGTGTTGAGTGTAGGGTGCTAATATTTTATACATTTTTATCGTACTAATATAATGTACATTTTTTTGTGAGGCCCGGCCTGTGAGCCCACCCGAACTTTGGCCCGCTAGCCCGGCAATTAGGCTAGCCCGTGGGTGGGCTTGGGCTTCAACTTAAGAAACACAGCCCGGCCCGCCTGGCCCACAAAAAGAAAAAAGCCCATTCAGCCCAGCCCCCGGGCGGGCTTGGGTAGTGACTTGGCGGGCTAGCCCGGCCCGATGATGACCCTTAGTACGATCTTAGTCACATGCACAATCTTTCAAAATGAATTTCGTTTTCGCTCTCAATCTCCGTTTTTCACTCGCCCTCTCAATCCCTGCTCTCGCGAACTTTAGTACTAGCATAATCTTTCGAAACGTCTTGCGTTTTCGCTCTCAATCTCCACTCTTCACTCGCGTTCTCAATCCCTGCTCTCGCGACGAAATTTAGCAGCTTGGGATGTTTCAAAGACGATTTCACGCTCACGCTCGCAAGTTATGTGACTTAGGGTACGTAAGGTGCATGGTTAGAAAGATGGTTGCATAAATTTTGCAAATTTTAGTCTTACCCAGCTAGGTAGCTTTTTGATTACCGTTATGTACCTGCTCAGGTCCAGTATATATTAATTTTGAACAAATCAAAGGCAATTATGACCTAGCTAGTCAGTGACTCGGTGGAATGTTTAATTTGTTAGGTGGAGGAAGAAAGGATCCCCTCCCTACATATAGTACGTATTTGTCAAATTAACTTAGTATATATGGCAAGTTTTCCAACCAACTTTAGAAGCAAAAATAGGATCGATGATGACTATTTCAACCTTTGTCGACCTTTCGATCTAACCATGCAAGAGAATATGGTCAATGGATCAATATCACATAATTGGTACTGGAAGTTGGACTAGTTAATTTGGTGCCCAAAAAAGATGAATTCCCAGATCCATCCTAGCTACGTACAGTTGCAAACGAACAGAGCTTGAGCAGCTCGAGGCTCGTTTAGTAATTGAGCCAAGGCTCGATATCGAGATCAAGGCTCGGGCAGTTAATTATGGGCCGAGCTTAATACTTTAAAGCTCGACTCGGTTCGGAAAAAGTTCGACTCATTCAGTAAATGAAATGGGGCTCGGCTCGTTTTATCGAGCTCGACTTCAGGCTCGTTTAGCAAATTAAACGAGCTGAGCTCGGATACTACAAAGCTCGGCTCAGCTTGACTCGTTTGTACCCTTACTAAACTAGCCAAGTCGTTCCCCGATGTACTCTTTTAATTTTGTGTGGTTTGGTGATATCGCGTTAACAAGTTAAAATAAGTATCGTTGTATGATGCAATTGTTGAGATTACTTTTTATGGACTTGTGTCTACCTTTAACAATTTATTGTAGTTGCTTGAGATTGTGTAAAATCTTTTTTTATACTTATTAGAGATTAAAAAAACCTGCTGAATTAAACTGTGAGAAGTCTAATCCGTTCCAGAACGGAAAAAAACCCTTATTTTTTAAGAAGGCAATTTCAAGCTCAAAAATCATGTGCTTACGCAAATAATTTTTCTATCAC
>JAOTQK010000001.1:19394898-19405693 GCA_025642025.1 Rhododendron ferrugineum
GCAACGTCACTTGGCATTCAAAACCGTCTTATTAGCACGTTTGACCTGAAAAGCTTACAAAAGAACCTTACGTGCAAAATTAAATAAAAACGACGACTCAGGCATAGAAAAGCCTCAGATTAAAGGATTTAAGCCCCAAGATAGTGCAATCTTGGGTGCTAATCAAAGATTTGCCGGGTTGTTAACTTTATGGCATCTGTCTGGACATGTGTCGGGTTATTATTATTTGACAAGTTCAAATGACGCGCTGAAAAGCACATAAAAATGGGGACCGGTGGCCATAATTTTGACCACATCAAGTGGTGCAATACCCAGTGATCACAATTTTTTCTCTCCTTTGACTAAATAGAGACATTGCGACCCGTTCATTTAAGGGTTTAGATTTTGAATTCTAATTATTATTATATTTTTTTCAATCATTACTCTTATTTTTCTCTCTATCTCTCTCCAATTATTACCCATATTTTCAATCATTACTCTATTTCTCTCTGCACTCATTACCAAAAAATCTAAATCCAAAATTCCAAAACAAACGGGGTCTTTTCTCTCTCTTGGGAAACGTAAATAAGTAAAGCCATGGTTGACAAATTTACTGAAATATTCAAAATTACGTTTTTCCTAAATGATTTCAGAAAAAATAAATTGATTGCCAAAATACAATAAAACGGTAAATAAAGATATAGGCATGGTTCTAAAAAAAATGATAACCTTGATCCACAAGTTTGCTTACCATAAAAAAAAAAAAATGCTTAGCAAAGTAAAATATATAAACTCTTATCTGGTTATATATGTCTCCTACAATTCAAATTTTCCTTTCTCATAGAATTTTGTCTATTCATTTTGAGAGTTAATTAATTAAGTTGAGACCTTTTAAAGTATTTATCTTTATTGGGTATAATAGATCGATTCTCAAGACCACAAGAGACCCCTTATATGTAGTTACGGAAAAATTATTTACCAAGAAAACTCTTAGTACATAATTTAAGTAATAATATGATTAAATTTTGTTTGTGTTGTGTCCTGCCCGTGCATGGCACGGGTTTGGTGCTAGTTTTTCCTTATTCCGAATACATAATATTAGGGTTTTAAATCTTGTAGATGCAAATAGTGCTTGGTACGTACGGGAACTGAATAGAATATAGCATCCAGTGATTACTTATTTGATTAATAACCTGCAAAATCGAATCATTATTTTTAGTCGGCCATAGCACCACCTGATATTTAAAAAGTGAAAAACGTAAATTACATATCCAATATTTTTTTTAACCAGCCAAATTATAAAATAAAATAAAAAATCTTTCTTGAATTCTCCTTGTTTTGCTATATTTCTTTCCTCACAGCCCAATAAGTAGTTGTTCTGTATCGGCATATCGCAATTTAGTGTGGGTTTTTGACTTTTTTCTCAAAGCTAAAACTAAAAGCTACTATATATAAATATAAATATAGTTGAAAAGAATCACTATCTAGTAGAAATGGTCATCAAAATAGTGCTACAATTTTCCAACCTTTTCTTTTCACGATTTGAGCTCCTAAAATGATTGAATTACTAGTAATTATTTTTTATAATTCAGGTGTCCGGACTAGCTTTATGCATACATCGACTAATCATGAGGGTCCAATTCCAAAGGCGCTCCCTTGCACAGAACCCAATTAAAGCCAAAACTTCGTACGAACTGGGCCCAAAAAGAATTGATAGCACCTAGAGCATTCGAACTCGAAATCTTATAAGTGAGCAAACTCCTAAGTCCTAGCCCTTCGTCCCTAGACCAACTCCTCGGGGGTTAACAACTAATAGTTGATTATTATATATTAGTTAGTTTTTTAATTAATAAAATAGACCATATCTTAATAGAACAATGCAAAAGAAGGAAATATCGCCATCAACATTACCTAATCACTACGTATAATGCTAACGTTGCAAAATCATCACGTGCCATAAATTAATAGGTCAAGTGGCATGACCTTGATTTCCATTCATTTAGAATATTTAGAAATAAAGTATACTATTATTTACTCTAGAATGTCATTATCACACTAAACAGGTCATAATCAAGAGTGACTATAGGCTAAAATTTGATAGATCATAATTAGGGTTTTTAGACAGCCACAAATTAATCAAAACCACTGGCCTGCCCTAATTGTCACACACTATGATTCTTTTTTTTTTATCGGCAAAAAAGATTAATTCATTAATTCATAACACGAAACACAGAGCTAATAGGGTCTTGGGTACATACATCGGCCTGACCATCCAAGATCCTCTTCTCCTACATACTATGCTTTAGTAATATATATGAATAAATATTATGCATGTGGCTGCTGTCAACGTTTCGCCTTGTCCAATTGCAAACCACAAAATAATCTTTTCTAGTTGGCAGGGGCGGCTGCACTTATGTTTGAGGGGGTTCAAGCGAACCCTCTAGACTCGAAAAATGCACTTAAATTTTGTATTATTTTTACATATAATTTGATTTTTTCTTTAATACTTTTTTTTGTATTATCGGCACTGAATTATTCATGAGTAGACAAAGTAAAAAAACTTCAGTTAAATTTGTGAGTATGTAGATAATATAATTCAACAAAACAAAATAAGTTAAGCACAATTCATTTTCAATCATAATAAAAATGTTCATTTTATATAGAACTTTGTATACATTTTTTTTAATGTTTTTGTCACTGCTGAGAACTGAAATCCTGGAGCCGCCACTGTAATTGGCGGCGGGGCAATTTGCCTATTTATAATTTTACATATGCACAAATTATTCGGTTATTAACATGATTGTGGACTTACATCTAGTTTGATGTAATTTAAATATTTATATTCTCCTAATGTAATAAAAGAACTAGTATTGCAAACATTGCAAAAAAGATATTCATATTTTGTAGTAGTTTACTCTTTGTTTAGATGAATGCAAGAAAATTGTCTTCAAGAACTATATCGGTTAACGAAGAAAATCTTTTATTTTCTTTTTCGTATTAGAAAATTTGTTATTAGTTTTTTTTTTTTTTTTGATCCGCAAAAAATTTGTTATTAGTTGACCCAATTAAAGAGTTGATTCTCAGAAAGTAAACAAAAAGATCGAAGACCCAAGGGGTAGTTTTTGAATCTCAAGTAAATATATACTCATCGCTTTTGAAATTCTGGAAGACTGGAATAAGAACACTACTATTATATATGAGATTTGAGCCGTCGAATGCACGATCCGATGGATCGGGTGTGCGCACACTACTGCACAGCACCATCCCCCAATTCGAATCGGAGATGGTTGAACTCCCAAGCTCTCCCACAGAAGACTCGAAGTGGGAAAAATGCCCATACTCCATTATGTCATTCCTATGGGGCACGTTTGTTTACCCGGATATATATCAGAATCGATTTGGAGTACTATCTAGGATTTTGATTTTCGCACTCCACTTTTTACTGACGGCGCTCCACTTTGTTCATGAATTTACTAGTAACTTTACGTTAAAAGTGGAGCGCGAAAATCAGTTTCTTACTATCTATTCAAAAGGATCACATATTTGGTGTACAATCAAAATTATTAATAAAGGTCATATTAAATGTATGATTTCACAAAGTTTGATATATCCAGTAGCATGGGATGTGGTATTACACCTTTAATTTAATTTTAAGAGACTATTTATTCATTCTAGGGGGTTTATATATCCCTTCACTATAATATTAATCCAGTTAATAAACGGACCTTAGAACAGTATATTTAAATTTGTGTTTGTTAGTTTTGCGCAACTTTTTTGGATTATTGATTCCTCTCGACGAGAGGAATCGAAAAAGTAAAAAAAAAAATACTTTTACTAAAATATTTTGGGAAATAATCACTTTTCATCAATAAAAGGTCAAAAAAGTTGGGTTTTATTTTTTCACTGAAAAGTGGTTATTTTTTAAAATATTTGGATAAAAGTAAAAATTACCGAACGCAAACGTTTTTCGAATAAGACAAAACCCCCCAAAAAAACCAATTTTTTGCTTTAGTGGAACAACACCTTACACTAATATCTTTTGTTTGATTAGACAACAACAAAAAATTGCAAACATACTTTCGGTTAGTATAAAAGTCGTTGTTAGCTAGGTTTAAAGCTTGGACCCAATAAAGCAGCCGCCAAAGACTTGTTTTTAGTTGAACCATAGGAAGTTTGGCTAAGTCAACATAAAAAAGTAAAAAAAAATGTTTGTTTTCCGTGAGGTTGCACTTTCAAATTAATCTCATGGAGGCAAAACATTTCAAGCTTTAGAGCCGTCCGTCGGAGGGTTTGTCCAGTCGTTACCTTCATGGCCACGAAATTAGTCAAGTCCGCAAGCTGGCCCGGACACCTGCTTATTAAAAAAAACGAAAAAGACTTTGTGTTTTTAATTATATGTCAAACAGGAAAGTGGGAATCCAAATTGCAATTTGCTTTCCGAATTTTTCAAGATTGTGTGCCTCATTGCTTGCGATTGCAAGGAATTTAGGGCCCATTAATCACCGTCAAGGAGATATGGAAATTTAATTTCATTTTCAGCTTTACAGTGACATTATGGGGGCATTGCCTTCTTCACCTTTCAACATCAAATTTGAGCCTTGCAATTTTAGTACTAAAAAATTACTACTTGGTTGCTGTGTTGCCAAGAAGGCTGTTTCAAATCCGGTCAAACACGTATGTTTGTAAATACACAACTATATATATCTGCAAGTATCACATATTAATATTGGCAAAATATCCGCGACGAAAAGCCGGATGGTCAACGTCTGAGACTTAAGGTTTGCTCTCTGCTAAGATTTTAAATTAAAAACCTTTCAGGTGGTATCAACTCATTTGGGGCCGGTTCATACAGGACATTTGCTTTGCTTTAGTTGGGGGAATGGTGGGACTAGGCCCCGAGGATTAGTTGAGGTGCGAGTAGGTTGGCCTGGATACCCGCGAGTTACCAAAAATACACACATATTATTACACCCATATATTTAATGAGATTAAATACAGAAGTGACAACAAGATATCCATGTCTAAAGGCATGCGACAACCAATGGCGGACGCATGATTCTTGATGGGACCGAATCACATGTATATAACATGAATGATAATTCTGTGCATACCCAGTAACACATATACATGTACTGATGTACACCTATACATATATACAGAGATTACATTAGGAGTGAGCAGGTACAAGGTTAATTATTTAATTAATTGGCTGGCTCCTCATAATAGAGACAGCCAAAAGCATAATTTCCAAGTATTTAAGACTTGCTAGTAACTAGCTTCTTCGTTTTTTACACATAAGAGGGCCTAGGCCCTAAGAAACAAAAACACTTGACGCAATAGCTCGATGAATTCCAAGACCATCGCGGTCCTTGCGCTAGGCCTCTGTCACTGTTGATCTTGCTAATAACTTATTACACCTAATTAACAAAAGGTGGAAATTAAGTAATGGAAACATGTATATGGTTGGGGTTACAAAACATCTCTAAATCTCTATGATTAACAATAATATACCTTACTTGTTCTATTACTTTGTGTTTCATTTTAAAAATTAAAACACATGGAATTTGAAACTATGGTCAATTTTTGTTTTGTCCAAAATAAAATCTGAAGATTTTTTTATCTTTGATTACGATTTTGTGTCTAAGGGGGGCCTTAAATTAACCGGGGTCCCACCCCCTTCCCAGAACCCCCAAACTTGATGGAGGTGAGATTCAATTCATGGTCAAGACTCTTTACAAGTAGCTCAGTTAGGTGACTCAGGACTAGTTTTCTCTTAAAAAAACCAATTACACTTTTTGTTTTGTACTTATTTAATTTTTTTTTTTGTATTTACTAATTTTGCGTTACATTTCTCTATGTTGCATTCCGTAGCCGTTTCACACGCTAATGTGTGAGGGGTGAGGACCGTGAGGTAGTCCTGAGAGTTGTTGGTAAGAAAAATCAAAACTGAAATCTTAAGTGGAAGCAAACCCCTAAGTAGTCAAGATCGGCCAATCCCTTGGGATTATCAACAGGAGTACAAAATTGAACTCCATACATCGAGCGGGACCTATTCTTTTGTGGAAGCGGGGGCTGTTGTGAGCAAACACATCACAGTAGCGTGCAGCTATGTTCCATCTCACGGCCTCCCTAAATTCAAATATTTATTACTCCTATTTCGGGAAAAGAAATCAAATGTTGTTTAAAGGCTATTTTTAGAGCCACGTGCTGCTTCGTCCTTTATGGGGGGCTCTATTCCATCTCATTGGTTTGTGGTTTCTTTTTTTATTTTTTATGTATAGACCTTACAATTATTAATTGTGTTAAGTATCAATTATGCTTTGGTATATTCCTTATGCGCCACATAGTTAGCCGCCTCATTTTCATGGAAAATGACATTTCCGCCTCTTCTTCTTTTTTGGTTCTTGGGTTTGTGAAATCAAATTATGATTAATTATTGTTTCGCGGATACGACGATTATTTGGGAAGCGCTCTCGAAATCTAGACAAGAAGTGTTTTACGGTAATTTATGATGAAAATCCTAGTTTTTATAAATAATTGTTACACACAACCGATGTACGTAGCTATACTCTATTCTCATTCAATGACGCACAATGAAAATCCAGGTGAGCCGTGAATGACTCGACTTCATAGTTGGGGAACCATGTTGCCGATAAAAAAAAAAAAATTAGTAAGGGAACCACGTAAAAATCTTTATCCATGCATTATCTGTTTCTTTTTGTGTTTTCTTTTTATATCTCGTGCTTTTGTTCTTTTGGCTAATTTATTATTCGTGTTTTCTTTTTACCTCTTGTGTGTTTGTTGGTTTGGCTAATTTCTTAACTTCAATTTCTCTTATTATTATTATTGTGGGAAGTTTTTTCTCTTGTTTTGATCGGCGAAAGTCAGTATGGATAGAATAGTTAAATTTGTACATTGGAAGAGAAATTGATCTCCTGACCTCCTTTCTCCTTACCCGACCCGACTCTAGGCATAGGCAAACAACGCGTTGCCTAGCTTGAGCTCATTTTTACGAGAATACTTGATTTTTTTTAAAAAAATTATCAACAAATTGAATCATTTATGTGAGACTTCGGAATGGGCCCCAAATAGCATCTATACATCGGTAGCAGCCAATTTATGTTCATCGACCCAGGTTCGAAACCCTCAAGTGTGCATTCAGTTGAACTTCACCTAATTATTGTTCAAATACAAACTTTTTGTCTTAGGCTTAATCATTTTTCTTTCAACTTTAGAAAAGTTTTGCTTGGATTCAATTGTTAAAAACCAGTTTTTTGTTGTTGTTGTTGTTGCAGTTTAATGGTTTTTACCGGTGGAGTGTGACCCTTCAAGCAAGCAATTTAATTTTACCATTTTTTTTAATCAAACAAATTTCAAGAGATATTAAATACTATAATTATTTTACTCGTTTGAGAGCACAGCATATGAGATACTAGATAAACTTGATTAAAAGTTTAACAAGTGATTTCACAAGTAAACACACAGAAAGATAATTCTTCAAATGGTGAAGTATGGGAAAAAGACCTGGGTAAAGTATGGCGAGTGTGATTTGGAACCAGTGTATCCAATACAATTTTTCTAAGATTAATGCGATCCGATTAATTATTGAACGGCATCTAATCAACACCAATTTTTGCATGGTTGAAATACTCGACAAGTTTTTTATTAGTATTTTTTTTGAACGGCGAATACTGGACAAGATCTACATAATGTACAATTCCGATCATCAATGTGGGTCCGTTATGGGCCTGAAAAAGGCAGAACTGGAAGGGAAGCTTCTTTCCTCCCCGAGAGGAGTCAATTACGTAACAAAACACACAAAACGAAAAAGACACTCCATCTATCCTAATTAATTTTTCTCTTTGAGAGATCGTGCCACTTTTCAATTTATTATACTCTTGGAATCTAAAATCATTTACGTGATTTTGAAAATATTGTTTAAAAAATTAATTGAGATCTATCCAACAAGATTCATATTTTATACTTCCTCCGTCCCAATTCTTTAATCCTTTTTGGGGATTCTAACTTATTAAGAGAACACAATCATTGCACTTTTGAAACCTTGTTTTCTCATTTTATACTCTCTCTTTTTTTCTGACAAAAGTGAGAAGATTTTTATTAATCTGACAGGCAGAAACGCATATATATCAGAAAGTGAAGAACCCCATGGGGGCAAGATGGAAGTCCACATGTCAGACAAACTACAAGAAAAGGCTTGCTTAGCACAAACATGCATGTGTGGCCCTATTTCATTCTCGTTTGACAAAATTAAACTCACATAAAATAAAAAAAACTCCTTGAGACTTAAGCAATCATGAACCAAAACCTCGATATCAGAAGGCAAGCTATTCAAACTAACACTAACTCTTGATGATTGATTCAGCATCCGATTCAATAATCACGTGTGTAAAATTAAGAGCGATCCCCAAGTTAATACCTTCCTGAACTGTTAGAGCCTCGGCAATCCTTGGCGAATTAAGACCCTTTTGAGTATTCACTCATATCCCAATCACTGCACCATGCCCATCACGAGCTATTGCTCCTGTTGCAATTGTGTTTAACTCTTTGGATACTGCGGCATCAACATTAATCTTAAATTATTACACATTTTCTTACTACTTTTTACTCTCTCCATCCCAATTTGTTTGTCCATTTTTGACATACGTGCCTTTTAAAAAATTGTCTATATCTCACAAATCACAATCTATAATGTTTTATATAATTTCGAAAACATCATATTATAGAACTAATTGAGATATATCAAATAAGATCCATATTGCATATAAAAATTATTATAGATTGAAACATATATACAATTTTGTCGAAGGTCCCAAATAGTGAAGAGAGACAAACAAATCTGGACGGAGGGAGTAGTACATTAATTAAAAAATGAAAAGAGTAAAATAGGAAATTCCTTATCTATTATCCATTTAGTTTTTATATGGGACAATCTTTTTGGGACAGAAAAAAGTGCTAATTAGAACTAAAAAATGTGGATAGATGGGAGTATAAAGAGTATGAAAGAAACTTATTTACAGAGTCGCTGCAAAACGGATCTTTACGGAGTTGAAAACGGATCTTTACGGAGTTGAACGATATCAGCCGTCCGTTTTGGCAATCAACGGTTAAGATATGTTTTTAATCTTTGACCTGTAATAAATATTTCTTACTGTTAATAGCTTGTCTTTAATTCGGATCGTCCAAAATACTTTTGAACGGCCGAGATTGAATTCCGTAAACACTTGTTTATAGATTGAAACATATAGACAATTTTGTCGAAGGTCCCAAATAGTGAAAATAGACAAACAAATCGGGACGGAGGGAGTAGTACATTAATTAAAAAATGAAAAGAGTAAAATAGGAAATTCCTTATCTATTATCCATTTAGTTTTTATATGGGACAATCTTTTTTGGGATAGAAAAAAGTGCTAATTAAAACTAAAAAATGGGGATTGATGGGAGTATAAAGAGTATGAGAGAAACTTATTTACGGAGTCACTGCAAAACGGATCTTTACGGAGTTGAACGATATCAGCCGTCCGTTTTGGCAATCAACGGTTGATATATGTTTTTAATCTTTGACTGGTAATAAATATTTCTTCTTACTGTTAATAGCTTGTCTTTAATTCGGATCGTCCAAAACACTTTTGGACGATCGAGATTGAGTTCCGTAAACATTTGTTTACAACTACTCTCTAAACAAGATTTTCTCAAAGAGTATTACCAATTCTGTTAAAAAAAAAAAGAGTATTACTAATTGAAAAACATAACCGATTTTTTATTCGGTTCTCATATACAAAGAGGGACTAAGGCCCCGTTCCCGAAAGTGAAATAAGTACTTAGTTTTTAAGAAGGCAATTTTAAGCTAAAAAATAATGTGTTTACGCAAATAATTTTCCTATAAATATGAATCTTGTTTGATAAATCTCATTGAGATCTTTCATACGGTACAAAAAAAATTAAAAAATTATTTTTCATTTACATTATTTTTAAATTTAAAAATATAAAATAAATATTTATTTTTTAAAAATGTGTTCGGGAACGGACCCTAAAAATCAGAGACGAATAGAGTACAAAAGTTAAGGAGAATTGAAATTTTTTAGAGCAGCCCAGTTTGGCTATGCGAGAAATTAAAGAAATTTCCAGAAATAGCTGTGGGAACGGGCCCCGCCAAAGCGGAGGCAAAAACAGCACACAGGAGCCAGCGTCAAAACGCACGTTTTTAAAAACAAAAGAATACGAGGCCCGAGAGAGAGAGAGAGAGAGAGACCAGTCTAGTTCCAGCTAGCAGCGGGCCCCGAATTCCTCTCCCGCCGACACGTGTTTTTCTCCAGCGTATGACAGCTCACTCACCTCGGCCATTGATGATTCTGCGCGACGACCAAAAAATCTCCCCCAGTGCCAGGAATGTGATTACTGTAATTCCCATTTTACCCTTCCCTCGCTTGGCTTTTTTCGCGGCTGCCGACGCACGGTTTTCCGCGTCCCAACGCGGCTGACCCGTCACGCGTAAGGGCTTACGTCAATACAACCATGTCATACTTCACGTCCGCCTCTCTCTCTCTCTCTCTCTCTACTCTAGTATTTTTGTTTCTATTATTGTGTGGAGTACTAGCGGATGCCCGTGGAATCTCAACTTGAATATTATCCGTTCTAACTATCTGCTTTACGCGGCACTACGCGTACGCCGTACGCGATAGTTATAATCACCACAAAGGGTTAGGTTCCGTTCCGGAAATCTTCTTAAAAAATAAGCTACTTATTTCCTCTACTTCTCATTCAAAAATAATCCAGCCTTCTTATTTTTCCCAAACAA
>JAOTQK010000001.1:19426813-19439392 GCA_025642025.1 Rhododendron ferrugineum
AGCCGATTTTTTATAGGGACCTAAAACAAAATATTTCGAACAAAATAAGCGGCTCCGATTATCTTTGTTGGACCCGAAACGGACCCAAAAGCGCGTTTGTGCGCGCTGTCTGTACAACAAGTACTGTACCAGTAGCACAGTCCCTTGCCCATACCTGAGTCTGCCCATGGAGCCAAGCCTCAAGCGGCTCATGAAT
The DNA here is from genome assembly GCA_025642025.1 of Rhododendron ferrugineum. NCBI lineage: Eukaryota > Viridiplantae > Streptophyta > Magnoliopsida > Ericales > Ericaceae > Rhododendron > Rhododendron ferrugineum. The sequence continues at coordinate 19,427,010 of JAOTQK010000001.1, forward strand.
AGCTCGATTGGTTTATAGTCTCTGTATTTGAATATGAGTACTACAATACTTGATAGTACAAACCTTGGGGCCATGGAGTTATGCCAAGTGTTATTTTCAAGACCTAGAATTAGTCAAGGTGCGTGAAAATTGACCCGAATATTTAGTTAAAAAAACAAAATTACTTGATAGTACATAAAATACACAAGTTAGGCGTATCATCTCAATCAATTTGACTTCTTCATTTCTTAGAAATCATATCTCTAATGCTGTTGATCACTTCCAAATCGACCCTGTTAGATTTGAGATTTTGAATTTGAATTTATAAGTAATGAATGTAGAGAGAAATAGAATAATAATTAAAAATATGAACAATGATTGAAAAAAGAAAAAAACAATTGAAAGTAATAATTAAAAAGAAAAATAATACTCCATAATGATTAAAATTCAAAATGATTAAAATTCAAAATCCAAAACCCTTGTAGAACGTGGAACAACCATAGTTGGCCATTCCACCGCCACAATTCCTTTCTCCATCCTCCATCTTCTTCCATTTCCTCTCTCAACATCCACCACCTGACCACCACACCCACAAACCAAAAACCCCAAAAATGCCAGAGTACCTCACCGCTTCTCTCACTCTCCTGAGCCTCCTGGCCCTCCTCTCTCTCCTCCTCCTCTACTTCCTCTCCCACACCACCACCACCACTACCAACACCAAAAGAAACCCATGCCCCGAATCCCACCCCATCCTCGGCAACCTCCTCTCCTTCCTCCGCAACCGCCACCGCTTCCACGACTGGGTCACCCACCTCCTCTCCACCACCACCACCACCATCCAAGTCAACGGCCTCCTCGGCCTTTCCCACGGCGTCTGCACCGCCGACCCCGCCGTCGTCGACCACCTCCTCCGCTCCAACTTCGCCAACTACGTCAAGGGCTCCCGGTTCAGCTCCGTCCTCCACGAGCTCCTCGGCCTCGGCATCTTCAACGTCGACGCCCACCTCTGGACGGCCCAGCGCAAGATTGCCAGCCACGAGTTCAACACCAAGTCGCTCAAGCAGTTCGTGTCCGATACGGTTCAGTCACATCTCTCTCACCGGTTGATTCCGGTTCTCTCGGAGGCGTGCGATGGTGGGCTAACCGTCGATTTGCAAGAAGTTTTCCGAAGGTATGTCCTCGCATTCAATAGGACCCGTTCGCAGTCCAACTTCAGAGAGGCCTCCCCCAACCATTCAACGATTCAGATTTTAGAAAGCCTCTTCTCTTCTCGGGAAGAGTTTTGTTTTTAAAATCTGGACCATTAAATCTATTTTTGAACGGCTAAAATCACGCATTGACGGCTGTTAGCCATATTCTTTTCAATCTATCTAATAAAACAGAAGGGTGTTTGTCCTACGTGGCACTTTTGTCCTATGTGGCACCCATTATGCACATGCACACACTGACGCACTGACGTGCGTAGTGCCGTAGGCACAGGTAAACACTAGTAATACTATATGATTCTTGTGATTTTCTGGTGGGGTCCACGAGCTGTTTGTTTACGTTATCTTGTTTTCGTTGATTGCAAGTTGTGGTTGAAAACTAGAACTAATTAAATAAAAAATAAAAAAAAAGGTTACTCCCAATTAGAGTAATTGAAAACCAGTATCATTTTAACTATGTTGTACATTTTCTGAAATGAGAGTCTAAATTTCACTTATAAAATAAAAAAAAAAGGTTACTTCAAATAGGAGTAATTGAAAAACCCGCATCGTTGTGACCACGCTGTACATTTTCTGTAATGTAAATGAAAAAGGTTACTTCTAATAGGAGCAATTGAAAAACCCGCATCATTGCGACTGTGGTAGACTGAGGTACGGTTTTGCTGTTAGATCATAACCCGCATCATTGCGACTGTGGTAGACTGAGGTACGGTTTTGCTGTTAGATCGTATGATGAATTTTTCTTGAATGAGTGGAGAAATAGTTGAGTACATTTGAGTGCTAGTAATGTGCAATCAAACGGGCCTCATTAGCGTAGAAGGCCATTTTAAACCTCTGATTGTCCGAGTGAGAATAGTGAATACTCCATAGGTGCTCTGTATTAGAAGTGTGATTGTATTGAACATGGCATGGGAGGTCATTTTCAGCTTTCAGATATAGTAACAATACCAGTAGATGTGTTATTAGGAATCCTTTCATTATCAGGCATTACTCTTCTTTGGGATTATATATACCCTCACTGTAAGTCCTATCAATCAATGAGGAACTCGGAACAACAGAATTCTGTTTTTTGCTCGGCAACTTGGAACAACGGACTTGTTGTGGCTCTCAAATTTCATGCCATGTATCTCTAATTTAAGTTTCGCTATTGTATCTTTTTTATGTTGACTTGATCCAGAGTGTACTTTCTTATCGATCTTGTGTTCTCTTCTGATTTCAATGGTTTTTGAATCTAAATCCTGGAACAGGTTTGCTTTCGACAATGTATGTAATGTAGCGTTTGGTGTGGACCCCGGATGGCTAGACACAAACAGGACGAAGACTGCCAGTAATTCGGTGAACGCGTCATTCGTTCAGGCATTTGATTATGCAGTGGAGCTAACTTCGGACAGGTTCATGTCGCCTGTGCCTGCAGTGTGGAAGATCAAGAGGATTCTCAACGTTGGGAGCGAGAGAAAATTCAAAGAAGCTATTGCTGTCATCAATGATTTTGCTATGAATATAATCAGATCAAAAGAGAGAGAATACAATCAGATCAAAGAAGATAAAGTTCAGGACCACAGCCAAGATTTGCTATCAAGATTTATGTCTTCAACCTCGAGTTTTGGATTTCGTGATCAAGATGAGAGGAGGAAGTTCCTGAGAGACATTGTGATAAGCTTCATTCTAGCAGGCATGACAACCTAAATCTCAAGACATAACGGATGAAAGTCTTCGAACATGTGCTCTACTGATTGTTTATGCGTTTCTTTTTCCTGTTACTTTCTTTGTATTATACATGTTCTAGTACATCCTCCTATATACATATAGATCTTGAAATTCGGATTAGGTCATTGTAAATGGTTTTAAAATGGATTGATTACTTGGGTCTAAAACTACCGAATACTTAGCTTAGGGGAAATTGTTTAGTTACCAGTGATACTTTTGTTTGCAGGTAAGGATTCGACCTCAACAGCGTTGACTTGGTTCTTTTGGTTGATTGCCGGCCATCCTCAGTGTGAGCGGCTGATCTATGGCGAGTTAGCAGCAGCAGTGAAAGCATCGCCGACAGGTTTGCCGACTGATTTCAGTTATGATGAACTGAAGAAGCTAAATTACTTGCATGCTGCTTTATCAGAGTCACTCCGGCTGTTTCCACCGGTGCCAATGAATTCTAGATTGGCTGTGGCGGATGATATTTTGCCTGATGGGACCTATGTGGGCAAGGGGTGGTTTGCCGATTACTCAGCTTATGCAATGGCGAGGATGGAGAAGCTGTGGGGACCGGATTGCAGGGAGTTCAAGCCGGAGAGATGGTTGAACATTGATGGGGTTTTCCAGCCGTCAGATCAGTTCAAGTTTCCCGTGTTCCATAGTGGACCTAGAATGTGTTTAGGGAAGGATATGGCTTATTTGCAGATGAAGTCTATTGCTGCGGCTGTGATGTATGAGTTTGAGATTGAGGTCGTTGATGGAGGTGGTGATGCACGGAAGATGATAGACCCACCTTACACGTTGTCTCTTCTACTAAAGATGAGAGGGGGGTTGCCTGTTCAGATGAAGAGGAGGCCATAGCCCAACCACCACCCTTCTGTTGGTCGATGCCAAGTTAACTCGTTAGAGACTTTCCTGTAAGATAACGACAGCGCTGCATGCTTCACAAATTCGCGAACACTTAACGCACGATAGTGTGTCCCATATTTACCTATTCCTACCAGTTAAGACATGCTTTAGCAAGCGTTTTTAATCAGCGCACTGGAGATGCTCTTATGGAGTAGAAATATTGCTGTTACGTAAAATGTCATATAGGATAAGCAAATGTTGTGCTTTGTCATTTGCTCCCCACCCTAGTTCTTTCAATGTTCTTAAGTTATGTGATGTAAGAGGTCCTTATGTCAATGTGATGATATATTGGAACCCCAGTCCTGTATGCTATGCATCTTGTGACCTAACAATGTGAGTATGTCTGTGCTGCGATATTTCTATTAAATAAGACGGTACCGTTTTTCCGATATTCATGGTGCTTCGACAAGATTTGCCCATATTTAACAGCCATTTCTTCGCTTTTAGCTCTGTCTGGATTTGGTATTCTGCATTCACCTGGATTAATTGATGGAAATCCATATGAAATGGAAAATACGGGAAGCCTAATTTGGTGCAGAAATGACAACAAATTTATTGTAGAATGTGAAAATCACTAGGTTGTTTTTCAGTCTAAATTACGTACTTGCAAGGCTAAACAGGTTTTGAAAGGAGGATGATTGGTTATGGACCGTCATGTTCCCAGCGACTGGCCCACTTCGATGATTGAAATCATTCACTTTTCAGATATTGTCGAGACAACAAATCATGTCAAAAATCATGTTGATCGAATATCATTTAATATGATTTTAGAGAACATTTATGTTATAGGTTAAATGAGTTGAAATCCCACATTGCATCCTTTATTTTTCCTCAACATACATGTGCTTTGAAATTATACCAAACAATATATGATCAACTTAATTTTTGCCATGATTAATGGTCTCAACGACATCTTAAAGTGAACAATTTCAATCATCAAAGTGCGCCCGCAAAAGTGGGCCTACAGGAGTCTGTGGCATAGGGACGGCAGGTGCAAAATTTGAGCACAGTGTTGCTACTACAGATTTTGACTTTCACCTGTCATACAACACTAGGGTACTATAACCTTGTCACTTAACGTTTCGCAGATTTAATTATGGACAGAAGTCTTTTATCTTCCCATCAACCTGTTCTTAGACAAGTTTAGTTATGCCTCTGCAGCAAGTAAGCAATTTGCAATACAACAAATTACCAAACCTAAAAAACAGCACAGAACTCCCACAGCAAGAAACAGATAGGAGCCGATGTTGCAAAGGAACTGCTAGGAACGAAAAGTGCTTCCAAAAGAAGAAAAAACATCAGAAATTATTATGTTTAGATAATGGCTCATTGCCGAAAAAACATTTCTGTGCAAAATGTCTACAGGCTCATTTAATCCAACCAATTCTTGTAAACAAAACAGAACCAGCTTATACAGAAAATTCAATGGGGAGCTTTAGTAAGACTTCCCACAATGTATCAAGCTGCCAGCACCCAAGAAAAGACCAAAAATGGCGGCACTGCCAAGGGTGGTTTGCCCAATGTACCTGATTTTCAGTAGTCCAGGAACCTGCATTTTTCCAAGTACAAAAAATCACTTACATACATAGACACGGAAGCAAAGAATAAAAAAGGAATTGAAAAAGAACATTTCTATACAAACATAGTCGAGAGATAGACCATCAGATAATGTTATTTAATATGGAGAAGTTACAACTTACACGAGGGGTAGGCATCTCAAAAGGTTACTCAGACCAGGTTTAGTTGGATCAAGGTCCAGCCCCAAAACCTCAGATTTTCAACTCACAACAAGAAGAAACTCAAGAATCGACCTGAACCAAGAGGACGGGTCCAACCAAATCTAAAATGCTTAAACCCACAAGGTCACTGGAACGCTTTCTACAGTAGTACCAGTACTGTAGCTAGACACAGCTTGAGGAGCTTCTCATGAACCATTGAGGTCTCACTCCCTTCATGTGGACTCAACTCAAGAAACATAATGGCCGCCACATTGAAAGTCTAACTGTATGCATTAAATCTCCCATCCAGATGATATATTAACACAAGCTTGACTACATTAACATATGCCGATCTTTGCTAAATGGATTCTTCTTACCCCAATGTACGCGTCGACATTGGATATGACAAGGGTAAGCGTATGGATGTGCACTGATCCCAGTATCCAAATTACAAGTCCTCATTTTAACGAAGTTTGAAGGAGAAGCCCACATATGACGGTGAAGAAAAATTTATAACCTCATACATGGCTAGGAGATAGTTATTCCCTTTTCACCTAAACCGAATTCAATTTCAAGTGCTCTCTTAAAAACCATAGCAAAATAGACCTATTTTATGTAACAAATTGCACGACTTTAAGGGTTTAGGATGTATCCATTTTGGCTGCATATCTATACTTCACATCTTCAATCCTGTTTTTCGAAAAGGAACGCCGGCTCTAAAAATTTCATTGCCATCTACTAAAACAACTTAAAATATTTCATAGTAGGCATCGACGTACAAAACATTTGCTAGCCTTCTATATCTCTAAAATAGGGTATCCTAACCGTTCAACTACTATTATATATAACACTCAGGGTTAAGGGAGGTTTGATGCTTCTGCGCCCGTTAAACACCTGAAACTAGTACCAGAGTCCATACAACATAGAGCAAAAATTGTAAGACCCTCAAAGCAACCCAATCAAAATTGTTTTGCTGGATCCGAATATTCACTAGCAATAAAACAATGATCTTTGATTTTGACATTGACTGCTAATAGAAATAAATAAAGCAAATAGTGAACTCCGTTTAATATCCATAGAGGCAATAACAAGTGTAGTAATAAATGTTCCTATTACAATCAGAAATCAATAATAGCATGGAATCTTCATGAAGCTATGACACTCTAGTTTTCATGTTCCTTCACTTACATCCTAATTTTGATAAAAGCCGATTACGAGGCAACCTGATGAAGAACTGTAGAGTAGGAAATAGATACCAATGCTAGTAGCAAGGGGTCTAGATGAATGCATCTATATCCTTTGCTAGCCTTGATGGAAACAAGATCAACCCATGCCTTACTTTCAAGCAATTATTGCAACATATTCAATATCTGTTGCTAGACCTCAAGTACAACAGCATGCCCATTATTTATACCAAAGATTTCCTTCCTTCTAGACTTCTGAAGGCAGATAAGTTCTTAAGTGGTTCTAGGGACAAAGGTTCAACAACTTATATATTTATGAACCTTATCTCTATCCGGTCATTAAATCAGGTACAAAAAGAAATTGAAATAAAATCCATACCATTTATGTTCAACTTCTTATATATTTAAGAACCTTATCTCTATCCGGTCATTAAATCAGGTACGAAAAGAAATTGAAATAAAATCCATACCATTTATGTCCAAATACATAAAGAAACGAAATACTTGTACATGTTCCAGAAAGATGCCCAAGTCATATTAAAAAAAGATACTTGTACATGTTATCTCCACTAGGAACTACAGGAATTTTAGTTTTGTGTCTCACAAAAAAATCATTAGTTTGCTTAGAACTACCACAAATGCATAGTAGGGGTGAGCAAAATCTGAGCAAACAGACCAACCCGGTCCGAACTGAGTTCCCACGGTTGGTTTCGCAGCCCTAGACGGTCAGTATCAGGTTCAATATAACCTTTAATATTGGATGCTTGGTCAGCATAGGATGGAGCATTATAGAACCAGCGTAAACCAGCGATCCGACGGGATAAATTACAAAAATAACAGTAACTCCACATAGCAAGCACATATTTGATTCTTAAGATTACAAGGATAAGGTTTTCCAGTTAGATTATCCTATATTGATATAACTTCTTAGATGTTCATCTCCCTCACTCCCTCTAACTTGGTCTCCCTAATAGATTGAGAGCGAAGGCAGTGTAACAGTCGACGAACTGCGGAATCTCAAGTGGTGAGGGTTTTATCCCCTCCAGTCATATCACTGTCATAAGAAGAGAAGTCATTCCTGTGACTAAGATCTGCTATAGCAGCATGATATCCCTCTCTCTCAAAATGTTTTTGCAGTTTCTAAGATCTGCCATTTTTTTCCTCCATTCCTCTTTTTCAGATCTATGTTTGAACAGGATATGTGTGGTGCTGGTTCAAAAAATGATCTACTAACCAACTCCGACTGACAGACGGCAACTTTGCAGTTGAGTTCAAAGTAAAGACAGGTCAATAATGGGTGGAGAATTTAGAAACCTAATAGTTTATATTCGGGTGACGGGTCCAAGTCAAACCTGACTCGGAGTGACCTGTGTACACCCTTAATGTATGAAATCCCAAATCTGGTTATCGTGTGATTTTGGGACTATAGAAATAGACTGCCATATCCGAACAGTTGTATGTAGATGTTTGTGAGCTTAAAACATGAAGTTATGCAAGTAGCCCTGAGCCAACACCCATCCATACATCCATCACCTTAAGCCAACAGTCACGTGTTTTAGATCTACATTTTATCAGTTGTAGATAGAAAACAAACTAATTCTCTGCTTTAAAATCTCTCCTTATATACCTACTATCTACTACATAAAATGTAATGAGAAACAAACTCAATTTAATTCCAGCTAATTACAAATAACACGCATCCTGTTTCTTACTCTTTACGACATCATTACTACTGAAGAATTCAAAATGATCCTGCCGTGTTAAATTCAATGACCAATTTTCCCAATTATATAACTAGTGAAGCACCAAATATTTAGAAGCGAGAACTAAAGGCAATGCTAGAAATTAATGCAAATATAAAATGTACCGTTACGGAAGTTAAAAAATTCCCAAAAGTACTAAGATATATGGGAAAGCGGGAGTATATGTATAACACAACCGCAAGCTAAACATGGACATCTCTTTCATGATCAAAGAACTGAAATGGAGTATAGTGACCAATTAATATTATGAACCCGAGAGTGTACTATATAAGGCAAGAATGATTGAAAAGTGTACCTTGTATCTAATAGCCTCGTAGGTCCCGTACACAGCACCTGCACAAGAGTCCATGTATCAGATACTTGATATATTCCTATGTAACTATGGAAGGAAACCATCTATGGACATACAAATAATAATACAAAAGAGTCGAACACTTGAACCATAATTTCTAGCATGCAAATCGATTCATGTTAATTTTCTTTCCAAAAGGTTATTGAGCCTCATGGCTGCCCTAAGAACAATAATTTGACAGGTTGATGAACATATCAAAATACGACCATTGCTTATTTTGGATACAAGAGCATGACCCTTGAAATAAGTGGCCTCGGACAGCAGAAATGCATAAAAAGAACGTATCAGTTCATGATCATGGTTTGGTTTTAAAAAAGGCCCACCACTGTTGTGTAACGCTGTTACGCGTTAATATTGGTGGTTACCACCACCCGACACTCGATGAACGTTTACTCCCAACCATGCAGGAAAAAGAAAGTTCTTGTCTTCGGCTGCTGCCACTATTATGCTACGACCGTTACACTCCGCAACCACGCCGTCGCCACTGTTACCCTTAAGGCGACCGCAACCGCTATTTAAAACCTCATTCGTAATGGTTATTGTTACTCTGAAAGCAGACTTATACAAAAGCTATGGAAAAGAAATTCTATGATTACACCGAATTATAGCGAGATGATATAGCACAAACTGCAATCTCCTTATGATATACACCATATTAAGGAACAAAGGAACGCAAAAAGAAAAAGTCTGTGGATTCCCGTCACAAATATATCTCGATGTTATTGACCTTATGCAAGTTTTTCAAACAAAACAATAAGTAAAGAAATATGGAAATGGGAATCATATGATCGGCCTTTTTTGCAAGAATTTGTTTTCGTCAGTTCATAACAATCTCTACAATTCAGGAAGGAATAACAGATTGACACCACCGATTGACATCAGAGAAGCAACTGTTTTGACGTCAGAGAAGCAACTGTTTTCAATTTCAATTAAGGGCACCCAACTTCTGTTCAAACCTATGGATCATATCCTCAAACTAACTAACTAAAACAACACAGCTAGAAATCAAACAGGGGCAGGGTTAGGGTTAGGGTTAGGGTTTTGGAGGAAGTTGTTGAGAGAGTCAAAAGTTTTACCGACGGCGCCTCCTACAGCACCACCGACTGCTACGCCTGCGGTCACTCGAACCAGACAACCATCCCTTGCCATTGTTTCTCTCTCCAAACTCTCTCTCTAAACACGCGCGCGCTCTCTCTCTCTCTCTCTCTCTCTCTGAGCACTATCTCCGTATATATATAATTATATTATATATATAGTTCGTATAATTTCATCGGTGGCCGTCACATATACATTAGGAAGGTTTAAGGATAATTCTTGAACCGAAAGTCTCCCCGCTGGCAATCTTTGAACCCCAATCTCAAATAAACCGGATTTCTGAACCGGGTTTTTATCAGCTTTTTCCATTGCTTAGAAATGAGAATCTACTGTAATAAACTCGGGTTGGTGCTGTGCAGTGAGGTACACAACACTATACTGCGCACCTTCGAGCTGTCAGATCGTGCATCTAACGGTTCGGATCTCACCTCGGCAACAAACGATCAAGAGCCGTTCATTGCCGAGATGAGATCCGAGTCGTCGGATGCATGATCCAACAGCTCGGAGGTGTGCAGCACGATGCTGCACACACCACTGCACAAGAGCATCCCCGAATCAAATAAATCCGTCATATTTCTATGTTGTTTATTATATCCACCCCATTTAATTTGTTATATTGTCTATACCAAGGTTCTGAATACCGTACCGGCTAGAGTATCGGTTTTCTTACTAGTACGTACCGTACCGGTACCGGTGAGATACTGGATGCCGTTTCGGATTGATCACTATTAGTGTTATTTTCCTACCTAAAAGAATTTATAGTATAATATACACTTTTTAAAACAAAAAATATTCCGGTATTTGTCCGGTACCATCCGGTATTTGCCCTGTACCGTCCGGTATTTGTCCGGTACCATCTAGTATTGACTGGTACTTGAATAAAAAAATAAATTTAAAAGTAATCCAGTACTATCCGGTACTGACCGGTATCTTCGGTAGCGACCGGTGTTTGAGCCAGAACGAAATTAGAGGTGTAGGATACCGGATTCTGTCAAAAACGGTACGTACCGACCGATACGGAACGGTATTGATAACCTTGGTCTATACGGAAATTATTCATAGTGAACATAGGTCCATGCACAAGATCGTGTGAATCATTTGTGCCAAAATATGTCATTATGACGGGAAGATGTTTGTCATTGTAACGAACAATATTTCTTGGAGGTCAGATCTAAGATTTTCACCACCGGGGGCAAAAATTTACCTAGGATGAAATCAATGGCGTAGTCAAGAATCTATATAAGTGGGGCACCTTTTGAACACATTTTAACCAAAAAATTTTGTACCGAGCAATGTTAGAATAATAAATAAACCGGTCGTGAAAATTGAAAAACCTTACCTATTTATTAAGAAAGTAACATACATAGAATATAAAACAATCAAATTTGAATTGTCTTAGTGGATCAAGTGTAAGAGCGATTTTCTACACAATATTTAGCAATCTTGCATCCATTGTTAATAATTTCTAAAGTATAAAAACCCATAGCCCATGGTTTAGGCACTTTTGAATTGTGGACATTATGCATTACAAAGTTCTAAAGAGTACTAAGTGACCGCTATTATTTGCATTAGACATCTCATTTCGCCAGTGTAATGACATTGTTCTAATATGTGAAATAAAAATTGAGAATGAAATGATAATCGAAATGTCTTAGAGTGATTAAAAGTAAATTTATGAAATACAATTAACAAGACAAAATGCCAAACATACATTTTTAAATTTTGAATTAAAAAAAGAATAATTAAAAATCAGTGGGGGCGCGTGCCCCCGCTCGTCACTTACTCCCTCCGCCACTAGAGCAAATATTAGCAAGATCTAGAATAATAAGGCCCCATTTTGCTAATGGAAATAAATACTTATTTTTTGAGTTAAAGGTAATGTATTGTGAGATAATGATCTGTCTCGTAAAACGAGAAATAAGGCCTAAGAGTTATTAAGGGGCTTGCTCCGCCCCCTCCTTTTTTAATTTTCTTTCTTTTATTTATTTATTTATGGATCAGATGTTCATAGTGCTTACTTCCGAACCTCGCCTTCAAATATAAGGTTGAAAAATCCGAAGCGTAGGGCTAAGTCATCGGTAGCATAATAACCGGTAAGACCGGATCGTTCCCACAGAGAATCTTGAATAGCTTAGATCGGATTTATAGGTTTTATGTAACGGATTGTGGCGTTTAAGACGGCCAACTTGGTTTTGCTTTAAAAGGAGGAAAAACTAACAAAGACTAGAAATGAGCTTAATAAACTTAAAGAGGCAAGTCTAGGGGTCTTCTAACCCTTGACTAAGGCCATTACTGGTTCTCAATTATAACTCAAGCGAGAGTCACGACCGCGTGCTCACGCCCGGAAGATTTAGCTTTAATGACTACGTTTATCAAAAGATGTGATTTAACGGAGGCGGACTAACTTGTTTTTAACATTTATCGAAACCATAGGAGGCCACGAGCCCTCGGTATGCTATTTACCAAGACCGCTTGACTAACATCAT
>JAOTQK010000001.1:19439492-19444492 GCA_025642025.1 Rhododendron ferrugineum
ATACTTTTTCAGAAAGTCATTTTTTCATACTTAGACAGATTTTAAGGGGCCGACAGGGTCTTCGGGTACTTGGAAGCTCTTCGGTCATCCATGGCATTGAAATGCGCCTTATTTGCACGTTTTACCTGAAACGCTTACAAAAACACCTTACGTGCAATATCGAATAAAAGTTAGAAAAACACAAGTAAAAACAGCATAAGCCGGGACTAGTCGCACCAAATATCTACAATATTGGGTGCTCATCACATAGCCAAAAAACAAAAATTCTATTTTACTCTTGAGCAAATAAAACAAAGCTTACAAACAAAACCTTCCCTTCTCCTTCCATCATTTTTGACGACTTATACAAACTTGGCGACCAAGAAATTGCTCGATTGAATCGGCTTGAATGTTCGATTTCAGCAAACATGTGATTGTATATATTAAAAGGAAAATTGCGATGCAATTTAGGGTAGAGTCAGTCAATCTTAGATGATTTTCAAGATTGAAAAACACATCGGTTCCACTTTGATAGATTGTTAAACTACTATTGTTCTATTTTGATGGATAATCAACCTTGAAAAATGTATTTTGGCTTATCCTTTGACTATGGATATTGGTAGTTTTTTTTTTTACTTATTTGTTGAGTAATGAATAGAAAGATTTTTGACGTTGAAATTTTTTTCCGTTATAACTTGGCCCCCAAAATTCTTAATCCTAGTTCCGCTACTGTTTGTTGGCGTTTGTACAAGTAATGAAGGCACTTGACCTCATATGTCCCATACTTCCCAGCTGAATGCATTATAGTAATTCAACTTTTTCGAAATTCAATACTCATTATAGGGGTTAACTCCACATTTATCCCCTAATCTATCGTTCAACAAATATCATTTTTGTTTCTTTTTTCCCCTAACATAACTATCAATTTTATTTGTTCATCCTTAATGCATCCTATTTCAGTTTATGTTAATGGCCAACCAAATTTATAACAGCAAGAGGCTGTTCTAATGTTCGAAAAAGACATTTTACAACTTGGAGAACTTGGCTCCTGGCCTCCTGCAACAAAAAATCCACCTTCTTCACCACCATCTCCCGCCCACGATCTCTATGTAACGATCCCAGTCTGTAACAACCCTGTAGTGCGGCTGTGCACTACAGGAAATCCCAATCCGCTTCTAGAACGCCATCCAAAAAATGTATCGAACTAAATTCACTGCCTTTAGAAATCCAATATCCTAGCATAACCTCGGTGAGCCGATGGTTACAAACTTACAAGAAAGAGAAAAAAAGGTGAGGAAGAAACTGACAATACAGTTGAATATGCATTTGCTTATGAAATTTACAAGGCAGCTGCTTTAAACAGTAGCCAGGAGAAACCCTACTAAAAATTTACATTTCTCACCCTCAATACCCCAACGCAAGGACGTTTCGGGAAAAAATGAAAATGCAAATTCCAGACGCAGATATGAAACAAAAGAAAGAGAAAACACAACCAAACCACTCTACTCTCTCATTCTATATCAAACCTTGCTTCTGTCAATATGATGAAACCCAACTTACTTGACCGATACAACCTTCCCAGCAAAAGAAGTGCGAATAGGGACTTGAAAAGGGAAAAAAATTACAGTTTGTGTGTACGTATGAACATGTTCTCATGTCAATGTGTGATCTCACTCGCAACACCTACACCTGACTTGTCAGCCATGCGAACGTTGTACTGTTCATATACTCTTGCCCGGTTCTCTGCCCACCATTGTTCTGCTTGTTTCTCACTGAATCGCTTCCGACTGCATTTCATATGTTCATAGATGATGTTCAGTTATATGTATCATTTCGAATCTTCTTTACGTAAAAATCCAAAACAAATATAGTATTCTCCTTTTTATATTGGGAAACTGCGTGCCCCGTGGTTTAGCTTCAATGAGCAAGGCACAAAATTAAGGGAAGTGATTTTTGCACTCCCCTTTTATCCTCTTGTGCTTCTTTTGTTATTTTTATTCACGTGAATTTACCAAACTATCATTACATATGCATTCACTTTTCCTATATAAAGGGCATTTTTGTCCTTTCATGTGAATAAAGAAAAAGAAAAAGGAGTGCAAGATGATAGAAGGAGTGCGAAAATCATTTCTAACAATTAAACAGCAACCTCACATAGTTCCTTTAAATGATGATTTCTTGAACAATCAGAACCCAAAAATAAATAAGTGGAAAATCGAGAAAATTCCTGTAAGAAGATATTCATTGATGGGAATGCGTTTCTTCCTCTTCCTACAAAACTTACTCCAAAAGTCTCAGAAATTTCTTTCCCATCAAGAAAATCCATGCAGAGAAGTTCAAATTTACATCTTAAGAACTGTGCTATTAGGTTTCCTATGTATTTAAGTCCAATAGATCAATCTCTAGTTCAGATTATACTCTTGTCCTAGTAAAAATAAAACGTGGGTGTAGCAGTTATTTGACGTTGCACAAATGGTACTAGCATACCATATTAAGAGGTTTGCTTCTAGGTGGTAACTGCCAATGGACGTGCAGTTTATTAAACATTTTCTGTCGAACAATCCACAATAGCTGAGGAAAGTTTGATTTCAAATGAAATTGGACCGAAATGATGTAAGCATACCTGAAGCGAACTCGCTTAAGGTCCTTGGCTCCACCAGGCAAGGAGGTAAGAGTGATATAAACACCAGGCTCATCTTGCTCAACCCATTCATTATCATTACGAGGATCACCTTCTTTCATTCTGCTCCCATTTCTGTTCGTCGTTTCTGACTGGACTTGTCTATTGTGCCCTGAACTGCGACTACTGGAAATGCTTGACCCATTGGAAAGCAAGTGGCCATTTGATCCGTTAGAATCTGGTTCTTGAAATGTTAATTGACCATTCAATCGGTCAACAGAAACATTTGACAACTCATTTGAAAGGGGATTGGATCCAAAGGAAATAATGGAAGGTGACTTGATGTTTCGGGCTGCTCCCACAGGCAGCCTCTCAGCCATCTCCTTCAGCTGTTTTTTTGCGCACAGACAATACATAAAAAAAAAAAATGAGTTGCCTCACCAATTGTTTAGAAATCATTCAAGATGCATAATAACCTAATACATAAACAATTGCAATGGAAGCCTACAGATATGGCTAGTTATGGCAGCAAGAAATACAGCTGGAATCCAAGATGAGCATATTTTGTATTACTGACAAATGACAATGATATTAAACACCAACAATATGAAAGCTGTCTGAGAAAATGAAATACACATTTTCTCCATCCACCAGGACCATCATTAAGATGCAGATTCTTGACCTTCACTGAGGTCTTTGATGCCTTCCTCATACCACCAAGGCACCAATCTAGTCCTTCACTTACGCACTAATAGTCAAGGAAGTTCATATTATATCTAAACATCTTTTTGCACAACACGAAGGCTACAAATCATCATTCTGTTGAGGACAGCGACCCCTCTCTATTTTGGGTCAAACAAGAGAGGGATATTCATACGAAGAGAGAGTGAAGAGATTTAAAAAAAAAAGAAGCAAAAACAACTTAACTATGTTTTTTATTATATTACTCCTTTACGCAATGAGGTGAGCATTCATGTACGGGGGAGTAGGTGAACATCTATAACATGTTTTTTATTATAAGAAAGCAGAGTACGGTTGTCAAAGAAATTGGATGATACAAGAAGGACAACAGTCTTTCTGTTTTGAGTTGTCTCGAATTCAATCCAGACTGCAATTATAAACGCTGAATTTGCCACCCACATTGTAAGAGCCCACCTTTGGAGAAATCAAGTCCCACATCGGGAGTTTCAAAAAAGTGAAATTGGTTTATAAGGAATCGCCCACCAGCTACTAGCTACTGTATAATTTGAGGTTAACCTTTTGAGCCACATAGTTAGGCGAATGGTTAGGAGGTCAGCTGAGGCGGGTCGTTACAGTTGGTATTAAAGCACAACTCTGGTCTACATGGTGGAGGCCACCTCTAGAATTTGGTACGAGCACACCGATTGTGCTGTACAGAACTAAGTGCCACACCCTAGCCACCAGGGGAAGGTTGCTGGGCCAATGCAACGAGGACATTGCAGCCAAGGTGGGGAGATTGCAAGAGCCCACCTTTGGAGAAATCAAGTCCCACATCAGGAGTTTCAGAAAAGTGAAATTGGTTTATAAGGATTAGCCTATCAGCTACTGTATAATTTGAGGTTAACCTTTTGAGCCACGTGGTTAGGCGAATGGTTAGTAGGTCAGCTGAGGCGGGTTGTTACACACATGATCCCATTGACTAGGTCCAACCAGCTTGTTATTATTTGTATTTCTTGACCCTATTCATCATGTAGGATTTTCCTAGAATGGATATTCTGGGGCACTAGGAATTGTATACGAGCCGTGTTGTTTCCATATCTTTTTGGAAATGTCGTGTATGTGTGATTTCGTATCTGTTTCCTATGACCGTATATATGCTTCTTAGGCCAACAACTTCAAAAGACCATTGGACAATTACCACCAAATCCTAGTGTACTCGAAAGAATACCCACTCCATAGTCGATTGAACTGCATTTGAGCAAGTAATCAGATAACAGTTTAATGTTCAAGTATTCCTAGGGAGACAAGATGCACAGTAACTCAGTAAGCAATATATGCGAAAAACAAGTTGCTAAATGAAATGATGTAGAATCATGGCTTTTTGCAGATTCAATTTAATCACTAGCACTAGCACTAGCAGTTGAGAAATAATAAGCATTTGGTCCCCTGTGGAAGCAACAGAGTTCGCATATGGAAATAACAAGAAAACTTATTGCGTTTCCTTCAATTTTGAGTTACGAATGCATCATTGAAGCTAAGTAGTCACCAAACAAAGACAATGGCAGATTTTATTGGCTCATTCTTTCTTATAGGTAATGTAAGCGGCTCATCAGGATTTTCGAGATAGTCCAATGCATTAAGAAACGGACTCATCACAAACACGAGGGAAACAGCTTGAAATTTCTCCAATGGTGAACACAGACACATAAAAATACTCATC
>JAOTQK010000001.1:19449492-19476691 GCA_025642025.1 Rhododendron ferrugineum
CTTCAAAGAAAAAGAACTTACAGTGCGCTGCCCTGAAACAATTCTGGACACTTGACTTAATTTGAGATGCTTCTCCTCTTTCCCCGAGAACCAGATTAATACAGATTCATCCTGTAAGCAGTAACACCACCAGTTACTAATACTTAGACTTCCTGAACAGAAATCTCCAGTTTCAATAGTGCGAAATTGAGGGAGATGCTACTTGACAAACCTACATTAGAAGATGATTCAGTATGAAGATAGCCGAAACATATATACAGGGACACTACCAGTTCTTAATCCTGATAGACTTCTAGCAGAGAAATCTCCAGTTTCAGTTTTGTGAAATCAAAGGAGGGAGATGCTACTTGACAAAACACAACTAATACTGCCAGATGATTGAGAGGATGACAGTCAAAACAAATACACAGAATTGTTATGCTAAAAGTGACTGTGGACGAAGTACATGAATTGTTATACTAAAAGTGACTGTGGAAGTGCACAATGCAATGGATGATGCATCTAAGCATCCAATTTTTAAACAAGCTTACAAGTATACACAAAGATAAGTATATAAGATACATATACAGTAAAGTGACAATGGAAGTACACAACGTGATGATTATGCATCACACATCCAATTTTCTAACAAGCCGGTTGTTTACAAGCAAGCATACGCAGAGATATGTGAGAAGACAAAATATAAGAATACATATACCTTAAGTCACAATGGAAGTACAAACTATGATGATGATTTATCAAGCATCCAATTTTCTAACAAGCTGGTTGTTTGCCATGAACAAATATATTGGTTTCATGCCATTTTGTTAAGGCAGTTATCAACAGTCCAATTGTACAATTAGGCACAAAATAAATTCAAAAAAAGTTGGACTAAAGAACAGAAGGCTCAGGCAAGACTTGTTAGAATATTTATTTATTTTATTTCCTGGGTCAGAATATGCTTGTCAAAAGAGAGAAACACAGTGTAGGATGCATACAAAAACAGTACGGAAGTTGGTTATATATATGCAATCACTAACCAGCATGAAGATTAGTTCCTATCTTAGGCAAATGAAAGGTAACAATAATAACAACGATCAACCACTATAAGATCGGTTTCTACTATCATACAGACCAACTAGTGAACTTAGCAGCGACATGAGGTTAGTGTTAGACACATCAGATGGGGGGGCCGGGGGGTGGTGGGACCAATCATGAACATTGTCCTGGGTTGTTATCATGGCTCAGATGGGTTCGTAAAGTCACAGAGCTTAACAGATAAAATGCTGCTCGTGGCTGATTAACATACAATACAAGCTACTGAATATTTCACATGTCGCCTCATGTTTATGACGACAATAGTACTGCGCCTATTACAGTGATATTTCAACATAGATTTGAAAGATTAACAAAATTTGAACTATATGTATGTATGTAACAAGTCTTTCAGACTCTATAGATGAGCAGACTTAAGTAACTATACAAACTCCAGACTCAAGGACTTCATAATTTTAAAGTTGAAAAGACTCCATGTCCTCATAACCTGAAAATGGCAACAGTAATGCGCAAGCAGCAGCATCAAACTTAAGTTTTATGCATAATCTTGTTGTTGGCAGTGGTGGTAGCATCAATAATGGATACAAGAACAAAAAGTAACGTAGATATCCATAAACAAAGGAGGAAAAAAACTTACATTAGCAAGGCGGAATGGACAAAACTTTGGTTTTCCTCTTCTTCCGTACTTGAGCAAATAGGCACCTTTCTTAAGAGCATTAATGGCCTGTTGTAAAGATCATCCAAAAATCTAGATTAACCACAATCACCATATTTGCCATGAAGACTGCAATCACCATATTTTCCAATAGTAGGGTAATGCTCGAAAAAGCTCCAAAATGTCCAAATATTCACAGTATTGGGACGGATGATATTAGAAGTAAGAGGAATCTCAAAAATTATTCTAGAACCCACATGGTTAGTTAGTCGGGTGGAATAAACGTGCAGAGGGCATTGAAATCAGACTTCACATTTCCCTACGGGTTATGGTATAATAAAACCCAGTTGGAAGTCCCTATTTGGCACTTATCTCCCTTTTGATGCATGAGGAGTCACAAACTTAATGCATCCATCATGGGTAGCTGTAGCAGACTTGCACAAACAAACAACTAAAATAAAATAATAAAAAACTAGGTACCTGTGGCAGAGATATGTTGCTAAAGAAGCCATATGCATCTCTCTTTCATACTCGGCACAAACCTAGATTAGCGTCCTAAACATTACAAACGTACCTTTAAGTAAAAAATAGACCAGCTTTTAAGCATATATCCGAACATCGAATACTCTTCGTTATATGTTCAACAAGCACCAGACATAACCCTACAACAATTTTCTAGTACAAAATAGTAAAAGTACAGTAAACACACTCAGAGTAAAATACACTTGGGAGTTGGGACTTTTTTCTATTGTAATTTGTCTCAAATAAGAAGGATAAAATATGTTAATCCAACCAAAAGTCAGGCGAACGTACACAACCCAATACCCGTAGACGAATGCAATATCCTTATTTAGAAGGTTAAATATTTACAAAATTGTTATATTTAGCATTCACATCCATGTGCCCATAAAACTACATGCAAATGAAAATCGTGGAGACCCTGCCTTACAAATCGCAATTGTGGAATAGCGTGTTCTGGTTTTGTTGCCATACTTCTATAAGTTAACTGTGCTGATACTCTGATACTTCAGTATAAATGTTTTAGATGACAATTGTCCAAGTTTAATGCAACCCTACACTGTACAATGGACTTTCTAATATATTCTCTACAACAACTGCAAAACAGTTTTTTTTGTCTTTGTTTTTGATGATCAACTGCAAAAGATTTCCTAATTATGTTATTCTCAACCGCTATATTGCGATTTGCGACTATAAAGAATCATTCAAGCATTTTTTAATGCTACCACACATCATATAATACTACAATTTCTGAATAATACGCATTCCTGAGAATAACTGCAAAACAGTTTTTTTTTTCCCCGCACTTCAAAACACTTTGGAATTGCATTATTCTCAAGAACTATATCACCACAATCTTAAATCATTTAAGTATTTTAGTGATTATCTTGCCATCACTTGTGAAACGATTCTGAATTGACCTCTCAAGCAGGTGAAGATGGGCTAAGTTGTTAATAAAAAGGAGGCACAGAGACCATAAAAAAAGACATCAATAGGCAAATTTAAAGTCAAGCCAATAAGAAATTACCAATAACACCATCGAGGACAAAACTAAGATGTCTTGATTATGGGAAATGAAAACTTGTCTCTACATGACATGGTCCTTTAAGTGCATAAGGACATGAGAACAGCAGAATAAAGTAAGTCGAACTCGGCAAGATACATGATGGTGTATAAATAGAAATAACTCCAAGTGGTGCAATGAATTGATTGGTTAATTGATACTAATGTAGAAGCCAAAGGCCAAATATGGTGTTAACTGTTAAGGCATTTTGGATTTCGGAAGACTAGGGCTTTCAACTTAATTGTATTGATATCACCACAGTCACCACTATAGAGGTAGAAACTATCACCAAGGCAAGTGCTATCCATCCCAGGGTCTCGTGGGTTGGGCACCGGAATTACCTCTCCAATAAAAAGGGAGATAATGTTGGCTACCTCTTCTATTCAAGAAGCTCGACTGATGCGTCTATGGTATGATTACCCGAACATGTTTATTGGCCTCAAATATCCACGTGCAACACATATCGGACACGCTCCAGACAAGCCCAAACACGAGCCCGCTTTTCTAATTAGTAATTACACAAATATTTAATCAGACAAATTAGAGACGCACTAGGACGCATAAGGAGATCAGAAAGCAACTTAAGAAAAACTTGAGATATGTCAAAATTACAATGAATGCTTAGTTCACGAAGACTAAAACAGTGACCTTATATCCTTAATTCCTTATACTGTCCATATCATTTGTGCCCTTACCCTAATTTTGGAGAAATAATGTTCTTGGTTTCTACATGAACTAGTACTATATAATGAAAACTCTTGTCTTCCAACATTCAACAGGTGTCCAATTTATAACTATCCAAACTTTCAGAATAACGTGTCTGTGTCCATGCTTCTTGTTTTCTCTCTCTTTCTCTCTCTCTCTCTCTCACACACACAGAGGCTGTGTACCAATACTGCAGAGTGTATCTTCTTTACCAGTACGGATACGAAAGCTTTCGAATAACGAAATCATCTCGAGCATTTTAACGAATAATAAATTCTAAACCCCCTGAAAAAACGTACCTGCTCAATGTCCCTCTCGCCTTGGCCGCCCGTCCTGTTAGCATCCGAGGTCATCTTATCCCTCCGCACACGAAACAACCTCAATTAACTTCTCAAAACCCCCATCACCACAACCAAAAACACTTCCTCCATTCATCAATTCATTCACACACCTCACAATCACAACTTAAACCTCACAATAAAAATCCGAAATTCGTCACGATCTTCGCTCCTACAGTCAAAACAACGGCACTGCAACAATTACCGGTACTGTACCCCCTGTAAACGAATAAAATGCTTCGCGATCACTGCGTGGAGTGCAGTGATAAAGAACGGTGAGGAAATGTACCTGTGGTTTAGGTCTTTTTTAGGAGAGAGAGAGAGAGAGAGAGGGAGGGAGAATCGATCGAAAAAGAGACGAAACTTTACTGATGAGTTGGCGGCGGAGTGAGCTGTGGGAATCGGAGGTGAGATCAGCAGGAAAAGGTGGAGTGGAATGTAAGGAAACAACGGTCGATCTGGTAATCAGTTGCGGCAGAAGTGCAGCAGAGGAGAGAGAGAAAGCGAGAGAGAGAGAGAGAGAGAGAGAGTTTTTTCAGAGATTTTAACTGGATGATGTGAGCGAGAGAGAGAGAGAGAGAGAGAGAGGGGTTGGACTGACTGAAAAAGTGAAAAAGAAATGCGTCGTGTATGGGTCTTGTGAGATGGGAAAAGATTAGGCCGAATAAAATACTGTAGGAATTGAACGGAAAAAAAAAAAAGAAAAAGAAAAAAAGAGGGCGGTAAACAGTTTCCTTTTAGGCGTTTTCAGAGAAAACAATTGGAGTACTATTTAAAAAAAAAGAAAAAAGAGATCAACTCTTGCATTTTTAGACACGTTCCCGCTAAAGGTTATTAAAAAATAAGTATTTATTTGTAATTTTTAAGTTTAAAATAATAGACTTACTGAAATATTTTTTTTATGCGATGTGGATTTTGTTTGATAGATCTCGATTATCTCTTTTGAACGGTGCAAAAAAAATCAAAAAATTTATTTTTGTAAATACATTATTTTTAAATTTGAAAATTAAAAAAATACTTACTTTTTAAGAACCTTTAGCGGAAGTATTTATATTTTGAATTGAAGGTGATGTATTGTGAGAGAATGACCTGTTTCGTAAAACGAAAAATAAAAAGTATATTGTACTTACAAAATAAGAAACTTAGTGGAACGGGGTATATTTTGTCCACCCACTCAAAAAATTGTAAAATTGTTACTATCTATCTTTGTGTGGAGTTACACTTGCACTGAATTACCTAGTGAGTATAAAAGTGTCATTGAATTTGTGAATCTTGATTTATTTTTTTGGTCTTTGATGGCAAGAATCAGTTTATTTGATTTTTTTTAATCTTTGCTGGAAAAAATTAGCTTATTTGTTTTTTTTTTTTTTTATCTTTGCTGGCAAAAATTAGGGCTTGAATAAATTATTCAATTCGTGATTCAAAATTTAAGGCTGAGATTTTGAACTAATACAAGTATTTTTCAATTAAGCGTTTAATAATATTGGGTCGAGCTAATTTTTTTCTGTAGTAGTTTAAGAATTCAAATCCCTCTAAAATTAACGACTTTGATCATTGATGTGATACACAATTTATACTCTATACAAGTGGATAATAATGACTCATTTTATAAGCGGGTGAACAAAATGCTCTTATTATTTATAGATCCGTAATATGACTGCTCCGTTTTTGTTTGGACTTCGGGTTGGTGCTGGGCAGTGAGATGCGCATTTCTGCGCACATCCGAGCCGTTGGATCATACATCCAACGGCTTAGATCTCATCTCGGCAACCAACAATCGAGAGCCGTTTATTGCCGAGATGAGATCCGAATTGTCGGATGCACGATCCGACAGCTCAGAGGTGCGTAACATGGTGCTGCGCACACCACTACACAACACCATCTCCCAATTGCGTTTTGTTTGGCTGTCACGAGCTCATCCTGTGTTTACTCTAATCTTAGACTCTTGAGTCATGGGGAGAATACATCTTCTAGAATTTGCATAAGGGTGAGTTCACGTTGTGCCTAAATGGTATTTTCGGTATTTTAGTCCAAAAATACACACTATTCAAGACAACTATCCCTAACTTTGTTGTCTAAATGATATTTTTTGTATTTTAGTAAAAACAAGTGGTATTTTGACGTCTATCTGTGCACAAAAAATATAGAGTGAAGTCACCTTAAAAATAAATACGATAAATAATTTTATATTTTAATATTACATTGCATATCTAATTTAATTACTACAAACATGATTTTTATCATGTAACTAAAAGTTGGTCATGATGAATCAACATTGTGACTGTGACTGTGAATGTGAATCTAGTGAAAGTGTTGAGCGCAAGGAGAACATAATAATAGCCATTAATTGTAGCAAAATTTAAAAATATATCAGAACAATTAATTGTAGCAAATGGACTGTCACGATTACGTCTGTCTCCTCCGGTTCAAAACTTGGATTGGAAATGATCCGGATCCAAATGCTTTGTACCAAATACAATGACTACCTGGAAACAAGGTTTTGACTTTGCAAAAAGACAGCTTGCCCACGAGGCAACAACGAAGCAACGCTATTGGGGAGGGATAAAACCGTAATTTAACCATGGCCGACGGACGTAATTTATATGGTAATCCAAGCTAATTTAGGAGCAGCTTTATGATAATAGAACCAACCAGCAAAAAGCATTATTGCCGCAAAGATCAATGCACTAATTGCAATAGAGTTATAATTCACTAGTTATTCTAGGTGCTCGCCAAATCTGACAAAAATCCGGAAGTTATTTGTATTCCGCGGAGACCCCGTTCATATAGGGGTGTAAACGAGCCGAGTCAAACTGAGCTTCGGTGAGTTCTAGCTCGGCTCAAACTTTAACGAGCCGAGCCCTTAACGAGCCGAGTTTAGTCATTTACTAAACGAGTCTCTTTAATCGAGTCGAGACTCCCTTAACTAGTCGAGCTTTTTTCGAACGAGCCAAACTCCACTCGGCTCGTTTACTAAACGAGCCGAGCCTTAACGAGCCAAACCGAACCGAGCTTGCGAGCTGCTCGATTCGTTTACAGCCCTACGCCCACATCACCATTTAATATTTCTTGGTCCACGATGCCACGATTGCGGATTCTCATTTTCGATATCTACTCCTTTTTCTTTTCTTTCTTTCCAAATAAAATTAGTGAAAGAAAACTGAATAACACAAAGGAAAATGTTTCTTCCAAAATGAAGGAATTTTAATTTTTCTTTAAAGTTTTTTTGTCAAGAAAACATACAAGAAAATAATTTCATTTTTCTTTAATTCACCTCACCTCACTTTTTCTGAGAATCCATTTCCGACACAATATTACCGATAACTAAACGGAGCCTTAGGCACTCAACAAATGTTTTATTTTTCTTCTAATTTCGAACAACATAAATTTTCGTTGTTTAGAAAACATAACTTTTATCGAGACACAAATAATTATCGATGTAGAACAAATCGCCGTAGATTTTATGGAAATATTTGACAAGCACCAACAAGGAAGAATCATTGATGGGATCTTTCGTTATGACAATGTTGGTTAGGATATTTTCTTTATATAGAAAGTTTTGATACTCTTGAATTTTCTTTTCCGTAATGTCACTTATTTTGGCATGATTTTATTGGCTTTGTTCGTTTAAGAGTTTTGGATATTTTAGTTTTGGTAATGGGTGGAGAGAGAAATAGGGTAATGATTGGAGAGAGGGGTAATGAGTGGAGAGAGATAGAGAGAGAAATGAAATTAATAATTGAAGAAATAGAGTAATGATTGGAGAAAGATATAAGATAATGATTGAAAAACAAAGTTAAAACAAAATCAAGTAACGAAACGAACATGGCCATTACCTTTTAGTGTTGATTTGGATCTTATGATTTCTCTGCCTAAAATTCTCCTTGGGAATAAATTCAATAACTAAATGAATTCAGAGTTTTCAATGTGTTCCTTATACGTGAGGTGTTTATCATTTTCTTGTGGATTCAAGAGCCCGTCTGGTATAACGATATCTAATCCAGTCGTCTATCATAACGATATTTAATTGTTCTCCCGCCACAACACCGCGTCAATTACACTAATGTTTTGTTTCGTATGTTGGACACAAATGTCGTCCAACAAAGAATTTGAAACCGACCCCATAGGTTTAAAAAATAAAATGGTCTTAATTAAAATAGAGACAAGTGAATAAAACGACACTTTGGCTCCTCGTAGTCGCAGCATAGAGGTCAAATTTTGTGTATTTTATTAGTTAGTTTTTGTTATGTTGGCAACATCATAGAGATGCACTAGCCCAACAATGACCTGTTTTTTTTTTTTATTTAATAGGAGAGATTCTGTGCCGAAAGATATATACTATAGAATATGCAATCTCTTCATTTATACTCCCTCCGTTCTTAATTAAGAGTCCATTATTTCATTCTATTTTGGGTTGTTCCAAAATGATGGTTCTTTTCCAAAAATGAAAGGAGAAATTTGGTGAAAGATCTGATCCGGATCCGATAACGTCGATGTGATAATCCGAATCCGGATCGGATCGGATTAAATCCGTTATCAATCCGATCAGAAATTTTATTTTTTAAATTTTTTAAAAAAACTGTAAATTTTTTATTTTGAAAAAAAAATGTTTAAGAAGTTGTATTTTTATTTTTTATTTTTTTTGGAAAATAATTTTTTTTTGGCTAAATTTTTTGAAGTAAAATAGTTTTCGGATTGTATTCGGATTTTCGGATCGGATCCGAATTTTTCGGATTACCACTATCGAATTCGGATCGGATTCAAATTTTATCGGATTCAGATTTGTCAGATCTGACCGTTAATGACAGGCCTAGGAAGGAGTATTTAACATGTTGTGGGACTGGAGAATTGATACATGTTTAATTCGGATTGTAGAAATTTTAACCAAACACCAGATATAGAAGTCCCTTTGATTTGTAGTTGATCTTATCCTATACTTAACCCTAAGGGTTGGTCTAGTAGTCAAGACTTAGGAATTGCTCCTTCCTAAGTTCAAAGGAGGATTGGGTCTTAGCGCATACAACTTATCTTTACTTGCCAAGCAGGGGTGGAGGCTCATGGTTGCTCCTAGATGTTTTATGGCCCATGTCCTTAAAGCTAAGTATTTCAGAGATTGTTCCTTCATGGAAGCGAAATTGGGGAACAATCCTTCGTGGGTGTAGCGGAGCATTATGAAAGGGCGGAGGGTGTTGGAGAAGGGAGTGAGATGGGCAATTGGGAATGGAAATTCGGTTCCTATTGATGCTGATCCTTGGGTCCCTATCTCCGGGGAATTTTAAGCCTATACGAGTGGTAGTGGATGACGGGTTGCTCACTGTAAATCAACTCATTGATCCGGTGACGAAGGCTTGGAAGGAAGAAGTGGTTACACGTACATTTGACGAGTCCCATGCTAAAGGTATTTTGGATATTCCTTTGTCATGGACAGATGAGTGCGATAAGTTGGTATGGCATTTTTCTCGATCTGGGAAGTATACGGTTAACTCTGGTTATATGGCGGCGGCTGATCTTGAAAGCCAAAGAGCGGTGCTGGGGGATGGGAGTGGGAGTGGGAGTTCGAGCAATGCAGAGAGACAGATGAAAAGAGGTGGAGGCAACTTTGGAAGCTACCCATTCCAAAGAAGACTCTCCACTTCCTTTGGAAATGTTTTCACGAATTTTTGGCCACCAAAGGAGAACTTTGCAGGAAAAAGATTTCAACGGACCCAATTTGTCCGCGGTTTGTGGGGAGGAAGTGGAAACAATCATTCATCTTTTTTGCACGTGTCCGGTTGCGAAGCAGGTATGGACCAGGTCTTCTTCTCGTTTGAATCTTGGGAGTGCCCAATTTAATTCCTTTTTTATGCTTTCTGGGATGCATTGGGTTTGCTGTGGCAAGATGCTCCGAATAAAATGTGGAATATTTCTTTGGTTGCTGTGACATTGTGGCATATTTGGAAGGGTAGAAATGGGGCTTTGTTTGAGCAAAAAGTATAGCGGCCTGAGGTAATTAATAGCAAGGCAGTGGGGTGTTTGCGAGAATTTCAAATGGCAAATCGAGTAGGGGACATGGCAGATGGAGCTGGGGTCACTAGAGATGGGGATGCGGCAAGAGCTCTTGAGAAATGGCAGTGTCCACAACCAAGTCATGTAAAGATCAACGTTGATGGGTCGTGGAAATCGGGACCGTCGAAGGGAGGTTATGGGGTTATAGTTCGAATTGATGGAGGGTTTTTTGTTGCGGCTGCTATGGGGGTTTCAGCGGGCTGTTCTAGTCCTGCCGTAGCAGAAGCGATGGCTTTGCGAAGAGGGGTTCAGATGGGGCTTCAGTTGGGTTTGGCTTTGGTGGTGGTTGAGAGTGATTCTCAAACTCTAATCAATATGCTTAATGGCCTAATTGAAGTCAGCCAGAGGTGCGCGTTGTGCTGAATGATGTAAGAGCTTTTGGGAGGGGATTTGCAAGCTGTATTTTTTCTTTCGCTCTACTAGTAATGTAACGCATGTATTGGCTAGTAGAGGTTTAGTTGGGGAGATGTGTAGTCTATGGATTGAATCTCCTCCTGTGTGGATTCAGAGGTTTAGTTGGGGAGATGTGTAGTCTATGGATTGAATCTCCTCCTGTGTGGATTCAGAGATTTAGTTGGGGAGATGTGTAGTCTATGGACTAAATCTCCTCCTGTGTGGATTCTTGATCCCTTACTGAGGAAAAAGTAGAAAAGTTATCAACTCCTTAATTTGGTACCAGTTCATACATAACTTTGTTGTGAATTTAATTGGCTTCCTGCAAAGGGACGATGGAATTAAGTCCCAAAATTAGTCAATGTGCACATAAGCTGGTTCAGACGACTAAGTTATTAGAAAGTCTTGTCTAAACACTTGCATCCGCTCAAACAAATGATCCTCTTGAAAATAACATTATACTGTTTTATGAGCTCTTAAAAGTAATCCCACCGTCCCCATTTAACAGTTTTTTTTAGGAGTTCGTGCCACTTTTCAGTTGCTTATATCTTGTAATGTAAAATGTTATATGTGATTTCGAAAAGATTATCTAATAGAATCAATTGAGCTCTCTCAAAAAAGATCCATATTACATATAAAATTTATTAACGATTTAAAAATACAATTTATTTTTTATTCGATTATCATAGAACGAGAATCGTTAAATGGGAATAGATGGAGTATTTATATGGGACCGGTAGAATTGTAAGTCGTGTGAGTACTTTTTAAGTTAAAAATAAGTCCAAAACCCTTGACAGAGAAACATTTGTCCCAGAAATTGCATGTTGAGGATCATGTGCCAAATGAATGCGGAAGTTAACACTTTAAAACATCTTTTTATTTAGTGGTGGTCCATAATGCATGTGTTCTTGACAGAGAAAAATCAAACCCTCTTTCCAACCCTATTGATAATGACCATCACCGCTGTTGATGCCCTTTTCTAAAAGTTAGAATAAAACCCACAACTCCGAATGCTGGTCCCCTTGTTTTAACAGTATATATTTAGTATATGAAAAAGAGAGATACTTATTCACGGAATCGCGGTAAGGCGGCTCTTTACGGAGGCGCTCAATCTCGATCGTTCAAAAGTGTTTTGGACGGTCCGGATTAAAAACAATCTATTACCGCTAATAGATAATCTATTCACGGTAATAAATTGTTTTCAATCCGTACCATCTAATACACTTTTGGACGGCTGAGATTGCGCTCCGCGAACTTTCTTGACGGAAAGCTCCGTAAAGAAGTTTTTCTAATATGAAAAGAGAAAATGATCCAACTTTTACATTTCCTCTAGTGGGTTGCTGTCAATAGATCAAGCACTAGCCCAACCCTTTATTAGCTCACAAAATGCCTCAAAATTCTCATGACATCTATCTCAAAGTACAGACTCTATTCGGAACAACTTAAGGAAAGAAGTAGAAAGGAAAGGAAAATTAAGAATCTTCCAGTCTTACCTGTTCGGTACTACTAGTATAGTAGAGATGGCAACAGTACGGTTTGGTTCGACTGTTTGTAAAACCAAAACCCAAACCGGATTTTACATCTAAAACCGAGGTTTTCTTTTTATCTAAATCATAACATAAACCGTCGGTAACCAATTCGGTTCGTTTTTTTACCGAAATTGGTGGTCATCATTTTTAATCACTCGAACTTAATCAACCAGAAGAAAGAGACAAGAAAAAAAAAAAAAAAACAACGTAAATTGTAAATGAAATTAACACAAAGTGCATCAATCTTTCAAGCACGGACAAAATTACAGTTCACAACAAAGTCAATATAAAATTCCTCTTCCAAACATAAAGACAAGGCCAGAATGAATACATAGAGTTCAGACACTAAAATAACATAAAATGCCAACAAATTAATACATCATAGACTAGTGAATCCATCTTCCAAAGTTTCTATTCCAACTTTCATTCTCAGATCATGGACTTCATATAAAAGACACATGTATATAAGGGTATTTTCGTAACTATATTGCGGTTTGGTTTCAGTTACGATGCAGATGCAGTTATCATATAAAACCAAAACCAAAACCGAACCGGCTGCTTTTTTCAAATTATTAACCAAAACCACAATCGCAATTAAAAAATCAGTATAAATTGTACCGATTGGTATCAATTTGGTTAACCGGCCATCAATTCGGGTGAGATTGTCATCCCTATAGTTTAGAGAGTTTTCCTTGTTGGTTCAAGGTTCTTTTCATTTACTTGTAAAGTCAGCCGAAAGAAAATACTCAGGTTTCTTCTCAATTTCTCTCTTGCATATTTTCTCTTCCTTTCCGGAAGTCCCAAACAAAGCCTAAGTATAACCAAAGGAGACAGAATGTATTGTAGGACAACTTCTTTATCTCATTCCAATATCTTATAGGACATTGTAAACTCCTGCGCGTTTTTTCATGTGACAAGGTATATGCTATTATGTGTTGATATCCCATACTTACGTACAGAGAGAGAGGGCGCGTAACAGAGAGGCCGTATCTAATATAAAAAGAACAAAAAATATACATGTAAACACTTGCCGCGTGGGGTAAGGGAAGAGGAAGACAAAACTCAACAAAGTAGTCGAAACTCTTTACTGAAACATCTCTACAGCTACGTACAAAGTTTCTAACCACCCAGTCGAAATGCTAAACAAGATGTTCTAACCGGTGCAACAACCAAGGATTGTCGTGTCACCGGGTCATCATTCTCTCCCTTGGAGATTGTGTTCAGAAAAGGTCTATTAGTTTTTCTATATCTGCTGTTGATTTGTCAATCCGGTAAAGAACTCGCTTCTCTGCCAGATTCATGTCTCTGCTATTGATGCTTTCCAGGCATGCATACTGTTGCTTCAGAAACTCGTCATGGTCTCTCTTGGCAACCTTCGTCTATTAACAGCCGAACGCTCAGGTCAGGGAGGGCTAGGGGTCAAGTACTGGTAAGGAGAGAAAGAGAGCTGAAAGAACATAAACATTATTAGAATTACTCTTTTATCAAGAGATTTAAGATCAAATTCGACGTTGGTGGTGGACAAAAATTGAGAGTTTTTGTATTTTATTTTTATTGTATTAGAATAAGATTTTCACTAGGAATATTTTCGTTTAGGTTAGAATTATACTTTCCGTATTCAGTTTGATTTTGATTTCTACCTTTATTAGGATTCTTGGTCTACAAGAATTATGATTTTATTTTAATTAATTAGGAAATATCTTTTCTTTAATGCAGCTTGTTTTGGCATGATTTAAGATTTCTTTTACAGTAGAATTTCTAGGGTTAGGGTCTTATAAAAAGGGCTGTAACCTATTTAATTATTCAACTTTTAAAAACTTTGACATCAATAATATTCAAAGTTTCTCTCTATTTTTCCTTGAGAGCAAGGTTTGCTCGTGGATTTGAGTTCTATCTCGTTTTGATTAGTACGCAACTAGTCTCTTCGTGAATTCCACTGCGTCAAGTGGTATCAGAGCACGGTTTTGCTTGGCTCTATGGCATTCGTCCATGGAAGATACACAAACCCTATTGACGATGATCGTAGGGAAGGATTTAACAAGACCCGCACCAAGGGATTTGCCCATGGTCAATCTGTTAAACACAAAGTTGATAGGAACCGCGTTGAGGGATTTGCCCGCAACCAACCTATTAGCCAAAATGTCTCCAGAGGATATTCTTATTATCAACTTGATAGTGAGAATGAATATGAAGACGAGTTATTTGAGGATTATTATGGAGATCGGTCGAAGAAGCGACATTCAACGTCTGAAGGGTTTTATCGCACAGATGACAATTTTTCAACTTTTCAGGTAGAACCAATAATTCCTACTTTTCATGGGTTTTGTCATCCTGAGAATTTTATTTATTGGTTTCGTAAAGTAGATAAATTCTTTGAGTTCTACACGGATATTCTTGAAGAGAATGAGGTCAAATATGCGGCTCGTAAATTACATGGCTATGTTTCTACGTGGTGGGAACGATTGCAGTCCGATAGACTGTGGCAATATAAACAACCCATTAGGACATGGCCCAAGATGAGACAATTGATAAGTGATAGATTTCTTCAGACAAATCATGGACAGATATTGTTGTATCAAAAGTATCGAAGGAAGCTTGAGTCCAAACATTCCTTCCAAAGTACTATTGATTTGCAATATTTTTCACAAAGAGTTACAAGTTATTTGAGTAAATACCAAACAATTTCTGAAAGTCAACAAACTAGCCATGCTCTTTCAACTTCAAGTTCGACACTTCTTAATTGTATTAATGGATATGAGATTGCCGAAGAGGAAGGAGATCGAGTTGAACTAGAGAAGGTAATATTTGTTGAACCTAATATCGAAGAAACAGTGGAGGTCGATGTGGAATGCAGTCATTATGGGTACATTGAAGTTAATGATAAAGAGAAAGTTGACCTTGATATTAGTGAAAAAGAGGAATGCAAAATTGAAGTTCGTGATCAAGATGAAATTGGCATCAATACTTGTGTGCAAGAGAATATTGAAATTATTTTAGATGAGGTTGCGATTGACCAAAATTATACTGCATTGGAGATTTGTGTATTTGGGCTTGACGAATCATCCACAACAGAGTTGACTGCAACACTACAAGAAAATATATTTGTTGTGGAAAATCAATTTTCTAACAAAGGAGTGCCAACCAATTTTAAGATGGGACAACATCGAGGGAACCCACAAATTCAGCATAAATTTACGTTGTTGATTTTCTTGGTGTTGAGAAGTTTGATTTGATTTTCAATTCCCATCTAGTGGACACTATCAACAAGTTGAAGCATGAAGAGAAAGAATCATTGCATAAACACTTTTCTTTGAATGATTTTTGGAAGACAAGCGAGAGGTTGAAGTATTCCAAATATCTGTTTCTTTCGAATGGAAGGTGACAAGTTTCTAATGAGAACTTGAGGGCAAGTTCTTTTGAAGAAAAGGAGACTGATGTAGGACAAAAATTGAGAGTTTTTGTATTTTATTTTTATTGTTTTAGAATAAGATTTTGACTAAGAATATTTTTGTTTAGGTTAGAATTATTAACTTTCTGTATTCAGTTTGATTTTGATTTCTACCTTTATTAGGATTATTGGTCTACAAGAATTAGGATTTTATTTTAAATAATTAGGAAATATCTTTTCTTTAATGCCGCTTGTTTTGGCATGATTTAAGATTTCTTTTACAGTAAGATTTATAGGGTTAGAGTATTATAAAAAGGGCTTTAACCTATTCAATTATAAAAACTTTTACATCAATAATATTCAGAGTTTCTCTCTATTTTTCCTTGTGCGCAAGGATTGCTCGTGGATTCGAGTTCTATCTCGTTTTGATTAGTATGCAACTAGTCTCTTCATGAATTCCGCAGCGTCATGGTCCTAACAAAGGAAGTTTGACTACACAGATTCGAACTGTTCTCTTCAGGTAACTGAAAAGCTCGTGTTAGCAGATTCAGATTTACAAGCCAAGGCTCTGCTTGTCCTGCACCAACTTTTCGGGAGATGGCTAGACGCAAAATCCATATGCGGGGGCACACACAATGCGTGTGCAAATTGGATTTTGTCAAAATTTGCACAATTGATTTTCGTTTAATGCTTGATCAATTTTCACAAATTTTGTACAAATCCGAGTTGAACACACATCGCGTGTGCCCCGACATCTAGTATTAACCTATTGTGATAGATAAACAACAATTTAAGTCGTGCTTCATAAACATGTAATATTTCTGAATTGTGATTAAAAGTCAGTGGAACACTCTCGACCACTATCCCAAATTCCCACCCATTGAATAACGTCTCAGTAGCAATTGTAATTTGTGAAGGCAAAAAAAGAAATGAAAACAATAATCGAAGGGGTAAGCACTGGATACTACTCCTACTTAAATGACAAAACAAAAAACATGCATGGTAAAGGAAAGTAAAACAAAGGACGAGTGTAAAGGAAAGTTAAAAAGGTCAGTGAAAAAGGAGAAGCCAATAGAAATTGAAAGCAAAAAGCAAAGAGAGTAGGGGAGATACCTTGAATTAGGAGTCTAGGAGACTACAAGTGCAGAAAGTGTGGAGAAAATGAGAAAACAGTGTACTTGGAGGAGAATGGACGATGATGGGTGGCAATTGAGAAAGTGAACGTGGGTGGTAGTTGATCAGTAAAATGTTTTTACCTTTGTAACCTTAATTTTACATGGTAGTTATCTTTTCTGTCACATGTTAGAGGGGAAACGTGGGTAGGTAGTTGGGGGAGGTAATTTTACAGTCTACCCCATCAGTTATTTCTCCACAGTTAATTATGATGTTGAGTTACTTTTTTCTTTTGAGGGCATTTATGAAAAACGAAAATACATGACAGGGCAAAAAGAGAGATACCAAACTGGTGCTCTTCTTTTATATATTATATATTATATACTTCCTCCCTTCAACAATTTTTTTTTGATTAGTAATTAATTATATTAGAGATAAGGCATTAAGGGAATGTCACCCGTATACAAAAAAAGGCCACAGAACAAAAAAGCCCTATACATTGCCACCGGAATAGAAAATCTCAAACCAATCTAAAAATTGGTCAAGGGATAGAGAACAATCTCCCTTGTCCCAACTGTACAAGCTATTCACCAAGAAAGATTTTATCCTAGATAGAGGTTTTTCCACCCCATCAAAAACTCTAGAATTTCTCTCATGCCATATGACCCACATCAAACAAAGCGGGATCATGGCCCACAAACTCTTCCTTCTCCTACCCAAACTAACACCCCTCCAAGCTATAAAAAGTTCCATGACATTTCTCGACACAATCCATTGAATCCCAAACCAAGAAAGCACCAAAGTCTAAATCTCCCACGCCACCGGACAATGAATGAGCAGATGACCAACCTTCTCCGCATCCCGTTTACACATACAACACCAATTGACAATGATTTTCTGCCTTCTAATCAAATTGTCAATCGTAAGAATTTTGCCTTGGGCCGCACACCACACAAAAAAACTCGATCACCTTCAACGGCGCCTTAGTTTTCCAAATCGCACCCCATGGAAAAGAACAATCACCACCCCCACTAAGCGCTTGATAAAAGGATTTCACCTGGAAGGATCCTGATTTAGATAGAACCCAGCGCAGCTCATCACCCCCTTCTCCTATCCCTTGGATACTATATACAGTAGATAGCAAGACCATCAAATCCTCCTCCTCCCAATCATGCACATCCCTACGAAGACGAATATCTCATACTATCGCTCCCTCATATAGGTGAAAACAAGCAGAAACGGGTACATCCCTGTCACGAGCCAACGAATAGATACTCGGAAAAGCATCCCGAAAGCTCACATCTCCGCACCACACATGCTCCCAGGACTTCACCCTTCTCCCATCTCCAACCGCCAAACGAATATTCTTTGCAAAAACATCCCACCCATTCATGGTACCTTTCCAGAGCCCCACCCATAAGGCAAGCTAGTATTAAAAGAGGACCAATCTCCCCATCCACATCCATACTTAGCTACCACAACCTTTCTCCACCATCTTTCCCTTTCACATGCAAATCTCCACAGCCACTTACCCAATAGAGCTTGGACTGGCTTTATTTATGTGAATATGCACACTCTCTAAATAGGAGCTTGCGAAAACATCCACAAATTTGGAAGGAATTTGTAATTGTAGTGAGGTCAATTGCAAAAATTTTAAAATAACAAGGGGCGAAGCGATATTTTTCAACATCAGGGAGTGAATTGTTTAAGCCCAGACCACATGGAAAGAAACAGTACTGAACAAGGGGAAAATTGTGTACTAAACAAGGAGAAATAGATCATTTGAATTGTTTAAGAGGCTTAATAATCCTCCAAAAAAAAAAAAAACCCAAAAAAAATTCTAAAAAAGAAAATATTGTTACAAGTTACTATGACCGAGCTTTAAGGCTTTTCTGGCTGTGGCTGTGGTTTGTGTTTGTAAGGGTTTCACCTCACTCCACTTTCTTGCTTGATGTGGAATCACCATCTTCAGATATAGTAGCAGTCTTAGACTCATCAAACTCCAACAGCTACAAGTGATGAACAGAGAGAAGTCAATAAAGAATCCAGCCAAGTAACAAGCACAAAAGTAAAATATGATTCTATGTTCACATACTACATAACAACTCGAAAAAAATAAAATAAAATAAAAACTCGAAAACAAAAAAAAAAACACTTTTTGATACTAATCAAGTTCTACAATTGATCTGAAAGTTGCTTTATGAACTACATAACTCAAATTAACTTTGAGCTGATTCGGCTGTGTTTGGATCATCCGTGATTGGATCATTGATGTGCGTAGGAATTTTGGAAGGCAAGGAGCAGATATACGAACAAATAAGGCAGCGAAGTTTGTTCTTTGGTTTTTCATAATTTTCCTTTCCTTCAAATCCCTCCAGGAACCCTTGATCCAAACACAACGCTAAAAGGATTTCTTCAATGCAGATGTCTTTCAGGGTGACTAGAAAACTGCTAACTCTCTATTTTTTAGAACGCCTCGGTCCATGGGTCTGTTTTCCCAATGGGGAAATCATGACGTCAATACGCCACTATAAATTTCGAGTCAACCGTCTACCTACTGCAAACCCTTCATTTCTTGGCACTGGGAGCAGCATAGCATTTTGAGATGCTAAATTGCCTTCGAATGTTTCTGATAGAGACAGGCAACTACCACTTTCTTTGCGTTTTTGCCACACAAAAGCCCTTTTTCAAGCTAAAAAGAGCAGGCAGGTTTTCTGAAGCACCCAAGGGTTCCACAGTCCACATCATGTACTACATTGGCCCCAAGGGTTGCTAATTACACATTTTGCTATCCACTGTCCACTAGTACTAAGCTGGTCGTAGATAGAATTTCCAATTGCACTAGGTCACAACCACTAATCACCAAAATACCTAAGAACTCGGTTCCAAAAGTGGACAAAAAGTTGTCCGGATTCTCTGGAAAATCGCAGCTTGGAAGAAAATTTTGTACTGGCATAACAGTTTGTACTGTCATAACCAAACAGGAAGAACTGTGTGCTTGAGGGCTCCAGGTCCCAGGGAGACGTAAACTAGTAATTTCAACTGCAAATAGTAGCAAAATTAATGTGCAGGTTGATAAAGCAGTCCAAAAGCAGACTTCCAGCGGAATAGTGACTAAAAGTTGGGACAACAGAACAAAAACCATCATACGAGGGGCTTTGGAATATGGACGAACCTGTTTTACATCACCATTCCATATGCAATGAGCTGCCAAAAATCCAACAACAGCTGGTACTATGTATAACAGTGCAGGCTGAAGGTGATATGGAAGATTAAAATTAGACAGAAGAACTGTCAAAGTTAGACAAAGACATAGCATAGAGTTTGATTCTGCTAAAGAATGGACCGGGTTATATCTTTAATGGCTTGGTTTGCCATATACACATGTTATTTTGTATCTTCAGGAAGAAAAAAAAGATGCAGCAAAAAGATCAAGAGGGATGCACCTGTGCAGCTTGGAACCAATTCATGACAATAATTGTAAGGACTAAACCAAAGGTATATCCCAGAAAAGCACTATTGAAATACTGGCTCTCTTTCCCCCTGGACACATCGAACCGCAAGGCCAATGCGACAAAAATACCTAAAGCAAGACACAGGCAAAACATTAAAAAAGAACCACTTTAAGTTGTCATGACACGGGCACATATATTGATGATTTACATTATTAGCACCTATAAAAACCATTTGATCAGTGATATGGTTAACATCCAAGATTTTCGGGCAGAGAGAGAGAGAGAGAGAGAAGTGCGTGTACTCCACGCATGAGTCAAGCAGGCTAAACCACTGATCCCAGTGTTTAAGCATATGATAAGGCCAAATAATAGTTGCATATACAATAATCCAGATTTAAAGAGCTGCCCAACTTTCTGGAAAAAGAAGGTGAAATTAGTTGCAAGGGGAAAGCTACCCGGTGTTCAAAGAGCCTGACACCACTCTTTAAGTTGTAGCAGGTAGCAAGAACACCAACAACTATTTATGTCAAAGTCAAACGTTCAGGAAAATAGAATTTTAAATTTCGTTTGAACACCACACCTGGAATCACTATATCCCCAAGTCCAAGCATCGAAAATGGACGTGCCGAATCGGCAGTGGGGAATAAAAGCTGCAGAGAATTAAAACCCGTCATAATCAGAATATAAAGATCAAGGTGATCGAAAATAGTATAAAAATACAAATGGCACCAATCAAGAAACTGACCTTAATAGGAGCATCAAAAGATTTTGCAACACTAACCATCACAGGAGTAAAGAAAACCCAGAAAATATCATATACAAAAAGTCCACCCTGCAGTTTATTTCAGCAGGAAAAGAATCAGAATAAGGAACTACCAAGAGAAAATAACTTAAGTTATCAGCTGAATACGAATGGAACGCTAACTTCTACAAGGTTATCAGCTGAAGAGGTTTTGTGCCAAAAGGTAAAGGGAAGGATGGGGATAAAAAAAGAAGATACACTTTGAAACAAAGGGACTAATTTAATTTGCAAACCACAATAACAAAGACCAGCCAAGGTTAAATGTATACTCTCTTCCATTATGGACAATCAACTTTCCACAAATATGTGCACGAAACAGAAAGTCTCCACAAAAATTGAAATGCCATAATGAAATAAATCAAAATTTGTCAAAGACCCAGAGATACTCTACTTCTTTCCAAACAGTCTCAATCTTTTGGAAACCATTACCTACATAGAGGATGCTGCCCATTCTAAAGCTACTTTCTTTGGCAGGTCTTCAGACAAAGGCTTAGACTTGGAGGAACCAGAAAGAACTCCAAGATGTGAAGGTTTTAGAAAAGTCAATTCCGACCTCAAGATACAAATGGAAAATGTTTACTTGAAAGTGGTTCGTAGAACTCGATGACATTTTTGGTTTAGTTACAGGAGAAACACTCTTACATGGTCAATATAAAATGTCAAAAGTCATGATGTTGCTACATTATTGGGGTGCTGGAAGACAAATCCAAATCTAAAAATACATGCGGATCAAAAAAAAAAAAAAAATCTAAAAATACACGACTCAGCTGTCTCAATCCATTTGAACAACCATCTGAAAACTAAATAACCAAATCAATAGATTGTATTCCATACCAAAAGGATGGCACCAGTCTTAAATGAACCCAACGAAAGCATTTCTATGCCCTGCAAAATGAAGAGTATAAAATCAGGTAAACCATACGCCTTTAAATTATGCCAACAAACATATGGAGCTCACAGAAAATAAACAAGTCGTGCAAAAAATAAAATTCTTTTTTGTATTTGATGAATGAAAGAAATACAAGCATGTTGGAGAAGCCTTTCCCTTTCAGAATGATGCTACCAAACCTGAATGCAGAATGCAAGGCCTAATATATTGTTCGCCAGCCAATGCTTCTGTGATGCATACCATGCACAGAAGAAAGTTCCAGGTATTGCAGCAATGATCTGAGACCTTGTGAACTCAACCTCCAAAGCTGTGGAAGAAATGTGCAAGGAAAAACATCAATCTGCATGCCATATGCAAGCTAATGTCAACTGTACCATATCGGAAAGCAGAAAACTAAATATTCCATTTACTTGAATGTCGAGTTATATATCATGCCAACCACACCGTGTTGAGAACAAGACAATAAGAAACTAAAAGATTGCTTTTATTACAATGATAAGATACATATTCAACAAGGGAAACCATAACTCAAGTCAACAAGTTCAGTGACGTGCATATATTGTCAGAAATGGCCGGCATATAGAGCTTCAGAACGACAAAACTGGATGTTTGTACAAGTTGATAGAGGGCATTGAGAAAGTCAATGTTACTCTTTGAAGGAGGACAGAAACCAAACAAAAAGAGGTACCGTTTCCTAATCCAGTTTCACTTAATGGGCAGCAACCATCAGTTTCACTTAATGAGAGAGAGCACATAAAGAGATATACAATACTGAACTACAGAAGGAGGAGGATTGGAGAAGCTTTCTACAGGAACATAGCGCATGCATATGCTAGCCTCTTTGCACAGGGAAAAAAGTCATCCATGCCAATTTAGCATCTTGAAAGGTGTAGAAAGAGAAATGACAATTGACATTAAACACTCATCTAGGGAAAATGGAGGAACCACATACAACGAAAATACGGAAAACGCCAGATTATAAGGTCCTCGTTCCACTGCTTTGGCAGAAAACGGCTGATTGCAGGTAAAAGTGTCGCTCTGTAAAGTATGAAAAGGACAAAAGATCAGTAAATAGTGCAGAATCACACCAAACCATCAATTGGCAACAAGTATTAAGCATAATAGAATGACCCATACGGAAGGAACATACGAAAGAGCGACGATCCCGAGTACAAAGAAGTAGCATGTCAAAACAGCATTAACCAAGTCCTTCGACACAAACTTAAAGAGTAGGAATAGTGATAACAGCATCGCACTCCCTACCAAAGGGAACCGCATAGCATGTTCATTAGACATTGTCTCCTGCAATAATAAAGACGTCACATTTGAAGCAAGGTTAAACCCCTTTGTTTAGACTTTAGAGCACATAATATAGAAAACGAAGACATGGTGCAACAGATTGCCTGCCGTACTTACTGAAGGAGGAGTTGATTTGACGGAACGGTAGCAACCTACATAAACTGCGAGGCAAGCAGTCAAAATGACATTTAAATTTGGATCTACCTTCAGAACCAGTGGTGCCAAAGTTAAACCTGCAGGCCAAAATGACAACAAATCAAAAGTTGGTTGCTCCAAAAGTGTGGAACATCAAGTGAATACCGTATAACCATAAAAGCATCACGAGTCATTGGCACATAATTGTTAGGAACTGATACACCAGTAAGACAGACACTGGAAAGTAAAAGTCACGTCTTTAGGATTCCTAAAGACCTTTACAATTGGAATATTTCATGGATTTTTGCAGGGTTTAGAGATGAGCTGTACAAGCACTGGGAAATTTGGAATCTCAAAAGAGTTGGCTCTACTGCAGATAATACATCCTGTGATTATCCTTTGTGTCATTTTTAATGGAAAAATGGGAAAGCTATAAACAACAATACGGGTGCAATTGTTTATGTTTGAATGATCAGGAGGTGTTAGAAGCATCAGGAACCAAGTTCAGGAGGTAAGAAGCCTTCCAGACTCCCAGTTCTTAAAGGTTAAGAACTTAAGACAAAGCAGGTTTATTAATTGGCTTTGCAGAGAATTGGAAGCTGAATATGGATATGGAAGTCGAAACGGAAATTGGGACCAACTGGGTTTGGTGGAGCTGCTTCGAGATGATAGATCTACTGTATCAAGGCATTCTTCGGAAAGATGTAACAAGACTTGTCTTGCGGCAGAACTTTGGGCAATTTACAGACGAATGACTATTGTGCTTTAGGACACTTGGAATCAAGTCCATATTCCATCCAACTCCGAAAATTCTGTCAAATTGATCAAAGGTTGGTAGGTGGTACAGTTACACACAGATTTGATAGTATGACTACAACAAAAATCCGACAGTTATTAGTGCAACTTCAAGTACCATCCTTTTCACAAATATTGGATCTAACATGCTTTTTCTTCCATTCATAGGGAATTTTCTTAAAATTCAAGACCTTAAAATTATCAGTCAACCACCAAACTACCTTTTCTACCTTTCATCCCTCAAACGCTTCCAAAATTCTGTAGAAATTCTATTTGATCCTACAACCTTTCCCAATTTCATCTACTTCACAGCTCCTATAGCTTGCTGTTCTGGTCTTGCAAAAAATCTGTAATTATCACTACTAGTAAAGCTATAGGTCCTCCTAAACTGAAGTTCAGAGAATGACTCGAATCATAAAGAGATACAACGTAACTCCATCCTTCCTCAACCTCCTTGTTCTCCTTAACTAGCACTCTAGCATGCATAATTTTCTAATTTAGGTCTTTTCAGTTTCTCTGATCAATACAAGTTTATACAAACTATAGAATATCTATGTTTCCAACCTTAGCATTTAGCTTGAAAGAAGTTCATCGTGAGTGTAACTGTGTAACCACTGTTACTTGCTACCAAAAAGACTGTCAGTGCAAGGTATAAATTCAAAATATCCTGAACTATGCCTTCATGCAGTGATCATGTAAATGTTACTCCAACATGCCTCTTCCCCCCAAAACTCGAACCCGTTACGCGGGATAGTTTGTTTCCTAAATGTTTTGACATGGCTTGGAGCAAAGGCAACTGTGATTATCTAGACATGTGGTACCCAGCGAAAGGCATCTTTTTTCCTTTTATTTTATTTTATTTTTTATAACCAGGTGTCCGCATCACCTTAATCCTAGGGACCATACCCACCGTCCACCAGCGGGTCCCACTTGAAGCGGTCTAAGGGCACCGCCACTTGGTACCCAACACCCCTTACCACCACATAATTTTTTCTTTTTTGATAACCAGGTGTCCGGACAGCTTACATGCATTTCGACTAATCCTGGGACCAAAACCCCGTCCATTAGCGGGACCTCACTTGAAGCGGTCTTAGGGCACTGGTACCCAACACCCCTTACCACCACATATTTTTGTAAGGTCCTTATATTTTCGTACAAAATCAATGGAGTAAATAAGTTTAAAAAA
Source organism: Rhododendron ferrugineum (assembly GCA_025642025.1). NCBI lineage: Eukaryota > Viridiplantae > Streptophyta > Magnoliopsida > Ericales > Ericaceae > Rhododendron > Rhododendron ferrugineum. The sequence goes on from JAOTQK010000001.1 coordinate 19,474,837, forward strand.
TAAAAACAGACTGCAATTTGACTGATACACACCTGCTAGAGCAATGTTAGCAGCACGCTCTCTGTTCTTCATCTTAAAAACTGGCGCTTTTGCCGCAAGATTTTTACTTTCTCAATGTAACGCCTGCCACCGTTATCGCACAGACTGCAACCTACAAATGACAAGTGAATGGAGTAAAAAATGGGTTATTGACAAAAATTGAAATCTTCAACAAAAAAAAAAAAAGAGTACCCAATTGCGATAATCATCATAATTGTGATCGAATGATCATTAGGAGACAATCTAATCACGAAAACGCGTAAATCTCAAATCGAGTAAAAGAACCCTAATACGTAGAACGATCAAGTAGCGAAATTGGAACGGGGCGAGTGTATCAAGGAGCTGACGTACCGGAGGAGGAGAAGTTCCTTCCTCTATCTCTCTAATTCTCGACGGACGTACAGATCGGAAAATTGAGAGAGAGAGAGAGAGAGAGAGAGAGAGAGGGTTTAACTGAAGATTAATGGGGACAGTTAACAACACCGCAACGGGGGGCCACAAAGGTGGTGGTGACGTGGAGATTTGATTTCTGTCAATTGGGGCCACGTCTGGTGAGCCTGTATATCCAATCAAAGATGACCATGTCAGCTCCGGAAGTATCTTCCAGACTTTTTTCAACCGAATGGTAAAAACCGTAAATATGTACGTATTTAAATTCTGTGGGCCCCCACACATTGGTTTCGAGGGGGGGGATCCAACGGTACAAGAAGCCCGCATTTTAGCTAAACGAGCTGGTAAAAAAAAAAAAAGGAAAAATTCCTGACCGGTCCCAAATATGACATGGGGTTTTATGCAAATTCTTTTTTGAAGTGCTATCCAATCTAGACCCTTTTTAAAGATGTTTTTACTATTTTGCCCTTATCACTTTTCAAACTCCAAGAATTAACACCTCTTGAAATTCACAACTCCGAGAATTCACACCTCCTGAAATTCACAACTCCGAGAATTCACACCCCAAAGAATTCACACCTCCCAGAATTCACACCCCAAAAAATTCACACCCCCGATAATTCACACCTCCCAGAATTCACACCCCCGAGAATTCACACTTTCCAGAATTCACACCCTCGAGAATTCACACATCCCTAGAATTTACACCCCCAAAAATTCACACATCCCAGAATTCATACCCCCGAGAATTCACACCTCCTAGAATTCATATCTCTTTGTAAAATTCACACATTTGCGAAATTCATACACCTAAAATTCACTTTTTTTTTTCCAGAATTCACACCCCATCTACATTATTCATACCCCCAGAATTTACATCTCTCATAATTCACTCATTTGCAAAATTCACACCATTTTTCAAAATTCACACCTACAGTATTCACACCCCTTTGCATTATTCATACCCCCAGAATTCACATCCTGTTTCATTCTCGGGGGTGTGAATTCTGTATTTATTAGTGTGAATTTACACCTCTTTCTTGGGGTGAATTCTGAAAAGAGGTGTAAATTCACACCAATATGTACAAAATTCACATCCAAATGCAAATAATGTTAAATTCACTGTACAGAAAAAAAAACCCTAAACAAATACAACAATTCACATTACCTTAAAAAAAATTCAACACAGTTTAATAAAGTAACAATTCACATCCCCCAACAAACCACCGACTTCTTCAACCTACAATTCTTCTGCGTCGAGCTCGCTTTGCTACTAATCACTGCTGATTTTCCATTTTCTTCTCCCTTTAATTCTAACTAGATGAGTAGCTACAATCTATAGAGAAGCAGTGTATATGCACATGTGTATTTGTGTTTTTGATATTCCTTTTCGTACTCCTCTTCACTTCCTCCGTCGCCACGTTGT
>JAOTQK010000001.1:19492322-19515569 GCA_025642025.1 Rhododendron ferrugineum
CTTTTCTCTTCAGTCCCTTTATCAAAACAGCTTCATTGTCCCCCCAAGTTATAGAAACCTACATATCGTATAGCACAATCACCGAAAGTGGAAATGATTGAATCTTTGTTTAAACCATTAGCAAATGGAGGTGATGATGGTATTATGAGGTACTTGAAACGTAATGGAGTTTCTCGGTAGTATAAATTGAACTTATAACCCAGACATGGAATCCAAGATCCATCATTCTCCTTAAGAAGTATGTTTGCTCACTTCCATGCAGGGAACTGTTGATGGATTTCTATCTAACTAGTGCAGAACGCAAACCAGCTCAGATAATCTTATTCAGGTATCCCTGTGAAGTTATTGTAAATCCATTGATATTCATATAGTTTCTGTCCGTTTTATGGAGGGCACACGATTTTGTCACGAGAAAGTTATGCGATTATATCCAGTTCCTGTATTTTCTTCTTTTCTCTGATTCACATTGAAAAATGTGAATGCTTGGCTTCATCGTGCAAATTTTGTTTATAGTCTTGTGAGATATCAAAGTAACTTCAAGAAATATGATAATTTCATTCCATGTTGTCCTCTTCTACTTACCATTTTAACTCAATAATCTGGAAGCCCGGCCTTTTCCATCTATCTGGTTTTTTCTCCCCAATTCTGCATTGGCCTTGCCCATGCTTGGATTTTGAGTTAAAATGTTAGTCAACTTCGCTGCATTTATTTGTTTTCCTTTTCTTTTTTCATTGTCGTATTTTTGTTGTACAACCCGATCTTAAGAGTAAAGTACCAAGTGTTAAAGCATTCCATTTTATAGCATTTAGTTTTGAATTTTGTGTTGAACTCCTCAAGACTTAGATGCATTAAGTATATTTAGTATTCTTTTCTTAGGAACATGTTTATTGACTATGTGCGATTTCATCAAGTTTTGCAACTCATTACCTCACGATTCTTTGCCTTGCTGAGCAATACCTTAATGTCTTCTAGGGATGGAGTGAGCGAATCACAATTTAATCAAGTGTTGACCGGCGAGCTGGATGATATCATAAAGGTTCTTTCTTTTCTTTTCTATTTTTTCTTACTGTTTTGACTTGAATGATTTCTATTTTGGCCTGTTACAATTTTCTTTTCCAAATGTCGACACAAGAGACTATCTAGTATCCCCACACCTGGCCCTGGTGCGGCTCTCACAGATTGCAGTGAATTTACAACAGATGTCTTAGGAATTTGTTTGCTTGGTGCTTCATTTGTTATCCGGCATGTATTAGGACTATAGGCGACTTTAGGCTCTGCTAACAGTGATAGGACCTTTCTTTGCTTGGATCATGGATTTGTGGAGGGGTTTTTATGGAAGTGAAAACGATAAAGAAACCAAACAAAAACAAGAACCAAATTCGCAGTTCACTGTCTTGTTACCTTTCCGTTTAACTTTTCCACCATGTCTAGAAATCACTTCTCAGATCCATTATCCGAAAGCAACCTTAATGTTTTCAGTTTTACGTTTCTCACCTTGAGGTTACCGTAGGCCTACAAGCATCTCGGTGAAGGTGACATTCCCAAGTTCACGGTGATTGTGGCTCAAAAGAAACACCACACAAAGCTATTTCAAGAGCAGCGTGGCTCAAAAAACGTACCTCCTGGTCTGTTTCTTTGTAGCATTTGTTTAGTTAAATTCGTTTACCTAATCTGAGCTGCTTCACACCAATGTCACTCTCTACAGCATACGCAATCATGTCAACTACTATTATTTGCAGGTACAATTGTTGACACAAAAATTGTGCATCCGAGGAGCTATGATTTTTACATGTGTGCTCATGCAGGGATGATAGTAAGCTACTACCTTTTTTTCATTTCAATTGTATATCATGCCCGCAATTTTGGTCCAATTAACCATGTTTCCTGTGTCATGATCGTAATTTGGTTTCTTAGAATACCGAGGGAAATTACCGTGCTTTAGAAATGTGGAATCAACTGATCAGGTCATCCATATAGGCCATCTTAATCAATGTTGTTACGTTACTTGCATATTTGTTTTTTTGAATTTTTTCCCCAAACAACAACTTGAGATCAATCTTTCCTATATTTCCTCGGCAACCTATACTTTCTTTCCCGCCCTTTTCTAATCAATTTTTTGCTTTTTTCTTTTTTTGTTGGTTTCAAATGAAAGGGAACTTCGCGGCCTGCACACTATCATGTCTTGCTTGATGCGATTGGTTTCTCTCCTGATCAGCTGCAGGATTTCGTCTACTCGTTGTCATACATGTAAGCTTTCAACCAATCCCTTTTTTCCTTCCTAAGTTGTTTCTGCAGTTTTAACTTCTAATCAGCCCTATTTATTCATCTTTGCCCTATCCAGATACCAAAGGAGCACTACTGCAATCTCAATTGGTATGCATGTTCCACTCGTTAGTACTTACGTTTTTCGTTCTTTCCTTTTGTAAAATGGAACTTCAAAACCTACTATGGCCTCTCTTTTTTCTAGTTGCACCTGTCAAATATGCACACCATGCTGCCAAACAAATGGGGCAATTCGTCAACTTTGAGGATTCCTCCGGATCGCCTTCAGAACAAAAAGGCAGTCCAGCTGCTCCCGAGCTTCCGAGATTGCACAAGGATGTCGCGCGTTCTATGTTCTTTTGCTGAGCTGGTGACGAATTCTTTTGCCAGCATGCATACTGGTTTATGGTGTACACTGGTGACTGTAAGCATATTATCTGGGACATAAGAAATACATATCACAAGCAACCAAAGATTATGTTTTAAACCGTGTTCAGTTGATAGCGTTTAGTACTGATCAGAGAAGGAAAAAATTCTGATTTTATACTGTTAGACATTTTATACCGTCACCCAAGTTTCGTTTCGCGGTTAAATGGTTCCATGGAGGGGAACCTATACCAGAAATGGATCCTTTTAAATAATATGTGTTCAAGAATTTCTGTTTGGGGGTTTTAAATTCTCTTTGCTATTTTATTCTTTCATCTTGACTCTATATAATTGCATTGATCTGATTTTTTTTGAAAGCGAAGTTAGTTTATTAAGATGATTAGTCCAGTATGACTTGCTCACACAAGGTCTGAAAGCCTTTCAGCCAAGGCCGACATCCGTTAGTTATTCGTCAAAATTTCATTTATTCAGGATTAGCCTGGGGTATACAGCTCGGAGTCGTAGAAGCAGAACAAAAGTACGTTCATTATTGCATCAGGTGAGTAACGCCTAAGAACCTACTCTTGGAAAGAACAAGAGCCGCAAACGGCTGCTAATACACCATATATAGGTTGAGGAGCAAAACCAGGAATCCGTTCCAGGGGCTTGCTCTGATTAGCCACGTAGGGACTGAGACACGGCCCAGAATCAAAGGAGCAATTCTCTTGCCCATTCTTGTTCTTTTAGAGTTCTAGTGTTGTTTTTGAACTCTTAGGCTACTTGAATATGTCAATGTATCCGACATGTGCAATTGGACATTAAGCTAGCTAGGACTGATGAACGAACCGAACTGAGCTCAACAGCTAATTGTTTAAGTTTGCTTATTAAAACCATAATGAGCTTTGAGAATCTGTTCAAGCGTGGTTTATTTATGAGATGAAGCGATCTCAAACGAGCTTTAATCGAGCCAATCATGAATTGATCTCGAGTAGCTTGAATTTTTTGAGCATTGCAAGTCTAACAAGCCGAATAGTAACTTGTTCCATCTTGGTGTGAAAGCTTAACAATCTTCAAAAAATATTCAAGCTTGGTTTGTTTATGCAACAAACCGATCTTAAACGAGCGAACGCGAGTGGTTTGATTCGTTACTAGTTAGTAAACATGTTTAGCAATATGAGTTTAGCATAAAACCATGCATGGAATTCAAGTAGGCTTGCTTTATTTCATGCTGTAAACACCATTTCCCCTTGCGAAAATAAGAATAATAAGCCTCAGAGAGGCAAGTATTTTGTAGGAAAAATCAGGCCCTTCATTGGCCACACAGGTTTTTTAGAGGGAGAATATACTAACAAGATCCAATAATTTCCAATTAACAAGTCTATTTCTAAAATTTTGTAACAAGAATAGATACATTTAAAAGAAGAAAAAAAAACCCCATTGATACCTAGACTTTTGCATGCCACAAGCTGATTCAAATGTTAATTCCTCTAGCACTTAAACATATTTCCTTGTAAAGCCGTATCCTCTCTGCCAATCTTTTCATTGCAGTATGTAATGTACACAAGAAGTTCTTTTCAGGCTCATGAAAACTTCTAAAAAAATATATGCTCTCAACCAATTCACATTCCCTCAACCATTGAATAACACTGAGGTGACCAAGACAGTACTCTTTACACGTCGGCTCTCCCGGCAACGCAGAATCAAAGAAATACATCGCGTCGTTTCTTGGGGTTTTGTGCTGCTTCTGGGTTGCCTTTTCTCATCATGGCCACAAATTCGTCGTAGTTTATCCGACCATCCTGCAAACATTCAGTTCATTATCACGCCTCGTGAAATTTATGCATCGCACAGAAGCATACACAAATATCAAGACCCCCAAAAAATTAAGAAACGTGTCCTATAAGCCTCCTGCAAAGACACAATTTTCTTGGATTATGAGTTTGTTGCTTACGTTATCGGCGTCAACTTCAGAAATGATTTCCTTTATGTCCCTTCCGTCGTTCATTCCAAACTCACGGAGAGCTTGCTCTAGTTCTTCAATGGTAATGTACCTGGGAATACAGAAAGTTCACCAATAAGCACCAAACATTGGAATGCTGAGAGTGGTTTTTTAAGAAACAAAATTAAGCCTGTTCGTTTTCCAGGAAAAAAACACGATTAAGATTGTTGTTGGCATGATTGTCCACGTTATTATAGCTACCCGCTATGATCCTTGTCAAAGTACTGGAACGCGGTGTAAAGATGCTCTTCTTTATCCATTCTGTTCAAGTGCATTGTCGCTGTGATGAACTCTTCGTAGTCTATCGTCCCATTTCCATCTGCATCAGCCTGATAATGACAGTATTAGATCAAACAACTTAGCTTTACTGCGAGTAACAAGAGATTGACTTTTGAAAAAAGAAAAATAAGAAGAGAAACTTACGGCTTCCATCAACTGTTTAACTTCATATTCGGACAATTTCGTGCCTTGCTTGGCAAGTCCTTGCTTCAGCTCCTCTAGTGTTATTGTCCCACTGTTGTCGGTATCAATGCCTTTGAACATCTTTTTCAATCCCATGATCTCTTCTTCTGATAGGCAGCCAGCAATAACCTACACCCATTTCAAGAAAACAAAAAAAATAAGGCCGCGTTTGGTTCACCAGAATGATTTTGGACAGGAAGACAATGAAGACTTTAATGGCCTCAGTAATCGGCATGCAATGGGTGGGAATAGTCACTCCCATTCCTACCTTTGGTGGTGCGTAGGACACGGCCCAAGAAAGGAACTCCCATTCCAATTCATGTCATCTAAACTAGAATGGTACCTATGATGGAGTTTTCAAAATGAACCAAGAACTGCATCTACAAATTTTTTCCAATAAAACGATCAAAATATCGCCGTTCATAAAAATGACCAAAATACCAGTACGGGTGATATGTAAGCTATAATGACGCCTCAACAGAATGCTGTCTCTATGTAGTGATGTCCTCAATGGAATACTATACGGGGCGGACTTTTATCTCAGCCAGAAATGAGAAAGAATGAAATGATTACTCCTTGGCTTCTTAATGGATGACATTATCTTATTTTGGTAATTGATGATTCCCGTTAGAACAGCTATTCGCTCTTTTATTGGTGTAGGAAACATGAGAAAGGGTATTTTCCAATGTAATGATCGTTCCATCGAACCAAATATAACCTAAGGGAACTCATGTACGAAGGATTGGAGGGGAAAAGACATCCTAGCAAGAAAACGACCATGTTAACCGAATACCATTCAGTTTGCGCCATGGTTGTTCCAATGGCAACAACTTTACCCAGTAGGTCCATTCCTTAGTCATGATCTTCTTATTCCAACTGATGCAATGTGGTCCATCGATATTGTCTTATGAAGAAGAATTTCCCGGATTAATAGAACTATAGCAATGTTCAATGCAAACTGCAAATCATTTCAACTCGTTTTCAACAGAAGAAGGTTTCAATACCCGAAGAGCAACTTTCTTGAACTTATTCATTGCTCTGAATTGTTTGAGTCTCTCCAAAACCGCATTGTCAAGTGGTGTGTCAGGTGCTTCTCCATCCTCCTTGATCCACGGATGAGCTGAATAAGCGATTAACTTTGCTTAGAAAAGACATACATGATATAGGGGTTTTGAACATATGTACACGATAGAAAGCAAGAACTCGCCAGATGTAGTCACACTTACAAAGAACTTGTTTTGCTGTGAGCCTTTGCTTGGGGTCTGAGTTCAACATCTTCCTGACTAAATCCTTCGCCGCAGGTGAGATTGAAGGCCAAGGATCAGTTGTAAAATCAACGTTGGCGCGCAATATCGCGTTGAAAATGCCTTGCTCCGATTCTGTCATTTTTTTTCCCCATCAATCAGTTAGTCATCTCAGCTCGAAGTATCTATCTCCAGCATACATTTTCTAAGCTTTTTCGGTAAAAAAAAAAAATTAAGAAAAAAATCACACGGGTATATAAAACACTGGGGAAGAAAAATGACCTGCCCAGAAGGGAGGAACTCCACATAGAAGAATGTACAGCATGACCCCAATGCTCCATATATCGACCTCTGGTCCGTATTTTCTCTTCAAGACTTCGGGTGCAATATAATACGCACTACCCACGATATCTTTGAAAACCTCTCCTGTCGTAAGGATTGAGCATTGTTAGTGTTAGAAGGGTAAAAACTGTAGTCGACTCAATGGTAAAACAGGAAAAAAAAAAAAAAAAAAAACATAAATGCATACCAAAAATTTCACATGCACATATTATTTCCTAGGGAAAAAAATGTAACAGAAAATCAAGGAAAATAAGATCATAACCTTCCTTGAAGAAGACAGAAAGACCGAAATCCGTGGCTTTGAGTGGCGAGTCCTCCTGCTTGTTCAACAGAAGGAAGTTCTCAGGCTTGAGATCGCGATGGATGACCCCCATCGAATGGCAAGTGTGCACAATCTGCACAATAGTCCTCAGCAGAGATGCGGCAGCCCTTTCCGTGTAATGCCCCTTTGCTATTATCCGATCAAACAGCTCCCCTCCGGCACACAACTCCATCACCAAATGAACAGATTGCTTGTCCTCGTACTCCCCCTTTAGCTCCACAATGTTCGGTTGCCCTGTCGACAGGCGCGGCGGAGCCAGGAAACTCTTTCAGAAATCATTCACCAAACATTTTCATATTCTTTTGTATCACTTTTTAATATGTTTGATCCTTTTATGCGAGGGAAAGTTAAAATGAGACGTACCCACAAATAATTAGACGTTAGAGTTTTGAAAAAGAACTAAGAATGTGGCACTTTCCAAAATAAAAAAAAGATGGACTAACAATTTAGTTGCCTAGTAGTGCTTTTTCAATGGGGCAGGTTGAAAATTTGCAGGGCAGATTGTAAGAAAGGAAGAGAAAAGAAAAGAAAAGAAAAGATTGTTGTTCTCTCATATGGTGTGATTTAGAGAGAAACAAAAATAGACCAATAAAAAAATCATCTTTTTTTTTTCTTCCTAATTAGCCATTGCTTCTCATTATTTCTCACACCTCTTATAGTCATCCAAATAACTCTGAGAATTTTCCTTTCTTATCATTTCTCACACTTACTTCTCTCACAATTTGGCACGATTCCATATGAGATTCTTCGTAGGAAAATGTTTTGGACACGTATATCCAGAGTCGCAGAATACAAGTGTCCTCAGCCACAAATTGGCACGGATTCCAAATTAGATTCTTCAAAGGGAAGACATAGATGCCCGGTCACATATTCGAACACAGATGTGCCATAATCATGTGAATTCAAACACATTTGTGTCCCGGCATATGTATCCGTAGCACTGCTTTCAAATGTATGTAAAACAATAAGAGATCAATAATATTGCACCTGTCAAATGGTGCATAATCTGGACTTCCCTCCTCACATCCTCAATATCCTCCTTATTCACCAGCTTCCTCTTGGCAATCGTTTTGCAAGCAAACTGCTCGCCCGTGGCCTTATCCGTACACAAATGTGTCACCCCAAACTGCCCCCTCCCCAGCTCCTTCCCTATCGTGTACACCGACCGGATGTCTTCCATGGGCCGGCCCAAGACCGGCCCGATAGGGGCCTGCTTGGTAGGCTTCTTGGAGGAAGGGTTCGGGGAGGCGGAAGGCAGCGTGGCGGTTCTCGGCGGGGTCGTGGACGGACCACCCTCCGCGGCCTCGTTTTGGGCGCCTTGGGATTCTGATCCGATTTTATCCGTGCTCGTGCTCGTGCTCGTGTTCGTGTCCGCGTTGCTGCGGGAGCAGAAGTTGCCCATTGGGTGGAAAGAGCTAGAAAGAGAGAGAGAGACAGAGGGTGGGGTGAAAAGATTGGTTATGGAGAGAAACCCATGAGAGAGATGGAGGAGGGGGATTGGAAAAAGTAGCAATGGGGGGTTGCAAGGGGGCCGGGCTGCAGAGGAGATGGGTTAGAGAGAGAAATCCATGAGAGAGAGAAAATGTAGGGTGGAAGTATTTGAAATTGGGTTGAACTTTTTTTTTTTTTTTTTTTTGGGTGTGTTTATGGAAAACAAGAGGGTGGGGGTTGGGAGGATTTCCCGGGAAACAAACGGCTTTTTGGATTTTGGTGAAAGAAAGGATATTGCAGTTAAGATGAGGGCAAAAACGCTGTCATCTTGCCAAAAACGGTAGCAATGCCACAATCGTTGGTCTTTCAGTAAAGGCATTCATCTCGATATATCAATGGACTGTCCGGGGCGGAACAATTACTATCGGTAAGGACTTATCGATTCATTTGGTTTTTATCCTGTTAAATTTAGGGACAAATACCCAATTAAGTCCTTACCAATATCCAAATAAGTTGATTTTTTACGAGAACTTTTTAAAAAATATATTTTTTTGAACGACTCCGGTCATTTGCATGGGACTTAAAATGGGTCCCACACAAAATTTTAAGAAGACTGAATAAGACTCCAATCAGTATAGTGTTTTCTTATGAAATTGGATTTGGGTCCAAAGTCATTGGATCAAGGGCGGGCGAAAGAACTTGTTGGAGGAAATAGATTTTGAGCATCGAGAGCCACCTCTAATCCGGTGAAACATGAGCGAGCCAAAGCTCTAGAGGTCGCTTTACCTTAAGAGAAAGGGCATTAGAGGAGTCCAACCAGCCAGGCATTCAAAAATAGACTGTAAATGCCCTGGTAACCTTATGCTACCAACTTAATATGGTCTTAATTCACTCCATGCTCAACTTTCACAGGTAAAACTATACGCAGGGCATTGCCGTTAGTCTCCGAAATCCTATAACAACAGAACAATTTCCTTCTCCATGCAAAATTTAGTCGCACACCAAATCTCTCCTTTGCTCCTCTAGAAACTGCAAAAAGTCAGAAAGGAACTGGAAAACTGTAGACCAAGGAATTGAAACTGAAGACAATGGAGCATAAAGTTTTAGTTTGGAAAAAAGCCAGAAAACGAGAAGCCGCTTCGTTGTTGAAAGAAAGAATCCAGCTCAGTAAGTTGGAACCGAAGGATCAGCTTTGACAGCATATGCATGAATTCCTCCGGAAACGTTGAAAACTCTCTTAAAACCCTGAGATTTCAAAGTTACGTCAGCCAAAGTAATACGGAGACAAGATCTTTCAAAGAAAATGGGGTTCAAACAGCGTCTATTTTGCAGATCTGGAAAAGCACTTTGTTCGTCTTCTTTATTGGGAGGGTACGTACCATTCCAAACAATTTCTTATACTGAATGTTGCCTTGTAATATCTCAAAGACTATAGACAACTATAAAATTCTCTACTCATATCAAACGAAACAGGTGCTAGTCAATTGGAACCCTACTTTGCATAAAGAGTTTGACACGTACAATGTTCTTCGTGTCTACCAACAAGTTCAGAAGAAGATAATTAGTGGTGTACTAGAATAGTTCATGCGGCACAAGTGTAAAACCAATGGGCACATCCACAAGTTCAACTCATGCAATTCCAGTAACCCAGTTATAAAAAAAAAATTACACGTGAATTATTTTACCTGCGTCTGCAACCACTTAGCGATTTGCAATGACCGCATGCCATGATGACACTGGATGTACAGAGATTCTTGTTAGTACTCCCACAAAGAATGTCATGAAAGAGGCAACAATTGTGTAGTATAAATTTCAGATTCAAGGTGTACAAATGAAGACATTTGAAATCCTAAACTCTTAAATTGTCCAGGAGTGCTTAAAGTGTCTCGCAAGGCATAAGGCAGTGTTGGCAGGAAGCAAACCAAGGCACCATTACCATTTACTCAAGTGTTTCGATTGCTCAAGAACTCTCTCTTCGAAAAAGGTAAAGCTTTTAAATAAGGTCTAGTAACATGAGATTCCTGTATTTTCCGTGGGGACATGTCTCCTTGAGAAGCTAACCAAGATTCATAGGGAGTATTACATGTCTTGAAAGCACCCAAAGGACAGAGAGATTACCATCCTTTCCATCCAAACAATGCCTAGTAGCTTTCCATTTCCACTTGACATAAATAGAAAATGTACCAATTATTGTGATTGCATGTGATATTTAGAATCAATGTTTTGAAATCTGGAAATCGGAATGAACCGGAAAAGTGATTGGGCGGACGGATCACTTGTTCAACTGCGGTTCAACCAGGATTGAACCATGACCTCATAAATATATGTATTTCAAAATTATATTGTTAATTCTTGGTTTTGAAAGAAAAATTACTTGAGAAAATTTCTAGGGGTTAAAAGCAAGACAAAGCGACGTGTTCTGAAAGTCTACCGAAATACAGTCCCTCATCGGAAAAGCCAGGAAGAATTTCTATCTCACTTGCTTTATAAAGGGACAAGGATCAGCTGCATCATAAGAAACCTGACCAGCTCTTCCGGTTTGGCAGTTTTGAGTCTTTTCACACCGTTCAACTGGTTCTCCCGGTTCTTTCCGGTTTTACAGTTCAAACAGTTATTGGGAGCTGACCGGACAGGTACAGAGGCCGGTTGATGGGTTCACTGGGTGGACCGGCCGGTCCAAACTGTGTTTTAAAACATTGTTTGGAATTGTTTTTGTCAAGAAATTGAACAATGCGATTGGAATTTCCTGGATATGTATTAATAACTGCTGAATCCGGATTTTCTGAACCTCGTCACGTCAGTATCCATAGTATGTTCCCCAGTATTTGTATCTATACTCCAAGATGCAGGAAATGAAAGTACTCGTCAAATCTCTCTCTCTCTCTCTCTCTCTCTCTCTCTCTCTCTCGATTTTCTGAAACTGGTCACATTAGTATCCGTAGTATGTTCCCCAGTATTTGTATCTATACTCCAAGACGCAGGAAATCAAAGTCCTCGTCAAACACCTGTGGGCTACCAAGCCCGAGGCTAGGCCCCCGCTCGTTGAGAGCTTTTGATTGTTTGAAAAAGGGGTCGCCACCCGGGTTTTTATGAAATGGTTTGTCACCCGAGAAACCTTGAACTTGAAAATGATATTTGAATTTGAAAATAAACCAGAGATTTTGAGCTCAGGAGCTAGGTTACGAAAAGGGGAGGCTTTTGTTCGGCACCCTTCTCGCCCGATACAAGGATCGGTCTCTACTAAATACTTGTGGGATTTTTAGAAAATTCGTATATTCTTAACTTTTAAAACAAGTAGCATGTACGGTGTAGGCATGTGCAAAATGTACAATATATATATATATATATATAGATATATATACACACACACACACACACAACAAACAAGTGGCATATACACAGACTGTTAAAGTGAAAAAAAAATGCAGGAAGAAGTCCAGTGCTGGGGTTCTGAACCCAAGCACTGAGGTTCTGTTAAAATCAGAAAAAAAAAATGCAGGAATAAGTCCAGCGCTGGGGTTCTGTTCAGAGAACAATTGTGAAAACGAGTTTTTGGACTATCCAAACAGTGGACTACGCAGTACATAGGTTTAAAATGGTCTTTAGGGTTTTTATGACTTTTTTAACACATTTCCAAAGTAAAACAATAAGAAACCGTACCGGAAATGAACAACTAAAAGCTAAAAGTAACCAGTAAAGCCTCTGAACTCCACTGATATTGAAATGATCAGTAAGCCCAGAAGAAGAATCCCAAAATCTCTAGCAATGGACATGTAAATACTACATTTTTGCAATAAAGGCCCACAGGTACACTGGCTAGTACGAGGTACTGCCTTATGCCCCTGGGCTTCCTCAGAATACCAGAAGTCGAAAACGCAGTATTTTTCTACCTTTTTGAGACTTGATCAAGGCCTTGGAAGCTTGGATTGAGTGATTTGAAGGAGGGTTTGAGTAAACAAGGTAGGGGTTTGAGTTTGAGAAGGGTTTATGTGATGCTAGAAATTTTTGGAGTAGAAACTGATTTTTCTCACTAAAAATGAATTTTTCTCCCAAATTTTCCTCAAGAATGACCTCTAAAATCTCTTCTTCTCTCTCTCTAGTTTTTCTCTCCCAAATGGCTTGTATTTATAGAGGCAAACGGAGGAGAAGCGTCTATGCTAGTCTAGAGCCGGCTGCATGCCTAGTAGGGTCATGATGAGATTCCTGCAGCAGTCAAAATCTTCCGAACTTTAGTTGATTCCCAATGCATGGGACTTGATGTCCAGCGCTGGGCTTGCAACGAGGTCCTTTCCAGCGCTTAAGAGAGGAACTCCAGCACTAGAGGGACCCCAGCGTTGGGGTTGGTCCAGTCTGCAGGCCAAACTTCGCAGGGCTGTTTCGGACACTCCCGAACTCCGTTTTGCGCGCGGTTTGAAGCATTGGAAAGCTTGTGAAGTCTACTTTCTAACCCAGGTTGTTTGGATCAAAAATGTTTTGTTCATGAAAAGATACGATGATTATACCCTCAGTGAGTCAGAAAATGAATCGTTTCAGTAAAATCCTCGCACCTCCCTCATTTCAAATCGGATTGGGGTTTTATTATATACCAAGAAAAATGGGTGTTGAAAGTAGTAAATGATGGTTGCATCAAAGAGCATTGATCAAGTCTCTTGGTACGTGTTGTGGCATATTTCATCATCATTGGACTGCCTAAGGGGATTCGGAGAGCTCTCTCTCTCTCTCTCAAGCAGAATATTTTTTTTTTGGAATTCGAAGACATGCTTAAGTTTTTTCTGAAACCATCCTGACTTAAGTCACAAGTTCGCCGAGTGTGAGTGCGAGAGCAATAATTTTCAAAAGATCTAGAACTGAGAGCATTTGAAGTAAGTGATATTTAATAATTAAGTTAGTTATTAAAGATAACTATATATATGGCGTGTTTGGTTTTTTATCTATACATAAATAGGATTAGTTGATAGAAATTTATTGTTATGAAAAAAACAAAGATGACAAGAGGTAAAAAAAAATAGGAAAAGGAGGGGGAAAAACAAGACGATAATTATTTTGATCTGAGATGACAAGAAATTGAAAATGGTTGTGAGATGGTTCAGTGCCAGGCTCTCCAGTTCGCAGACTGCAGCTCAGCGCCTAGAGCATAGGTTGACAGTGTTCGTGGTACAAGTAAAGCTATAAAACGTGACACATGGAGAGTAGTCAAGCGACATAGCGTTATTTGCCAAGGCACGGAATATATAAGGGGTAGTTCACGAATAACGAAAAACAGTAAATGAATTTTGCATGATTTCTTCTCTAGTTTGTTGATCCGCGTTTCGATTGCGGGTTGGCCACCCTATTTTTGGCGAATTGTGTGACTAAGATCCTGACAAAAGATTCTGACAAGGAAACCACCAACATGTTTAAGGCACAGTGGGATAGAGCAGAGGATAACAGAGGACAACTAGTTTGGGAAACCTAAACTAATGCTGACAGGAGGAAACTTCACAGCTTAAATCAGATTTGATCAAAAATGAGATCTGACAAGAGTCGACAAAGTAAACAGAAAGAAAGAACGATCAGTGGGACACTAAACAAGTAATAGGCCCCTTCCAAGAAAGAGGACTCGTGTTTATAACTGCCTCAAAATGAAAGCGAGATAAAAGGAAGAGTAGCTAACTCGTTAACTCACATAGTCACATGCATGACACTGACTACATATGCGAGAATGAAAATGTCAAGATAACCAATAAAGTATAACGTCATGTTTATAACTGCCTCAAAATGCATGTGAAATGAAAGAAAGAGGAGTATGAAAGTGAAAGTGAATTCCTAACACGTGAAAGACTACTTCTCCCGTTTGAAAAGCAATCAAACAGACACTAGATACTTTTCTTCGAAAAGAACTCCTTTAATCTTCTGAACATAGAGAGGTTGTGATCTATCTTTTAAGTGATGAATACAACAATCTTATGCGCTAAATGTAAGAAGAGTAGAAAACGTTTCCATACCAGGACATAGGTATCTTTCTGTGGATCAAACTTGGTAGTAATTTCTGGTCCCCAGCTTCCAAATTGACGGAGTGGAAGAACCTGAAAACCTGGCAAAGATGAGAGGGCCCTGTCGTACAAGAAAGTGATCTGAACATTAACAGAATGAAATCAAAACCCTAGCAAATCACGGGAAAGACAAGTCAAAGCAAATCGTTTTCTATCAGGAAAAATAATTGAGAGGGAAAGAAAAGGAGCCACATACTCTCCACCTTTATGAGTAAGCATAGTTAATTCTTTGACCTACATCTCATCCAAAAGCCTGAGTTGTTAGATAGAGGAGTAACTTCTCTATCTATATGACAGCACCCCCCACCTGTGGCCAATCTCTCCTCCATAAGCAGGCCCAAGGCCACACACAACGAGGGCCATTTCTGTGTGGTATGCTTATCGTAATGAAACTACCACACAACACCAATGACTAATGACTAATGACGGTACGGACACTTGGGTATTGGAACGGGGAATTTAAATAACCCAAAGAGCAGAAACATAATCTTAAAATACCAGTTACTAAGAATCGAAAAAAAAACATAAACATCAGCATACACTTCTTCGGGTTCTCGAACATCAATCAGTTGAGCCTCTTCAACGAAACATGGATCTTGCATTTTTTCATGCAGTTCATCTGGTGGAATGTCTTGAAGTATTGCTTCTTCCCTTCATACAAATACAGATAAGAGTGAAAGTCAGCACCTGCATTACTATAATTACACAGGATTTCAACTTCAGAGAGGTTACTGAGACTACCTCTCAGAAAGGACCTGTAATAAATGCCATCCAAATTTAGTTTTGCATCTTACAAGTTTATTTACAGGTGCATTAAAAGCAGCCTCCTCAAACTCTGGTACCTGAGACATTTCACCACAATAGCACCATAGTTAAGGTGGAAAGTTGAATAAAGTAACCTTCTCTAAAAGCTCCTGAAAAATTCATTTTAATCTTACAAATCCGTATTCCTGTAGAATATCTCATTCTATTTTGAGCATACAATTGTTTTGAAATAACAAACAAAAAAATCTCGAAAAAACAAGGTTGAAAAAGGCAGAAACGGGAGATGAAAGATCAAATTGAGATCTCAAAATATGAGTGATCTATCTGAACAGCATACCATCTGACCCTTTCTCACCCAACCAAGCATTCCCCCCTCTTCTTTGGATGGACAAATTGAGTGTTCCATAGCCAACTCAGCGAGATCCTCTCCTAAATGTTAGCATAATATCAGACAATCAATTGGAGAAGAAACCAAACCAAACCGAGCCTTATGTCCCAATCAATTAGAGAAGAGAAATCAATAAAACTTCCACTGCAAAAAGGCACATCATAGTAGGTTTATTGTAAAAAAGAACAGGTCAAAATATCTCTAATCAAATTCAGTTTCCAGCACGAAAGTCGTACTCATACTCATTAGTTGCAATAGAACAATTTGAAGTAGATAATCATCCCTCATTCCGATACCAACCTTGCGCAATTCGTTTCATAAGTTCCACCAAAAGTTTAAGGTCATCTTCTTTTACAAGCAAATGCTGCACCAGTATTTCCTTATTACCTCCAGAGCTGCTCCCACCACTGAACGAAGCTGGAAAAAGATAACATACTAGAATATATTAAACAAGACAAGAAACAAACAAACAAAGAAAGTTGCACCAAGAAAATATTTTTTGAAAAAAAAAAAGAATCAGCGCGCTTTACTAACTAGCATTTCTGAAACTTAAATAATTAATGTTTAAGCAAACTACAAGACACCTTAAAAGTTAATCATGCTTACATATTAGCTTCAAAAATTGGGTCAGTCATGCATAAACATAGTTAAGGAAAGACACCTGTTCTGCGGAATTTGAGAGGAAAAACTTCATTTAACATATCTATATCTTTACCTTTTTTCCTCCTACAAGCAAAAGGATCAATTTATATACCACCTAAGGTGAAGATGGAAGGAATGGACTGTGCACTATGTGTCGTCTTTTAATCAAATATAAGCATCAAATTGGACAAATATCAACAAGGTGAGCACGAATCAGGTGCTTGGTTAAAATTTTTTGGCCTGGGTCAAACATGTATCGGGTATATAATTCAGGAATATGGTACTGCAGGAGTGTGGTATAGTTAACCCGTTGTTCATCAAATAAACAGGCCTTGAGTGAATTTAGAATAAGCACCTTAAAACTTGCTCTAGCTTGCAAGCTTATTTCTTTCTGGAATTTGAAACATATAGGCCCCATTCAGATGACAAGAAAGGATGGGAAAGCCAACTTTCTAATAAATTTTGACATGTTCAGTTACCAGAAAAATAGTGGGAAGGGAATCACAAAAATACTTTTCCCACCAGGACTCACTTTCATGCGAAACCGCTCAGCAAGGGCCTCTTCACTAGAGCCCAAAGTGATTTCCCTTTCGCCTTCAAGTTTACCTACTACAGTACCCAAGTGAATATGATCTCCCCCAGAAATACGTAACGCTTTATCTAGTACACGAAAATGTAACCGCCGAATAGGAAAAATTCGGTGCTATCATATAGCTTTTTATCGGCTAAGTTCACGAGTTGGAGAAGGCCATAAAGATTCATGAGTTTGAACCGTTTTTTTCGACTTTCTTTGGTTTAGTGATTGCTATCTGATAGAGTCTAAGCCTATAAGCTGTACCCTATGAGGTCTCTGACCGATGGCTCTTTGACTGGTGTGTCTGGTCAAGTATCCCAAAGTGCATCCTGCAAAAAGGGAGTAATTTATTGTCTTGTCGTTTTCTCCCGCCAATAACACTTCCCTCCTCCCGCCAATCACTTTTTTGGTGCCAGCATCACTTTCCCCCTCTCTCTCCTTATCTCAGTAGTGGGTTGGCATTCAATTTATCTTTTCCTTTCTTTGTTTTCTGCTGTGTTCTTAATTGGCAAGGCAAGTCTTCAATCTCAACTTTCTCATTCAAGGTTAAATAGATCTTAGTAAATTTATTTGTGTTTGATATGCTTGTCTAATGATTCCATACAAACTGCTATTATATTTACATCATAGATATCTATATGTATCTTTCATTT
The DNA here is from genome assembly GCA_025642025.1 of Rhododendron ferrugineum. NCBI lineage: Eukaryota > Viridiplantae > Streptophyta > Magnoliopsida > Ericales > Ericaceae > Rhododendron > Rhododendron ferrugineum. Next base: position 19,509,805 of record JAOTQK010000001.1, read on the forward strand.
CTACGTCTATCGATTGATATGCAAAGCAAAAGCCTTGTTTTGTAGATTAAGTTTTGGAACATCTCAATATTACATGGGGAAAGAAAAAACATTTATGTACTGCTTGCTCAGAAGTCGGTTTTTTTTGCATTACAACATTTCATTAAAAAAAGAGTAAGTATCATTACGTGTATTGTTTTCAAAAACATGGTGATTACTTAATTCATGAAGTTATTTTTGTCCAAAGTTTGCCATTGCAAAATGAACTTTCCCACCATTTCCCTTTTCTTGGTAAATTAAACAAACAAATTTTGGTTTTCCTGCAATAATCCATTTGTCAAGTGAACACACAAGGGAAAGTAAATTTTTCTTTTCCTTTACTACTTCACTTCAATTCACTTTTCCCGGGATTAACTTTCCCGCTTCCATAATTGTTTGTCCAGATACATATCGCAGAGTTCATGCAATATACAGTTCAAAAAAGAAACTGGCAACCCCAAGTAGTTGTGAGAAAGCAATAAGTGCTCCTCCATGAGGTCATTGGTTTTCCATTGTCATGGAGGCCTAACATTCCAAACCTTGGGCCACTGGGGGTTAGCCTGGTCATTATGGCCCCGAAATTAGTCGAGGCGCGTGCAAGCTGGCTGGTTATCAAAAAACAAAATTGACAACAAAACATAGTAGAAAATGAGTAAGCATAACAAGATTTCTCAAGAAAAATTAAGAGTTGTGGGAAAATTACCAACCTGTGCATTTGGGATGAAGATGACCCACCATAGCAGGGACCCGATTCAACCCGAAAGAGGAAAGATGGGTGGTTGAATGTGGTACTGGTAGGAATGAGGGTAGAAGTGGCTGTGACGGCGCAAAGGAGGAGAATCTCCGAAGGGTTGAAGGTGATGATAGTGATAAGAAGTGGAGAGTTGGAATCAGAGAGAGTCTAATAGCAGATAGAGCTGTTGGCGTTGCAACTGCTGGTAGATGATTAGCTACCATTGCTGGTTTGAAGGTTTTGATTTGAAGGTTTTCTGGGTTTAGTGGAAATGTTCAAAAGGACGAAAGGCGCAGGATTGAACATGTTTAAGGGGTTGTTTGGATAAATAATCAGTTTGGATTAATTTTTTTTAAAATATCGCATTTGTTAATTTTTCATCAATTTTTTTTTATGAATTATTGATTTCTTTAGACGAGAGGAATCTAAGAAATACCGTAAGAATTTAAATAGAAGCCTAAATTTTTTTGAATAAAAACAAAAATATGCCAATTGGCTTATTTATCCAAAAGACCACTAATTAGAGAGAGAATCATAAATAATTAGAGAGAGAATCATAAAAATTCTCAATCCTTTTTTTGGGTTAGGGAGAAAAGATGGAGTAGAAGAAAATAACAAAACGAAGAATCAAGTACAATAAATTTTTCTCCACAAATTTCTCAAAGTTTCTTACTTAATTACTATCTCTTCATTTTACTGTTTTTTCTTTAAGATCCAAACTGGCCATTAGGGTGTGTTTGGAGCGGGAAAAAAGGGAAATGAAAAGAAGTAAAAATCACAACTGGTTTTACTTATCTTCTTGTGTTGGTATTTAATATTGGAGGAAATTTCGAATAAAATGCAAGAGTTATGGGGTAAACTAGAATACGATTGAAAATTCAATTTGTCCCTATAAAATTTGTAAACACATTCTAATATACCCTTCTGGCTTCTATGTAAATTCAACTATTGAAATTATTTTAATCCCCTGAAACATACAGGATCTCAAAAACATTTGTCCCCTTATATTTGTTTTATAAGCTCCCACCAACTCTCCATTCCAATCAAACACCCAAAAACCGTAAACTTCCCAGTATGGTCACTTATCTCTGAACTACCCCAGGATGAGCACGTTTAACTGTGATGTTCCTACGTTCTTTGGCCCGCCCTCACGGCTTTAAAAGACCTTGTACATATAGGATGGATCATTCTTTATAAATTGTGATCTGCCCCCCCCAACCCCCAACCGGCCAGTAGACTGTTACAATTACAATCCCGTTTCACGTGTGAAATAACACAAAGAGGAAATTGAGATACAAGTTTAGTACAATCCTAGATGATAGAATATTCAAAGTCCGCAAATAATGTCTCGCCATTGATAGGTTGAACCACTTGTCTCACATCTCCTTACACCTCTTGACTCCTTCTCTATTTTTTTTTTTTTCATTATTAGTGATTCTTATCTAATTTCTAATTTATTACTTACTATTTGGATGTATATCGTACCTTCATTCAAAAAACAAATTTTTTCCAAAAAATATTAAAAATTTGACGAAATGGTAGAAATCTATACCTCTATCTGATGTCTTATCCATTTTTTATTTTTTCTTTAGTTTTCTTGTTTTGAGATGAGAATTTTCAACAAGTTTCAGGGAAAAAAAATTTACAGCAAAATATTAAATAAATAGGGATTGCATTATACATATAATTATCTGTTGCATGTTCCCAACTCATACTCATATTTCTTCTTCTTTTATTTTTTTGGAACCTACTTTACAAATTATTGGTTTCTGGTTAATTTCTTGAACTCCTTGAAATACTACAACAAATAGTACTCCATTTCCATGTGTTCAAATAAAAGAGATCAAGATCCTAACGAGGACCGTAATCCGACAAAAAAGAAAAAATCCTACGCGTAAATTAAGCCTCGTTTCTCCCCTTCTGCCCTGCTACCCCTCCGACTTGGAATTGGAGCCTTCACCAACGGATTTGGCCGTGACCTCTTCAACCTGAACGCCAACGAAGGTGTAGTTCAAGGCACACACCTTTTATGGCTGTGACCTCTTGCGCCGAGCAAGAGACCTTGGCCACCACGTCTGTCATCTTGTCGAGGCCCAGCTTATACTTGAGCAGATCATCAGAAGAAGCCGCCTCCAAGTTGACATATGCATCATTAGTTCCTTCAGCACCAATGGCAGTTTTCTGCAAAATCACAACAGAAGACAATGTTGTTATGATTGATTTTTGCGAATATTTTTTTGCGGAAGTTGTTCGGTGGTGAAAACATAAAACAAATAAACTCTAATTATAATACAATTAGTTGAAAAAAAAAAAGGAATCTAGGGTAAAAGAAAAACATCCCATTCCATAAACCTTTAAGAAGAAACACAATCAATGTTTAAAAAAGAATGGGGGGCGGGGGGGGTTGCAATAAAAACCCTGGAAAAGGAAACATAAAAAAAGTGCCAAATAAAATTTCCAAGGAAGAGGTTGTCTTCCCCATTTGCTTTGGTTGAGTTAGAAAATACCATACTGGGAGTGGAGTTACCTGAGGAGGACAACCATTTCAAAATCTCTGGTTTATTTTTAAGCTCAAATATCATTTTCAAGTTCATGGTTTTTTGGGTGGCAAACCATTTTATAAAAATCAGGGTGGCGACTCTAACATCCATTCAAAAACTCTCAACGGAGGGGCCCGGCCTTGGGCGTGGTAGCCCGCAATTACCCCCCCCTAATTGGTTGAAATGGTGTACGTCCTACCCTGCAATACACTTTTGAGTGATGCTATGAGGACCGATAACTTGACCAGACCATATACCAACTGAGCTGGCAAATGAGAGGCCCACTCCCACGCTGTACACTGTAGATGTGAAAGCTTAGACCAAAGGAAAGGTTTTACTGATTTAGTTGATGGTGGAGATCGGCAACTTTCTGTTTCAACCTGGCCACAGCTTCAGCAAAAGCAATCTCCTCAAGCTCAGCTCTTGTCTTCATATAAAGAGCAAACCAATGAGAATGTGATGCCAGAGCACCCACAACACAAATCAGAAAATAGGAAAAAATGGACTAGCAATACAGACCTTTGAATCCATCCCATGAGAGCTCAAGAACTGTCCAGAATACATGCTCAACCCAACCTCCAAAGCAGCACGTAGATCTCTCTCAGCTTGTAGCTGTTCTTGCAGTCTCGAAACCTATCATCAACAATCACATGGAAGTCAATGAAGGCAGGCAGACTAAAGTTAATGTCTCGATTCCACTTGAATTACGTAACATATATAGCAGTATTGTAGCATCGGTTTTAAATAGCGGCTGTTACGTACGGATATTTGGATGTTCCAATTCTGATACCCATAAATTTGTTGGTGCCACAACCAAATTACTGGCATCTCAGCCGATACAATTGCATATCAGCGTCGTATGACTTGTACGAGTCAGTAATCAGTATAATAAATGTACTCATTCTGCCAGCATAAAAAACCCTCAGACCTGATATAGGTCGCACATAAACATCCTTTTTCTTCCTGCCCATTGTGCAACACTACATAGTTGGAACCTTAGTAGCAGGATTCGTGTGAACTGGCATCGCTCCCAACACAGGAGCGCGAATTTGCGCTCAAAGTCAGATTTGTGACTGGAGCGCGATCCAGTCGACAGAGGAGCACAATCCCGACTGACCTCGGAGCGTCTGGTTCTCTGGTTTCAAAAAAAAAATCTCTCCGGAACTGAGACACAGATTTAACATCACCTGATATGTTCTATGTGCAGCTACAGAGCTCGTATACAGATCTCGTCAGAGGGAAACTCGGAAACAAATCTCGCTGGAGGAAAACTCGGAAACAGATATATGTTCTATGTGCAGCTACAGAGCTCGTTACAGATCTCGTCAGAGGGAAACTCGGAAACAGATCTCGCTGGAGGAAAACTCGGAAACAGATCTCACTGGAGGAAAACTCGGAAACAGATCTCGCTAGTTGCTAAGAACTACATGCGAATACTCTCTCTCCCAAGAAAGGTCGTCATCTTCCCAAATGACCGGACAGTGGAGGACCAAGACATTATTTACTACTTTCATGGTCTACAGTTCTGAAACCACCAATACATGGTACCATCTGTTTTAATCACCAATACATGGTAACCATAACACCGGTGAAACAGTTGGGGACAATTTTGCCCCTGAATATAAAATGACACCGTTAGATCAAAAGCCCAAAAACCCTTTCCCTTCTCATCCTCTCTCTCAAAACACGATACAAACCCAGACCAATTCGATACAGACCAAGTCTCTATCTCTCTAAGCTTTGGTCTCCATTGCTCTCGTCTTTGATCTAGAAGAATCAAAGATGTGTGCGAAGAATCGAAGACATGCGCGTACTTCCTCTTGGCCATTAATTCTGTCCTAATCCATTTCAATCACGTTAAAATCTGTTTTAAACTGGTCATGTAAGTTTTTTTCCTGATTAGGGTTTGAGATGTATGGGTTGCAATGTTAGGGCTTCAAAAAGGGGGAAATCGAGGTTGAGAGTCAGCCTAAACCTAAAATATTGTCAGTTCGTTGCTCTCGGTTTTGAGGCATTATGGTTAAAGTGTGATGTTGAGTCTTTCAATTATTGTCAGTTCATCAGAACCCGTTTTCACTGCAGAGTAACATGTAGGGAGAAAAGTGAAGTGGACTATGGCTGGAAAATACAATTAACAAAAAATAGGGAATCATATATGCATGTTTATTTTGCTTTTTATTTGGAGTATTTTTGTTTATTTTAATCTAGTGTGACAAAGAATGAAGATCAGCGTAGTACATTTCGAACCATCCTTCAATGATCTTGACCTCCACCTTTCTTTGATTTATCAACCGCTGTGGATCAGTTTTCGTTGCCGAAAGAATATCCAAGAAACAAACAATTTTGGCGCAATCCACTATGGAGTCTGAGATGATAGCACTAGCTGTGGCTAGTGAAGAGGCAGCTTGGTTGAGAAACCTCCTGTCAGAGATTCCCTTATGGGAAAAACCGATACCGGCCATACTAATCCATTG
>JAOTQK010000001.1:19515669-19527686 GCA_025642025.1 Rhododendron ferrugineum
AAAGGGGGTATAGAATATTTTGGACTGGACTGAATTAGGTCCGGGCCTAATTTTTTGGGCCGGCCTAAAAATTCCCCTTATATGAGTTCACGATGGCCCAAGAGAAGATGGTCCAATCCCATTCGAGAGTTGTTTGAAATAAATTTGATATCTTTTATATGTTACTAATTTTTTGTAACTAATTTTTTTGTGTCAAACTTTTGTGGATTATTAGTTCATTGGAGACGAATCGAATAAGTAAACAATTACTCTCTCCGTCCCAAATTGCTGTATGTTTCACTGTTCCTCTAGATCTCTCAATCGGTAACGAAATAAACGGGTCTGAAAAAAGGAGTCTTTAATAAAACCAACGCTGCTACACACGGATTTTTGCACACAAATTGTGCACAGATCATGGTGAAACCAACCCTGCTACACACAGATTTTTGCACACAAATCGTGCACCGATCATGGTGTGGGGTCCACTACGGATCCCACCCAAATGATCCAAACCGTTCATTAAATTTAAAATATTTTTCAAGGGCTCCCACGAAAAATCAACTCAATCCAATACCTATAGGTGCTCGATCCAATCATTCAACTTTTCATTAAGATTTTTGAATAATGAAAAATTAGATGATTGGATCGAGCGCTTATATGTATCAGATTGAGCTGATTTTTTGTGGGGGCCTTTGAAAAAATGTTTTACAATTAATTAACGGATCGGATCATTTGAGTGAGACTTGGTGGACCCTACAGCATGATCTGTGTATGATTTGCGTGCAAAAAATCTGTATGTGTTTGTAGACTTACTGGTGTACCTCAGCCCTTGCGAAAAATTTAAAACTGGACCGACACCTTCCAAAAAAGACAGGTGGACTGGGCTTAGGTCCAAACTCATATAATAATAGACCTTAGATCAATTTTTTAATGTTTCAAGACCCTTAATCGTATGGTCCGTTTCATCACCGCATCTTAAGTTAAAATGCGGACTACCGTTCTAGCCGTCTAATTGTGTTTTGAATGATCAAGATTCGCGGACAATCTATTCGTGTCTATTCTCGCGAATAGATTGTCCGCGAATTCTGACCATTCAAAACACAATCCAACGACAGCTGAGTAGTCCTCATTTTAGCTTAAAATGCGGTGGTTCTCATGTGAAACGCTCCGCTTAATTGTATATATGATCCTTGGTGGTTAAGTATTTTTTTTTATAGTCTTTTTAATGAAATTGTGTTTTATAGCGTTACACGATCATGCAATGTGAGAGCCCATCCTTGGGCAATCAGTCCCACGTCGGAAAAGAAAAGAAAAGAAAAGAAATAGTATATAGTATATAAGTGATTTCAACTAGCTACGGAGTATGGAGTATATAATCTGTGGTTAAATTTTTGAGCCACGTGTTTGGGTTAAGGGTTAGCAGGTTAGCGATGAACCAATAATCTACAAAAATTTGGCACAAAACTAAAAAATGCGAAAATAATTTGAATAAAGACAATTCAAAAAGCCCAAAAAGCTTCCATAAAAGCTAAGAGAAACAACACATGAATACATTTCCTTGTGCCCCTCATATTGTATGGCTGTATAGCCTTTTATTGAATTGCTCGCAAAAGATCATTAATGCATCCGAGCCATTTTATTTAAAAAAACAAACGCCAATTTGGGCCATTTTAAAATTATTTTAGCAAAGAAAGCTACTACAACAACATTCCGGTGGAGAAGTGTTGTAACGCATGGACCATGTGATGGAGATCACGATAGTGATCGGTGGTTTAGTCGACTGATCAGTGGTTTAGTCGACTGATGACGGCTGCAGGGCAACAGAGGGACCAAACAACGGTGTTGAAGCATAAATAAGCATCCCCAAAAGGAGAACCACGACGCCTGAAACGAAGCCTGGAGGTAGGGAGGATGCCACACCGAGGTAGGGCAGTGGCAATGTAAACAGGAACACTGACATTGGCACTGTCATGGAGAAATCAAAAGAAAACCAAGGTATTAGGTTTGAATAAAACTATGAATCATGTAAAAGTTACTCCTCTACTGTCCAACCGATAGGGTGGTGGAAGTAGTGAAATTGAAATTGCCATGCAATGTGCAGGAAGAAAATGATACATCACTGGTAGGCTACATAATGTGGACTGGAGTATAGATGTTTGGAAAGTGCATACGTTTGTGCCGGATTCATCAAATTCTCATGTCAAGGGCAGCGATATTGATGTTTTACATTTTATTTTCTTAGGGTGAAGATGTGTCTACAAGGTTCCACAGACCATCCATGCATAAAATGAGAACTTTATGCATCAGCAGAGAACTCTTGAATACTAAGTACGCTTTCTAAATAAATATCTAACTAAAAAGGTAAGATGTATCATACATGATATACCCTCACCCAATATCGCGGGTTCAATATAAGTAGCTCAGGATTATATTGCTTATTAAGCGACCATAGGGTTCACGCAATTTGGTCTCATACTGACAAGACAACCAACCACTCCTTCCCAACCGTCTGCGGACTTCTATCAATCCGTTGTACCTCATATACCAGTTCAGTAATTTTGCCAAAAAATTCCAAAATTTGATTCCCGATCTGTGGCCACTTCCTTGACCATACCCACTCACGAATCCAGCTTAATATCTACTTTGATAATGTAGGGATCTTTGCTTTTATACCAACAATTAATTAAGAGTGGTTTTTTTTTTTTTGTAACTAACTGAGATGTAGACTTATTCACCGTTAAACATTAGATGAAGGTTAGTTTGGTAGGATGCAAGAATGACATACCTGAAACTGTGGATGCAAGACAAGATACTACAGCGGAAGATATCTTCAGCAAATGCAGCAATGATATGTTGAAACCCATGTTCACAATAACAAACAACAAAGGTAGCAAAGGTGCGCCATCACATCCTGCGCCAATAAGATACCAAATAAATTAAATCAGTTACTTCTGCAATGCAGAGCCGCTAGAGTGATTAGCGAGGTTCATACAGTAGAAAGTCAAAATATGGATGTGGTTACTTAATTTTGTCACTAAACACAAAGAAACCACAAAAGAAAAAACGAAAATTCTATCATGAGCAGATGCTGTTATCGTGTTAACATCACAGAAATCATGACTGCTGGGAACTCCCTATCTCCCTATTGCTGTTTCGGTATTGGGTTTGCTTTGTCTCGTGGCCTTCACCCCTTTCTCTCTTCTTTGTTCTTTGATCAACCTTAAGTATACCGTGTCACAAGTACTTGATGACTGCATCTGTGCTATATATGCATCGCAAACATGATCTAGCATTTATGGTAAGGAAATAACTTGTCAAAATTCTGCTCAGCCTGGGATTTTCAAAATAAATACAGAAGTACATCAAAAAAACCATTTCCGAGTGTTGGTCACTTTTAAATTTTTCTGGACAACTCGTGGTGTCCGGGCCAGTTTATGTGCACCTCTATTAATCCTTGGAGACCAATCCTATTGTTTTTCGAAGGATTAATGGCCAGGCAAGAGCCCAGTATGGATCAATTGGCCCGACAGAAAATGATAGCACCTAGGTGGTATGGAACCTAAGACCTAAGAGGGAGCAAATCTCAGGCCTTGACCACCATGCAAAACCCTTGGGGTTGTCAGGCCCTTATGATTGATACACCATAATACAATACAATACTATCCTGTACTTCAGTAAGCACATCTAAATTATCAATCACTCAATTTGGTTATGTACCTATTTACTTCATTACTCAAGAAGGGGAAAGTGCTCAAGCTGGTAGAGACTTCAGAAATGAGGCAATTCCAAAGTACGTATTGACTTCTGAATAACAAGAGAACGAGGGGGAACAAAAAAAAGAAGCTTAGTGATCACAAAGATCACTTCCTTGTTTCTCAGGGTGTACCAGGTAATATTTAATTAGTATTTCTTTGGCAAAATAAGTTGAAATGCCGATAATATCGCTCACCACTTGAGACGGTGCCATAGTTCAGAAAACAGGCTGCACCATCTTTCAGATAGTTCGGCAGTTGATAAAATGGGATACCCCATAACTTGGACAAAAAAGGTAGGAGGAGGCATATGAAAAGCGCCTGCAAAAAGCAGAGGTTATTAGGCTTCATTCCATTTTCAAATAAGCTCTAATTAAAAATGAACCTTGAAAAAGGAAGATTCATTTGAGGATGTGAGTGAAATAAACATTTTGAAAATTCTGAAGGACCTCTCACCTGGAAAGCAGAACCAAAGGAATTTACAACAAACAGATCTACCGAACGTCCCTGTGATTAATAGGATAGAATAGTGAAACAATTATCATCAGCTTCAAGTATAAAAAGGAAACAAAATTATCAAGCTCATGAAGTCGACGTTCACAATAAGATTTTGTCACACGAGTTATTCAATTCCATCAGTGCAGTCCTTGAATTTGCCAAAACAAAGTTTGAAACCACAACTGGGAGGATATCTTGTTATTTTTTTTAAAAGATAGCGATGATACCATTTTTGCAACAACTCAAGTGATACAATCTAGCACATCGAACTGAACTGTCAAATGCAATCAGATTAAACTATGCAGTTTCCTTTTGGCGCCCAAAATTCCAAAGCTTAGCCTTTTGAAGTAACAAATTAACGGGGTGCTAGAAATGTTGAAAGGGAAAGAGTCAGACTAGAAGAAATACCTTCAATTGCTTAGCAGCATTCAAGAAAATTATTTCCTACAAATGAGAAGTTGCTACGGTAAGATAAAAGTATTGAGGAGATGGAAAAAAGGGGAAAGCATAAAGACCCATTAGAAACCTTCAACCTTTAATACTGTGTCAGCAGCTTGAAACAAAAAAGAAACTATCATCAACAGACTCCAGAACACACCGGCTTCCATCAAGGAACCAGAACTAGATCCACTGCATAAATTACCATAATCATAAAGGAGGGAAAACACACAGACAGCAAAAAGAAAATAAAAAAAAGCAGCATTGCTTCTGAGTTTACTTTTTAATATCAACCTCACTAGAACAAACAATACAGAGAATTAAATACAAGCACTATTGGACGTTCAAGCTCAAAAACTATCTGCCTCAATGTTTAGATTCTATGACTATTAGCTTAAGACTACTAGAGGGACAGCTAGTTTCAACTGATGTTCAATTGAGCACGATCTAGAAAATTGATCTAACTGAAATTGACAGAAAAATGTACAAGCATACATAAGAAGCCAAGACATTTGACATTGGGACAGTTGGGATGCCTAGGGCAGTCAAATTATAGTCGAGAGAATCAAAAATTGACATTGATATTGAAAAATGCATCCGGCTTACCTAGCTACTGTTACAATTACACCAACAGCCACCAGAAGGCACCCAAGTAACTGATTAAATCTGTATCTCCTCCCAAGAAATATATAGGACAGGATAAGTTGCCAAACTAGAAAGCTCTGCAAACGAGGAAATGGCGGCCAAAGTAAGTATCAATTTTCAATGAAGCAATTTAGCAGAAAATGTCATCAGATGGATCCAAGCCCATGCGTTTCAACAAAATATGGTATTCATATATCTGGGATCAAACTAAAAATGCTTTTTTGTATTGAAAAATCTGTTTTTGAAAGGAATGAGAGGATTTTTTTCCCAGTGGGGTGAAAACTTTAACTCAAACAATACCCAACTTTTTTTCATTTGAAAATCAAATTAGAGAATTTGTAAGTGATAAAAATATAGAAACTTTATGCAACGGTAGGATTAAAAAATCACTTTTCCAATGCCCCAACAACTTTTCACAATTGAAAGTGTTGCATGACATGACACGGTAACCAAAAGTTAGTTTGGCATTTTGGGTAACGAACACAAAACACGAGGAGAGATGCTAGCCTACTCTAATACCGGAAATAAAGCTTCATGAGTATCTTTTTCATTTCCAGGAAACGTCAAATTTGATAAGCCTCTAATTTATGTATCCATCATATAACGAAAAACCTCGAATTTGGGTGAGACTTATTATCCATAAGTTGCAAGACTTCCAACACCTTTGCAAGGAGTGCTAGTGTTAAATCAACAAGAATCAAAGATAAGTTCCATGCCACTGTAACCAACTAACTTCTGTCTAACAGGTCTAAAAGACTAAGAGCAGTGACAAGTATCAAGTTCCATATACACATGGGTACAAAGTTTAATCGGAATGTGGATCGCCGTCACCACCCAATAAAAATGACTGGTCAAACCCTTAGATGGGAAGCAGAGACATGTGGACCATTCTTTGGTGTGTGTCAAACTAAGTGGGGCACGCCATGTGCACGGGGTGAGCAGTTGCCCTCCTAATTGATTCAACACTATAGAGGGTCATCCCTTTGCCTTTTTTTTTTTCCGCTTGATCCTTACAGTTGGGCACCCTTTCAACTTCGGTATGTATTTTTCTACTTTCCCGATTTTCCTTGTCAAGCCAAACGACGTGACCTAAAAATCATACCCAAATCTAGTAAAAATTAAGAGAAAAAGGTGTCAAAAAGTCAGTGAAAAGTTAGCCCAAAGGGGGCCAGAATGTGGAAGGAAAGAAAACCATCCAAAGAAGGCGGCAGAGGGCAATTCTAATCCTTGAAGAACACATGAAAAATATGGATTGGAAGCCTACTTTGCCATCTCCTGATCTAAGGGACATGAACCATTGACCTTCGAGGCTTGTCACACAGCATTGGCTTAGTATTATCCAAGAACGTATTTGACCAATGAGCTTAGAGAATTATAATCAGAAATTGCATGCACAACCACCAGGTAATCTCCTTTGATAAGCACTGTTATCCAACCTTCCTCCAAAGATAATTAAAACAGGTCACCCAGCTGCCTCTGATTCTGCCAAGTGCCAACAATCTGAGCACCCCAAGCCCACCTCCCCAACAAAACCTCACCCTTCCCGGGCCCAAGCCCGGCCTTTACCCATAGCACCTGACCCTGAGCAGTTCTAGCGACGTCAAGTATATGAAACATCAGGTATAGTAAATCGGTATCTCACTATACCGGGAGAGTTTTACGGGATTGCATCAAGTAGATGCATTTCTCTACCATCTTCCCACCTTTTTACTTTAAAATGGTCAATCATACATGTGAGTGAGGTCTTAACCCTGTGCCGTAATCTTTGGCTGTTTCACAGTTTCAAAATTGTGCATATAGGATTATTCAAGTCATTCGGATGTTGTTACCTGAGAAAGAATGGGTATTGCTGCCCCAGAAAGGATAGCTGTTTCATGAAGAGGAAAACAAGTATAAATCACCACATAATCTGACAATCATTAAATCTTGTACATAGAAACCATAATACAGCTAGAATTTCCATCCATATGGCTAAGCTATACTACTTGCACCCCCAAATAGCATGACTGACAAAAAATTCTTCGTAAACAAACATCGTACAACAATGAATACAATATTAACAAAGCACAACAGTCATTCAAAAAAAAATTCAGAAAGATGGGTAAAATCTCTAACAAATATGCTGAAAAAGGAAAATCTCTGACAAGACTATGGATAATTACTACGATAGACCAGTTCAGTTTCAATGGAAAATGGTCAATTTAGATGCTAGGAAAAAAGTAAATGTCATTCAAAATCATACATGAAAAATTTGACTCGTCAAGAGAGAGATCTCAGTAGTTCCAAAAGATAACCATAACCGAAAGATATCAACAACAATATTACGTTACCCGCAGCTGCCATTCCAGAAGCAGCACCAAGAGCCTCCAAGAGACCAACAGCAAGATATGGAGCTTTTGGCAAGGAAAGCATTTCATCAGTAACAATGCCAGCATGATAGCGGATATACAAGATTGAGAAGTATACAACTACATATCTGGAAAAAGAAGCGGAACAAAATATTGGAGTTAGTTCATTCCATGCACTTGTGTGCTTCAGTTTTTGTTTCATACTACAAGTTCTCAATTCAGCCACGTCATGCTGTTCAAAATAACTGCATGCTTTTTTTTGTTCTTCAAACGAAAACAAGAAGAAAATGGCATAGGACTAATGGGTAGTGGTATTCACCATCGGGGAAGGCTAGGATTTATTTGGATATATATATAAAAGAAGGTCAATATTATTTTTACAAAACATAGGAATGTAAATGTAATTTGGTGAATCATGAATGCCCCTCATGACCTTATGTGGGATATGCAAAGCAGCACCTTTCTTTCTAGAGGTGTCAACCACAAGCCAACAAGATAGCAGCATGTGGCGGGACCACGTGCCCCAATCAATATTAGCAATTGACATTAATTTAAAAGGACTTACAGGAGGATATTTCTACTTTCGACGGTATTTTGCTAACCAATTTATTTAGATGATGATAGAGACATTGGACCACTCCACTCCTTGATTTTTCCTTGAACTTGGAATAAAGTTCATTTTATCTGAAGCACTAAAGGGGTAGACTAAATTTAAACATAAGTTCAAGCAAAAAAAATTACTAATGGCACGGTTATAAATTTGGAAGACAAAAAATGTCTTCTAAATTTAAGCAAGATTTGAGTCTCTCTTAATTTGAGTATAACTCATCTTACTATAAGTTCGGCTATGTTTTAAAGAACTTTGAGAGGTTTGTACTCATTTGGAAGTTGAGAAAGAGGAACAAGGAGTTTTTGGGTGTTCTTTCTTTTTGATATTTCAGGGAGGATATAGCATTGTTTGGGTGTGTACTATGTTCGTATTTCACCAACAAATTATCTTTATTTTAAAAATGCTATTTTGCCAACAATAAATGACCTTCAATTGCTGTGAAGCATTGCTTCAAAGGTAATTTCCAATGTTCTCACGGTGCTTTTTGCTCCTGCCTTTAATTAGGCTCCCGCAAATGGGCGGACGAATTGGGCCCCAGCTTTGGTCGATGTGCGCGTAAGCTGACCTGGACACCCCAGCTATAAAAAAAAAAATTGTTCACCCTAATTCTAATCACATAACTACCAACAACTTTTCCGGGTGTGTCACTTCTATTGAATCGTTGAGAGATATAAGAGTGGTCACCATAACTAGAAATAATTATGTTGCTCTAGGCGACGGAATTGCTTTCCTACATGTTACACTAGTTGACAACAGTATGTGCACTGGGCTGACCCAGCAGCGAGAGACCATTCACATTCGCAGCGTCCTTGGGAGTTGGGACCCACCCACCTCCCATCAGTCGTCTTCTTTTCCACTGGACCCCATTTCTCTCTTTTTCCATGATGGTTCTCTTTTCGTCTTTCAACAATGGTAGGAGTATTCTCTTTTCCAATAATGTTAAAATAGAAAAAGCACCAAGAAAAGACACTTCAATTTTAATACTACCCCAATGATGAAAAGGAAATTGAATATGCTCCCCACCCAAAAAAGATGAATATATGATCACACACACACACAAAATAGAGATGAAAATACCCATGAAATTTATTCCTTTACAAGTTTTGAGAAGAAAACAAATTTACTTTCTGCACGATTTTCAATAAATTACATGAAAAAAAAATTCTCAAAACAGAACAGAACAAAGTAGCATTAAAAAATCAACTCTATTACGGGAAGGATTTGGATTTAAAACTGACAGCAGTCACAGCACAATTAAATGAATAAACATGAAATCATAAACACATACTATAATACATCTTTGTGGCACTATATAATACTCCCTCCGTCTTTTAAGTGTCCACTATGGTTCAGCGTGTCATTTTCAATTACTTATATTTTTTAATGTATATTGCTAAAAATATGCAATATGGATCTTATTTGATAGATCTCAATTATTTTTATAAAATAATAATTTTAAAAACATAAAACATAATATATAATATATGTTGAGAGATATAAGTCATTAAAAATGACACGCAGAACTGCAGTGGTCACTTAAATTAGGACGGAGAGAGTATTATACAGAGTAATGGTAGTTGGATCTATGATACTATTTCTAGTCCAGTGGTTATTGTCAACTACGAGAGTTTCGCTCGCTTATTTAGGCATCATTTCCCCTGATCTAAAAGTTGTAGACTACAAATTTTGTTTACAATGTTGTTTCACGTTTGTTAGTTTTGCATCCAATTTTTATGTATTATTGATTCGTCTCGACGAGAGAAATAAAAAAAATAAAAAAAATTATAAATTTTACGCAAAAATTATAAATTTTACGCAAGTATTTTTTGAAATTTCCAAGAAAAATTCGCTGACTTTTTTGGACATTTTCTTGAAAATTTCCTCAAAAATTTGGGTAAAAATCATGATTTGTTGGATTTTGCCGGGACAGTAGCAAGACAAGAGGAAGAGGAGGATGGGGTACCCGAAAGTAGCGAGCTGAGCTAGGAAGAACGGGTAGTGCCTGAGCGGCACCAACGCCAGTTTATAGAGCACCCGATTCCCTACTCCCAGCACCACCGTCACCCCCGCTGCAACCAACACTTCCGCCGTCCGATCACCACCGACAACCTTCCCCACCAAATCTCCCACCTCCCTCTCACCTCCTACGTCGCACAATGAGCACCGCCTGATCTTCTCCCCTCCGCCGCCCCTCCGAATCGCCTCGACCCACCGCAGCTGCGGTGGCGATCGCAGGACGAGCCTCCCCCCTCGATCCGCACCGGCCCGAGGAAGCGGCCAGGCTCTTACGGCTGCCGCCCGGAGCTGGGCCTGAATCGCAGCCGGTGGTGCGGCGGTTCTCGCCGTTGCCCGGCGGTGACACGCCGACATGGTGCGCTGCGTAGGCATGTTTGTATGACTTAGCTGATTTATCTAGTATTGAGAAGGAATGAATGAGGCAGAGTCAACGAAAGGGGGAACGTGAATTGGGAAGAAATGGAGGTGGGAGGAGAAGCTAAGTTGTGCACGGCGGGAGTACATGTGTATATATATAATAATTAGAGAGAGAGAGAGAGAGAGAGAGAGAGAGAGAAGGGGTGATGTATGTGCGTGCGTCGCTGTCGTCTTCTCGGTAGCATTTTAGATTTAAAATGTTGCATGTCGTTTCAGCTTTTTCCATTTTCAGACTCCGACAGTGATGGTAGAGATGAGAAAACGAAAATGGTGAGTGATAAAGAAAATTTACTCCGAAAGTGTTTCGAGAAGAGTAATTAGTGGTTGAAATTCATTTCATGTGCGGAATTCAATTATCAAAATGAATCTCAATTTTGATTTTTCGCTTGACAAAAAAAAAAAAAATGAATCTCAACTACTGATTTTTTTTTTCTTTTTCGAGACATTTTCGGAGTAAGTTTTCTAAAATTGATCCCGAGTATTCGATTTCAAACCTATCTTTAATTCCCTGTTCAAAAAGGGTCACCCAATAAGGCCGAATCAGTTGTGCTCCGGGCCTCCGATAGATCAGTTGATGTACTAGTTTTGTTCTTACTTAATTTTTTTTTGTTTGTTAATTTGGCTTTAAATTTTTGGGATTTAATGATTCATGTCGACGAGACGAATCTGAAAAGTATGATTTTTTTATTTTTATCCAAATATTTTGAAAAATAATTACTTTCAGGTAAAAACAAATTTTTTTTTGATCTGCAGGTAAAAACAAATTTACTTTTTTTTTTTGGTTAAAAAATGGTTACTCTCTCCGTCCTCATTCTTTTGTCCCTTGTCCTATTCCAACAGGATAAAAAATTAATTATAACATTTAATTGGTAATGCTTTTTATATGCAATATGGATTTTGTTTGATAGATTTCAATAAGTTCATATTTTCAAAATCACCTAAAAGATTATAGATTGCAAAATATAATCAATTGAAAAGTTGTACGGACCATTAAAAGAAACTAAAGAATTGGGACGGAAGGAGTATTTCTCAAAATATTTGAGTAGAAATAAGAAAAATTCCAATTCTTCAAATCGAAAACCCAAAAAAGTGAGTCAAAAAACTTACAAACGCCAAAAAATTTCAAAAATAAAGACAAAATCCAAAAAAGTAAAAAAAGTTGCTTCTGGAATGCAAAACTCTTCTCGCGCCCCTCCTGACACATCTGATGCGTGCGCCCCCCGGACCCCACCGCCCATAAGACCATTTTACCCCCGGCAATAATTCACCCATTTTCTTATTTCTTATTTATTTACTTAATAACTTTTATATCTT
>JAOTQK010000001.1:19539077-19555144 GCA_025642025.1 Rhododendron ferrugineum
ATTAATTTGGAAGTAAAATAATAGGGTGGTGGAATAGAGAATTGGATTAGAAAAATAATTTTATTTAATGTTTCTAATTAAACATACAGTATTATTGTATACATGTGTGTTATACGGTTCGGATCGGTTTGGAACAAAAACCGTTAACGTAAATCCACAGACCAAACCATTTAACACGATTTCTAGATTTTTAAAACCAGAACCAAATCACATCACTAAAAAACCAAACCAAACTTGTCGGTTTGGATTGATTTGGACTGGATTCACAGTTTGACGGTTATTTTACTCACCCCTATGCAATACCATTTATAGCATTCACGTCATCATTCCGAGCAGAGAGAATCGTGCGTTCAGTTAAAAATGTTGGGGTTAATGTATTTGTCACATCCAGTTGGGGATAAACTCTCGATAATAATTCATTTAGATTTTGACATCTACCTATTGTCGATGGAAGGTGTACCATTTCTTGAGGGGTTGTTCCAACCTAAAAATATATTGAAGTAAAAATCAATAATCAAACAAAAGTGCGAAGAATTACTGATTCATTAAAAAAATAATCAATGTCAATAATGATCAAAATTATTATGCAATATCATATTAGGTAGATGTCCCTTGAACCGCCTCATAAATTATTATGCAATATCATTCCGCCTCATACTTCTTGCTGCTGCCTATCAAGCCAGTGATTAGGATGTGACATTCAAGCGGTGATAATTTTTCTTGTCTTTAGGTGAATTCTAGATTTCTCCACCATGAGAATACTCCTCCCAAATAATCTCTGAACTATGGCAATTTTGCAGTTTACCCTCTCCTTGCTTGCCCAGCCAGGGGTCCAGACGAATAAGACCAAACTATATGTCGGGTCAAACTCGGCTGTACCATCACAAGGAGAAAATAAAAGAAACCAACCAACCGCAAGAAATGATACCTATACTCCGGTTTCACCAAATAAACCCATTCCCGATAAATACCCAGAGAGTAAATCCTACAGTGCCATATTCAGGATTCGAAAACATTAACCACCGGTCTTTAACCACAAGTGCTGATTCTGTCGACCATACTTTCAAGACCCATCGGGGTGTCGGCCACTTTGGTTTTCTCTTGACCGTATCCGTCACAACAGTGACTTCCAACATTTCACTTTCCTTAGTTTTTAACGGCTAATCAATTTAATCTTAATCTCGGGTGCCACCCAGTGTACCTATTATCCAATTCTACATTCGCGTAGCATGCCAAATAATACCGAATCAAACAACAATTCAACGGTCTCAATACATCATCACATTTTTGCAGCTAACAGATCGAATTGCCAGATTCCTTATTACAATCGTTAATATTTTATTCTGAAGTGATTAGATAACTAATTTATTAACTATGGTGATAACTTAGCAATTAACCATTTTATAATATAGTCAAGTTGTCATTACAACAATTTTAACTTATCAAAATAACTAGTTTCATAATTTGTTGTTTTCTTCCTAGAGATTCCTTTTCTATTCTAATTATTTATTGTATTTCTTGATAATACTAATTCTTAAATTTATATAATATGCAATTAAATTTCTCCTTATTAACTTTATATACGTAAAAATGATCTTTATATACTTTTATTATTTTTAAGTCTAAATTTTCTTTATTTCTCATATTTAGGTTCTTAAATTCTAATTTTTGTAGTTCTACAAAAATAACCTACTAGCTGATATTGACATAATATTTTTCATACAAACATTTTAAAAACTTATATTTTTCTTAAAAGTTGGCTTTTATGTACTTATAAGATTTATTTATTATCCAAATTTTATTAATAATAATATTTTACTTTGTCTACAAAATCATAGATATGTACTTTTAATCCGATGAAATCATTGATGATCTTGATCCTTTCCTTGTCTCCAAATTATACATCACAATAACAACTTTCACAATCCCCAAATTTTTAATCCGCAACGAATATCATATTTAATCAATAAATACAAACATGCTAATTAAATAAATGGAACAGAATTAAACATCCAAGTACACCAATACGTAAACACAAAAGTGACAAAACTGAACAAAATGAATACTTAGGGAAAGTGGAAGAAGAGATAAATACCTCCGGTTCGGATAAATACGCTCGTTTTTTTGGAAGAAAATGACGGTGAGAGTCACAAATTCGGATTGAACTTTGAGCTGTGATATCGTGATCAGTTCTTGACCTTTTTAAATGGTTCTTGGAAACGAAGACCTTAAAGTGTTCTACAACTTTGATGAAGAAGTGCCTAAAACCCACATTAACTAGGAGAAAAATGGAGTTTTTCAGAGGTTCAGTGAGCTGCTCGGGATTAGAAATGACAGATTTTGGAAAGCGATATCTCAGGCAACACTCAATCGTTTTGAGTGATTCTTGTATCTAGATCGAAGCTCTCGAATTCCTCTACAAGATTTGTGAAGAAACCTAACTCTAAAACAACTTGAGCTAAGAGGAAAATGGTCTTTTACAGAGGGTGTTTAAGCTGTCCAAAAATGAACTACTGTGGAAATGATGGGGATGATGGATGGTGGTTATGGGAGCTTGTTTAGGCTACAGTTTGGAGTGGAGCTGGATGTGTAGTGATGGGGTGGAAGGTTGGAGGCTTGAATTTGTGCTGTAGTGCTGTAGTGGTTACTTTTCTCTAAACCTCCATGGATGAAGCGCGCGCTCTCTCTCTGGAAAATTTTGTGCACATTGTGTGCGGGTGTGAGTGATCTGGTGTACGTGTGTGTATGGTGTATGTATATAGAAGAGGGAAGGGAAAATAAATGAGGGAGCATTAATTTAGGTGGGGAAGGAGGAGTGAGGTGGGAGTAATCATTTTGGGAAGAGGAGAGGCAGGGGGCAGGCAGGGGCGGACCCATCATAGGACACGTGAGGTCACTCCGTGGCTTTTTTTATTCTTTTTGCTAAAACCACTAAAACTATTTCACAACCAAGGTTTCCCCTATCCATTAAAACTCTTTCACAACCAAAGTTTCCCCTACTCCCCAACGTCTCCAATCATTTGTGTAATATTCAATATGAACCCGCACATTATATTTGTACATTTTTGATTCCCGAAACTTATACTTGTAGAGTTAATAATAGAAAAATAGATGATGAACATGTGATAATTTTTTTTAACGCATATAATCGAGGTGCGCAAATTTGCCCAAATAGCTTGTTATTAAAATGCATATATACTTTTAAATTATTACATTATCATGAATGCTAAAATTATTTTGGTGTGAATGTGTTTAACTATAACTCACATATTAAGGCGTTACAAAGAAAATTGGTGCCCCCGCTATACCAAATTCCTGGGTCCGCCACTGGAGGCAGGGGATGGCTGGCGTTGATAAGGTGTGTGGGGTTTGGTGAAATAATGGGTGTGTGTGTGTATTGTATTGTGTTGTATAATTACTAGGGTTTATTCGTGTCTGAAGGCACTGCGCAACACATTTTTAAACACGACTAAAATGAATTATCGAGTGTGTAATATTTTTTCTTGGTCGAGGAGTGTGTATTCAAATTCTGAAAATGGTCAAACTTTCGAAGGTCTGAAACCTGAGGAGTGTAACTGCGCCCGTGCCAAAAGTCACTAATTCAAAAGCACTAACATAAAACAATGAAAAACTTTCATGCACCCTCACACTAAAATTGCTCAATCCCAAGGAATCAAACCAAATGCAAAATTTTTATAAAAATTAGGGAGCTCTTATTCAAGATTACATCAACAAAACTGCTATTTTTTTCTCGTAAACGTGTCAACAAATTTGACCAGAAACTGACGCCTTGTCATTTCGAAAGGAAATTCAGAAGAAGATGGCGTCTGGGAAATCCTCGGAATGAAGACCAAATTGCCAAATTTATCTCCACTTAAAATTTGAGCTTCAATTACGCGAGTTCCACATCTTACAATCATTAATCGTGTGTCATTACATAGCCTACCCTTTGCAGATATGTTTCTCAATAACATTATGGGACAACCAATTTTCAAGTCTAACTTAAAATGAGGTAAACCAGAAGGGTTCAATGAGTTTAAGAACTCAGAAGGATACCGGTAACAAAGTATAAAGATTAACGAATTAACAAAACTGGCAATAATAGCGTTTACTATTTGATGAGTTCATATTTTCATCCTATACTCCAATCACTCTTTGAGCATTCTAATGCAGGCGAACTCTATTAAACATGCTTTGCACATTTATTTCTTCATCTATAAATGTGGTCGTATAGAAATTGAGGCATGTTTATTCGAATAATATAAAGCAAATGCAATTTATATGGTATTTGTAGTTAGAATGCTTACCAAATGTAGTCTTTGGTGGGTCAATTTCTATCTTTTGCTCTTCAACCGCTACTTGAGCATTCGCATTTGTCTCGACTCTTGTAGTCACTGAAAGCATATCAACTTTTACTACACCTATGTGCAAAGCAATTTGAATTTGATATGACATTAGAAGTCTATTTAATGCATGTCACTGTTAATATGGATGCATACCATTAGGTGTGTCAATTTCAACAGTTCGCTCTTCTATTGCTTCTTGAGCATTCTCATGCAGACGAACTTTTTTTGGCACGTGATGCACATTTATTTCTTCATTTCTAAAAAATTGTAGTTTATTCGAATAATATATATTTCATTGTAAGTAGTCTAAAAATTACAGCTTAGTCTTTGCAGATAGAATGTTTACCAATTTGTGGATCAATTTGTATATTTTGCTCTTCAACTACTATTTGAGCATCCTCATGCGTCTCCACTCATTCAGTCTTTGGAACCATATTAATTTCATTTTCAATATTTATCTTGTAATTCTGGGCACAAAAAAAAAAAGAAAAAAAAAGAGAGATTTGAACAAATGGTGTCTTATTTGAACAGAATTAAAAGAAGACATAATAAAATAAGAATCATACAACTGGTAGAAACTTGTTGAATAAAAAACTAACTATTGTTTTCACTTGCCGAAAACTGGGATACTCTGTCATGCAAGCTTAGTATCTAAGAGAGTAATACTGAGATACTCTCGACCTCATTTCATCACTTTGTCATGCATTTCACTTTAAAAAATAATAATAATGTACACAATCTATAAGAATTGATACAGGCCATGAGGGTTTTTTTTTTTTTTTCGTAAGAGAGAGATAAGTCACAGAATACAAAAGTTTATCCATCCAATCCAATGCCCGTGCAACTGAAACTAAAGCTTGTAAGATAACTTTAAACATACATATGCCAAACACAAAATATGAGTAACCCAATCCAATGCCCATGCAAAATGGTTTTTTGGATGAATTTTTTGATTGACTCCAACTTCCAATTAGAACCCAGAACTAATCTAAACAACGTGGAGAGAGAATAAAGAACTGGAAAAAAAAAAAGAACAAAGAATCATACCTATGGAGAGAGAACCGGCAGGAGGGCGAGGGTCAGGGAGACAGGAAAGAAAACTGGAAAGAAAACGTTAGGGGGAGAGAGAGAGAAAACCGAAAATGAGAGTAAACGTCAATCAATGCCAATCCATCCCATTACAAAAATAAATCAAGCTTCCGATAAAAATCAAGCCAATCTGTCATTATGTATTTGTCATTATATTCACCCAATAAAATCTGTCAACAGTCCCATAAATTAAGTGACTCAACATTCAAACTAATTACCAAAAAATCAAGCCAATCAATCTGTCATTAAAAATCAAGCTTCCCGTATATGTCAACATTCCCTTATTTGTCATTATATATTCATTATATTCACCCAATCAAATCTGTCAACATTCCTGTAAATTAAGTGACTCAGCATTCAAACTGAAAAAATCACTTTCAACCGTCAGATGAAATAAATCTGAGTCATCCAATGACAATGGTTGAATGAAGGGTGGAAATTTATGCAGAGAAATATGTGTTAAATCAAATGGCCAAGATTTATGTAGGAAAAATATGTGGACCACCACACAGTCGCAATTTGTATAATACAGTAGATTTTATTTTTCAGGTAAGGGGAGAAGAAATGAGGGTGTGTGTGCGCTGTGAAAGAAAAATGAGGGAAGGAAATACTTTTCACGGTTGCGGAAACGTGTCCTATGTTTGGCGGTCCGATTTTCTATTTCGGAAGAATTTTACTCCTATAAGATTACTATAGACTAACGAAAGTATTTTGAGTCCAACGCGATCTCGGTTTACGAAAGAAAATATTTCGTAAATTTAAAAAGAATATTTACGCGAACTATTAACATACAAGAAATGAATTTAAATCCATAGTAATTAATTAAATTTAAATTAATTAATTAAAGCCGGATAATAAGAAAATGAATATTGAAATAATATTATGGAATTTTTATTTATTTAAAATTTCAAAATATTACAATGTTTATGATTTTGTGCCGTGTTGATGATGAATTTTTTTTGGTGTTGTTTATGAATTTGTAGTAGAAAAAGACGGCACAAGGTCAAAAAAGATGGTTCAAAGTTATCCATCTAAAATTACAAAAATATCCTTCATACATGAAAATGGTAATGTATAATACATGGATAAAGATTATAATTTTTTTTTATGTTGTTTATGAATTTGTAATAGAAAAAGACGGCACAAGGTCAAAAAAGACGGTTCAAAGTTATCCATCTAAAATTACGAAAATATTCTTCATACATTCTATTTTTCATACATGAAAATTGTAATGTATAATTATACTCGGATAAAGAGAAATAATAAATTAGTTAACCGAAGAATGTGAAAATCATTAGTCATTCCTATTTTTGGGTTGGAGAAAAACTTCTAATCCAATTTCCAAGCCAAAATAGAATATACTCCATTATTGAAGGCCAAACACTGTAGGGAATTTAAGTTTGGAATTGCTCTTCGTAGGCTTTTAATCCCAAGTTTACGTATTAGTATAAACGAAGTTATGAGATTTTTTGGTAAATAATGCAAAAGATTTTGCAATTGCGAAAGAGTATACGACAAGAAAAAAGCTTAATTACGAGAATTTGTCATTATGACTTGATATTGTCAAAGACTACGGTGAAAAAGCTTATGACATTTTAAGGGGCCTTTGTTATGATGTATAGTGATGTAAGATAGAAAATCTGAAAATATTGTGGTGTAGTCAAGAAAAAAATGCCAATCAAAACAAGCATCACGTTGTATCGAAAAATTCACCATATTCAAATGAAAATTTGTATGTACATACAGAATTGACGAAAATTGGGAGTGCGCATTTGTGTGGGGTAGTGGAACCATTGATATTCAACCATATACCGTGTTACAAAAGTGTTTTCCAAAGTTCAATCGCAAGGATACATTTGCGTTTCTGTTACAGCAGCTTTGAAGAAGACAACTGAATTTCTAGTTTCCAACAGATCACTCACAACTCCATAATTTATCGCATTTATTGCGTTTACTCGTAGCAGAGTTCCAAAATGTTACTCCGTAAAAGCTAGATTAGCCACTCCCAATAAATAGCTTGCAACTAAGAATTTGTTGCGTTTTCGCCTTTCCGGTTACACATTCCTAAATGAAAACAACTACTGGTAAAAAAAAAATTTGAGGAACCATCAGTAATTCCTGAAAGACAATTTCCCAATTCCAGAATTTTTAGCCTGAAAACCATACAAACAGTCGCCCTTCATCTGCACGTGTAATCCACAAGTCTTGTGCTCAATTGGCAGCATAAAAAAAGTATCTAAAGCCTTCTTGCATTCAACAATACTGTCCAACAAAACATCAGAACCCTGACTTTCTTATGCAATTTTTTTCATCAAGATGGGCTTTTCTCGTTTTCCTGTGTGTAATGCAAAAGGGCGAGAATCATACACATGACATTATATAACACATTTAATAGCTATGCTGAATGTAAGTTATACAACTTCCCTGAAATACAATCACCCAGGTTCTCTTAGTTTGAATAGTATAGTAGAATACCACTCTATACAACAGCCCAATGTTACCTATGTTCTTGTATCCACTGTCTGGTATTGATTTTATTTTCTCGTATACATTTGTCATCGTTTTAAAGCTGCAAGAGATAAAAATCCGAGAAGAGTCATCATTTACGTAGTGTTTCCATCTTTCTGAAATTTGAAAAACATCTTCTGGTGTTCAAAAAAAGAGGGTTGTTTTCAGAAATTTTAGCAAAAATTTTTTGGAACGCAGTTCACCAGACAATGACTATCTCTACTTCGAATATGAAAGCAATACCAAAGGGGCTCCACGAACTCATGTCACAACCCCAACTTCTTGGATGCATAGTCATAAACTGCCTGTAAAACACTTCTGGACCCTTCTTCCACAGGCAGCTTAAGAAGGCATGCGACTCTAGTGAATCCTGCTTGATGGTTCCTGATTAAGGAATCATCCATTGCTTTTGGCTTTATCTCCGGTTTCAAAGGTTTTGGAATTGATAATGCCCATTGCATTGCCCATATCGCCAAAGGGCGCATGTAACCTAGAGCTCTGTATTGGTCATCTGTGTTCCACGCTTCAGGAGTTTGAAAAGAAAGACTACAAAGAAACAAAATGCATCAATTTCGAAAATTAGGGTGCAAATGAAAACCCATGTTGGGGAATTACTTTAAATTGTTGGCAGATAAGGAGGAAGAAAATTGTCGAACTACAGAGTTTACCCAAAGAAAATGGGGAGGCAAGCAGATAATAAACCTAGTGAGAGAGGCTAAAAAGGCTAAAAAGACTACAAATAGAAAAATATCAAATACATTTAACATTCTTTTTTTGGTACAAAAATATTAACATTAATTATAAGTACTTTCTCAAACACAAGAGTAGAGTTAAATTCTCAAGTCAGAACATGTATGAAGAGCTGAAGAGGCAGAAAAGCTGAGAAGAAACTGTTGAATAATGGAAAATTACGTTAAATTTCACAACCAAGAAGTATCCATTTTTCTTCCAAAACAACACTAAAGGGAGAACACAGCTCGAGTGATTAGGCACCTGTTAGTTTATACCCAGCCAAGTAGCCCCTATATTCTGAAGATCCGGAGCTAGAGTTGATTCTGTACCCTAGCTCGAGAGTCGAGACTTAAAAACAGAGATTTTTCTCTAGTGCATTAATTATCTTATACAAATGAATTTCCAGGGTTTTGAAGCGATTTCTAATGCAAAATTGTATGGTTACCCATTCAAATATTGGAGCAACTCCCGTCCAAAGTTTTCTGTAGTATATGGTAAGTCAATGGAAACTTCCATTTTTCTGCAACATCCAGTATATGAAAAATCTGTTGCATGACTTAGCAAGGATATAGACTGCTGTCAGGCCAAACCAGGTCAAGTGCTATCCTTTTCTGGAAGTTAATTGTCTATTTGCTACTTCACAGGTAACCTTTCCATTGTATTCTTACTTGCCAACAAATTTAGACAACTTAAATCTATGGCAAGTTTGTTGTTATCTGAGATTCATGAATGAAGTGAAAAGAAAAGGTCTCCAGCCTTTGCCCAAAATTTTACCCATGTTTGAGTAAAAATGTGTGCAAAAACTATATTTGGGTAGGAGCATCTCCAATGGCAAAACCCAATCTTTACTCAAAAAAATGGCTTTCAATGGCAACATGGTAAATAAGAGGGATAAGATTGGGACTAGAAAAAAAGGGTAAAAGAAATGGGTAAAACTCATTTTGGGTAGAGAAATAGGTATGCCATTAGAGAAGGGTTTTTACTCCTTTTACCCAAAAAAGGGGTTTAAATGAAGAAATGGGTTAAGACTGGAGATGCTCAGAGTATTCAATAAGAAGTGCAACAAAAAGGGATTTCTTCGGACCAAGATAAATCACAACCACCTAAACAAGGAAAAACTAAGAAGGCTGAACTCACCCAAGTCCTTCTTCGGACCACGCGGCCTCATAAACTCCGCATGCAGTTTGAAATGCCGTTTCGACCATGTCTTCATGAATCATAGTTGCAGCAAGTGCATACGTAACTCCAGGCCATATCTCTCTTGACTGCATTGCTGACAAGTCAATTTCTCCACTCGGCAGCATCCCATTCACAGCACCTCGCCTCCCACCCTTCACTTTTAACACATTGAAATTATGAACTTTCTCAAGGGCACTTTTTGCTTTATCTTCGTCAACAATTGGTAAAAGACCACATGCTCGAGCATACCTACATTGCCCAACTCGATAAGTACTTATTACTGACTGATCATATTCTTTTCAAATCACAAGCACATTTTTATTTTTATTTTATGAAAGGGAATCACAAGCACATTTTGTTTAACCCAGTAGAACAGGCATGTAGAAAAAGCACATTTAGTTTCCTATCAAAGAAATTTTGTTTATTTTTTGAATAATTAGTTATCAAGAAGTAATAAAGAAGTCAATTTGCACCGCAACAGACCATTGTCCAGCTAACTGATCCGCTTGAATAGATGAACTTGCACTTCCACCACTGTTATCGTAGTCAAAGTAAGAACCATTCCACAACTTTTCATACACTTTCTTCGCCTTCTGAAACTGAAACCAAAAATAACCCTCAGCTCCCCTGTCACCAACTTCACGTGCCAATGCTGAGGCAGCCTGCAAAGCGGCAACCCATAGTCCACCACTATACGCACTCACTCCAGAAGCAGACCACGTATCATATGTCTGATCTGGGAGCCCTTCATTTTCTATCATCCCATCACCATCCTTATCAAACTGGTCCATAAAAGCCATTGCAACATAAACCGAGGGCCAAACGGCTTTTGCAAAGTTTTTATCCCCTGTGGCAACCACATCCCGGTAAACTTGCAGCACAAATTTTGGATTCAAATCTTTCCACCTATCAGTATTATAAAGGTTATATCCGTTAACTTCAAACCATGGGTCATTGATTCCAATATCATGAGGAACAGCTCCAAGAACCTTTTTTGAAACCTGTGTTCCATTATGCAAAAGGCTCATTTTACTGGGATCGTGCAACATAACGGATGCCGCAAAATCTCTCTGGATGCTGAGTTCAATTTTTGGAAATAACATGATTAAGGCAAAAGATGAGTAGAAATGAACGTCGTAAGTGTTCCACATGTTATATTCAATGCCCTCATAATAGAGGAATTGACCGATATTCTCCTCTCCTTTTTGAAGCAGATTTGTACCAAAAGCAGAATTTAATGTTAGTGGACTGTGTATCTCCTCAAGTATTGAATTCATCCTCCCAATAATGTCACCAGAAGAGTCATTTGGCGGGGATATACTGAGAGTATTATTAGCATCTGAACTGTGCATGTCAATGGAAAACTTTCTTGCTCCAATGGATGATAAACTATGGATTGGCGGTGATCCATCTGCAATACAGCAAAAGAATGAATTCAGATTCGACTTCAGCCACATTGCGAAGTATACCCTCTGTCCCATCCCTTTTGGGAGTTCCAACATTTTAACAGATATGTAATTAATACACCAGAATCCCAATTCAAAGCCATTGTTTCCAGCATTAATCCTTTGCTTCACACATCCAAATACATTTAGAGCTACTTATAAGGGATAACTTTGGAAACTTACAAACTTCATGGTTTGACTTTTCCAAATGAACTTACATTTTGGGGAGTCCCAAAACGAAATAAAGAACCAGCAACATAGGATGGAGGAAGTATAATTCTAGTTTTAAAGAAGTACCTGTCCAAACTGTTCCACCTGAATTAAGATAGTAGAGCTCATTGAAAAGAGTAACTGGATACCTGCAAATAATCGTCAAAAAATTTAGATTTCTGGCCATAACTGCAACTATCAAAAAACACCTCAAAGCTCACCATTCAGGAAGCCTCTTGTCTTCAAGAATAGGTTTTTGCCATGCTTCTACCTGGGATTCCCAAATGCTATGCTCTATGTTTAAAGAAAAGAAACAAAAGTTAAGGACTTCAAACAAACTCAACGTTTAAAAAAACAAACTCTGAATCAAAGTAAATAGAACTCCCTCTGTCCCAAAGTATTAGTCTACTTTTCTCCTATCGGATGTCCCAAAATGCCTCTCTATTTCGAGAAGTCAATGACCCAAGATATGTAAAATTCATTTATGGCCTTCCCTTTTTGAATTTGAATTCTAGCTTTAATTTACCTTAAAACTGTTTAAGGGTAAGTTCGGAAATTTGGAACTTTTCAGTCCATGGATTACGACGACGACACAACAACAACAGAACCCATGTAGTCCCCAATCATTGGGGGTATGGGCGGGAGAGGATTGAAGACAGACCTAACCTTTGGCAATATGCACAAAGTGGCTACTCTCAGAATACCACTCAAACAGTGGCCCCCCTAAACACACCCAAAAAAAAAAGTGTTACCTTAAAAGGTTGGATTCCACAATATTGACAAACACACCAAAAAAAGAAAAAGAATGTGTTACCTTAACAGGTTCGATTACAAATTAGGACAGAGGGAATAAATGTTTTCATATAAAAGCAAAGGCACCAAACATCTTTTATGAGCCATTACCCGACTCCGGTTTAGTAAGTCAACTACACCTAAAGCTTAATCTAACTTTTCTAGTCCGAATTCAAGCATCACCACGGAAAGGACATGAAAAGTTGTACCGAGAATAGCATCATGTGCAATATTTGCCGCAGCATCACCATGTGTACCATAAAATTTGGTGTAACGCCTGGTTAGAAAAATTGTCTTTCAGCAAAACATGATCCTTTAATCTGTGAAATTAACTGATCAAAAAAGGAATCTGTAAACCTTAGTCAGACTAACGGCTAGCCACCCACCTGTGATAACTTCTTCCACTCACAAAGTTAACCTCAGGACAGTCCCATGCCAATGAAAAGCTAACATTACGTGATGCATCTGGTGGAACGGACAGAGAAGCAGCGATGGCTGCTCCAATAGTTGATCCTAGTTCTGATGGCATCGATGTTTCAGCAGAATCAAGGCGATCAAATGATCCGTGCTAATAGCATAGAGGTAAAATGGTAAATATCAGAGACTGCAAAAATCACCATAAAATAAAAACGGAAAAAAAAAAACCAAAGAGAAAAGAAAGTGCTTTCTCATTTTTGCATTAAGGTGAATGTTAGAGTGTGTCCAATCCAAATTATAATCTTCAAAACTAGTATGTGAGACTGCTTTTCACTCATTCCCAACAGGTTTTGAGTTGGATTCTTTAACATGGTATCAGAGCTACTCTTTTAGGGGCCTTTAGGAAAGACTCTCTCGGTTGATTTTTCCCCTTTATTGGCAATATAAGTGCATTTGGTTTCAGAGTGATCCCCAAATTATGGTTTTTTTTTACCTCTCCGCATTTGGGTCCGTGCTTGCACATGCAATGGAGTGTTAGAGCTTGTCCATTGCTTCGTTATCAGCTCTAAAACTAGTATATGAGCATGGGTGGCCTCTCCACTCGTTGCCAATTGGTTTCGAATTGGAGGCTTTGATGGTGTTGTATAAAAGATCAACAGCCATAGATACGGAAGAGAGAACCCGTTGGTTGATGTGAAACTAGAATGTATATGAACTGCAATGACCCTCTGTAACCTAACTAGATCCAATCTCTAACACTGTAACAATTCTAGAAGAAATCAGAAGACTGTAAGGCATCTTGCCATTATTGTTGGAAATATACATATCATGCCTAAGGATTTCACGAGGTAGCAACACCAGTAGCCAGCTAATCCAGTAAATCATGTAGGCAGGCTAGCAGAGATTAGAACATAAACATAACATTCCTAAAACTACAGGGGCAGAAGAAAAAGTCATGTAACGCCATTGTAACCTCTTTAATCTCATGCCACATATCTTTTGCTGTTATACCCCAGGAGTTTCCATCTATCACAAAGCAAGGGCACTCTGAAACATGAACACCATCTGTCTCTTCTGCTGCAATTGCAAAAGTTACAGGGGATACTCCATTTGCGGTCCTGTGTCAGCATTTTTGGGGTGTTAAAAAACATTTAACAAGTCAAACCATGTCAACAAGTTTGTAATAAGTTGCAAGAAATTTGAAACTTGCTTGTGATGTAGGAGCACACTGTGAACACCATCCTTCATCCTGGCACAATGATTGACCTTGTAAGTTACAATACAGTAGAGTTGAAAACCATTTACCAAATCTTCCAGAAGGGCATCCGTACATTCAGCAAAGCTGTAGTACTGTTTCATAAATTAACGCAAATTAATTTCTGTTCTTACCTAATCGTTGAATTGTAGTGATGCCCCGATAATCCAGAAACCCCACCAACAGAGTTCTGAATGCACATAAACATGAACTCCCATTACTTTTCATTCCTTATGTGTAATCGACATATCGATTAGACAGACAATCTAATTCACTTGCATAACAATATGGGTGTGCGTTGGTGGGAGCCAGGAACATAGAGGAACTTACTGCCCATGTGAAAAGAAGGGTGACATCTGCAGCAGTCTTTCCCAGATTAAGCAGCTGAAGATAATCATTAAGAAACCATCCTTTTTTTTACTAAAACTAGAAGTGGAAAATCAGCTGCTGAAAAAAGCAAGTTCTGGTAAAAACCCTTTCATACCGTGAAAGTAAAAACTGTCACAGGGAAGCTGCTCTCCTTATAATTGTGGGGGATAAAAGGAGATATCTGACGACAAACTATCCTAAGCAATGGATCGGGTTCCCCTGCATTTAAAGAAGGGATGATGACAAACAACATTATCCATATCCAACATAAATAAACTACAATAGAGAATAAAAATGACAACAGTTATTCGTACACATTACCTTCATATTCCGTCCACGCCCTAGGAAACAAGCCATGATATGTAGAATTATTCCCCTTCAGATTCCAGTCCCAGGATCCAATACCAGATGCTGCACTTTCTCTGTTCACACAAGGATAGCTGAACTTTCATAATCAATCATCAAAAATTAAAAGGACATGAAAAAAGACTTATGCTACAAAAAGAAATCAAAGTTCCTTTGATATACTAGGGATGCAACATCATAGGTACTGTAGACACCCCAATTTGGACCCTCTAAAATACCTTTAAGCCTCCCCAATGATAATAAAAGGGCAAAACAGTCTTTGGACAACTAAGAACAAGCGCTCAGGTCCATGATCCAAGCACTCGGGTGCACTGGATAAGCACTCTGGTCCAAGGCAGACCAGAGCGCTCAGGAGTCAAACCTGAGCGCTCAAGTCCTCAGCGCACGCCTGCAAAAGTGGAGTATCAGTCAACCCACTTTCTGCAGAGCCTTTCTGCCGATTTCGGCTGTGCAGAGGCACAATTCCCTCTCTCCCAAGTAACCATGATGGGATTCCATTTGAATCCATCATTGGTCCCACTCAAACCAACTTCAAAATTTCTCTATAAATACAAGCCTTGTGTTCGAGAGAAAGGAACTTGATTTTTCGGGGAGAGAAAGAAAAACCCAAGGTCTGCAATACTAAAACACATCCAGAAAACCTCTTTTCTACTTCAAAAAACCAACCTCCAAGTCAAAAAGGAACATTGTTCAAGCTTAACAAAGGTGGAAAGCCACCTTTGGCTACTGTTTCTCTCACCCTGAGGGGAGCCACTGGGCTCAGGTCAGTTCCTTGTACTGACGCTGGGCTTAGCTGGCCTTTTTCGTAAACAGAAAGGAAGTTCAAAACTTCTGAGCTCAGAAGGACCTGAGCGCTCACTCAAGTCCCTTGCAGAGCATCTGGGTTTGCTTTCCCTAGGCTTTCTGGTCAATCAATACCAGCCAGGCCTAAGGCCAGTTCAGTTTATCATTTAAAGTATTTTCATAACTGTTCACTTCTAAAAATATCTCCAATCTGTTAAGTTTTAGAAGTCCGTTTATTTAAGTTCAAACACTTCTTTAAGCCATATTAATGCTGGCTTCAGTCTCTGTTTAAACTGTTGTGAGCCTCACACCTGGGCACTCAAGACCAGTTCTTGAGCGCTCAAGAGTGCTGATAAGCACTCAAGTGTGCAACACCAGTTTCTGTTTTGTTTACTGTAAACATTTATTTCACGTTAGCATGGTTTCTAGGTGTGCACTGGTACATCCAGATCCCAGAGTAGTTGTTTCAGAGCCTGCAAGGAAGCAGGACCTGAGCACTCTGTTAGAATAGTTAGTCTTTGTCCCACATTGGTTAGTTGGAGTTATGTAACGTGTCTCGAAGTAATATAAATAAAA
>JAOTQK010000001.1:19560435-19573131 GCA_025642025.1 Rhododendron ferrugineum
TGTCTCTTTATATAAATAAATGATTATGTGTGAGGGTTAATTCAACACCCTACACACTTTTTCCTTCCTAAACAACAAGCCTCAACACCAAGTATCCACCTTGCACTTTGATGTGTCAATTAGTGGATTCAGAAAGCATTATAGAGCACATTTGTCAAGCATATGTTTATAAATCAACATTGGTGAGCAGTTTAAGTTCTAAGTTAGTTGTATAATAACTTTCCATAGGACCGGAACACTAAGAACCAAGTAGACAAGCAAACATAGGTAAACACTTGTTTACAAATATCACCAATCATCTGACGTAATAAAATTCAGTTTTGAAAGTTAAAACCAACTCAGGCGGCAGGGTTAAGATTATGTTTCAACGTACCCACATCTAAAGAGAAACTGAGTTAGCAAGTTGAGAGTTTATGGTATGTAAGAAATACAGAAACGTCCACATAAACATTTAATGTTCGTATTACCCTTAGGATCTCATATAATATGGATGTAGAATCATTTAAAAAAGAGGTTTAAAAAAAATTGGGAGGCATTAAGTATGATTTAACTTCAAAGTTCAAACGTTCTCAAAAAGTATTATAGCAATTTGCAACCTCCAAAAAAGAATAAATTTCCTTGTAAGAAGTGTTTAATGTGTTTAGTCAGCATCAAATACTTGGTTTTTTATTCTCTTTTCTGAAAAGCTAATTTGCAAAGAACATGTAAATGTGTGTAAGCCCCCAGGCCCAGTGTAACATAAACTTTTTAGCATACCATGTGAATTATCTCTGGCAAACTTAGAGAGAATGTTGAAAGGACTTTCCCCTCGCTATTTAGTTTTCGCTGCCAAGTCAGAGTCGCCGGCTTTGCAGGGTCAACCATAATCTGGAAACTCAAAACATTGTAGAAGTAAAGATAATTCTCAGACATCTCAGAAGCAGCAAACGTTCAGTATCAGCTGTTTTCTAACTAATATTAATCTAGTTTAAGACTGAGACACTTCCGAATTCCACTAAAAACCTCGTGATGGTATTTACTTCCATAATAGATGCTACATTTTGGTCATGTTAAAGCATCCACCACAAAACCAATTGGCTATGAGTGGAGAGACCGCCCAAGCACATATACTAGTTTTGGAGAAGATAATTAACCGATGTGGGACAATTAACACTCTCCCTTACGTGCAACCCTCGACTCGCACGTGGAGAGGTCAACAAAGGATCCGGAACACATAGATCACAACAAAATAAAGAGCAAGTTCTAAGAAGCACGGATACGGATACAATACGATACGGATACGTGGATACGCGATTTTTCCAAAAAGTAGGATACGATACGTTGGGATACGTTGAATATAAAATTAAATATTATATATATATATATATAATTTTTCATCCCTAAAATTTCATTAATGATTAAAGTAACAGTAGAATCCATCATGTACTGTTTAAAAAAACAGTAATAAGGGTTTCAGTCAGTCAGACTGAATATTTTTTTAAAAAAAATAACAGACAATAGAGAGATGACAGACGAGAGAGAGAGAGACGAGATATATATATATGTAATATATATATACTATATATACACAGTATGCAATATATATATACTGTACATACAACGACAGAGATGAGAGGCGGGAGAGAAGAGAGAGACGAGAGAGGAGAGAGAGACTTACAGGTGAGACTGAGAGAGAGACTAGAGACGATAAAGAGGAATTCCTTCCTTCTTCCTGTCTTTCTCTTTCGGTTTTTCGTTTCTGATCAATAGGGATTAGGGAGAACTAGAAGAAACATATATCTAGCCTTAATTGAAATTTAACCCATATATTTTAAGAAATAACATATTTACCCCGGGCGTATCCGAAACGTATCCGAAACGCATCCAAACGTATCCGAAGCGTATCCGAATACCAAAAAAATAAAATAAATTAGGATACTCTAAAAAAACGTATCGGATATGTATCCGGAATATATCCGAGCGTATCCGTATCCGATACGCGTACGGTACGCGATTCGGAGGCCAAAATAGAGTATCTGTGCTTCATAGAGAGCAACTATGGCACAAACAAAGGGGAAAAGCCTCCGAAAACCTAGCTCTGATACCATGTTAAAGCATCCACCTCAAAACCAAATGGCTATGAGTAGAGAGACAGCCCAGACTCATATACTAGTTTTGAAGGAGATAATTAACCGATGTGGGACAATTTCCAACAGGTAATATTAAGGGCAAGTTGTATTACATGTACTCTTGAAATTATCAGTTTGACACTCGACGCTCGACACTTGGATAAGGGTATGGGATGTGTCTGATCACTGATGACTCTGATGATATGCAACAGTGCAGCAAGACTTTCAAGCAGCAAGCATATTTAGTACTTCAAATTACTATAGATAACAATGTACAAACCTTAGTAAAAAAAAATTCTCTATGGCTTCTAGTAAGTACCATACAACTCCATAAAGTAATTCAAAACTATATAAGAAACAAAATTATTTGGTCGTGATCCCTACCCTGAAACATGGGAATAGTTGAGTCCGACAAATAACACAAATTGAAGTTGTTTACATGTAAGTTGTAACAAAGAGTACAAGAAAAATTAGGAAAATGGTAGATGAGATTACCATGTAAATTAACACCAGCTTTGGTACGAAGCCAAACAGATACCAATGACTAGAACACCCAGACAAAAGGCAAAAGTGTAATACAATCACTGTAGTGGGCCAAACCTAACTTTGCCAAAGGTCTGCCCGAAGTAGGAAACAGCAAGGCTGGGGCACGAGTGATGGATTGATCCCGTGCGCGCGGTATGGGCCTAAGCCTTGTGCAAGTCGTGGGACGGACCGAAGAGAGGTGGACCAGACCGAAGGGTCCTGCCCACCGGTTTCATAAGCCCAGTTTGCAGGCCCAAGGACCGAGCCTAGGGGTTGGGCCAGCGGGCCGGTGTGGCTTCGCGGATCGGTTCGACCCGGGTGGGGGCTGCACGAAGATCCCTCCAGTTGATTCCAGGGGTACCTAGAACATTCCAGAGCTGGGGCTAGCGTGGGCCAGACGTCACCCTGATGTCACCAAGCTAAGGCGGTTAAATGTGACGTCACGGGCATGTGCCACACACACCTAACTTGGAGAGCAAGTACGTTCGCCTATATAAGGGAAGGGATAAACCCTAAGAGAGGTACACATTCTCACACTATTCAACAGTACTTTCTCCTTCTCCTATATATTGACTTACTCGTCGGAGGGGCATAAGGCGGCCAACCACCTCACGCCTTGGTGCAGGTACGAAGCGAAGGAGTCCAGCATGTGATCAATAAACACATTGAGACAAGCAGTATATATATCTCGTACACATGATATATGCAACCAAAAATGGTAATCACTAGCTGAGAGCCTGATCAGAACCCCTATATCACAAATGCGAAACTTTTTCAAGATCTAATCATGTTTGACACCGTTTATGCACGAGTTATAAATCTGCACATATACTGAACAACATGAAATAGAGGCTACTCTGATACCACATGTTAAACTTAATTAATACCATACCGATATACGCAGCGGAAATAAGATCGAACTAACCTCTAGACATTGTTGTTCAAGTTGAACACCTAACACACACGTATTAGAATTAGGTGTCTTCCAACCCATGCATGTCTTGTGTTGCCTTGATTGATGGATATCATAGGCTTATATAGATGCTAGGTTAGGGACCCTTAATCTTCTTCAAGAAACCTTATAGTTTTCCTCCATCATGGAAACACTTATGGAGATAGTGGAAAGCCAATAGCTTTTGAAACCATCACTACATATAATATAAGTGGGCAACTAACTATAATCACACATGTGACTAGGTGGGCCCTAAAATATTTCTTACAATATGAGCATTTAGCTCCTGCCGGGCCAATTAAAGGACATTGATGTCCTCTACCAGACACTCACCCGTCGATGAGTCCTGAATGTTCTCGTTGTGTCTATTTGTTATTCACATTTCAATTCGCGTTTCCAATTACAAGCACCAAACCATCCAGTCATTTCTCAATTTAATCAAGCAAGTACTTCTCTACCAATTACGCACGTCACAATATTTCTTATGGTCTACGATGTTCATGGACTCCTTTACGCTACTATAGCCTTTACGAAGATACTCCAACTATGCTAACGAAAACCAATGGCTCAGATACTTTCGACGAATTGTACGATACGATCTTTCAAACTTAGGAATGATTTTCAGATATCCTGATTTTTAGCAGAGCAATCCAAGTTCGAAAATTCATCAAAAATTGCATACTCAGTATTTTTCAGTAATTCCAATGCCAAAACATCACCAACTTACCAAACTTTAAAACCTATAAGGACCCATAACCAATAGGGTCATTTAACCATTAACAAGCGATGAAAAACGCAGCTCTGTAAGCTGCCCAGATTTTCAGATTGCAGGGCAATCTTCTAAAAATCACTATGAATCGTGTTCTTAATATTTTTGAGCGATTCTAGTCCCAATAGTTGCGCAATTGAATGAAGTACAAAAGATGCGAAGGAACCCTAGTCAAATTCGCACTCAAAATATGGCTAAACAGGCATTTACTGAAGCAATTCGAATCTGTCGGACAACAATGTGACAGATTCGTGACCAATTTTCTAAAATCCACCATTAATTCAATTCTCAACGGTTTCATGTGATTCCAGTAGCATTAGAACGGGCTTTAAGTCTACTCTATTACATACGAAGGGGTGCTCGGATCAAGCACCCTACACACCTCGAATGCTGTTGATTCCCGCGAAGGTCCACTTGGTTTTTTTTTTTTAAATTTTTGGACGGCTCGGATCGGCCGTCCAATGGCCGTCGGTGCATTTTTCCTACGGTACCATCGGTACCAATAGCACTACTCTATATTGCTTTTGTTACTTTGCCATTAATTAAAATAAACTAGCTTTAGGTGTCGCTAAAAGAAGAAGTAAACACGCATCTAAATATGCAAGAGCCTTTGGTTCCAATTGAAACCCATGTAGGAAAATCTCCATAACTATGATGGGAAAAGTAACTAAGTTAAGTTGTCACCCACATTGCAAAGTTATCGAAAACTTTGGATGACAGGCACAAAAAATTGATCAAATCCAATCAAATAAGCAGCCTAAAAGTATGACAAAATAAAGGGAGGCCTCATTGTGATGGCTTAGTTAAGAAAGAACATGAATACGCTACAAAACTAAAAATATTGGAGCAGAAGGTAGCAACAGAATCAAGTAATCAAGCAGACAACCTACCTTATCCTTACAAGAACTTGAAGCTTCTTCTTCACCCTTGTCGAAACCATTTACCAACATTTTTCCTGAAAATTAATTCAACAAATGAAGTAAGAAGATCAACCATCTTGTATAAAGACAAGTGAGAGTGGTAATGATTATATATCCATAATTGGTTGCCAACAAGCGAGATGTAATTTGCTAGAACCAGTGAAACCCCTTATTGTTCTATGATTCCATTCTTTCCAAGATCAACCAAACAAAGTAATGAGGATACTTATCCCAAAAATAATAATAATAATTTAATGAGGATTTATCAATTAACACCAACAACGGAATAACAACACAAATTTACAATCCCAAAAAGTTTCAAATAATAGAGAGATTGACCAGCTGTTTCAAGCAGTACTACAGGTAATGTCAATGCTGGTGTTGTTACAAGAGTTTGGCGTACCCACAATCAGTTCAATTAACTAAAATTGGTATCAAAACAGTTTTCTTTTTCTAAAGCAAAGGAAACACAAGTTAGTTGGTTGCAGTTTTAACTCACAGTCAGTTCACTCGAATAAAATTGGTATCTCATAGTAATTGTTTGGTTGCCCGGTACGGAAACTTGTTTTCTTGGACTTAATCGGAAAAAAACCCGTACTTGAGAAAACAAAAAGAATAAATATTTCAATTCTAGATAATCATTATCCATTCAAGTGTGAATAAAATATAAAAATGATATTATATTCATAAACAATTTCTAAATTGTTCCCTGGAACACTAATTCTAAAAATACAACCAAAAAACTTATCCAAACAAACCACGTAATTATTTTCACAAACTATAGATCAGTTGCATGTTTTCTTGTTTTTTTGGCTGAGTCGATCAGTTGCACGTTGAGTTGATCATTTTGACAATTCTCCTCAAAAATTCATGAGTTAAACACGAAAAATCAACTTCAAAGCAAGACATAAGAACTTCTCTAAAATCCCCATCCCCCCCCAAAAAAAAAAAAAAACTTAAATCATTCGTATGTGAACTTCTGAAATCATATTGCAACAGAGGATCATGTAGGAACCCTAACCTGAGAGGGATGATCTTGCAAATAATAGAGTCCAAAAATGCCGGAGAGAGTGCTTAGCAAAAAAAATGCCGGAGAAAGAGAGAGATGTTGACAGAGTCGCCAATAGCGTGCTTTGTAGAGTTGGATTTTTGTGTATTCTCACTGCAAGTCTGTGTAGTTTAGTTTGTTTCAGTTATAACCCAGATTTATTTGGTTTAGAGGGAGTGAGAGATTTATATAAATTATAAGGGGTGTTTGGGAACTTCATTATTAGATTGTGCATTGTCCATTTTCCAATCATGGGTGTTTTTGAGACAATTATAAAATTTATTACAGAAATAAGTTGGAGGACATTAAAGTTCAAAAATCATCTCTATGGGAAATTTTGATTATATTTTTACTTGCAAATTCTTTTTCCAAAATCTATTATTCACAAAGCATCAAAACACACTTACATGTTGGAATTATAGTCCAAAAGTTTATACTGCAATCCAAAATTTAAAAAATAATTGGCTCTCAAACACTATACCGTTCAAATTATGGAACATCATTTTTTTTTAAGGATACACAAAGATTGTAAAGATGTAATGCATTTACTCCGGAAACCTCAAGTTCTCAAAGCTTCATCATCAAATGCTAAGTGTTAACTTGTCCCAATATGTACAATTGATTTTTTTTCATAGATTAAATTTAAAAAATATTACTACTAACAAGTTAGGTTATTACCTAGGGTTGACACTACTTTGTAAGCTCAAACTCAAAATTACACGCTTGAAAAATTAATCCCCAGTCAATTTGTAAGCTCGAACTCAAAATTACACGCTTGAAAAATTAATCCCAGTTTTGTTTTTTGTTAGCTTCATTTTCTAACGTTGAAATTTCCTTCCTTGGCTATATCTTTGAGGCCGGCCGCCTACTTTGAAAGTTTAGAGCGTCTGTAATAATCAAAACTCAAAGGTTGCTGAAGTTAGCAATATTTATTCAAAAAAATACTCACATTATAATAATCCAATTTAACAATCTCTCAGTAACTCATCAAATTTTGGTATTTGGATAACCAAAATTAGCAACCTTTTTCCAATAACCAAATTTAGTGGTCCCTACATTTTCTCAATCAAATACGACCATCATGGAAAGTGAAACTCACTCTCCATAAAACAAATAGTTTATTGGTAGATGAAACTCACTCTCCACTTTAGCAAGTGGTTGTGCATTTAACAATATTGATTACTTTATGAATTTTAACAAATACTCTTCACTATCAATTATTTTACTTGAATGTCATTCGATGGAGACCATTAGATTGAGAAGAAAAAAACTGACTGTTAAATTTAAATTTTTGCCAACTCATTTTGATCATGGGCAAGAAATAAACAATGTGGGATTTGACATTGCTAGCTTTAATTACCTCTAAATAGATAATTAAAATTTGATGTGAAAAAATTTAATTATTCACTTTTGATTATTACATTGAGATACACTTAGAAGAAGAGAAATATAACTTTGGTGACCCCAAAATGTGGGATAGAGGCTTTACATGCGTTCAATATCGGTCACGATAAAATGTTCAAACCAATCGTGAATAATTGACTATAGCATGTTGTACGCAGGATTATGATTAAAAAAAATTGTAACCACAAAACAAAACATATCTTTAACCACAATTAATTGCCATGGGTAGTTTTATCATTTCAATCG
Organism: Rhododendron ferrugineum; assembly: GCA_025642025.1. Classification (NCBI taxonomy): domain Eukaryota; kingdom Viridiplantae; phylum Streptophyta; class Magnoliopsida; order Ericales; family Ericaceae; genus Rhododendron; species Rhododendron ferrugineum. Next base: position 19,568,408 of record JAOTQK010000001.1, read on the forward strand.
GTCGCGTATATTTTATTAATTAAAAGAGGGATCAATAAACAATCAATTGGAACAAGCTCAGTTGGCCAGGACGACTCTTTTGTCTCACTAGGAGGTAAAATGATCACTTTTATTGATTGACAAAAAAGAACAATTTCTTTTTTAGTTATTATCTGACATTATCTTTAATTGCCACTGACCGCTTAACACAATATACATTAACATGTGTTTACACTCTTTTTTTGTACCAAACCTTGGGCCAGCACTGGAGGATCATTTAATTAAAGTTTAATTAAATTGGGCCAATATTTATGAGTTTCTTGGGCTAAAAAATTAATGGGCCACATTAATTTTGTAATTCGGAGCAAGGTTTGATTAATTAAAATCCAAGTGGAGCGAGATACGCCGAATAATTGTTCCATGGAGATAAGTTCAGCCCAAGAAAAGGGGAAATTTTTCCATAATTAATCTTCAACAATAAGTCTAGGTACATAGGGGTGTAAACGAGCCGAGTTTCGGTGAGCTCGAGCTCGGCTCGTTAACTTAACGAGCTAAAAACTCGAGCTCGAGCCTTAACGAGCCGAGCTTAGTCATTTACTAAACGAGTCTCTTTAATCGAGCCGAGCCTCCTTTAACGAGCCGAGCTTTTGTCGAACGAGCCGAGCTCCACTCGGCTCGTTTAGTAAACGAGCCGAATACTCAAGCTCGAGCTCGGCTCATTTACTAAACGAGCAGAGTCGAGCTGAACCTTGCCGAGCCGAGCCGAGCTCGTGAGTAGCTCGGCTCACTTACAGCCCTAGGTACGTACACTACATCCATCCACTACATTTTTTGTGGAGCCCAACCCGGGTCCCACAAAAATACAAAAAGATGTTCATAAATTTTAAAAATAATATTTAATGAGGCCCTGAAAAAATCAGCTCCTTTATGGATTCGTATAGGCAAAACTATGTAGTTGAGGTTTCTAAAATTACACTGACCTCCCTTGAGGTTTCTGATAATAACAGATACCTCCTTTTTTTCCTGACAATATGCACATACCTCCCCTCCATTATGTTACCATTAAAGGTGTTAACTGATTTGCATTATGTCAGGCTTTTTGGAATTTTAAATGCCAAAAATGTCATATTCTACTGCAAAAACTGAATTCTCTTTTCTTATCTCCACAACCAATCACCCCACCTTACCCTACCCTATCCTTTCCCCCACAACCAAACAGTACCTATTTCTTACCCCAAGCCAGGAGCAAACCTTCTAGGTAATGCCATACATAAACCCATATTTAAAATAGAAGATTCCAGGACTATTTTTAAGATTCCTTTAACAACTTAAAAACTAGAAAATAGGTTACTATTTACGTGTTTTTACCGAAGTTATCTATAATGGTTCACAAGAAAATGTTACACTATACATTTGAAGTCATAATTTATTCGTTTAAATAAAAATGCATAACATTTGCACATAAAATCAAAAAATAAGAATGTGTAGTATAGTTTCCTAATTCAAATGTTTCATGCTATATTTTTGGTATTTTACATTTCTGTATTTTTGGCGGTCTTTTTGAATTTTTGGTGAATTCGCGTTTTATTTTTTGCTTCAATTTTTGCGTGGACTATCGGTTTTCCCAACGAGATGAAGGTATATTGTAAAATTGTGATCAAAGTTGTAAAAAAGTTCATTGAAGACAAAAATAATCCAAAACATATAAAAAAATTGCTAAGCAAAACATATAAATTTTTTGGATAAGTTTTTTTTTTTCTGAACATTTTCAAATGTTGTTCAAATTTTCTTATTTTTCTAATTTCTCTGGTTGAGATAAAATCAATAATTTTAAAAAAATTTCGCAAAACTACTCCATCTGTCCCATTTTTATTGTCCATTTTTGAATTGCATGCCATTTTTGAATTGCTTATATCTTTCAATCTATAATATTTTTCATAATTTTGAAAACTTTGTATTATTAAACTAATTGAGATCTATCAAAGACGATCCATATTGCAAATTCTTCAAGATTCACACTAAAAGATATAGGCAAAAGACATAAAAGAGACAATAGAATAATAGACAATGAAAATGGGATGGAGGGAGTATTTTTTATTAAAGATAAAAAATAATTCAATAATAATGTAACGACCCAAATTTTCACGTCAATTTTTTTATTTGAATAAAATTAGACATTTTATTATAATTCTTTTACTAAAAATCATTTCATCATTTATTAAAGTGATTGTATTATTATAATTTAACTCTAGGAGCTATCCATTAAAAACCCTTTGATATCATAAGATTTTTCCATATCTTGAACCTTGATATCCTTATACCCAACTATTATAGAACCCTAGCCTTAGGTTCATGATCCTAAAAATCTAGGAAAGATATGGAGAAAATTATAGAGATAGATAGATATGGGTGAATCTAGGAGAGATATGCCTTGCTCTCCAAGCCTAGATCTAGTATTACTATAGGATCATTATTCACTTTAATGTAGGGGAGATCTTGATATATATATATATATATATACATACATACATACTAGCGAATGCCCATGCCTGAAGGCACGACGCAACACATTTTGAAGACAACTAAAGCTACTGGTCGAACAATGAGCAAAAGGATGATCAAACTAAACTTTGGTATATGTGCAGGACAAATCGATGTGCAAATAATATTCAAGTTTTACACAAATTTCCAAAATTCATAAATCCCTCAACACACGTAATAAAAATTAACTACTGTCAAACCAAATAAAATGTCATTATGAAATTTTCAATGTCTTAACAAAACTCTTATCACGATGACCCCATTGTCTCTTTGTCAGTCCTCGACTTTCCTACATAAATAAGAGTAAGAATTATTAAATTCATCACAAATAAATATGAACTGGCAATGAAATCAAAAAGACAACTTATCATCCCTACGATAATTTTAATCGTTTATTACCTTTGAAAATGTGTCAACACTCTTCTGACCAATCAACTTTAATACAAAAGTCACCACAGGGGCACAATGGTCAAGGCAACCAAATTTTGGAGCAGGAATAATAAACACGTATGGGCATTCATAAAATTGAGAAATATAATATAGTCTTTGAGCATTTGCACCCCATTATCCTGGCACAACATCACAAATAAAAGTATTACTATATTATTATAATTTTATACATTGTGATTTATAAACAGCTTTTTAGTATTTACCTTTAACATTAATTTCTTCAGATATGAGAGGACACATTGTAAGATGTATTTTGCCTTCGTATCCTTTACCAAGAGTTCCATTGAGCCAGTGGAGTCTTTCACGGCCATCTTTATACTATACCTATAATAAATGAGAATTTCAACCGTTTTAGATGTGTTACAGTCTGGACATCTTTATATTATACCTACAACAAATGCGAATTTCATTATAAAAATGATTATCTGGTTACAATCTGGACATCTTCTCGTCCGCAATGATTACACATAAACCAGCCGTACTGATCTTCAACTTGGTTATAGCATGTATTGCATAAATCAATCCATAGGTGTTTAACATATATTTAAGATTAAAAAACCGTTACTTGTTAGTTCGGCAAACGGTACACAAAAAACAAAAGAGACCATCCAAACACCAAAGCCTTGCTAGTGCTCTGTCTTAACATCATTGAATCTGGCAAATAAAAAAAACAGAGTGCTCTTTCTCATTTCAATGACATAATCAGGCCCATGAGATGAAATGATGGTGAGGTATTTTAGTTCCTTACTTCATACCTTTAATAGTTTAGTGTGAAACTATGTTAGCAGGTGTAACTTAAAACATCTAGTGTGCATAAGATGATCATAAGCATAAATAACAAAAAAATCTTGCAGTTTCATCCAACAAACAAAAACTTAAAATCGGGCACCATTCAACACGAAAGCAAAAAAGCTTATGCCTTTTTCATAGCAATACATAAAAAAGGACATAAGATTATTGAAGTTGAAGATCAATTACTCAAAATTGGTCCATCTTCTCAAGTCTTCTGCATACAAATGTGTTTCCCTTCGATATTACCCACAATATATCGATAAAATACTTTGTCGAGCACAGAGTCGATCATAGTAGAGGATGGCCCAAAACTTCCCAAAACAAAACAATTAACTAATCCAACCTTACAACAATCGACACTTCATGTGTCCAATATATAAACCTCATAGAAAATTAAAAATTATTCAAGAAGTTCATTGTTTCACAGCAACGTGAATAAACGGAAGTATAACAAATTAATAGGCATACACTCTAGATGCACGGCTAAAGGCAAAGGATATTTTTCCATTAAGCTTGAATCAAACCTTATAACGAAGAAATGAGTGACCTCCTTGTCTTTCAAAGTAACCCATGCGAGACCCGACGATAATAGAAAAGAACAATCTTTATGAGCACTGTGCAATTAAGGTTCGATTCAAGCAAAGAAACTGAAAAAAATGGAATGTGCTAAGTTTGTGTTAGGCAAAGAAACTGATATGATCAAATCACGGTATTGGAAAACAAAAAAAGGTCAAACAATATAATAAATACATCAATTATGTTAGGAAAGTCTAAATATATCAATTACGTTATATAATAAATTAGGAAAGTCTCTATCTAAATATACTATATGAGGTGGTGGTAATTGATTTCATCTTGATAACTGTTAGAAAAGTAAGGAAAGTATCCAAAATAATCAATTGAAAAAGGAAAGGGGATATGTTTAGTCTTCTCCCATATTGGAAAACTTATAAAACTTAGAA
>JAOTQK010000001.1:19573231-19600827 GCA_025642025.1 Rhododendron ferrugineum
TATATCGGGGCGGTTCAATGGACACCCAAAAAAATATCCCAAATCTAAATCTCATAGTTTTCGATCAAATTTTTATGATCCGAACCGTTCAATATGTGCAGAATATGATTTTAAGGGTGCCCACAAGGAATTAGCAAAACATATGACCGGGAAGTGCTTTTTTTGAGCAGTTTTTAATTGAACCGTTCATTAAATCTAAGCTAAAAACTACTCAGATTAAGCCTTTTTTGGTCATTTTTTTTTGCTAATTTCTCGCGGGTACCCTTAAAATCACGTTATGATCACATTGAGCGGCTCGGGTCATCAAAATTTGATCGAAAACTATGAGGTATTTTTTTAGGTGTCTAATTAGTTGTCAACAAGATTGCTGTCGTTGGGTGTTGGGCAGATTGGAGGTGGAGAGGTCTTGGGCTGTGAACTGGTCCCGGAGCGCCTCCCCGACGACGCTGGCGAGATCCACCGGCTTCCTTACCATCTTACTCTTGTCTTTGTGATAAGCGACGCTGTGGTAGGTGGGTTCGTAGCCGAGCAAGGTAGGTGCGTCCCGGTCGGCACACCGAAGGAGAGCGATCAAGTTAGCCCACCTGCCGGTGACGTAAAGTCCCTTGTTCGGCGCGGAGCAATCTACCCGTAGAGAAGTGTTAGTACGATGCAACATTTGTATGAATTGAAGCAAATGTAAAGAAAAGACAAGACACAAGAAGTAATACCAAGGGCTTCCTCATAGCCGGGGAGCCCCCGCGTTCGGGGGATGTTGTAAGGCCTCTAAACTGCTGTGCCAGTCTTGGTGGGAAAGGGAATGTCTAGTAGAGGGTCTATCGAACCCCACTTGAAGTTGTCGGATATCTTCACTAGAACATTCCCCCACTTCTCCGTGTCGTAGAAATGATCCACGAGATGGTCGAACCACTGCCGCGTGGTCAAATAGTACTTGTCATACGTTGGGTTCCTTGATACCACGTACATTAGCATCAAGTCACCCAGGGTGAAGGGCTAGTTAATTAGCTTGGCCAACCTCATTACCGAGCAAAGGATGCGCCAAGTGTTCACCGAGACCTAGATCGGTGTGAGGTTGTACGACTCCAGGAAGTATCGGAGGAAGGGGCTCATTGGGAACATTACCCTCCCCCCCCCCGGTAATGGTGTACAGTGGGAGGATGATGGGAGGATGATGAAGTCACTGCCGAAGGTGATTCTATCAGCAGTCACCCTCTCCATAAGGACGTCATTCAGGATCTCGTACTTCACCCAGAATTCGCCTTTGAAGCCCCCTGGACCATCGCCGTAGAGGTGGTTGTACGACATGGGTCCAAGGTTGGTTGGCAACGGGGGAATAAGGTTGATGTCCTTCTGTGGTTTCAGAGGAGCCTCTGCCCCTCCTACATCGGGTGCGTTCGGCGGTAGCCCCACCGATGTAAATGTGTTGGCTTGGGCTCCGGCTGCCATGCGCTCGGTTTGTTCCTCCTCTTCTCATTCAGAGCCGTGTGGGCTGGGCTCGACGACTCATCTGAAGAATCGCTCCGGCCTTAGAGGATATCCCTGGAAGCCCTGTCATCCACTTGAAGAGGAATGTGGATGCTGGGGATGACAGACAGCTCGGCTTGTTGGGCGAAATTGCTTGGGCTTTCATCAAAGCTCACGTTGCCCATCCGGTAATCCCTGCCGACATTTTGGATAGTTTCCTGGAGGTCTGGGTACGCGTCGGCATTTATCCTCGGTGAGCCGGAGTTGGAAGAATCCACCATGCTGAAGACCTAAACAAAAGGGAAGAATGAAAGTCAAAATCCTACTTCAGCATGGTCTCACTCCTATTGGCGTACCTTCGGTGGAGTGCCTATGGCCTTCCCCGGGGGGTCATTCAGTGAGGTCCTCCTCGGCGGAAAACACGAGGCCTCACCAAGGAAGATCCTCTACACCAGATCGTGGCAATGATTGAGGACCCACCGCCGGGATATGAGTGAGGACCGCCATCGTTGACGGTCCAAGCGGTGGACCACGGCCAAAAGAGGCCGTAGAAACTCGTCGGAAACAAATTAAGTTCAAGTTTTGTGCAAAAGTATGCCATTAGGCATGGTGAGTGTTGTGGCAAACAGTAAAAGAAGAATTGAAGAGATCGGAGTTTACCTGAAGCGGATGAAGCTGAACGACGGTGAGCGGTAGTGCGACGGAAAACCCTTGAGCGAGAGCTTGGAAGCAGGAGAGTTGCAGAGCGAGAGAGCAAGAGTGCTCTCTCTTTTGCCCCCTCCCCCTTTTATATATTGAATGAAATGGGGAGGGAGAGGGGGGAAAACCCTAGGGGAACTCGGCGTGGGAACCCAAGCGACGCGACCCCAACCACTCACGGTGCGCCACGTGGAGAGCCTGAATCGATCCGTACTCGCGGCGCCCCCTCTTCTGCCACATGGCACTCCACGCCGCTTCGGATTCACCCCTGACCGTTCGATTTCTGCGCAAAACAGTCCCATCCGCTCCCTCTGCAGTGAATATTCATCATTACTCTAGATTCAATATGCCTCTTCGTTCCTCATGAAGGTCTGACGGGTACCACTCTATGTACCTACCACGGGGTGTACCCTCAGAAAAACATTGGTTCGGCTGAGACATTACCGAGATGGCCTGGAGGGACCATTGGTCAACTCCTCCCATCTTTGTCCAAGGGTGGAAGAAGTTGAGGGGCTATTGTGGTGGGCATGGCTCGGCGAAGCGACCTGGGCGATTGCCGCGTCACGCTGACGACTAGTCAGACTCGTGGACTTAAGGGTTGGATGGACCGGCGGTGCACAATGTTCAATATGCCTCTGCCGGGCCACGTTCGTTCATCAGTGGAGGAACCATGGACCTGGATACGGGTTAGTCGATTATATCTTTCTGTTTGGCGGCGTCCGGTTGGACCAATTGGTAGCTCTACAGAAGCCTGAACACCGAACACAGCCGGGCTATATTGATCGGCAAAACCGTCAACCACCGAGCCACCCCTGCTCCCTGACTTGGAGAGGAAGTCAGGTAGAGTCGGGTAGGTGTGATAGGTGGCGTGACACCATTTCCCCTATTGAACGAACGGATTGCGAAGCTCGTGACAGGCCTTTGATTGCGGGCCTGATTTAGCGAACTAAGTGGGAACCAATCACTGAGCGCATGGTGTATACACGTGGGTCGGGCTCCAAGTTACCTTTGCCTATAAAAGGAGTATTCCACCTTCAGAAAAAGGTGATTTGATTCTCTTCAAAACCTTAAATACAACCTAAAAGCTTCTTTTCCCTCTTTCTAACTTGACCGTCAGAGTGCCTATACCAGACTCCCCACGATCCAGGTTTGGACACTAACACGGGTGCTAAGTGTGCAGGTCTCAATCATGCTCAAGATACACCAACCTAGCCACCATTTAAGAGGGTTCAACTGGAAAAAGTCAGCACCACAGAGATGCATGAATTTGAACCACTGGTGTAACAAATGCATTCATCTACTGCTACGGATTGGATTACAAATAATTTTACTCGGATGCAAGGGCTGCCCATCAGGCATTAACATGAATGGGCCCAAGTTTTTCTTGTTTTGTCATTATTAATTTTTTTTTCGTGTTTATTAGACTGGAATAATTCATTACTTGGCTTGACAAATTTGGAGGGAGTAGTAAAAAATTGTAAGCTACTACTTGACCTCAGATCGTTACCGGCTCAATCAGAACTTATTTTCGATGGACTCACCTAATTAGCACATCATTTGTTCGATATTTTTTCTTCAAGCTTGTAAAATTCAAATCGAGCTTGAACAATGACCTATTTAGCTCGTATGAGCAAATCGTGGTTTTTTCCGATGACAACGGTATCATTAGCAAAGCTTTGCTCAATAAACTTTCGAATAAAACTAGGAAATATCTAGTTTCTGTTTAAATGTAGCCTAAGTGGAAACAACTTGACTATTGCCATTAACTTACGAACATGTGTATTTTCTTTGAAAGAAAATGTGAAATCATTTTTTGTTCAAAAGCACTACGACCACAACACCGCACATGCGGTCCACCGCACGTCTATTGGGGCCCACTCCGGGCCCCAAAAAATACAAAAAAATATTCATAAATTTTAAAATAATATCTTTATGAGGCTCTGTACAAAATCAGCTCTACCGGATATCGGTAGGTATGTTTTTTTGAATTCGTATCTCAGTCTCGCCTGTACGAATTCAAAAAAAAAAACATACATACCGATATTCGTTGGTGCTGATTTTTTAACGGTGCCTCACAAAAAAATATTTTTAAATTTATGAATATTTTTCTGTATTTTTGTGAAGTCCGAAGTAGACCCCAATAGACGTGGTGGATGGAATGCAGTGTGTACCTAGACTTTCTGTTTTTCGATTACTCACGGGTTCAATCCTAGTTAAAAACAGTATGCCACATCATTTTTAGTAATTAATTTAGGACAAATATCCTTAAAAACCCACTACTAGTACAAGACAAACTCTATATCGGATTTGAAGAAAACTCCTCCCGTCCTACGTGCCAAGTTGCCAACGACCACATGGAAATCGGGACCAAATGCTTACCCAAGAAGGACCAAACCTTGACCCCCACACTCTCTCTCTCTCTCTCTCCCTCTGTATTTTGCTTTTGATGATGGTTAGGTAGAGGGAAACAGTGGTTGTCGTAGTTTATACGGTAATGTATTTTGTAAGTAATGTTCTTCTTGGCTTCTCACCTACTCCTCGAGAGAGAGAGAGAGAGAGAGAGAGAGCACAAGAGTTTAGAGAGAGAAAGCGGCACCACACTCCTCCCCCCATTAACTCAATCCCATACCCTAGCTAGTTCTCCACACCCTCCCCACCAGATTCGCCGACTTCGCTCTCCCAGCCGGGTTCGATCAACGGCGGCTGATTCTGGTTGAAACGCTTGGCGCAATTCCATTTGGATTGGTAACCGTTTCAACGTGGTGGTCTCGGTGCTGTTTGTTGTTGTTTTTGTCGAAATGTCGGCTTCGCTGTCGACGTTTGAGCGCCCGAGGCTCGGGACTTCAAACACGGTTCGTTGTACATTACTGTACTTTGTTTTTTTGGGCCTAATCTCTGTTTGAATGCTGATAAAATAGATGAATGAGAGTAGAAAAGTTTTTTTTTTTTGGTTCTGTTCAGACGAATGATGTTGCACTATTAGGTTCAGTCGTGGACGGATGCATGACTCTAATTTTGAGTGGTAATGTGCATGCTAGAACTTAGAAATTAGTTTTCATGAATGGGTTCGACCTAAAGTTGGTACTTTTTTAGTGAACAAATGTAGTAATTGCAAAAGTCCTATGAAAGTAGAATTGTACTCTAATTTTTTGATAACTAAAATATTGTACTCCCTCCGTCCACAAAGATAGTCCACCAGGACCACCACGACTAGGAGAAGATGTACGATTTTCGAATAGAAAGATATACTAATTCTGTGCATAAATTTTTAAATTTCTTGACTCCAAATTTAAGGTCCCAATTTTTCGTGGTGGACTATCTGACAGAGGGAGTACCATCCTTTTATCGTTTTAAGTAACATCTTTTTATCTTTTTAATTTTTGGGAGGTAATTAATAGGTTCTACAATGATGAAAAGCATTTATCTTTTTTATCGAAGGATTGATAGCGATGTTGGTTGTTTTTCTCTAATTATTTTGGTAAAATGTGTGGGGAACTTCACTGTTCATTAAAACATACCACTAGAAGATGCAATGTATTAGGATCTTACATGGTATGTAGGACTTAACTGAATTGCATTTTGTGGCAACTCTCTAGGACTGTACATCATTTTGAAGCAAGATGAAGGTGTATATATTTTTGTTGCCATATTTTTAGAAGTTTAAAAATCGCATTTAACATGAATTTTGAGTACAGTTTGATGTCCTTGTTCAAATTTATAGAGTCTAAGAGCTTTTCAGATTCAAGCCGCCAGTTCTATTGGAGGTTGTTAGATGTGCTTTCCGCCTTCTAGAATTGAGTATCCGTACAGTACTATGGAGTTCCATTTGTTTTTTTCACGGCTTGCAAACTGCAAATTACTAATCTAGAAATTTACAAGAATTAGACTAAACTTTGATTTTCAGCTAAAATATTCATAAGCTAAATTGTCCAGCAATTCATACAGCTTTAAGTGGGTCAAATGCTCTGGGATTTCTGCTCTAACGTTGGCCTAGAGTTAAATGGATAAAGAGGAAAAACTTGTTTTGTTTGTGGATCCAGAGACAAATGAGAAGACAAACGAATAGATATAAACGTTGGATGCTTAATCGAACTTCAGGGGAGCTCAGTCTGCTTGTTGTCTCTTCCACATCCCCTGAAATATAAGCTGTATATTGAATGCTTTTTACACCTGTAATTGTGTTCTTAAATTTTGTTGGAAGTACTCTATCTGCAAGTATCTTCCTTGACATGTTTTGTACTCTTGTCCCATGCTTCTATGATTGACAGGTTTTCAAGAGCGGGCCACTTTTCATATCTTCAAAAGGTCAGCAGGCTTATTATTTTCTCTTACTTTTTACTTGCTGGAGTCTTTAACTTTGTTATAACATGGCATGCTCAGTGTTGTTGTATTAGTTGTATAAGTTATTTGCACACATGGTTTATGTTTTCCCACATGAGCCGTTGTTGTACATAGATTGGCTTACCACTTACAGGGTCCATTGAAATTGAACCGCTAAACATGTGTGAATAGTTACATGAAGCCCGACAAGTATGTCTAATATGATGTTTGGACACCCTTACTCCTGTCCTTGATATTGTTGTGCGGACTCGTGCTCTACAGACTATATTGTCTTGGGACATAATTTTTAATGGCGATACAAGTACCCAACATTAAACATGGCAATGGCTCATGAATGTTGTTGCCTCTTAGATTGTATCTTCGGTTCTTCTGAGAACTCTTTAGATGTAGATTTATCCACTTGTTCTTGTTCGATTTCTGCCATGTGTCAAAATCATAGTCTATCCGTTTCATCAACTCTGTAGTTAGGGGCAGATGATGCTTGCAAGTTCAGAATTTCTAGGTGGTCTGTGTAGGTGAATGATCTAGGTTTTGGTTACTTGATCTACAGGACTATTGACTTATTGGATCTTTAGGAGTATTGACTTTTTGGTGAATCAATGTTGGAGACTTTTAGTTTAACACAACCTTCTTTTTCTTGTTCTTTTTTTTTTTAGTGAGGAACCCTCCTAGGTAGGTCCCCTTTGGGCCCACCTTGCAGGTAAACTTTGTATTCTCGCAACCAATACCAGCCACAAGTGTCGAGTAAGTCAAGGCATTGGCACCTGATGTTGAACAATTGAACGCAGTTCTCTCTCAACTTCTAGTCAAACTGTTATTTTGGTCAATATTGAATTCCAGAGGACAAACTTGGAGAGATAATTTTCTCAGAACGCTTTTTTGTGGGGTTACCATGTTCGCATTCATCATATCAGGGTTGTGGTCAGATAGGGGCAAGTGCTATCCAGCCCCTGTTGTGGCGCGGGTTCGAGTAATGCTAATCAGCCCATTCAAAAAAATACATAGGAGGGAAAATAGGTCAATCTAGTAGATTAAGCTAACTAATATGTGGCCCTATTCTATGTTGTTAATGAGTATAAGCCACCGTTTTGATGTCCGCCGATCTGTTAAAGTTCTCATATGCGGCATGAATTAGTCTCCTTATGCTTTCTACAGGGTTAGGTTGGACATCTTGGAAGAAGCGTTGGTTTATCCTTACACGAACTTCATTGGTTTTTCTAAAAAATGACCCTGTGAGTACAAGTCTTTGTCTCTGTTTCATTATTCCATTCTGTTACTGGTTAACCTTGCGACCATTCTTCACTTAAGAACAGATGTCAAGTGGAATATTATAATAGTGGCAAACTTGGTGTCACTGTGCTTCCCCAGGAACACTCATACCTGACTCGTTACATTGTTGAGACTCTAGATACAAGTGTCTTATGAGATGATTTTTTATTGTTCTTTTCAAGCAGAGTGCACTTCCCCAGAAAGGCGGTGAAGTAAATCTAACTTTGGGTGGTATTGACTTGAACAATTCAGGGAGGTATGCATATTCTTGTCTTCTCTTTCAAAAATGCTGTCTCAATGCAAATCCTAACTTTTCTTTTTATACTGTAGCGTTGTTGTTAGAGAAGATAAAAAGCTTTTAACTGTACTCTTTCCTGATGGACGAGATGGACGGGCATTTACCCTTAAGGTGCTTTATTGAACAGTGGTTCTCTCTCTCTCTCTCATCCCCTCTTTGAACGCAGAGCAAAACTCTTTGTCTTACTTTTTCAATTTCCTTATATCCGGTATTTTTTATTGTTAGGCCTACTTTCTTACTTCTCTTAATTTAGGCGGAGACATCAGAGGACTTGTATGAGTGGAAAACTGCCCTAGAGCATGCTCTTGAAGAAGCACCAAGTGCTGCCCTTGTGATGGGACACAATGGAATTTTCCGCAATGACGCTGATGATACAATTGAAGGGTCTTTCCACCAATGTTTGTACACCATTAGTAGTGCACCACAATTTGTTTTGGTCGTTTGCTTAAGTTGATTTTGGGTCAGATATTTTGTACTATTATCTTAAGAATTATATAACTGGTGAACTCATTTTATACTTATTTCCTTAGATCTTAAATGTTTACACCAGGGAGGGATAAACGTCCTGTGAAGTCAATGGTGGTTGGGCGACCAATTTTGCTAGCACTAGAAGACATAGAGGGAGGCCCATCCTTCCTTGAGAAAGCTCTTCGATTTCTTGAGAAGTATGGTAAGTTACATGTCAATTGTTATTGCGATACTTTGTTACACTATCATTTGCACCTGCAATTTTTTGTGAATCCTGGACTGTTAACAGAGGCCTACTCTGATTTCTGGTGTTTATTTTGCTTTGCTTTTTTGTCCCCCTTTTTTCTTGTTAATTTTTTATATTGTATTTGCCTTTTCATTTTTCTGTATCATCTGTATCAAGTTTTACATGATTTCCAAATAGCAAGGAGTTCATTGTACCATCATTTCGGCATGTTTTCATTGTCGTGGTCTCGCAATGTCTGATTGTGAAGCCTAATTTCCTTAGTGGTACTATGAAAGGGAAACTGGGAGACCAGCTAATAAGGTTACAGATGAAAATTTAGATAGATGTGATGTTTACCTTTGTACTTTCCTTGATGCGATTTGATCTTAACGATTCTTGTCTTTCCAACAGGAGTTAAAGTAGAAGGAATTTTGAGACAGTGTGCAGATGTTGAGGAGGTAGACCGTAGAGTTCAAGAATATGAACAAGGTTGCCTTTTCTCCTCTAAAAATGCAAAATTTGTTTGCTATAGCATTTCATTTTTCAGTGAGGTCCCACCCACTTTTTCTCTGCTCTCTATTCCGTAGACGTGGGGAGCCTGGGTACAGCTCCTTTTTCCATTGTAGTTGCTCTGCTCTTCTTATTGTGTGATCTCTGTATGTCACTTCATTTAGAGGAATAATTGATGAACGCGCTTGATAACTAAGTAGACATGATCAGGTGTCATTTTCGTCAATGCGTGCTGTTTTGATTTGTTTAGTTTGTACATGCTTTGAAAATTGAGTTGATCTCTCATTGTTTTGTAGGCAAGAATGAATTCGATCCTGATGAAGATGCTCATGTTGTTGGGGATTGTGTTAAGGTACTTTTTTGGTACATGGAGCAACTTTTCCACATCAAATTGTTTCTTTCCTCTGAGGCTATGCGATTAGTATTCACTTGAGCTATTACACCTGCAGCATGTTCTACGGGAGCTACCCTCCTCTCCAGTTCCTGCATCCTGCTGCACTGCATTACTGGAGGCATATAGTATGTTCTTCTGTCAATATATGCGAAAAATCTGTTGGCTATGAGGATGATCATTGGATGGATTTAATTGTTGTTTATAGATTTCTGTTGTCACCTGTTGCCTTCCTCTCAAAGTTTTGTGGAGATTCTCATGGTGGATCTTCATTTTTGTTATGCATGATCCTAGGTTTTTCTTTGTCTCGTATGTGCCAATCAAGTTTTTGGTTGGGAATGTTTGTCAACTGGTTGTCTTTGCTTTCGAAAACTAGGTAAATTAGTCTAATGATAGCTCATATTTGCTTTGCTTTGTGCATATTTTCTTGAAAAATGTTATTGCCTTTGTGCTCTAGTTTGAGATTTCAAATTTTGTTGGTAGCTACGCGTTTTTCTGAACGAAAATAGATCTTGAGAAGCTTCACTTGAAGCAAAAAGATGTCGCTATAAAGAGAACTGCTGTGATCCAAATGAAACAGAGGATTGACCCTGTTCTGACAGGGCAATCTTATCCATCCCGCATTTGTCATGCTTGACGAGACCTTCCCTCATATCTTACATGATCTCATGTTTTATTCCGTAAGAAGAAAATGAAGTCATCCAATTTATACATTGCAATGTGGAGCATGATAAGTAATGGGTGACAAGAAAAGGGGTAAACAAAATCAATTGAACTTATTTAGGCCCTGTTTATCTTGATTTTGGGTTGAATTTGAGTCCAATTTAGTGATGCAGAGATTTGTGACAACCTGCAATCAATAACTTATAAGGGGTAATAAGCCGAAGTGGTATAATTGTAATTATGGGACGTATGCAGTTGTAGGTTCCTCTGGGTATAGAACTGGCACTAGAAGTTCTGTTGAACTGTTGTTTGGACTTGTGTTTAGGTCCTACAAATTCAGTCTTTTAACTTATTTGCTGAAACTATTGGTTATGTTTGTTAGCCTCGTGTTTCTTGTTCTTAATGTTGCATCACTTAAATATTGATCTCTTTGCTTTGCCTTTGTCTGGAAAGAAATGGATCGGAAGGAAGTTGGTGTGAATTCCATGCGTTCTGTGATATTGGAGACATTTCCTGAACCAAACAGGCGGTTATTACAGAGGTAATCTCTCTCTCTCTCTCTCTCTCTCTCTTCTAGCTTTTTTACTGATAATTTCTATTACCGTTTTATCCCCTGCTTTTCCTAGTTATTAACCACATTACATTTTGCCAAACAATCTCCACTTTGTACAAACTGGTTCTTTTACTGCTGGTGAATATAGATAGTATTTGTGTTCTGTAATTATTTTATTATGTTATCAAGAGAATCAGTTTGAATAAGTTCTGTACTGTTATATACACAAGAATGGACATACATAGATATTTTTGAAGTTTTGTAATTATGAAAAAGGCGTACGCAAATAGAAGGGACACGATCCCTCAATCTGTAAGGAAGCAAACAAAAAACTTGATAGAAGTTTGGTACTGAAATTGACTACTATGTTCTTGTTGTAAGATATCTTGTGAACTGTTGTGGGAAATAATCAACATAACTGATATGAACCTCCCAGGAGAGGCAACTCTTTAAAAGCTTTGATAATGAAGAATTTTTCTTTCCGCTTGGAAACGTCAGTAGGCCTCTTAGAGACCTTACACTAGACCCTTTTGATGCCTTAAGCCTACAACACTCATATTGTAGGCTGGCTTAAGCCTGATTATGTAATCATAGATTTTAGATGAGACTGAAAATTTCTAGGTGTCTTTTTTTAAGGGTGGATCTGTGATGGAGTCTGAAGAGTAGAATATATGACCATAACGTGCATCCTTATGGAAACTCAACCCTACTATGAAAATCTTATGGGATTCAATGTATTTGTCCATTGAAATCCACGAAACAAGCTCTTCTTACACCATGACATCCTTGTGGTCTTTACCTCTGCTGTCTCCTTCTTGTTTCCACCCCAATCATAGGCTCGTAGAAGAGTTAGTGTTTTTCGGTTAGAATTTTTTGTGTGAGGGTGAGGATGAAATTACAAGGACATATGGACAAAGAGGTCTCGTCTGTGACAAAGGTGATTTTGCTGAAATATTATGGTATATTGTGTACTTCAGCCGCTTTAACTCATTGCTTTGAGATAATTAGTCCCTTACCGTCAATGATATGGTTTATGATTTATCGTGGTTCTTTTTTTTGGTTGTACCTTTTGCACATCGTACAAAGCAAGGTCAGCAGACGCTTGTTATTTAACAATATTATTGATGTTGGTAATGATTGGCTATATATGTTGGTACAAGAAAGATCATGAATCTGTACTGCGCTACTAATGCTGCAGAACAGTTTGCAATGGCTGGGTATGTAGATGAAAAAACAAGCCCAAAGGGCTGTATCGATCCCTACAAGGGTTGAAGAGAGTATCTCAATAGTAGATAATTTAATAAAACGAAAGACTAATTGTTTATAGAGACCTCTAAATACAACTGGTAGTTGTACCTTACCACGTAGCACTCAAAAGTCATATTGGACTCTTTCATAGAAAACTAGAAAGGGTCTTTGACTGATATACATATAGTGAAAGTAAAACACTTTTGAGATCATACCTATGATATTTCTGCTTGCATCAGCTACTGGCAGATGCAAGAGAATTCTTGTTTGATGTTAAATAATAGCTAAGCTAATTTACTTTTAAAGCGAAAGTCCAGTTGATTGTACAATTCTTTTTGCTGCGGTTTCCTGCGCAAGTCAAGCTTATCACTTTGCTTCATTCCTTCGTAGAATTCTGAAGATGATGCACACCGTATCTGAACACACATCTGAGAATAGAATGACTCCATCTGCTGTTGCTGCTTGCATGGCGCCATTGCTCTTACGCCCTCTTTTAGCTGATGAATGCGAATTAGACAACGATTTTGATGTCAATGATGACAACTCTGCCCTGCTTCTTGCTGCTGCCAATGCTGCTAATAATGCTCAAGCCATAATCACAACCCTCTTGGAGGAGTATGAAAACATTTTTGATGTAAGTTGTTCTGAATGCCATTTGTTAATTTGTTCACGAAAGGTACTAGTTTAAGCACATGCTTTGTGGTTTGTTGTTATTTTGTATGTCATGGGTCTCGGGACGCACGTGTCCATTTTCTCATCAGTGCCATTTGATTTGAGATAAAACTCAGAGTAATTCATTTTGTGAGAGTAATGCCTCACTATATACGATTACGGTTTCTTCGATTATGCAATTCCAAAATTTGAATTCTTCACCACTTTGATTTTTCCGTTTCACAGCTTTGATAAGGGTTAGAGAGTTCAGACTCTTTGAAATCGGCTTCCTTTGGTGCACTAGGGTTTCAATTAGGCCTTCTATCTTCTTCAATACTATTTGTTGGTTCTTGTGGATTTCGAGTTCCATTTTCTGCTTTGCTTCTGCTTCTTGATTTTGGATTTTGGTCGATCTTCTTTTCCAATGAGGTGTGGGGTTTGGATGGAATCCATCATCAGCAGACGCTCAGTGGTGTTAAGTGTTTTCTTTAACAGATGAGATGCGTCAAGGCTTTTGTAGAGTGAGATGTTTAGTAGTGGGTATTTATTCAGCATCTGTGGTGGTTGGAGGAGCAGCGGTGGTTGGGTTTCAATGAAGTTGGCGGTTGATGTGGTACTGGCAGTGAGTGGAGAAACTCTTTACCCTCTCCCACACATGGGACAACCACTACCTCGTGGAGCGATAAGAGGGGATTAAGAACATATCCATTACGACGGACAAAGTGCACTTATTGCACAAACAAATGGGCACCAAACATGAAATCCCTGATTTAAACAGTTTTATCTGAAACGTCCCCAAGTCTTGCTTTGATAGCATGCTAAATGATGTTTGTCCCAAAAGCTTAAGAACACAGCTATTACAATGGAACAAAATGCGTTTATTTCACAAGCGAAGGGGCTATAACATATATGATGCTACTGAACAGGCACCAGCCAATACTCTCTTTTTTTTTTTTTTTCAGTGTAGGTCATTTATTCCTATGACTCGGTTTCCTTCTCAACTCTAGTTTCTAAATTCTGTCCAGTTTGTTAATGAAAATTTCATTTCTTCAGCTTTCTTTTTTGCCACTCTTCTGTCTGAGTTACATGAAAAATGCCAAATCAGCAATTTGTTGTTTCTTTAAACAGTAGATAGTATACTGTTTTACTTTCTTTAAAGAATAGATAATAATCATAATATACTGTTTTGCTTTCTTTAAACAATAGATAGATATAACCAGGCCCCATTTTACTTTCTAATGTTGTGCTTAGTTATTGCATTTTTTTCCCCTTTCTCAGGATGATAATCTGCATAGGTGCTCTATTTCAGCTGATTCTCGTAGTGGGAGTGCAGATTCAACTGATGACGACAGTTTGAATTTAAAGAACAATGGTTACCACGATGCAGAAGAGGAAGTAATTCCACACGCAGATGTTGATCATGATTGTGTACTCAGTGGGAAATTAAGTGAAAGCAGCGGTGCTGGCTGTGATCTTTATGACTACAAGGTTCTCTCTCTATCTCTTTAAGTGCCATCTTTAGTTTCCTGTTTTCTTGATGCAAACCAAATCAAGGGATAGATTCATAAGAGAATAAATCCCAAAATGGGATACAAGGAGCAAAAGTTCTCTATATTCTTTTATCAATACATAAAAAAACTAACTAATGAGGGCACAAGACACCTATTTATAGACTCAAAACCCTACACACACTAAAGACACTAAAATGACAACAATACCCCTAAATCCTACTGCATCATACACCCCCTCTAAAGAAAACAACTTGTCCTCAAGTTGGATGACAACACGAGACAACTAAATCAAGAAAACATAGAACTATAGAGTTGGACGACAAGACACGAGACAACTAAATGAAGAAAATATAGAACTATAGAAGTATTTATTATGCAGCTTCAAAGTAGGCATGTGGCTGCATTTCCTTGATCCACGTCATCCTCATGCAGTAACCCATCTTCAATATGAGCTTCCGTTTGTGTACATCCACCGCATCCATACTTTTGTGAAATGAGATCACCCATGTACCATGTCTCTTGTGAATCAAAATATACTTGTAGTAGCTCATCATAAACACCCCCAAGTCGTGCCAAAACCTATCCACCCTATCATGTTGAAAAGTCACCACACAATGTTCAAAACTTGCTTGCTTGAAGACAAAACCCAAAGGGTCAGCAAGCTGCCCTAAATCATCTTTTCCCTCTTTCGGTAATACCGAATGGAGTGTACTAGGAAAAGGAACCAATTTGATCACCCCTTGCACCATGTGCAACTCGGAAGGCAAATAATGGAAGCAATCATCAAGTTTTGGCTCTCCAAAATCTCCAACCATTGGTGGATGATCTAAAACAACTTCATCCATCTTCGGTGACACAGCCAAAGCATAAGAAACTTTTTCTATCACTTCCTTGCTTTTTTGCCTAGTCATAAGGAAGCTTTCCTTGATCATATTAACAAGCATTCCCTCTTCATTGTCAACACAATACTCTTCTTCAAACTCGTCATAGATGGGAACATCTTCCGGTTCACCACTCTTAAAGACGAGATCATCTTCAAAATTACTTCTAACCTCGTAGGCATTATCAACCTTAAGATCTCCAATCTCCAATATGGAGTCACCTTCAAGATCATTTCCAAGTTCCTCATTTGGGAACTCATCAAAGACGGGGAGGACTTCGAAACCACCATCTTTAAAATCAGCTCCAAGCTCTTCATGTGAGAGCTCATCAAAGATAGGAATATCATGTGAGAACTCATCACAATAACATTGCTCATCTTCCTTCCCAAATGCATCCGGGTTGAGGCTCGTCTCTACCTCTGGCACATCTGGTTTGAGATTTTCACCGGACTTGGAATCATATTAACCATCAATATTCTTAAATGATAACGTTGCAACTTTTTCTCTAAAGTAGCAACTTCTTTTTTCAATTACATTAGTTGCACCTTATCATACAAAGTAGCAACTTGTTCACTTAACTCTTTAATCTCATTCCTATGTTCATTTGAATTGCAATCATTTTCCCTTCCACATTGTGGAATAACGTTCAATCCTTCACCATTGTTCACCAAAAATCCTCTACCTCTACCTCTACCTCCACCTTCCCTTCTTCCTTTTAACTCTATCCCTAAATGTATGAGTCATTCCAATGGTAACATCAGCCAACTCAATCACAATCCCAGTCAACTCAGTCTCAAACCCAGTCAACTCAGCAAATACACCAAAACTTCAGCAAAATCAAACCCAGTAACAATAGACCACAACAAACCGCAACAAATCGAAGCAAACAGGGTAAACCCAAAGCAAATCGAACCTGGAATCGAGATTTCAAGGCTGGAAACACTAGGTCGAGCTCAAAAATCACCAATCAAGCTCCGAAAATGGCAATCGAAGACCCCAATTCTTGATTCAAAGCACAACGCTTAGATTCAAGTACTGTAGAGCAAGTTTCGAACCCTGAATCACGCCTTTGAACCTTACTCCGACCTCGTTTCGTCCATTTCGGACCAAATCGAACCTTTATGACCCTAGACGAACTTATACGAGTGTATTTCGAGGGCCATAATGGTGTTTGGTAGGCTCGAATAACAGATTCGAGGTCTGAAAATGGCAAATCAGAGCAAGAATCACTGTTTTGACTGCCAGAACAGTGTTGAAACAGCAAAACGAGCACTGATAGGGGCTGGAACAGGCTGGGTCGAGTCTGAAACAAGCAGATCAAGCCCTGTTGAGCGCCAAAATGGCTGGAAATGTATGGGTTGAGCTTCGAAAATGATTTTGGTTGTCCGAAATAGGGATAACAGCTCCAAAAACTGTCGATCTGTGGATTTTTAAGGGTCTAAATCGATGTTTAGAGTCTTGGGTTGGGTAGATCTGTGGATTTTGAGTGGCTTAGGGGCTCCGGCGCTGTTTAAGGGTTCCGGCGAGGTTAGGTTTCCGGTGAAGTCTCCGACGAGATGGAGGGCTAGGATCGAGCTAGAAGCTCTGATACCAAATGATGCAAACCAAATCAAGGGATAGATTCATTATTCATAAGAGAATAAATCCCAAAATGGGATACAAGGAGTAAAAGCTCTCTATATTCTTTTATCAATACATCAAAAAAACTAACTAATGAGGGCACAAGACACCTATTTATAGACTCAAAACCCTACACACACTAAAGACACTAAAATGACAACAATACCCCTAAATCCTACGGCATCATTTCTTGTTTTGTGATTCATTTCCCAATACTTGGAAGACTTATCTTATTTTGTTCTTTTTCCTGTTTCTGACTCTTTACATTCTGCACTAACTCAACCAAACTCCCATGGTAGTAGCATGCTAGGTGGCAATTCTACAATTTTGTATTTGGCAGGATGCCATACTTGAACACTTCCATAATCCACCTAGATTTCCCAATCAGTAAGACGTTTTTTTTAACAGAATCACCAAGACATTCAATAAAGTTTTCTTTTTCTTTTTCTCCTTTGGTGTGCAATGGATGTATACAGCATCCTTATTCCTTGTGTACTGCTGGAGAACAGGAGAAGTACACGTGGTAAGAGATGGTAAATTCCCTCGTATTGTATCTAATCTTTAAAGCCATACAATTGAATATTGTTGGCAGCTTGAATCCAAGCAATGTGATAATTTGTTATTAAAAATGTGGTTACTTATTAAAATACTGAAATTCGATATTTTTCGAGTTCACCCATTTAAACCAGATCCCTCACTGACGTCTACATATTGTGTGTGTGTTTTTTTTTTTCCCATTCAGGCTTTTGGAGGTGACGATTCAGATGTTGGATCACCCAGGAAAAATTTCAACTCAGCTTCAAAATCAAATCTGCCTGTAGATTCTCTGTCACATAGAGAGTCTAACATTCAATTAATTGAGCAACAAGGCCAGCAAAAACAAAGAAAAAATGAAACGGACGTTTCTTGTGTCTTACCCGGCAGTGAGTATCATCTATCAATGGGGGAAGTACCGTATTCCATGAATCAAGCTCTACCTCAATCTGTAGTTGGATTAGAATCATGTGTTGAGAAGTCAATGAACGAACATAAAAGCTCCACTCTCAATGCTAAGCAGTCGACCTTTTGGGGTAGAAGCACCGTGAGTTTTTTGTCTCTCTTCTGTCAATGCATCTTAAATCTTATACTGGCTGTGGCTTCAGTTAACTATTTGTTACTGCTTTACCCTTTCTGTAGAATATTGAGCTCTAAACAAATTCAGTCCATTTTTGTTCATGCATAATCCTGTTTTTTTGGGGGGGTTTTGTTTTCATGTTTTCCCGGTTTTTATATTGCTCTTCATGCGCAGTTTTTGGCCCATATCCTTGAAGTAACTTTTGACCATCACACTCTTCTGCATATCTTCATGGACCACTCTTTGTAGCGCGATTTGAGCTGCTTTTGTCGTGAGTTTGCATTGTCCCCGCCCGTGACTCATTTAATGGTGAACAGCGTCACCCTTTTGCAATCCGAGTCCTGGATGGTTGGCGTAACTCGATTGTTTCAATACTTACAGACACTTACATACACAAATTATGTGTTGGAGATGGTATAAGAGAAGCTTATGGGTCACGGAGAAAAAGTAAGGATTGGTTGAGTGATATCTGATACAATTCAAGTCTAGATCTGTTTGACGTGCTTTGTTATGATGTCAGTAGACAAACATAAAAATGAACTGTAGATCCATATAGAAGAATCGGAGAGAGGAGGGGGAGGAGAAGGGTAGGGGAAGGTTGATGTGATTGGATTGCATTATGCTTTTGACTTCATGTTTAGTGAATCTCGTGATATTATAATTGGATCAGAGGACCCATTAGGGTTGCCCAGTGGTTTAAGGTTGTTGATGTGATCAACTGTAAGCTGGAGGTCTTGTGCTTACAATTCCCACTGGCAACGACTTGGCTTACATAATATAACAGGATTGGAAGATGTATGTTGGTGCAACTATATTGGATGCTTAGCAATGATTAACGTACTTCCAAATAAAGAAAAGTAAATGTCGGATTGAAGGTACAATACAGCCCGCTTCATTCGTCCAGTAAATTTAGTTTGGGATGCTTTCTTTTGTTTTTATGGTTTTGCTTCTTAAAATAGCTATTGTTGGAAACCTGGCACTGTCTGTTCTGACCCTTCTTTATTTGCAGGCCAGAAAGACTCCCTCAATGGATTCAGTAGATTCTTCTGGCGATGAAGAGTAAGAATCTTATTCAGTATTGTTTCTTTTTCTTTTTCCTTTGTTTGCTTTGTGGTAGAAAAACCACTTTTGGTTGCTCATTAATCAGCATAGAATACTGTAAAGGCATCTATGAAATATGCTTTTCTTGTTTGTGTGGTGTATAAACTCTAGAATTGATCCTCTATGTCCCCTTGCTTTCTTGGAATTCCCGTTTCTGAGAAACAAAATTCTACTACATTTTCGATTCACGGTATAGATGGTTGTCAAATTCCTTTTGGAACATAATACACTTCCTCAGATCTCAGTTGAACGAATTATTCTACCTCATTATGATGAACTGTAAGACTGATATGGTGAAAAGAATCACGGATTTACCTTTGTCTCAGTTGATGAACCTGGTGCAGGAGCAGATGCAAATACGTTCTGAAAGACGTAGGGAAATATTTTAGGTTGATTTTGTTATCGTCTAATGAAAGAGTAGGGTATCATTCATAGTTTGGCTTCAGAATGTAAGCTCATCATCACCGAAACCATTTTTCAGATATCCCTACCTTTCATGATATCTGTACACTTTTCCTATCCTTCCAAACAACAATCTGATCCATCATGATTCAATGTGCAATTTCATTGCTGGAATATTTGTCTTCTTGAATTTTCAAAAGAATATTTTGAGCTCGTCTTTTTCATGGATTTGGTGTAATCTGATGTCTGCACTAAATCCGATGGTACATTTGTAGACTGGCTATTCAAAGGCTTGAGATCACAAAAAATGACTTGCGACAAAGGATTGCAAAGGAGGTAATAGTTTACATTCACTGTAGGAATATCTTTTTCTGATTCCTGGAAAATTGTTGTCTTCACTAATAAAATTTGGTTTCCCAATCTATTTTAGGCTCGAGGAAATGCAATTTTACAGGCTAGCTTAGAGAGAAGGAAGCAAGCATTGCATGAGCGTCGCTTGGCACTAGAACAAGATGTATAGTCTTTTACCCATTAAATTTGGCAATATTTGAATAGATTTTATCTCCATTGACTCTTATTTTTTTGCATTTCCATTTCAAACTTTTGCTCCTTATGTTCCGTTTGGGCATCAACGCAATTGTTGTTTTAAACAAAAAGTCAATAACTGATGATTTAAAGATTGTGGTAGATCAACCTAAGCTAAAAGTGATGATGTAATTTGAGTTTGTTCCTTTTCATCATACTGCCTACACCTGAATATGTGTTCTCCAAAAAGAGATAGTTACAATGTATACGATGTGTACACTCCGAGATGTCGTCTGGTTTGTGAACTGCATTTTAGCAACTAACAATGCCCATTTAGAGAGTGGATTTTTCAGAAAATTCCTCATCTTCGTGTCTCTGAGGCTAAAATGTACATATTTTGCGTACAATTAGAGATGATGTAGTTTGGTTCAACGTTTGAATTATTTTAGAAGAAGAATGACACGTTAAGCTCTGTATGTTGAGGTTTCAAGTTCTGAATGACCTATATATGTATTCCAACTATGTACTGTTGCACACTAGGAAGCAGAGGCGGCTCTACATAATAACCAAAGTGGTCACTTGAACACCCCCAAAAAATAATTTCTTTAAGAATATATGTAATATTTTTAGTTTAATTTTAGTTTATCCCTTTCTTAAACACAGAACCCAGTATTATTTGAACACCCAACCCAAAAACATTTGAATACCCAGCCCAAAAAACCAGCCAATAAATCAATCCAATATAGTAAAGTGCAATCTGCACAATCGAGTGATAGATCAGTGGATGAATAATTGCGTGGTTACTTATATTGAGATATGTATTTGACCATTGATAATGAGGGTTTTATGCAACGGTTTCAAAATATGAAAACGCGCTGAGAGCAATTGTAATATCCTACTCCTCCGTCCCCAAAAGTTAGTCCACTACATACGTGCAATTTTTGCACAAAAAATAAAGTACTTCCATACATAATTTTTCAAATTTCTTTGCACAAACATAATTTAATTTGGTACTAAAAATTCAAAAACTTGTTAACGCATGTACTTTACTTTTTGATCCATGGCATGTCTTTTCGTAGTGGACTAATTTTTGGGACTGAGAGAGTATACACTTACCTGATTTTGAGTGGCATTGTTGATATTGATAGATAATTATTTTTTTTATATATAGTTGTGGTTTTTAGAGGTAGTAAAGATTTCTGAACACCCTTCTTAGAATTTCTAGAGCCGCCATTGCTGGGAAGGAAGAAAAAAGATGTCAAGTGTGATCTAGATCAAGTCTGAGGGTTTTGTATCCTGGCAGAATGAGTACATTTATCAGACTGACTGACACAAGTCATACGACGCTGATATGGAATTGTAAAGGCCGACATGCCAGTAATTTGGTTGTGGCGCCAACAAATTTATGCGTATCAGAATCGGAACATCCAAATATCCGTACGTAACAGCCTCTAGTAATTTGGTTGTGGCGCCAACAAATTTATGCGTATCAGAATTGGAACATCCAAATATCCCTAGGTAACAGCCGCTAGTTTAAACCGAAGCTACAATACTTCTATATATGTTACGTAGGTATAATTAAAGTGGACTCGAGAGTCGAGACTGTAACTTTAGTCTTTCACCTTCATTAACTTCCATTAGATTGTTGATGATAGGTTTCGAGACTACAAGAACAGCTACAAGCTGAGAGAGATCTTCGTGCCGCTTTGGAGGTTGGGTTGAGCATGTCTTCTGGACAGTTCTTGAGCTCTTGTGGGATGGATTCAAAGGTCTGTATTGCTAACAGCAGAGTCCATTTTTCCTATTTTCTGATTTGTGTTGTGGGTGCTCTGGCATCACATTCTCATAAGTTTGCTCTTTAAATGAAGACAAGGGCTGAGCTTGAGGAGATTGCTTTTGCTGAAGTAGATGTAGCCAGGTTGAAGCAGAAAGTTGCAGATCTCCACCATCAACTAAATCAGCAACGTCAGCTGCAGTTCAGCCCTCCCTCTGAATTGTGTAATCACTATCAACATGTACAAAACCATAAAGCTCAACAGTGCGTTTCAAAATCCTTTCATTTGGTCTAAGCTTTCACATCTACAGTGTACTGTGTTGCAGTTCTCGTAGTCCATTTTTTAGTGCGCAATTGTTCCTTTTAAAGATACGTATAAATTTTTGACACACTATTTGCTCTCTTTTCACTCAAATATCTTATTTTGCTACCATTAAAAGAAAGGCGAATAGTTTTGCAATTGGTTCCTTAAGGAACTTGTTGCAATCATGGAAGATTGGTGGTTTGAGAGTGTAATTTTTTTTTCTACGATTCTGGGTACTTCTTCATTTGCATGCAGCTTGTTATTTATCCAAAAATAAAAATAAAAATTTGCATGCAGCTTGTTTTGCCAGTGTGGGGTCATAAATGCACACTACTTCCCTTGTGCTGGATCTTGCTATGTTTTTGTGATCATAGCGTACAAGAAAGATTTCCCCAGTGCATGTGTTGTCATAGTTTACTCTTTTTTTACTTTTTGGTTACGGTCATAAGTTAACTATGCCGTATGGTAGTAAGGAATTGAACTTTTGAAAATATCTATTGTGACCGAGTAAATGTTGAGGCATATTTTGGTTTCCAAAGTGAGTATTTTCACTTCTCACTTTGTTGCCGAGTCACTTAAATTCCACTCATTATTCAAATATGTCCGATATAACATGCCCTAGTGAACTGGAACTTACTAGATTTCAGTCAAATAACCTAGTGAATATAGTTTCTCATGGCAGAAAACACGGGATTCTTTTGTTTATGCTGGTTAAGAGCCGTCCCCACTTTTCCTTCTTTTCAAATGAAAAAACCTCCACCACCACTATTAAGATGCATTTTATGCTGCTAAATTTCTTTGGAAGTTGCTTTTGGAAAGTTTGAACTGATATAAAGTTAGGCTTCAGTATTTAGCCA
Organism: Rhododendron ferrugineum; assembly: GCA_025642025.1. Lineage (NCBI taxonomy): Eukaryota > Viridiplantae > Streptophyta > Magnoliopsida > Ericales > Ericaceae > Rhododendron > Rhododendron ferrugineum. The sequence continues at coordinate 19,596,102 of JAOTQK010000001.1, forward strand.
AAAAAGGAGAAAAACCGGGGCCTAAGTAATATCCCAAGTGTGAAGTTGAACATAGTAGATTCCTGAACATAATGATGTACACAGAAGGAAAACATGGAATTCGATGCGATTGTTCTTATGTTTTTTGAATTTTTTGTGCTTGCAGGAAATATTTTCAGCAAGATTTTGATACAACCCCTGCGTTTGTTAACCATGAAAGGAAACACAGAACTGAGGTACTTCCGTTCTAATTAACCTATTGTCTGTGTATCTTTGTTCGTTGAGGTGGTTGAATAGGATTTTCAACCGGGGAAAAATGCTGACTGTGTAACCAGTTGGTTCTCTAGTCTTTCATGAAAAACCTTCCCCTTCCGATAATGAAGTACCACATTTAAGTTCCTAAAGAGTTCAATATAGGCAACTACAGAGTTGCCTTTGCCCACGGGTCTTGCTTTCTCCAATCATTGAGTTTCTTAATCCAGATATTGTGGTTTTGTTTTTCAGTTTTAGGCACAGATATTACACAATATATGTTAAGGGGGGCAGGGGTAGTCGAGCTCCCAACATGAACTAAGTCATTAGCATTCTTTACCACTTGGGCAGACCGCATGTTCTCCATTCATTGAGTTGAACTTCTATTTAAAACTTTCAGATGCCGTTGATAGCTTCCGTCTTTAATGTAAGGTCATTTTTACATGAAATGCCAGGTCAAGTTGATCCCTGTAAAGTTTGCATTATTTATAGTTTATCTTAGTACATTATTTTTTAAAGTGCACAATTTGTGAAGACCACGTTTGGATGGTGCATGCCTATCACTTTCTTTCATGCATACAGAATCTTAACTGATTGGTAAACTGTTGCTCTGATTCATTAAGAAGTTATTATATTCGAATCTCTAGACTAGCGAGTCATTGCTGCATTCATATCGGTGGAAATTTACATCCACTCTAGTAAAGCATCCAACTCAAAACTAATTGGCTATGAGTGGAGAGGCCACCCAGGCTCATATACTAGTTTTGGAGGAGATAATTAACCGATGTGGGACAAGTTCTAATACACACCATGTCTCTTGCCTTTCAATTTTATAATTCGTGTCCATCACAGACCAACATGCTTTATAGTATTGATGGGGCAATCAAGAAACATGTTAGCCAAGAGGGGATGATGATGTGGAAGTTCGGCAAAGATAGAGATAAAGGTTTTGAATGAACAAATTTAGGAGACAGTAGAGGTAGAAACTATTAAAGATAAAGTGAGGTGGATCGATTTGGATTGTTTGCTTGTGGATGGTGAATACATTTAACTCTCCTAGTTAGCAAGATAGACCACCTTTACGTAATGGTAGGAGATGGTAGAACAGCTATCGACTTTATTAACTGATGAACATTACTTTGCATATAACTAAGAGCATCGTTCTTGCTGGAGCTGAATGGTTGGACATGATTCATGTAGCTGACCCCTATTATTTGGGCAAAGTATTTGTTGAGTTGAATTCATGCCCAACATCTAGACTCTTGTTTTGCTTGTTTTGACAAGTCTACACCTGAACTTTCTTTTGTGTTTTTTTTTTTTTTTTTGAAAATGGGTGTAATTAAATGGTTCTAGACAATAAATACAACATTCACTCATTGAGTGAGCCATTAGTATAGTTCTCTTCCTATGTAATACCCTGTTAGTGACGTCCCCCTGTGTAATAATTTGATGGCTACAATTTTCATGTTATCTGGTTCTTACATATTTCAGCTTACATGTCGTTATCTTTCCTTATTTAACCTGACTATTTGGCTGCAGGAAAGTTTATTTGGGGCAGAGTTGAAGAACATTAAAGGACCAATGATGACTTCTGGTATCAGTAGCAAACAGCTTGCTAAGAAGCAATTCATAGACTCAGCAAGCTTTAGCGATTCTAGAGGTACTGAGGCATCCATAAATATATCCATGGATGAGCTTTGTGGAGTGGATTCTTTGTCCATGCCTTCCACTTCAAGAGTGTCAGAGGTAAGACTGATGAAAATTATTGGGCTGCCACTGAATTAGTTGTTTGTTTGCCAAAAAACGATATGGAGAGTGATGAGTCGTGGACCTTTCTTTGTCATTGAGCGCCTTATAGAGTTGAATAGAGTTGCTCTGTTGAAATGAATTGAGGCTGAATGGCTGATTTTTCCAGAAGACAGTGAAATATAGCGTATAATTTGGTAGGAAATTCCTGAAGTGACTGTAGGTTTCCATCTGTTACTTAGCAGTTACCAGTTTTGAGTTCAATTTGTGCTTTTCTTTTTTATTTTCTACTGTTCATCTATTAGGCTGTCATGAGTCATCATGGATCTGTTGGTGAATTTACCAAATAACAAGAAATACGGGTAGTTTTTAAGCAAATATAGCTTCTCACTCCATAATACACTCCCCAAACGAGTATCTGAACACAGCCTTAGTAAGCATGAAAGGAAGAAAAATGATGCAGTCAGTAGCCATTTGACTTATGCACGTGTCGTTGTAGCCTCTAAACTGTCTACGATTCTTTAGAATGAGATACTGAATGTCACAATGGTTGCAGGTCAATTATCCTAGACACCCTACAGCAGCATCTTCCACTTTGGTAGAGTTAACATCACGTCTCGACTTCTTCAAGGAACGACGCTCTCAGCTGATGGAACAACTTCACAACCTTGATTTAAACTTGAGGACGGCACATTCACATGATTTTGCTTATAAAAATGGAACTAACCGGTAATGAGCCAGTTGAGGTGTTTTGACTTTTTGCCAATTTGTATATGCTTTGCATCATTGCCTAAAGTATTTGTGGCCTGTAATCCCATTTGCACATATTTCCCCTTTTCATCCTACATCTCTTTTTCCTTTCTGTAATTGAGAAGTTGACTGGTTCTTGGTGGGAGGTTTTTTTATATCTTTTTTTCCCCCTACGTTTTCCTATCCTTTTTCCTTTCCATTGATTTGTGTCATGGTGGTGACTGTACAGACTACTGTCGAAGGAGCTTCTGGAAATAATGAATGTTTTATTACCTTGACATCCATTAATTCTACTCTATTCTTCCCCTTTTGCTGTGGTTGTCTTTTTTCTCCCTAGTTTTGTGTTGGTTGACTCTTGTTTAGTGATTCTTGAGGAAAGTCAAGGTCAATATTTGCAGAAAATTCGTTGCACTTGGCCACGTTGGATATGTTTTCTTAGAGAGAATATGTTTGGTTCGATGGAATCAACGATGTAATGGAATGGAATTTTCTACAGTAATTTTTTGTTGGTTGAGATTCTTATTTAGTGATTGTTAGAGGAACCTGGGTCAATGTTTGCAGAACGCTCGTACTTCACCGCATTCAATTACAGTATATGTTTTCTTAGAGTGAGGCTATGTTTGGTTTGAAGGAATGGACCGATGAAATGGTAGGGAATGTGATATCAGTCTTATTCCTGAGTTTAGTTGGTCATAGAAATCAATTATGTTGGATCAAAGCCACCCCCAGCTGCAACCCAAATCTATCCCCGTTGAATGCTTTATGTAATACCAACAAAGGTTTATCTAATTTTTTGATCCTTATAAATTCTTGATAGCCACTTTGATTCGTAAGAATGGATGCTTATCAACATTTTTGATCCTTATAAAATGCAGCTGGTTTCAAAATTGTGACCCTCACTAAAGTGGCTTACCTCCGGCCACCCTCACCTTTTCTGGCGACCGCTTTCGGTAGGCAAAAACTTCCAGTGATACCATTTTCGCTTGTCAACAGCACTTCCGTCGTTCTCCCTTCGGCAACTATCTATGGCCACCGCCACCAAACCATAACAAACCTGTCCAAATTTCAATGACTTTGCTGCTGGAGTAACAAGTCAGTGAAATTTAACCCAGTTGAAGCTAAGACTTTTTGGGATTAGCTGAGCTCACATCCATACTATTGTCCACCAAACCCATCCAAACTTCAATTTTCTGGGTCTAATCCCGCACCGTTCATCGCGTACTTTCCGCTGAGAATAACATCCGGAAAGAAAAAACTTGCTTGAGTGGTCATCGATGAGTACATAAATAAGTCGTATAAAATGAACAGTTCATGTTTAAAATCATGAGAACTATCCAATTCATATAAATTGTTGATGAGCTTATTGAAGGCCGATCAATCTGATTTTCTTAACATATGCTTTCTCAGCAAGAATTACGGGATGAACTGTTCGAATCACCGTGTGGACCCAAGATGAGGCCCGATAAATTGGAGTTAGAAGGGGTTTGGTGGGTAAGGGGATTGAGTTGAGCTGAAGCAAGATTTTTTTACCCATCCATGCTTGCTTGCTAAAAGGAACGTTAGCCTTGTTTGGCCACGTAAGCGAAGAAGCCATTTAGGTTGGAGGGGACCAAAATATCCCCGTCTATTGCCTTTAGTGATATGTTGTGAGGGAGGATTGAAGGGGCCATTTTGGTCATTCCTCACTTTTGGGTGGTGGCCCACAAGCACTATTCATGTATTGCGGCAAGTTTTTTGGATTTTTGGACTTTTCAAAATTTCCCCGTGTCCTTTTTTTCTTTCTTCCTTTATTGCTATTTTGTATGGTGCATGGGGATTATTTGGTAAAATCAGCAAGCCTAAATCGGTTGTATTTCACATGTCTTGACACCTCTGGATTTCGTGTGAGATCTTGAGAGAGAGAGAATCGTTTAAATTTTGCATTTCGTGAGGGCGAGAGAAAGAGCGGAATTAGAATCATATCTTGTGAGATCTTGTGTGTGTGCGCGTGTGTGAGAGG
>JAOTQK010000001.1:19604978-19627253 GCA_025642025.1 Rhododendron ferrugineum
GGTAGGGAGAGGGTTCGGGAACGTGACCCGCGAGGTGTATTTTTGACCCGCGAGAGAATCCGGGATGCTTGTTTTGATCCGCGAGGGGTATTTTTGTCCAAAATGCAGCGCCGGGACTAAAGGGGGTAGAGAATATTTTGGGCGGGACTGAATTAGGTCCGAGCCTAATTTTTTGGGCCGGCCTAAAAATCCCCCTTTAAATTACCAGCCCCATCATTAGCCCGCTTATTACGAAGAGGACAATCTTTCTTCACGTGGCCGAACTCTTGGCAACCATAGCACTAAACACCCTTTCCTCTGACCCTTAGATTTCGACCTGTTGCTTTGAGATCTACCATCAGACCTTCCTTGATTGCACCTTGAACTGCAAGTGCAGAGGTTTCTCCAGACTCACTTTTTCTGAGTACAATGAGAAACTAATGTCGTCTGCCCATGTTCCAGACTCACTGTATCTTTTCCGTACAAAAGAGTCATCACCAAAGTATCATATGAATGAGGAAGAGATGTAAGAAGTAAAAGGGCTTTATCTTCTTCATCAACTTTTCGCAGTTGATACAAAGAGCCAATGAACACATTCATGTGCTCCATGAGATTCCCGCCTTCCTCCATCTTTAGCTGATAAGTTGCCGCTTGAGATGCAATTAATTGGTCAAACTCTTTGCAAGGTAGAGTTTTTCAATTTCTCCCACAAAGCAGATGCGGACTCCGCATTCATCACATTATTGATAATGTTATCAGCAATATAGGGTCGAATTGTGCTTAAACACCGCAACTCCAACTCCTCCCATTCATCAACTTTCATCGCCTCCGGCTTAACATCCTTTCCTTTCAACGGTTTTGACAAGCTTTCCGTCGAACTTCTCAATTGAGAACTGAGAGTTGATAGCTGCCTTCATAGTGAATTATGGGACACTCAAATCTTGAAGAAAGAAAAAACACCCAAAGAAATCGAGCTAGGCTCTGATACCAATTTGTTGGGATTTTAGCGGAAGCAAACCAAAGCTTAGATTCGAAAATGAATAATTCTCACCGACAACGAATAAATGACTATAAAAAAAAAAACTCAAATGAGGAACACAAAAGAGTTTAACACGATTCGGCCAAAATACATTCCTTTCCCATTTATCGGACTCTCATGCTTAATTTCGTTACAGAAGAGAAAAGACTTGACACAAGAAGTTATTAGCAGACAGCAATGACTTGATGCAGATCACGATTTATCCACCCGCCAAGATTAGTAGATTTGCGGGTTTAGACACCAAGTTGGGCTTCCATTGTGCTTTGTTCTTGTTTTCTTGAACTTGCTAGACCTGTGTCCTTCGTATTTGTTGAGTTATCAATATATGTTTCTGTTTTCTTAAATAAAAAAAAGTAAATCAACAAAAGACCAATGGACAGACAGATAGATTACCAGTTGAGGTACCAATTAGCCAACTTAGGGTGAAACGAGCACATTATAACTCAAAAGCATCAAAAGAGTAAGTGTGAAGAGTTAAATGTCACAACACCACATTTGAGTATTAAGTACTCAAGAATCAGAACCAATATGCTGCATCTAAATCCAAAGTAACACATTGACTGGCGAAAGAAGAGTGACAAAAAACCACTGCAGGAAGGATAATGGCATGACTCCACAAAACTAGATTTACGGACACAGAGAGGGTGAAAAAGTTTCGGATGGAACCCTATACAATGGGAAAAGACCACTCTTAAGAATCCACGTAGACTATTCCCTAATGTATTACCCCCTTCAAGCAGCATTTCGATTCAATGCCACTTTTGTGGATGACTATAACCCTTTTCTGACTAGTTTAACCTTTCTATCTTTGGGTAACACCCCCTTTTTTCTTTCGTTACAAGGCATTTGAGAAGAGCCAAGATCAAACACAGTTATCACTCGTTTCGGATGGAACAGTACTTCTCCCACAACGTTTGAGATTTTGCTATTTCGCTCATGAGGTTCTTGAACTTAAGACTGCAATCTCCTCCACTGCAAAATCGAAACAACTAATGAATGAACAGAAATAACAATACATCAACCAAAAGATTGGGGAGGATGTGGGTTCAGTGTGAGTACAGGGACGCAGATGTCAAGGCTTGACCAGAGAAATGAGAACGTAACCATTGTTTAAGGAAAACTAATAATTGTCAAACATGATTCTATTTACAGTTAAATTATTAGAAGGAAAAAATTACTACTACAACAACAACAGAACCCATGTAGTCCCCAATCATTGGGGGTATGGGTGGGGAAAGATTGGAGACAGACTTAACCTTTGGCAATATGCACAAAGTGGCTGTTCTCAGATTACCACTGAAACAGAGGCCCCCCTATACCTGTTTTGCTAATGTAATTTTGCTTTAACTTAAACAAAGGAGGAATGTCTTTTCGCTTTTTTTTCCGCAAAGACAACAGAAGAAACATGTTTGGTAGACATACATTGCTCAATAGAGGTGATTATTATATAATAATTGCTCGCATAAGCCCCATCTTTTTGGTAATCAAAACAACAATGGGACTTGAGTCAATGACATCAAGATTGAGAGACCAATCAGTCACCAACGCCAGTTTGTCCAAATCAAGGAGAAGAGGATCACTAGCAATTTATCAAAATAAGGGTATACGCTAACTTTATACTACTCACCAATGCCCATTTGCCCAAATCAAGGAGAAGAGGATCACTTGCAATTTAATTTGCAAAATTTACATGAAAGTAAAAGCCTCACCTTATCCGATTGAGAGATGCAATTGCTCGAAGAGCACTCCGAATCATGTCTTCATTACGATCCACTTCTTGCTTAACAGCATCTTGCTTTGGCCTAAAATTTATAGTTTTCTGGAGAGGATCCACCAACGAGTCTAATACTGGATAAACCAATTTGGTATGAGAAGAACGTGTTGCAGATATGGACCAAAACAGAAGTAAAACTAATGATAAACTAACCTGCCAATACAGCCGAGGGACATTTATCCGCAAGTTTTGAAAGGATCAAATGGCAAGGCATTTTAACATCATAATGATCTGAAGAAACCAAAATTTACATTTAGTCCCAAAGGAATGTTGCTTACAAAATCTCCAAGCAATTATTCTTCCAAAACCAACATCAAAAGTGAAGTAATTTCACACATTCCATTTGTCAGCTTGTAGAGACTAAGAAGCCAACACAAAAGCAGGCAACTTCCATGAAGATGGGAAAAAATTATGCGCACAGATTGAGGGGAGGAATATTATATATATAGAGAGAGAAAAAGACATGCCTAAGAGCCCGCGCGCACGCGCACACACACATAGAGAGAGAGAAGGGGGGATTGATGATTGTCAATAACCAATTCTCAGAGCCAAAGAGAAGAAAGCGACTTGCTCCATATAAGGATATAAGTGGATTTCAAACATTATTCCAAACTAGGAGCGTGGAAATGATAATAGACCAAGCAACTCACCATCCAAACCAGATTTGAGGAAGGGAACAATGAAAGTTGAAGGGTTCACTTGATCGAGACAACCGTCCAACAATGTGTCCACACATTCAAAAGCTGCTTTCCTCAGCTCAAGCCCATCGTCCACTATATGCTTGAAAGGACCAAGATCGACAGTTCTTATCAATTCTTGCTGCAATGGAAACGCATACAGAATTATGTGACCACTAACCAGAGAAAAAATGACCAGAGAAAAAAATAACCAACGAAAAGACTAAAAAGATAGAAATTGAAAGAATAAAATCAATAAACACCAAATCTCAGCCTCTTGGTGTAATTCAACTCTCCGGGGGCCACTTAACCACTACAAGATGGAAAGGAAGAAGTAAGCAAAAACTTCTTTGGATCAAAGTCGATGACAGCCTGGTTACACGATTTGGTAGTCGAAACTGGCTGTCAGGAAACTAGCTGTTTTCAGCTGAATTGTGTTGCCTTGATTTCAGCGGAACAGTGTTCCTGATTCTCGATAAGGTTGAACTCCTGATTATTGATGTAGGACTTACCTTGAGGCATTGGCTATACTTTTTCCCCCCAAGGAGCTTCCTAGACTTCTCAACAATGTGTTTGGGGGGAGAGAACTTCCTAGACGCCCTCCCTCTCACTCCCAAATAACAATTGCATGGTGATCAACTTTACAACGATTAGTAAGTAGGTTGATGTCTTCTATCATGAGTCATCAATGAGTTGCAAAATCTTTTACTATTACAGTAACGTAAATATGCAACAATAACACCACCAAAATATGAAGCGCCAAAACATTAAAGTACAATTGACATGCATCAAATCGCAACTCATTCAAGTATTTTATGTAAGAGAAATTTGATTATTAGAGAATACCCTATACATGCATCAAAGGAAAGTCAACTGCTCAGAAACGTGGCTTCAAAGGCTAAAGTTACCTTGACAATGGTCTGATCATAAAGAAGTGGCAATAATTCGGGAAGCAGACCCTTAATGAGGTTTGGCTTATTGTGAGCTGCAGTACTTAAAGCCAGGACCGCTGCACGCCTAACATGCTGAACAACCAATAAAAAACCAAACAGTGAAACAAAATGATAACCATCTCATAGCATAGCAATAATAATACATATAAAAGAATCCACGGCAATATTACAAACACCAAATCACCCCATTGTATCCACGTAACCAACTTTACTACTCAAAATAGCACTATATGGAGGCCTCCCAAATGATCTATATCCATGCTTGCTTGCCTGAAGGAGAATTGGCCTTGTTTTGGCATGTAAGTGACGACCAGCCTTTTTGGGTTGGTTCTCCAAAAGTGCCCCCTTAGGTCTTCCTTTAGCGATTGTTCGTGGGGGAGGATTGAAGGAGGCATTTTGGTCGTTACGCAGCTTTTGAGTGGTGTCCCACAAGTACTGTTCATGTACTGTAGCACGTTTTTAAAATTTACTTTAGTGGGTTTTCGGACTTTTCAACATTTCCCCCTGTCCTTTTCTCCTTCTTAGTTTCTTGATTTTTTGTCCTTTGCACAAGGTTTCTTTGCTAAAATCAGATGGCCCAAATCTGGCGTAGTTCCTTCTTCCCCAACCAGGGTGATACCCTCACAGAGAATCCTTAGAAAATCTTCATAAATCAGAATCTTCCCAAGATTTTCTCCCCAAACTCCTACATGTGAGATCTTGTGTGTGTGCGCGCGCGCGTGTGTGTGTGAGAGAGAGAGAGAGAGAGACTGAATTTCGTAAGGGCGAGAGAGAGAGGGGGAGGAATCAGAATCATCCAAAAATCTTGTAGAGAATCAAATAAAGTTTTGATTCTGATTATGGTTCTTCACCCCACATGCGAAATTCAAACCAACAGTGAGAGAGAGAGAGAGAGGAACAGAGAGAGTAGTGACTAGTGAGCATTAAAGAGAGAATTTTCTCCCCAAACTCCTACATGTGAGATCGTGTGTGTGTGTGTGTGTGAGAGAGAGAGAGAGAGAGACTGGATTTCTTGAGGGCGAGAGAGAGAGAGGGGGGGAGGAATCAGAATCATATCAGAATCAGAATCATCCAAAAATCTTGTAGAGAATCAAATAAAGATTTGAATCTGATTATGGTTCTTCACCCCACATGCGTAATTCAAACCAACAGTGAGGGAGAGAGAGAGAGAGAGAGAGAACTAGAGGCACAGAGAGAGTAGTGAGCATTAAAGAGAGAGATAGAGGCAGAGAAAGTGAATCAACCAAGGATTTGATTCTGATTCTTATTCTGGATCCAATGGTGGAGAAAGAATGTGCGTTAGGTTTTTAAATCAAGCTTAAACAAGTTAATATTCGGCTTATTCAGTTATGATGTTTAAAAAATTCAAATAACTTGAGGTAGATTTATAATTGGCTCAATGAGCAATACAAAGAGCAGTGAGCACAGAACAACGTGCTCGCACGTCGCGCCTTTTGCTAGTTTTTCCAAACACACCACCGTCTTTGAAAAGGCCAAGCATGCATTCAACTTCCAGAGGGGAGAAATATACACCAGAAGAACATATGTAAAATGTATTGTTGTCTGCTAATTTAGTTTCTACCAAATCTTCTTCCTATCAATACAAAGTCAAATGATGCACAAATATATGATAATACTTTTACATGTCTATATTGTTGTTTTTGAAACCCTTCGAACAAGAATGATCCAGCAAAGAACCCGATAAAACACGAAAAACCCAACCATAATCCCAACATTCAACCACCTTGTATCTTTCTCAAGACCTCTACTCTTCAAAACATCATTCCCAGTTAGCAAACAGTAGTGCTGCTGCTGCTGGTGGAAGACCAAACAATCCCCTCTCACACTCCAATACTCGTTTACGAGTAGCGAATCCAAAGGGTACCGGTAAAGAGAAACATAGTACATGAATATCCAGTACTTTGGGACGCACTCCTTGGGGATGAAATAGCCCGAGAAGAGAAAAAAGGCTCCAAGCACAGTGCAAATGAGCGAATTCCCGGAGATGAAATCGGGAGACACGGCGCTAAGAAAGAGCACTAGTGAGCTAGCCATGAGCACGATCAACCAGACAACGAACGTGAAAAAGGCGAAAGCAAGGAAGGAAGGATTTAGGCCTACTAGCCAGTAGACTGGGACGGAGAACAGAATAGCCACCGAAAACAAGAAGGGAAGAAACACAATGGTGTTGGCTATCATGTATGAGGAAACCCTGTACGCTCCCCTCGAGGCTTCCTTCATTAGCACCCGTCTCTCTTGAAGGTATATCGGAAGGGCTTCGACAGTCGATGAGAGGAGAAAACTAAGACTGAAAGCAAATAAACCTAATCGTTCCGCGACCCCTCCACCTCCTCCTCCATCATTGTTCTTCACCTTCATATATACACTTCCCAATCCAAACCCTCCAACGAGAGCTTGCATCGTCCTCGCCAACAACAGCTGCTTTGTTCTGTATATTACCTTCCAAAATCTTTCACAGAGAACCAATATTTCGAACAAAGAATTAAGAGATTGTGGCTTTTCAGCAGAATTACTTTCTAATTGGCACATCAAGTAGTTGGACTGCATCAGTTCTGCTTCTGCATCTTCTTTTTCTCTGTCATTGGCTGAAAGATCGTAACGTGCTTTTGAACTTGTGTACTGATCTTCCAGTGTAGAGATGATTTCCATACTAAACTCAAGAGCATTGAGTTGGACTGGGATTTTCAACCCCAGTTTGTTTACTATGGCATCCTCGAGCGATTCAAGGCTACCGTTATGGACAACAGAGCCGCGGGAGAGGATCAGCAAGTTGGTGATGTACTGAAGAATTCTGTAGCTTGGTTGGTGGATAGATACAAGTATTGTTCTTTGCTTTAAAATCGCCATGGACGAAAGGAGCTCCATCACTTGGAGAGCTGAGGTGCTGTCAAGGCCAGAGGTTGGCTCGTCGAGTAGCAAGATTGGGGGATCATGAATCATATCAACTCCTATCGATACCCTTTTCCTCTCTCCTCCAGATATTCTTCCCCTGATATGATTCCGGTCTTCTTCTTCGCGATCTCCTACAAAGCTATCTGCTACATGGGCAAGCCCGAGTTCTTGCATCAAGATTTCAACTCTCTCTTCTCTTTCCTGAGAAGTCATTTCTTTTAGCCTGAACTTGGCACTGAACATCAATGTTTCCTTCACCGTCAGCAAGGGAAGCAAATCATCCTCTTGCGCCACAAACCCGCATTTTTTTTTCAACTGAGTTGGACTAGTTGCTGCACAACCGTTGAGTGAGATGCTCTTTGGATCAAAATCTTGGTCTCGTACCCGTCCGGATATGATACGTAGCAGAGTGGATTTTCCGGTGCCGCTTGGACCGACAACAGCAAGGATTTCGGAGCTTCTTGCGACAAAAGAAACTGATTTCAGTATGTTGACGATGGGGGGCTTGGGCTCATTTGGGTTCTTATTCCAGGGCCAGCTGCTTTGGTGGATAGTGTAGGAGAGATTTCTCACACTTACTGTGTAGGCTGCTGTTTTGGAGGAATATTGGTGAGCTACTGTTTGTGGTGGAAAGCGGTAGATCTGGAAAGTAGAAGAGGAAGAAGGGGGGCTTAATGTATAGGATTCTACTTCCGGTGAATCCGAAGTTGAGAAGAGAACTGTTGTGTCATCGTTGACACTGTCATCGTTGATATCCGGTTGTTGGAAGCAAGATGCCATTGATTGTTGGCCGGAGCTAGGTTCTTTCTTTCTTTGCTCTTGTGTGTGTGTGTGTGTGTGTGTGTGTGAGAGAGAGAGAGAGAGAGATTGAGGGGGGGATGGAGTGGAGTTTGGTTTCAAAAGAAGCAGGATTTTAGCTGTGTCAGGATGCATGGATACGGAGGTTGCACCAACCATGCATGTTTGTTTTGATTAGTGATCCACCAAGGGTTTCCCGGTATTGGTGAAGAGATTAGGTCGTGTGTTTGGCAGTGTTTGGTGATCAATCTTTTATCAAACAAGTTTGACATTTATTTCCATTACTAAATGGGAGGTCCACAAGTAACAAACCTGTTTTTTTGTACCTATCATTATATTCCCATGCATCTGCAAAATCCAAATCAAGATAAGGGGGTTTTGACCGCAGTTAGCTCATAAGAGATTTTGTCCTTGCTTTAACTGCGGTCCCGTTAGTGAATGGTAAAATCTTGGACAAATTAGAATCTTCTGTTACAACGCTGTTAGCAACCATAATGATATGAATTAAGCTTAGCTTGAATAAACAGAAGAACAACAGAGGAGTTCCTCCCAAATGCTCGAAAGAGAGCCTATCTAGTCCAAAACCTATTGTTGTTGTTGCCTGAACCATAAATAGGTCAAAAATTACATGCACAAAATTTCCTCGTTCACCCATCACAGAAGTAGGAAGGTGCTCCAACTTGCCAAAAATTCAGAAAAAGAAAAAAAGAGAGAAGAATGGAGAAGGTTAACTACTGGCGCGTGGATGAAGGAAGCAAGCAATCATACACCTGTACCATTCGGGATGTGATCGTGAACTTGTACTCAGTTCGAAGACGGGGCTTTGCCAAATCGATAATATCCTGTCTCAAACTGTTTAAAAAAGTGAGTCAGACCCTGCTATATGTTACACAAAAGGATTGCATATGTTAAACATGCATGCAGCACACAAAACACAAGCATACACAAAGAAACAGGAATGGGAGAAAAATATAACCTACGAATAGTATACCAGCACCCGTGTAAGTTTTAGATATTTACAAGAATCAAACTCGTAGTTTCTGAAATAACACCTAGTCAAAGTTATCTGCCAGGATCAGTTAACAGAACAACTCCTTTTACGCAGCAGGAGTTGATTTGAAGAGCTACATATAAATTCCATATGCTGCAATATTAATACGTAAAATTGTTACTCCCTCCGTCCCTAAGTAAGTGTCCGGCGCGCAAAACTAGGCCTTACAAAAGATACATGTTTTTCGTTAAAAAATATAATTTTTTTCCACAATCTAATAGAACCCATTGCCATCTATTGATTTGAGAAAAAAAATTAATTTTTTTAACGAAACAAATGCATTTTTTTAAAGGCCTAGGTTTGCGCGCCGGACACTTATTTAGGGACGGAGGGAGTATAATCTTTTGAATTTTGATTCAAGAATGATACAATTGATATCTTTAGTTACTGTAGTGATGTATGTTAGGTTGGACCGTTGGGCATATAGTACCCCTTAACTGACCAGAATTTTCTGCATATTGTGAAGGATGAAGTTCTATTTCAAAAACTGTAGGGGTAGTTCCAAACTAGTTCCATAGTTTATACAAAATCCTTGGGAGTGCTGGTGAGATCGTAAGTTGGTATAATTCAAACCAAAACTAATAAATCAGAACTAACCATAGCCATTCACCAGTTGCCTTGGCATGCCTCTCCACAGCACGATATAGGCGATCCAGACTATACAAACCCAATCCGTACATGCATTCAGCATCATTTTCCTGCAACAAGCAAACAGAGCTTTACTATCAGTTCCTTCTCAATGAAACGATTTAAAGCTAGTCGAAAACACATAAAATGTCATTCCATTAGGATCTTGAACACAACTGGTGACATGAAAAACTAAAAGAGCAAAGAGAGACACCACAATAAAAGGTGCCTTAAGCATTAGGTAGTACTTAAACTGCGAAAAGAAAAAAAGAGAGAACAAAACTAGCTTACAACCTTTCATCTTGTTTTGGAATGTGGCCGGGTATCTAACTGAACCCATTAATCAGCCCATATCATCCAACTTAAACCTGCCTTTACTCTAGAGCAGGATGTAATGGGATTACACTGGATGAATCCATTTATTAATGGGCTAACGCGAATTGCAAAGGGGTTGGTAATGGGCGATTGAGCACTCTTTTTTTCCCCCAAAAAACCGATGTACCGCATATCAATTTCTTCTTCCTCTTTTTTCATCCCATGTCTTTAGAAGATTATAAACCTCAAATGAACATGGTGAACGATATTCTGATTTCATCTTTAGCATCTCACACTCCCCTTGTGAGAGACTAAAAGACAATAAAGAGATTATGGAAGGCTAGAAATGGAGTGTGAATTTCGGGTGCGAACATCAGTATCTCACAAATTAATTAGCTGCTGAGTTGAAGAAAGTGTCTTGAACAAATTGCATTACATACCAGTCCTTGATCTATACAAATCTGGAACTGCATAATTCTCTTCTCAACCTCCACAATTAGTAGCCTTCTTTGGAGTCGAGCAATCCTTCCCCTACCTTCCGCTCTAGTATCCTGATTTTAAAGAACGAGAAATCAAGGAGTGCATCTCTGATTTTACAATGAATAGCAAATTGGCAGCATCTGCAAGATTAACCATCTACCTACCACAAATTTTACTCTATTAGTTAAATTACAATATAGAAAGCAAAAAAGAGAGGCAAATGGTGTTGTAAGCGTGATAGCGCGTGACCACCACTATCTCCATTATCTCCACCATAAAGCCCAAACTCGTACCTCTTGATTTGCACTACTATCCCATAGTTAATTTGAGGCCTGGGTGGAGGTTCATCCAAACAAGGCCTTGCTATTCGAACACAAGATATTTTAAGAACAATCCTTGCTATTCGAAGAACTAATATCACAAATATCATGTGTGTTCTTGATATGGTAATACACTCGGCAAATAACAATCACCTTGTTTGGTTCTCATTTTTGAAAGTTATTTTTGATGTAATGAGTGGAGAGAGATAGAGAGAAAAAGGTATTGAGAAACGTGTAGAGAGGAAAATGAGATGAGATGAGATGAGAACTAAACAAGGTGAATAGCTCCA
The DNA here is from genome assembly GCA_025642025.1 of Rhododendron ferrugineum. Taxonomy (NCBI): domain Eukaryota; kingdom Viridiplantae; phylum Streptophyta; class Magnoliopsida; order Ericales; family Ericaceae; genus Rhododendron; species Rhododendron ferrugineum. The sequence goes on from JAOTQK010000001.1 coordinate 19,616,195, forward strand.
TAGATCTTACCTTCTTTAGCCATGCCCGCATTAACATGAGCAACAGAAAGGAGAGGAAAAAAGCTGGTAAAGCAGCTAGAATAGCAAAATTGATTTCATTGGCCCTAAGAATCTGGTCTAGCTCGAGCATTGCCCTGTTAGAAGAAGGTAGCCAGACAAACAATGAGATGAGTTGAATACCGAAGAGAATCGATTTCTATCCAAGGAAGCCAATTGACATTACTCACGTCTCAATATCCAACTTTAGCTTCTGAATCTGTCATAGTACAGACCACTTGTTATATATCAGCACTAGAAACCACTGACTGCCATAGAAGTGGAGCATGTTACCTGGATAAGTAAAGCACGAGCAAGCTCTCCCCCAACCAGATTCTTTATTGGATTCATGACTTCCTTCTCATACCTACATGAGAAAAATCAATGCTCTCAGTTGATCAGCAAAGAGAGAACCAACAGTCCAGCAAGCTAATAAGTATATCTCAAGAGAGGGCACACATCTAAAAATACACCCGCATGCTTACGAAGTTCTACATAATCACTAAATTGCTAAGCTGACCATGCTGTAAGAAGGCCAAACCAGATTCACAACGCAAAGAAATGGAGAACTTACGGTAGAGTGAAGATCAATATAGAGGACCTTCTATGCTTTCCTATTTATGATTCTATGAAGTATACATGATGTAAGAGAATGTTTCTTTCCACTTTTGCAGAATGAGTGCCGAAACAGAGGCAAGCAAGAGTTTCACATGCCACCTATACACCTCCTAGTTTCATCAATCATAACAAAAAGCCATCCAAATGGAAATGAGATCTAACCTCGACATTACTACTTCAAGCATTTTCTGTTCTGATGCGTTCTCTGGATATTTTTGACCTGTCGTCTGTTCGCTGAAAGCCTGCAACATTCTGCAACCAACCAAACATACTTTAAGGCCAATAAAATAAGAAACCCAGTGTGGCTCAGAACGTGTATACCAAAAATCGAAACATGCAGCAACTGCTGCAATTCAAAAAAAGCCATGTAAGATCATCCTTCACAATGATCAAGCAAAGATGCCACTTGCAATAACTACATAAATTCGATCTACAAATTGGTCAAGCCAATGGATTGGCCGCCCGAATAACTGTAGATATTTTCAAGGAAAACAATGTCAAAAGTCATGAACCAAGTAATGGCACAAATTCCCAACCTATATAGTCACTTTTGCTACCTGAACACCTAGAAAGCATGGACACGCCGCCGTCTATGCCTTTAATGGAAAAAACCCAGTTGTTAGAAATCATAAAAAGATGTTAATCTAATTTATCAAATAGCATTCCGCTTACAAAATGAACAAGCCGTGAATAATGGTGAGTGTTTTTCATTATCAAAGCCAATTTCTGGAAATCCTTCAGCAACACTTATTCTGAAAATAGCAACCAAGCAGAACGATTTTGTTTCATTTAACCTAACAGTCTCTTGTTTCTTGTTCCTCTCAACATCCTCTTCTTTTTACCAAACCAGCCTCACATAATATCAAAATCTTTTAATGAGATATACTACTAACACAGATATTTAGCACAACAATGTGTACAATATGCTTATTTGTTACTGTTTTGCTGGTAATTAACAAGATGCTATTTTACAACAGCCAATGAGTCGGTGCCACACCATAAGGTGTCCATTTTACTGTGCAAAATGTTGTATTAATAGACTTTCCTAATTTTCTATAGATAATAGAAATATTGCCTTCCAATGTTATAAAAAATTATCCATTCATTTTTGTTGAGTCAAAAGGTTTTTTCCCCAATTAGCGTCAGTGGCCTTCATCATATTTGTCAGACTCATACTATTTTTTACTCATAAACCTGACAAATATTCTAGGTGCTCTAATTTTCTCCATTATACGCCCCTAATACTTTCACGAAAATCTTCACTTTGCATCTATATTTTACTGTTGGATCCCACAAGACCAGACTCATGTGTTAGTATTTTTAACCTCCTTGATTATCTGGCTCGGTCGCTTTTTGATTTCTTTATGGTTACCATCAAATTTAATTTTGGAAGGTTCACTATTTTCATACAAAACAACTATTATCTCTCAAATTTAATATTGAGGGTCCCACAAAGTTGGTTGGTGTGGGGCGATCAACTGTGTGCAGGCTAAAGGGTGCTATATTTCGGTAATAGATTAAAAATTCAATGACATAAATATCTTATCACACGTTGCAGGAGAAACCTTGCAACTGTCGCTTATATTATAGGTATACATGCATACACAGTATTATTGTTCATGACTTCATGGTGTAACAAACCTGTGTAACGAGTTGGCAGTTAACTGGACTTCTTCTTGCTCCATTACACCTTTGTGCCTCTTTCTGAATGTCTCAAAAAGTTCATCTCTAATAGCCAGAAGCTGATGAAAATGGAGTACAGAAATATGTCACATAAATCATTTCCCTTAAATCTTTTGATTCACAGTACTGTGCATGCAGCCATGGAAGGGAGAACAGGAAAAATGTCATAACCTGAAAATATAGAGAAAGAAAGTGGGTTCTGTTGTAGAGATAAACTTGTTAAGAGGTTAAACAAAAGAAAAGAAAGAAACAGAGGAAGAGAGTAATAAAAGGCTGCTGGCTGCAGCCTTGAGTGGGTGAAGAAGGGCAACATAATAGTTAAGAATTTGTAGCTCTTCAAGAAGAATGGCCTGGGAAGTTAACAATGCTCTGAGAAGCATGGCCAGATTAGAGTAATGTACGAGCTAGTTGACTCAATAAGCATCAGACGCAACATCGTACTATGTTATTTCAGTGAAGACACCATATTAGCAAGATACAATGGAAGAGGATCAACAAATAACAGCAACAATAAATGCCCACATATTTTCCAAGCCAATTTTGATAAGTAAATCAAATGGCTCAACGATGTGACTTTGTCAAGTTCCGTGCAGAGGAATAATATAAATCAGAGAGAGGTGTGGTTTTGCTGAACCAAGGAGATCAAGATGGTAGTTATTGGGTGTCCATGGGAGGTACACCTTTTGGCTCAATCGGTAGGATTTGACTCAGGGAATGACTCCTTTGGGGTGCTTGGACGCAGATTTCAATTTTTAGGTTATCTTAACCTAGTTAAAATGGACCTTAAAATTTAGACCTTTTTACGCAGCAGCAACTCCAATCCTTGATGCTTGGCCCAATGCTGGGTTATTTCAAGAATTGGAGACTTGGGGTTTTGAAAGTTGACCTTGCAGCCACTCTTATCTGTCTATTGTTGCAATTGAGCGAGAGGATAGCAATTGTATATCTACAGCTGTCCACTTTGAAAAGATCCAGATTCAGGAATTTTCTTCAGATTTGTTCAAGAATAGTTTTTACCTAGGCATAAACTGACACTACTGATGCTGGTGTAGTAACCTTATGAGGAAGGAGCTTGCCACGTGAGTGGACTCTGGACCTTCGACTTTCATACTTGAAAGCCCATTCGTTCATATCTGACTTTCACCCGCACCTATACCTTGATTCCCGTCCCATAGCTCCACGTTCGTCCCATACCTGCCTGTCAGCTAGGCAAAACCGGCATACGACACCAAAACTGCAATCGAGAAAGATGACGCGGAATAGGCGAGCATTGAAATGGCAACGGGTACCTTCAACTAGAAAAGAAAACAAAAAAGGGGGGTACGGGAAAGACACAAGGGCAAGACCACTGGTACGGGAATCGGAGCTGTAGTAGGAGCCTGGGTAGAAGGAGTCAAAGGAACTGGCTTGAATTCCCTCCAGGTTGTCTGGTTAACCGGTTACCTATTCAAAGATAAACTAATTGCCTTTGGTTTCTTCTAATGGCAATAGTTTAACATCCGTAAGTCAATTTCTTCAACAATAACACAAATATATCTTAATATTATAGAGCACATTTGGAGGAGATATGTTTAATAGCAATGAATAGATCTATAACAATCATCTGAGAAGATATCAGCAGAAATTTGAAACTTGATACCAACAGATCATATGCAATCAAACAATGCAAATTATTTATAACATGGAGCGTCTAGTAAGAATTAGAACACTTCGGAGAAATTATACCGGTTGCTCCACATGGTCCTTCCAAAAGCTAATAGTCGATTCCTTAGCCTCATGAATCCAGTTGTCAATGTCAGAACTTCCCATCAATCTACTATGCTTCAGGAGCCAAAATGAACAGACAGAGACACCAACAAACCCAATTGTATAATGCGTCCAGTACAGAGTTACTTTTCTTGGTTTCTGGTGTTTGGCAACCTAAGAGAGGGCAGGCAATTCAACAACATATGTAATCTAAATTCTAAAGTGGACAAATAGAAATCATTTGAAAGTTGTTGCATGCAGGTAAGATGAATTGCAAGGCTGCATCCAAGGGAAAAACCAAACATTTGACAACCCTTGGTATTCCATAGCCACACTGATAACAAACTTCCCACACTTGGGTTTTGATGAATCCAAGGATCCTATTTTGATTCCTCACTAATAGGGTCAATATATACCAATTTGATAATGTCAAGAATGTCAAAGAGTCAAATGTTCCCTCTTTTGAACAGCCATAGTCATTGTTCGGTCTACAATACGGCTATACGGGTAGTTGCCAAATATTCGTAGTTTCTAAGAAGTCCTTGCTGAAGATATTTAGCGTGCATCCCTGTCAATTTATACCGTTGATTGTGTGAGAATAGAAAGTGCCTAACTCGCGAAATAATTAGGTTCTCTTCTTTCTCCTCCTTATTTTCTGCACTTCTCTAACAACGACCAGATCTGAAATTCATCCTCTCTCAACATCAGGAACTCCATATATTAGATTTGTTCAACTGATCCCATTAAAATTCCAAAGATCAGAGAAACAGCCTTTTACTATTTAGACTTCTAGATGTTTAGAAAAGGTGGATACAAAGCTATGATAGAAAGCAACGTGCAACTTTTAGGACAGAATTCTAAACTTCTTGTTGTTGGGAGAGGTAAACTGTAAAGTAATAGACTTTGTCATAAAAGCTTCTTAATCGGGTACGTAAACATATTTTTTTGACTGGTCTCTTAATAGATAAAAGCTTCCAGAGGTTTGAAAGCCAGCCCTATAAAGTAAGAAAGTATAGGCGATTCCCTATGGTTGACGTATATTTATGTGCATATAATTTCACCATAATGGCTTGATATGGTTAGTGAAAGACATGATAGGACAGACTAGCGGGTAGATCTTAGCAGATTATACTTCTCGGAAAACCCATTTCGCCCCAACGACATTTTATGTCAATTGAAAAGCCATTTAAAAAATGCGCAAACCTCTGAAAAAGCAACAGCACTCTGAACAAAAAGTAGGAAGTAGATAAAAGACTGTAGTGAGTAGTGACACTTACAAGGTCAGCTAAGTAAGAGTCCAGTTTATGGAGATTTTCATAAATCAAGTTGATAGCATCTCTGCTCTCACAATCTGTCCATTGAGAGCCTTCCTGGTTCACTTCTGGCAGTTTCTCAAGCATAAGAGGGAATGAATAGCTCCCCTCAACAGAAGAATCACACTACAAAATCATCACACACAAAATCTAGTTACAAAATATACGGTATATTATCCAAAGTAAGATGCACTTTTCACGGTTTGTGTGCAGGGATGAGTATAATTGAAAATTCAACAGGGAAAGGAAAAGAAACATAACAAAATGAATGGCAACTACAATAGGTAAAGTCCCACAAAAAGAGGTTATATGATAGAAAATTAACCTGATGCACGGCATGAAAGTGGCTAATAGAAGCCTCCAATTTTGAGAATAAACCATTAATAGTTACCAACAGTTCCGGCAATGATTTCTGAGGATCCCTAACTAAATCCTCACCGAATCTGTCAACCTCTATATATACCTGCATGACCATTAAACAAAATTAACCCAGAATTAACTATTTACCTCAAAAAAGAAAGAGAATTAACTATAATCATCCATGTCCATGGACACCTTGTCTTCCTTCCTATGCATTCTTTCATTCTTCTCACATTGAGGTTTAATTTCAAGTTTTTGGAATCAATGGGACCTATGCTTCTCCTCCTCTCCCCCCTCCCCCCCCCCCCCCCACACACACACACACACACACCAATTCTAAAAATATGACAAGAAACACACGAGAAGGCAATTAGGAAGATAAAGTAGCTCTACAAACCTAATAATATAGCTATCCTCGTATCCTACTCAATACACAGTTGTCATGACCGGGTGTATCCCGCACGAGAAGGAACATCAAAGGGGAGTTATTGATGATAGAAGAGAATACAGACCCTCAGGAAACCAACAAGAAAGCCAAAGGAAAGGAAGAATCACGATCACTCTCGAATGTGAAAGAAAAGAAAAAAAAAAGGCCAGAATAACTAAATAAAGATGCGATTGTAGAAAGCATAATGTATAGAATGCACCAAAAATATAACGAAACCTGTGCCAAAAAAGTAGCCAGATGATATCTTAAGGTAGTTAAGACGGTTATCCTCTCCGATATATGAGCAGATGCAGAGCGACTGAGATTTTGCATGCCAGAACCCTCAACAACACATTCGCGTACCAGTTGAATAGTTCCATGAATAAATGCCCTTGGCCCTCTCTCAAAAAGCAAAAAGTACACCTTCCGAGCATTTGATGCCTGAAAATGAATGAAACAATTAGAAGTTAAATTTTGAGATTGCATATAAGGAAAGTGCCCACTACAAAAGTAACTACACTCCCCATGAAAAAAAATTACCCACTGTGAGGACCTCAATTACTAACCTCTGCTCTAGATTGCCAAAAATGTAAGTTCTTCTGGATGTTATGCAAATCTAAACAGATATGCTCCAAAATATCTTGTAAAACATCAAACACTCTCGATGCCTCAGAAGTTTCCCTGTGTAAATAGACCACGGGGTCAAGAACCAATTATTTAAGGACTCAAAAGGTCTAGAGCTCCAATGCAGTATGGTGTTGATATAACAAAACTTCACAAAGGATGCTGGTAATTTTTTTAAATTCACCCCATAGAAGGCCATTTGCAATATAAAAAAAGTTTGTGAGTGCTCCAAAGATTCCAAACTATCATCTAAATTATACAATTATTTGTCCTTACTGACTCATATTTGTGAACATGAACAAAATCAACAGGTTGGCCAAAAAGGGCGAAGATACAAAAGAGAAAAAGTTCCTCCATACACTTGAAACATGAATAGAAATAACTACATGTGTGAAAATGTATGCCCAGAGAATGAAAATAAGGCATATGTGCAGAAATAACAACTAATTCTACAACCTACTCAAATTAGGTTGATTACCCTTTCTATAAGAGTGCCTTAAAGAGTACCAAAAAGCACCAAATGGCCTCCAAAACTCTGAAGAATTGGATGTGTCCTCAGTCTACCCACAATGGACTCCCTAAGAATCATAGTAACCAACGAATACTGTGAATGGTACTCAACAATTGTATACGGGCGGCATTCCTTAATGCCTTTTTGGTAATATAATCTTTTACTTACCAATATAATCTTTTACTTACCAAAAAACAAGTGAATGGCAGTCAACAATGAAAATTCCACATAACAAGATAACCTTAATATCTCAGACTGTTACCAAATCTTTCCTTACCAATTGCACTTGCATGATCACATTCACCTATCGGAGGGATCTACAGCCAGCAATAAAAATTTACATGGCCTCAATTCACACTTTATGGTCATAATACGCCTGCCCCAAGTTGAGCTAGCTCATGGCTCCGCTCCTGTTATTGTGCAGCGAATAATGGAGACAAAATGGAAGAAAGGTAGCTGGCATGTTTCGTTAGTCGTTGCTGTATTTGATAACATAACACTGGTTGTCGTGATATAGTGGTAATTCTTTAGCGAAAATGATTCTTGGGTTTGGGGAGGGAATTTTTTTGTTTTTCTTGCAAATGAGTTTACTATGCAAAAGTTTCCTTAAAAATAAGTTTGCAAACCCATCAACTAAAGGGGTTTTCTGAAAAGTGTTGACAATTTGATATGGAAGATAAAAACAGAAAAGAAGGCCTTAAAAGAGATTTGCCTGCTTCTGAAAACAAAGACATCAATGGTTTTCGTATCCTATTTATATCTAAGAAAAATAGTTTGCCATGCCTCATGAAAAGTCGTCAGTCTACCTAAAAAACAGGTTTCGCAAACTGTCTGGAAACATTGTTAAAACAAAATTCGCCCCTTTTTAGATTGTGACAAAGGGTGTCATAAGAAAGGGGAAGGAAAATATCCCATTTTTTACTTCTCTTTCCTTTCTCACCAAATTGCTCTAATCCTTCCTTTCTTCTCTCATCAAATCCCACAATCCAAAAACGGCCTTAGCAAACAGGCTGAATATGAATGTTCTCCACTCTATTCTTTGCATTTTTCTAGGGACTGGCTCAATATAAATTCCCTCAACTGGAAGTTCGAATGTAGCTACGTGTTCAACTCTTCAATTCATGTTCTACAGTTGGATTCCAAACAAACCACACATAAAGTACTCCCTCCATCCCAAAATGATAGTCCCCTGAGGAAGGAAAGACGTGCAATTTTCGGATAAGAAAATAAAGTACTTAACGTATCGCACCAAATTAGAGATCTTGATTAGTTATTTAATTTGGTGCAAAAAAGTTCAAAAAATCATATACGTAAGTATTTATCTTCTGATTCGAAAATGACGCGTCTTTTCATCGAGGACTATCAAAATGGGACGGAGGGAGTAATAAAGTGCAAAGAGAAACAGTTACAGAAAGTCTAGGAACACAACTTCCAGACTCAACTGTGTTTGGAGCACCTGCATCAAACGGCTCTAGGTGCAGTTGCGTTCAGAATTGTATTTTAAAGTTACGTTTCAAACAGTTAAACCACGAGCAGTTAAAAAATAACAGTTAATCCATGTGAGTGAGTGAGAGAGAGAGAGAAAATTAGGGCTTACACAATAGAGTCGAGTGAAGTGGAAGGCAATGGGAGAGGGAGGCACGGCCCTCGCCGGCGTGATCTGGCGTGAGTTAATTGGCGGTAGATATTCGACAGTTTGCCGAGAAAGTTCGAACCAGAAAACGGAAAGAAACTGGATAACCTCTTCCAAAGGTAATCGGAGTAGACTGTGGACAGGGCTTTGGATTCCGACGATTCGTTTCCCGGCGGAGTCGCCGCCATTGATGAAAATTCTCTAACGGAATTTGACAAAACCCTTGAAGAGAGAGAGAGAGAGAGAGAAGCAGACTCAGCAGAACACGGTGGTGTCCACGGTGTGAGAAATTCTTCAGTGCCGAGCGGGCACGGACAGCTGGTGCCGAACACGCATCTCGGCCGTCCAAACGTGTTTTGGACGGCTCAGATCTGTTTGGGCTTCAAGGGATATTTTGGTAATTTCACGCTTAAAAATTACCCAAACAAATCTGAACCGTCCAAAACACGTTTGGACCGCCGAGATTCGCGTTCGGCACCGGCTGTCCCCTGCCCGCTCGGCACTGAAGAATTTCTCGGTGTCCACAGGCAGCCTACGTGGCAGAAAATTGGATAAAATTCACCGGAATTTTTAAAAGTTTTTTTTTTAATCAGAATTTTTAAAAGTTTATTTAAAGGAGTAAACTTTTGGCCTAAGTTAACTTATTTCTCAAGTAATACTAGCTTATTTCCATGGTTGGTGATTTTTTTAAAATTTCGGTCGAAATATTAAAATTTTTAGTTTCGTCTTGTCGAAAGAAATCGTAAATGAGATACATGCGAAAGGAACATGCAAAGAAGTTCAGAAAATACTAAAATAATTTAGAAATTTTGTTTTAATGAATTTTTTAGTAACTTTTAAGATTACTTCCATCAATGCAAATGTTATATATGTATGTGTTAAATACAAAATTAGCAAAAGTTAAAACGAACTTGAACAAAACAAAATATAAAAAATTGAGGCCAAAGTGGCAAACTCGTCGAGTTCTTCATAAAATTAGGAAACCCGGGTTCCTGGATTTTGTAATTTTCTTTTTTATGAAGTTAAGAACTTCTTAGATGATACTTGATTACAGAGGAACAGTTTAAAAAGATTGGTGAAATTACATGGAGATGCCCTCATCTATACATTTTGGACATGGACACCCACTAACTTTTAAAAACGCCCACAGACACCTCCTCATCTACTTGAAACTCAAAAATAATAAACTCTGTTAACAGAATGGCTGAAATGACAATTTTACCCTTGTTATAATAACACGCACCAAGAGTCCTCACACTTCGATCAGAAAACTAAACAAACCCACACATTCTCTCTCTCTCTCTCTCTCTCTCTCTCTCTCTCTCTCTCTCTCTCTCCACCCTGCACCTCCATTTCTGGGCAATTCCAAACTCCGGCAAGCCCCATCTCTGGCAAACCCCACATTCGCTCGACCCCTTCCACTCCCCCACCGTCCCCACCCATTCTTTCCGGTCTGTGCTCGAGTTCTATTCGAGAATCATAGACCCGAAAAATCTTATCAAAACCATTTTGTGATTGTTGAGACTTGTGCAGTTGCGAGACAAGATTTCAACGCACCAAGACCCATCGACAACAGAGGTGGAGGTGTACAGATGTCGCAAGCGCCGATCAACGGAGGTGCATGGAACCCGAACTACGAATTGTCATCGTTGGCAGCCCTCCTCATCAACGGCACCAACTGTTCCATCATGGATGCATCCGTTGTTTGCCGCTCTGATATGACAACTGCCACCGCCGCAGCCGGCTGCATCCTCTCCAACACCTCCCCGTTGCAATCGCTACTCCCATTCAGATACAGCTTCGCCGTCGCCGTTGCGGTTGCCATCACGGATAGGGAATCTAGGACGCAATTGCAATCCTTATCATTAGAATCAAGTGACTCCTTCGGGTTTAATCGGAGGGTGGAGATGGAACAGAGTGTGGGGGCTTGGATAGGGCTAAGAAAACAGTGGCAATCTCCATTCGAAAGACATGGGAGCGTTGCTGAAAATGGAAACCCTAGGATTTAGAAGCGAGGATGTTCAAAGTGTGCGAATGAGAGAGTGAAACTAGGGTATTATGGCTGTGAGGTCGCCAACGCCCTTGGTGCTGCTGTTGGCAGCTTCCAT
>JAOTQK010000001.1:19649661-19666695 GCA_025642025.1 Rhododendron ferrugineum
GGTTGTTAATATTAATCTTTCTTTTCTTTTTCTTAAACAAAGAAGAGAAAGAGTAGTTAGTTACTTCTAGTTTATTTTCAGTTTATACAAACACATAACAATGATTTGTTCTTGTAATTTCCCTCCCTTCATTTTCTACTTCTTCTTTTCCCTCTTTTCACACAAACCAATGGTTGCAGTTTACAAAAAAAATTTAATAAAGACAAAAATAATTGAATTATTTTTGTTTTAGTTCATTGTTTTAAAATTTGAATTATTATTACTTTTTTAATTTCCCTTATTGAGACGAATCAGTAATTCAAAAAAAAATAGCGAAAAAGTAACAAATGCGAGAAAATAATAACAAAAAAAATGACTTATTAAGCCAAACCTATTAGGGTTGCGCACGAGCGGAACGTATTGGATTCCTATGAAGTGAATCCTAATCCGTGAGTTACGTTTTTAGAACATGCATTTTGTGTTCAGACCAAAAGTCCCACGATTTGCTTCCAATCCGAATCATGATTCATGAGTAACGGTTTAGTCTTGGTTTTATTCACGGATTACATCAACCAAATTCTTTATGACCCGTAAATACTTGATTCCATGTTCCAAAACTAAGACAATTTATACAGGTTCCATTTCCAGCAACCTAAGCAATTGCATTATACTCCCTCCGTCCCAAAAAAGATTTTCCAGTTCGCATAGACGAGAACTTAAAAAACTGCATTTTATCAATACAAATTCAATCTTTTTCTATGGATTAAAAGAACACAGTAATATTTAGTGACAAACGGCAAAAAGTTAGAATTTTTTTCTACAAAAAATGCAGTATTTTTAAGTTTTTATTTTGCGGACCGAACAATCTTTTCAGGACAGATGTAGTATCAAGTATTCCACATTTCAGGTTTCGAAATTCCAACCATCCAAGCAAAGAGAAAACATTAAAGTAGTATCCAAGCATTACATCAAAGCAACTAAATTAATTCGAGCATTATCCAAGGGTTGCATTCTGAACAAAAACATCACCAAATCCGAGCATTATCCAAGGGTTACATTCCAAACAAAAAACAGCAAAGTACTTCAAAAAAAAAAAAAAAAAAACCCATCAAATAGATCTTCCATTTTATAAAAATAACAAAAATATACGCAAAATTATTATTATTAACTTTAATACATATATATTGTATAGATTTTTATTTTTTATTTCAGTTTGATAAATCTATGGTTTTTAAATGAAAATTCAAACATAATTTGTATCTCATGGTTTTTCAGATCATCAACGGACAACATTAAAAGGGAACGTATCGGATCGGTAAAGCATCGAAGGTCGGAAGTAACAACTGTCGCCGCCGGTAAAGCAGCGAACTTACAATTACGCGGTTAGTTGAAATCAACTTAAGCCACCGCTTAGAAACGCTCTTGCAGCCATAGACTTGTTTTGGAGGGAGCCTGCAGAAAATTTCGACCAACAGTTCGTCGCATACGAAATCAAAGACGGAGGAGGATTCCGCACCGACCGACGACGGCGATGATGGTGAATCAAAGCTTCTAAGCGGCGGAGGAGGAGTTGGAGACGAACCACCAACAGGCGCCGGTGCCATCTCCTGCGTTGACCTTCTATCCTTCAATAGTTGGTAGTAGAATATATGAGAATAATGAGGAGGGATAAGTACGAAAACGTTAGATATATATGAAAAAGTAAAAGCCACTCAACTTTTTTACAATGACAATCCAAAATTTGTGTAAATTTTTTTTTATAGAAAATTAGTCTTAGATCCATATTATGTGAACTTTATAAGCCCACAAGTCTACCTATAAATTTGTAATGTCTCAAATCCATTTTAGGGTACCATAGGGTTTAGACACTTTCATAAGATTTTATAGTGCACTTTTTTATTATAGGATAGAGTACCTTAGGGTTTAGATACTTTTATAGGGTTTTAGGCTGCACTTTCCTATTATAGGATTTTAGGGGTTTAGGCACGTTCATAGAGTTTAGAGTTTTAGACACTTTCATTGGGTACCCTAGGATTTAGGTTGTGTGGACTTGTGGTTTTACAAAACTATTATGTAGACTTATGGACTTATAAAATGTCTATAGTGGACCTATCACTAAATCTCCCAATTATATATAACAAGGCACACTAAAAGACAAATTTTGGAATATCATACAAAAATCGGAGTGCTAAAGTAATTTTCCTACGAAAAATGGTCTATGAAACTGTGAATTTGGACCATTCATTGTATTTGCCTGACAGTTTCATGGAAACTGTGAATCATGGACCATTTTTCATGTACTGTAATACCTACACATAGGGGGGATTAACAGGAAATTAATAAGTTCACAATTAAAGAGGGTTCGACGTCTTTTCATATACTCGAATCCCAGACCACCTCCTTAAAATCCAAGGGGTATAATCAGATGAGATAGGTGCCACATCAGTGAGGTATGAGAATTTGGACTAACTTTGTTTTAAACTTTTTTTTCCCTTACAGAGCTTTTGTTAATTTTATGTGAAATTATTCATATTATAATCTTGGTCAAGTCTTGACTAGAACAATTTTAAAAGTGGAAAATTTTGTCTATAACTTAAAATACTAAAAAATATTTAAATATATTTTCTAAAAAATTGAGTTTAGTTTTATTATTTCTTTACTTTTCTGATTTTTCTTGCCGAGACAAATGAAGACTTTAGAAAAAAATTGGCGCAAAATTTATTAAGTTCAGAAACAACAAACATAAGTAAGAATAAAGAAGTTACGCCTAACTGAGAAAAATTAAGAATTTCGAACAAGAAGAGAAATATTAGTAGTAATTTCTTTTTATCTTCACTGTTCATTTTCTTTTTTCTTATTTCATTTCCTTTCTTTTTTCTTAAAAAAAAAGGAAAGAAAGAAGAAAAGAAGAAGTTGGTTACTTCTATTTTATTTCATTTTCTACAAACAAATAGTACTCCTAACAATGATGACATTGGCCTCAAAATTTCTCTTCATTTTCTACTTCTTTTCCCTCTTTTCCACACAACAAACCAAGAGAAAATGATTGCATTGAGCACTGTCCTCGGGATTTCTTCAATTTCTTCCTCTCCATTTCCTCGTCCCCACTCTTCCCCTTTTCCCTCCCACCAGGTCCAAATCTAACCTGAGCCTGTTCTGCTAAGAGTTATTAAAAAATTAGTATTTATTTGTAATTTTTAAACTTAAAAATAATATATTTACAAAAATAATTATTTGATTTTTTTGTACCGTTCAAAAGATCACATCAATGTGTTTTGTTTTATATTTGCTAAACCCTTGCAATCTTCTTCTCATTAATATATATGATGTTCTTCTTTGTTGCCAAAAAACAAAAAAGATCAAATCGAGATCTATCTAAAGAGGTAATGAGACCAAAAAAGAAAAGCCAGCCTTTTGATACACACAATGATGACGTTAGGTCTTTGGGAGTTGGCCGGAGGTGCTTAGGAGCCCGTTGGAAGAGAATAGTGAAGCAAACATGCTTATGAGCCCTTTTTTTTAAGAACATGATCGACTCAGTTATATTAATACGAAAATAAACTACAACGAAAACATTCCATTGAAAGAGAATAGTGAACCAAACAGTACAAACTACTGGCTGCGAGCGATGTGCACACGGAGAACATTCCATTCCACTATCGGAAACACCATACAAAACCCAAACCGGGTGAGACGAGGAACACGACAATATGTACAACATTTTGCACAAGATATCTTACATGACGGAGATGGATTGTCAATAGTTTGGGAACAAACTGCACGCTTTGCAGTTGGGTATTTTTGAGCCCAATTATGGGTCCAATTCAAGGATCAAAATCATTCATCTCCTAGAGTTCGTCGAGAAAAATATTTGTGAGGAAATTCATAATAATCAAATTTTGATTAGATCAGTTCACATTTCCTTTGGAAAAAATAGACATAGCACACTAGATGAAACCCACTTTTTAAAAGAAATGTAGAGATAAATTTATTTCAATTAACTACTTGTTGATTTCCGATCAAGCATGGTTTTTGTCTTGATTTTCGTTCTCAACGAGAACTACTGTACCAACCCATGCCAGCTAACTTGCTTAAACCTTAACCGAAACACGTGGCTTGAAAGGTTAACCTCAGGCTATATAGTAGCTGGTCGAAATCACTTTATATACTATTTTAATTTTCCCAACACAGCCGATGTGGAACTTTTTCCCACAAGTGGGTGTGGGCTGTTACATCTACAAGATGAACGATTCCAATTATTGAATTGGACCCATAATGCGGCCCAAAAATACCCAACTGCACAGCGTGCAGCTTCTCCCCAAACTGCTGAGAATCCATCATGCATGACAGGACAGTGTCGCATTGGCAATTGGATGGATTCGAACACAGCCACGTAGCATGTTGAGCATATTCTTGTGAACATTGTTGCGTTTCTAGACTTCCTCAAACTGAAACCGAGCAAATATTACAACCAATACATTTACAAATGGCAATATCAAATTGAACCTGAGAACGGCGGTTCTGGAGCAGTGTTGTTATCTGGGGTACCAATGCTATTGGGGGATTGGCTTTGATGGAATTTCTGATTGAGGAAGTGCCCGGGAATAAAAAGCGGGCATCAGAAAAAGTAAAAATACACTATTACCAATTACCACAAATCCCTGCTTCAGAAAAACCAAGAATAAAAGCACACTGAACAGTTCATGCAAGTCCTCCTGCATTTCTATAAATTACTCAGTCCAGTAGGAGTGAACAATTACAGGCTGATTTCTCTTCAAAATCAGAGACAAAAAGGGTAAGTCTGTGCTGCTTTTGGGGAACCCTCCCATTCCATTCAAAAGGAAGTACACCTATAGACGAGTTTCCCAATCTTTGCACTAAAATTTCTATTCTACAGTTTCCAGCAAGGATCCTTCCTACCTGTGAGTCTGACGAGAAAGATTGCGAGAAAATAACTTTATACCAGCCCTGTCAAGAGATGAAGAATTTAGGATTAAAAACGGAGTGGAAAAAAGTGCTGAAACCCGAGAAATAAAACAGAATTTACAGCTCACCAGTAGAAAAATGGTTCTGCAATGCTGGCACACTTCACTTTCTTGCAATATATTTTCCTATCTATGTGCTATGGCTACAACTTAAAGGGGCAAAATGTTTCTCATGTTTCTTTGATTAAAAAATACAAATCCACTTTGGAGTAAGATGGGACAGATCGCCAAATCATGCCAAGAATTGAATTCTTCAAGCCGGTAGAGTTCCGGTAGGTTTCCAAACAAGTTTTGTCTGTTATAGCAACAGTAGCTCTGGTTGGAAAGGGCCAACTATTCTAGTCGGTGTCTGAGTCAATAGAAAGGATACGCGGTCTTACAGAGCGTTTTTGGCGAGGAAATGAGAAAGGGACGCTATCATATATTTCCCTACTTCTCTTACCAGATCTGTTGTCATTCGTACCAAGAAGCAAAGAAGCTGCACAAAGCAAATTGTAGCATATTAGCCCTCAGAGTAAATTCAATATATAGCTGAAAATATGTTCTTGTACAAGCACTATACAGAGTACAGACACAAAAAAGCCAATGACAAAAAGGCCCCCTACATAGATAGAAAGGACTACCTTACCAGACAACCAACTAAAGCAATAAAAAACGAGTCTTAATCGGTGCAAAAGGTTCCTACTTATCTCCAAAAGATCTACCATTGCATTCTATCCAACTCAACTACATGAGGCATAAAGAAGCAAGCGACCAGCCTTCCTCCAATCTGAACAAAACCTCCCTCCCCTCCAACTAGACAGCACCCGCTCTTTGTCTCCTTGTTGTACCCACCAACAACACAACCAAAACCAAGATCTTCTGCCCCACCAAATTGCGGATCGTCAAAACAGTTGGATTTTGTCCCACATCGGTTAATTTTCTCCTCCAAAACTTGTATATCAGCCTGGGCGGCCTCTCGCCAATTGGTTTTGAGTTGGATGCTTTAACATCGTATTAGAGCTAGGGTTTCGGAGAAATATGTTACCCCTTGTTTTTGCCATAAATGCACTGTTATTTGTTGTAATCCAAGTGTTATGGATCGTTTGTTTACCTCTCCACGTGCGACCCCTGACCCGCAAGAGGAGTAAACAACAGATCCATGAAATAGGGATCATCTTGGAATGGTACATCAAGAATGGAATTCCCTCACATTTAGGCCTCCGAAATTTCACCGTCCCCTCTACACACTGGAAAACTAACAAGCTTCATGATATCCTCCCAAAAACACCCCTTGCAAGTGATAGGAAAACCTGTTTACAATACAGTCCCCCCACCCACAATAAAAAAAGAAGGGAGAAAAAAACGCTCTCATACAGAATCTTTCTCACGAGCAAATCACCAGAACCACCTGCCTAGCAAGACCAGTTGGAAATGCCTAACCTTCCCAACTCACGCCTCCTTCCTTAATTTGTGCCGATGCCACCAAGTGATACTTGAACTCCTGGACACACCTACCCCATAGGAAGTCCCTCCGAAGCTTCTTAAACCTTTTGACAACCAATGTCGGAATAGTGAGAACAGACTTGATTTACATCGTAATGCTAGCCAAAGTACTCTTAATGAGTGTCATTCTACCACCTTATAAAGAGGAGGGAAAAGGAAATAAGGAAAAGAGAACAAATTTAAATGAGAAAGAATGCAACACACGTACCAGTTTCTGCTAATGGATTCTTTGCCCCTTCCTTGGCTTGCACGCACTGAGAATTTATTCCATTAGCAGCCCCAGTTTCACCATGACCACTAATTGCACCACCCCCAAGTCTCAGAGATATCCAATCGTCAGTGCGGGTGCAGTTTGACACGTCAGGTTGATCCCTCAAATTAGGCTGCATAGATGCATCAGAAGGCCTTGTAGGAAGAAATATCTGAAGAGAGGGATCATCACCAAATGCCAAAGGATTATCAACCAAACAATCATTTACATCAGCATTGGAACGACCACTAGAAGACTCTGGGACAAAAGCAGCAGATCTCATAGCAGTCCCTGCATAGCCATTCATTGATGTCGGACAGTTAATAGAACTATGCTGCAAATCAACCAAGGCATCTGACACATCTGCATCTGAACCAAATAACTGGAAACCGGAGCCTGCCTGACTATCAGGAGGTAAAGACCACATGGACATCCCAAATTCATCATCGTTAGCATTGAACAGATCCAGGCATGAACTAACACCAGTAGAAGGATATTCAGGATACGAATCAGCAATTCCATGTGGAGGAACTGAAAAGGTGGAACCACCAGCATCAGTTTGATTGTTCTTGTATAAAGTTCCAGAAGAAATCATGTTATCATTCTCTTCTTCTGAATCACTGAGAACAATGACTTCTGCATCACCTAACAGTGCAGAATTATGGCCGGTAAATCCATATGCATGGTCAAGTTCAATCCCATTATTGGCAGGAAAATCAAAATTTACACCACCGTCCTGATTGACACTAAGATCTTCACTTCCTGTTGCACTACTGCTCATTGGGACTACATTCTGACCATGGTTTTGACATTTTTCTCGCCCATTACCAGAAGAAACTGCATGAATGTCTTCATGTTTACTTACTTCCCATAAACCTTTCTGGTTCTTCTTGATCCCAATTTTTAAAGGGGAATAATGACCTTCAGAGACACCTTCTTGTTTGATTTGCTTAAGAGCTTCAAATTTACGTGAAGCTTCTACATCGTCGGGGACATAAAGAGTACCATCAGGGAGGTGCCACTGCCCAATATCTCCTAAATCCCTGCGATCGCTGTCTGCCTTTGCACGCCAAGATCCATCAGGCTTCACCTCAATCTCTGTTACATCTTCCTCACAATGCCGCATCTGTGGAAGAAAATTAAAGCCAAGAAGCATAAACCATATTGCACCCAGACAGGTATCCAACAAACGAGATTAAATTAGGAGTCCATCCACCTTAGATGTGATGCGATTGAAATATGGGTCGATGATGATATTCTCCAGAGCGTAATTCTTGAGGCAGACAGGGCATTGCCACTACATTCAGACAAAATGCTTGCTAAGATATACAAAAGGCTCACAGATGACTTGAAAAAATTCCTAAAACACAGAACCTGCCAACAAAATAGCTAGCAAGGATAAGACATTAATTTTGAATTTTTGATGCTTGCCTTCCTAGACCGTTGGTTCATTTCAACAAAAACTTCAAGATCAAAACAGCCCATGTGAAGACAAGGCTTGAATCTTCCAGCAACCTTCATTCTCAAGCCACTCATCTATAGCATATATGCAAAGAAGAAAACAAATCAGTTTCAATATAACCCCCATGCCGTGAAAAATAGGTACAGACCATTGAAGGAAACTTTTACAATTCCAATAGGCCTAAAGAGATCGGGAGCGAGTTGGGGGGATTAACCACAAAAGCAATGAATTACCTATCACACAACCAAGATAGTTCCCAACTAAAAGGAACAACATATCACGGAAAAGGACTGCATTGAAGACAAAAGCATACTGACTGAAGTATCGCACTAGATAGCAGCACCACTGTTTTTTAAGAATTTAAGAGAGAACAACAAGCTATCAACAGCAAATCACAGAAAATCTAGCCAGACTTCAAGAAGGCCTTGAATAAAGATACTTGGTCAAGATTTTGTAGAGCTTTTTAACACTAATGGTCATGAATAGGGCCTCCTTTTTGTTTGGTTTGTTGGCCTCTTTTTCTACAAGGTTTGCAACGCTTCATATATCTTCCTTGTTTAGCATTGTGTATAACTTAAACTTGCCTAAACAGAAGAGAGATCAGATTAAGATGTAAATCAATCCAAATAGTTAAAAAGGTCATACATAGAAGTCCCTCGACTCCCGAGAACTACAATCAATTCAACATTTTCATTTTATTTTATTGTGTGTGTGTGTGTGTGTGTGAGAGAGAGAGAGAGAGAGAGAGAGAGAGTCATAAGTTTTGACTAGCCATATTCTGAAGATATCACACTCAAAACTTCATTAAAAATACACAAGAATCCCTTTCATTTATTGTCGCCATAACGAGGGAAGTTTTGAACACTTTCATGGAAAGTGATTTTCCAAAATTTATCGAACACTTTCCTTTATTTCATGCCTTAACAAGATAATATACCATAACTTCATCGATAATAATTTCCACCATTACTCGAATGAAATATGATGATAGTAAATAAAAAGCAAAAGTTGAGTCCATTTTGATGTGAAGTTAATGGATAACATATATCTTCCAAGCAATAACTCAAAACTAGACAATTAGATAAAGTAAACCACACAGACGCACTAAAGTCAATCCCAATTCCAGGACTACAAAGGCGACGCTGATCCACTTGACTTTCTGAAAAGAAAAACATTTATGCCAAACCCGAAATCCCTTATATCGATGAAGTAACGTTTCAGATGGTTAAAGTTTGAATAGTGAAAAGAAGATTTATCTAAGGAACATAGATGTAAGCTTCTCAGTTGAACAAACTAAAAGAACAATTCAAACTCATTTTCCAAAACGTTATCAGCATATTGCCCAATAAATCTCATAAATGAACATCTCAACATGAAACATATAAGGAGGTCATTAATGCATGTATACATGTATATTTATATACTCCTACATATATACATATATATCCTTACATTTATATATATTACTATTTGTCAATGCCTGGTTTCCCAATGTAACAAGAATGTTGTGTTAAGTTACCAGTAGTCCCAAAAGCTTAAGCTGTTAGGAAATGGGCCCAGCAATGCATATCAAGCTATCCAACACCCTCTCTCTAAGTGCAACCCGTCTCACATGTGGAGATGCAAATTTTCATAGATAGAGCGAAGTAGAATACAAAGGGGCGAAGTAGAATGCAAACGAGGAACAAATGCAAATAGAAAGACTTGAGCCCAAGACCTCTTGCAACCTGAACTCTCATACTGTGCTAAGTTACTAGTAGTCCCAAAAGCTTAAGCCGTTAGAAAATGCGCCCAAGAATGTATATCAAGCTATCCAACATGCTGATCACAGCAAATGTGGTAAATAATGATCTCAACATGGATTAACATTAGAGGTCAGTTATAGTAATCCATCTCATTATTTAGCAATACCTTGTTTGCTGGTCAAAAATGTGGGTAAAAGGCTCAACAAAAAAAGGAACATAAGACACATGCAGAAATGCATATGCCTGGAACGAAAAACCATGAAAAAAATGACAGCACAAAGACAACCTTATGTATTCAATGGATCACGGTTGAGAGACTTTGTAACAAAGATTGCATGCTTGAGTTCATGGAGAAAAAGAAAAAAGATAGAGAGAGAATGTGCTTGCGTCAGAGAGAGAGAGAGAGAGAGAGAGAGTTTAAATATCCACATGTGATAAGAAAATTAATGTCGAAATTTGAAATGTTCCAATTTCCTTTTATACAAAGCTTTTTGAACTTCAACCCCAATTTACCAAAGATACGCCTATAATCATTCCAATGCTTTACAGAGAATTACAAAAACCAACAACAAAAAACTACTTCTTAAGAGGCAAGGGAAAAACTAATATCCTGGTTATCGGACCCTCATGGTTTGCGGTGATCATGAAAGACTAGATTGTCGGAAATCTTTAGGCAATTCAATGATTATTGATGCACTCCAAAAAAATTCACATGCAACCCAAAAATTTACGTTACATGCTTTCTGCACAAGAACGTGACAGTGATCTCATGGAAGACTTAATATTGTAGTTTCCCAAAGGATGCTTTTTGACCCAACAGTTTTACGTTACATGCTTTCTGTACGAGAACGTGACAAGTGTCTCAAACTTTCTATTGCAGCTTCCCACAGGGTGCTCACAATAGTACCATTCTCTAGACAATGCAAAAGGGTACGCTTGTACTCTAGAAGTGGTAGCTTCCCAAATCCTGCCTTTGATTTGCACAGGATTCCTCTTACACTGCTACTTGAATAAGAGCATATGCTAGATTCGCTCACCTTGTGGGCATATCTAGATTATAGTGATTACTGAAACGACAATACCAGTACAAGACATCAAATCCTCAATGGAACTATTGGCTTAGAGTATGAGTGAAATCTCCAAAGTTTGACATATCAATTTGGGCAACTTTTTCCTCTAGAAGCATCAATCCGGATACAATCAACAAAGCACGTGTTGATGTTGTGAATATTACCACCTGTCTATGTAGTATCATTGCTCTAGGATTCACAATGTGTTTGCAGGACTAGAAAGAAAAGGAAAATGTAGCTTTTCAAGATAAACAAATATTTCGGTTAAAAACAAGGTGAAACATCTGAATAAGTTAAGTCAGGATTTCACTATATTTCCCTCAAGAAGGGGTATCTCGTGTAAGCGCCCACTAAGTAACTATTACCACTTTCTCCCAACATTAATGACTTAACACATCAGATAGAACATTATATCGTAAGCCATCAATCAATGAATTTACTTGGTTTTAATGTAAGAAAAAAAGAGTTTGCTCGAGCATTTGAATATTATCGACAGGCTAGTAAGGCGGAGAGATACTTCTACGCAACAAGGTTTTCCCCCAAACCCAAAGGTATAAAGGCATCAAATCTTCTGTAATTTCAACCCCACATGACATGTACATGACACTACTGGTAAATTCAAAAATTTCTCCACCATTTTCTAATTGAGAAGCAAGGATACAATACCCAAAAATGAACAGGGAAGCAAAATGCCTCTGCACCCATCTTGCAGTTAAGCAGGAATAGAAAGAGATGCATACACTTTAGTCAACCTATCATGATTAAGGTACTGCCTAAAATTGCAGAACCTAGAGTACAACCTCCCTTGACATAGCCAACAATGTGAAGTGAAGTCCCACATCGCCTGGGTACCAAAGTAATATAAAGTATACAAGCGTGAGGGCACACTCACTTCAATAACTAGCTTTAGGGGTTGAGTTCTACCCAAGACCGTGCAACATTGTATCAGAGCTAGGTATCAAAGATGGGTAGGGTGCTGCTGAGTGAGCACTTACCAAAGTAATATGAAGTATATAAGTGTGAGGGCACCCTATCTTCAATAGCTAGCTTTTGAGGTTGAGTTCTACCTAAGACCGGGCAACACCACCTCACTCAAACCCTCCATTTTTGTCCTTACTACGTTCACTCAATGTGGAAGATTCCTGGAGGGACCAAAGCAATTGACATCTCCTTCTACTTCTCCTCTCCCTACCCTCTTCGTTCTTTCTAAGTAACAAACTATATCACCTCCCTCAACCCCCAAAACAACAATGACTGTAGAAAAGAGACAGCGAGCGAGGGGGGCCTTCTTCCTTCCCCACCAAAAGGGAAAAGCAACTGGCTCAAAAATCAAGGTATAGAAATGACCAAAAAGTTGTAAAAAGAATATTGGATTTGGATGGCATGTTCTAGTAACAGTTTAGGCAACTAATGATCATCCCACCACATGCTTTCAAAAAAAGAACGGAAGGGGAAGAAAATTAAAAAATTTTGACGACTACCAAAAGATTATCCACATAATTTTGCAAGGGCTGAAGATTTTCCACCGTGTGACCTCCTTTCAATGAACATTGATACTTCAAAATTTGATATAACCATCCACGGCAAGCACAATCCTCATAAGTTAACAAGAAAAGAATTGTTTATCTATGAATAATTTCAGACCCAAGACATTCTTAAACAGGTGGTTGGCACTTGAAGAATTATTTGAAACAAGAGTACTGCATTTGCAGGCATTTACAAATGCGACACTGATTCCTTAACTTAAATGGTTGTTGGACTAATTTTATTTTCCCACATTAGTAATGCAAAAATTTGTGTTTGCCATTGAGGGAAAAACCCACAAAATCCAAATTTAAGAATTCCACAATCCAAAAGGTTCAATTAATAGTAGCGCATACATTTCATTATGTTCCCTGGTTAACCGATACTGAAAAAATAAAGAGCTAAAACAAAATAAAAATACAAAATCCACCATGTCAACTTGTTCCAGCGGTGAAACATTAAAAAAAAAAAATGTTTGCATTAATCTGCGTAAAATTACTTACAGGACAACGTAATTTGACAGGAATAGAATCGGCAACAATTTCTAGATCACTGTCACTATCTGCATTTTCAGTTGGAGTTCCACCACCAACACAACGGCGAACACGAGCAAGAGCATCTTCAAAGAGCTCACCATCTGACTCCTTGGGAATCAAGTTGAGAATCTAGACAACAAATGAAAAATGCCTTGAGTACAAAAAAATAACGGAACCAATAAGTGGATATTGCCTCCACCATCAAAGTGCCTACGACGAAAATGAAACGAACAGATGAATCTTACACAAAATAAAGTTAAAACAGAAGACGACCTCCAAAACTACAGATTTTTACTGATAAATATGCAGACCTATAACCTTCCAATTAGAACATGTATACATGATGTCAGATCAAATATATCATCCAACACCATGATGGACACGAAATAAAACAGCCCAATTCCAAGTACCAAACAATCAGGCTACACCTGCCAGCTGGATCTACAAAGCTTACCATAGTATCAGAAACAAGATCCAGAACCATCTGCCCTCGGAACTTTACTATCAGACGGGTTATATAACGGGTGTAAACTTCAAAATCTATGAAAGAGAAAGACACCAATTAACATTAAACAGAACAAGTCGAAAGAATCCGATTTGATTTTTAGTGCACAGTCACCAGGAATACTTGGAGAATGCTCGTAAGTATCTTCGGTGTAAATTTGGTACAACCTCGGCCAGTTAGAGAGCTTTTTCTCTTCTTGGCAGTTGGCACAAGGCATGCCTTGTTGATAGCTTCAGGAAGGCTTGGGAGTTAGTTCAGTTATGCTTGATGTGGTCTTTATGGACAGTGAGGACTAGGCAATCTTTCAGAACCTGAGAGCTTGTTATTTTGTTTGCAATGAACTGTGAGGAATGGTTTTGTTAACTTTTCAAGGAATTGCAAATCCCCAGAGACATACAGGAGCCAAACAGATTATATAAGAAACTCTTAAGCATTTTTTTTTTTTTGACAAGTAAATATTTATATTAATGAAGGCATTAAGGGAATGCCACCCGTATACCAAAAAGGCCATCAAGACAAAAAGGCCCTATACACCACCAATTGAAAAGAACAACTCAAACCATTCTAGAAAATGATCAAGGGAGGGATTACATTCTCCCTTATCCCAGCTATACAAACTACTAACCACAAAACTTTTGATTTTAAATAAAGGCTTCTCAACCCCTTCGAAACATCTCGAATTCCTCTCACGCCAAATAGTCCACATCAAACAGAGAGGAATCATAGCCCAAACTCTTAAGCACTTTTAAAAAGCACCGAAAGTAAGACGTGTCAATAATAATAGATTGTACGTGATAGATAGCAATTCCTATCACGTGCAATCTATTGATATTGGAGAATACTAGGTCGAATTGGAGAAGGCACAGGGTAATATTTGGAAAGAGTTAAAATACCTGCTGGACGGTACGCCGCTTTACAAGTCTGACGCCCAAACAAAACACTCGAGAATCACATCCTGTTAAGGAAATTTTGTTAATTCCTTCGCTGGTGCATGGTGTTATCTGACAAAACAAGAAGGAAGCTAAGAAAACAATCAATGCTAACAAGAAATAAAAGCATCCAACCAAATGAAGTAAAATAGTCCAACAAATCCCCCGTACAAAGATATAGAATAGATTACTGAAAACACATATTTCTTAAGAAAACAGTTAGGCTAGACTAAGCAACATAATATTTGGCAGCAACAAGAGAGGGGTTGGGGGGTAAGTGTTACTTAAGGTGGAGGAACTCACAACAGGGCCATCATCACGACCATTAGCCCCCAGCATTTGCGAGCCAGGTCTATTAATTGCCCGCACTGGAATACCTGTAGGATCACAAAAAAAAACAAAGCAAGAACAGATTATGGTAACCTAAAACAAAACTTGAATAATTGCAACGACGACTCACTTATATGTATATGGAAAGACCATACAAGATCCAAAACACCGGATTGTTGGGGCGGTGACTATTGGAATTGGAAAGCTAGAACTAAGAGTAATCGTTGTTCAGCTTTTTTAGGGCCTTTCCTCAACCATGATACAGAGAATGGGAAGATGCTCTCAGACAGAACATGCAGAGGCGTGGTAGTCTATTGAGCTTGTCAGATAGATGCTTGTAGGCATGGATTGCATTGAGTCCCTTGAAAAAGCATTTGAAAGGTTAAATGGCTCAAAAGTGCTTTTCTCCATACGGACAGCTGCTTTCATAGCCATCTTGAGTCCTTGACAAGGTAGCCTTTGGACCAAGGGGCCAGTTGATCCCTAACTGGCTTCTGTGGATAACCTCTTCTGCTTATAAGGTGAATTTGAGGGAGCAGCCTTGTTGCCTTTTGCCATGAATTAAGTTGTGGTAAGATTAACGTAAGAAAATCCGCAGATGTTCTAGAAGGTAGAAGAAAATTCCAAAAAATTGCAGACAAAGGGGGGCTAAAATTGGCTCCCATTTCAAGAGGCACGCAGCTAATTTTAGATTTCATAGTTGTTGAAATGTTGAAGGGAGCTATTTATAGTTTTCTTGACACCAAAAGACGAGTGAAAAGGCCGATTACAAGAAAGGCTTCGGGCGGTTCATCAAGCAATATTTACTCATTGTTTGGGGGCTATGAATAAGACATAAGGAATTGTATCTTGGGAGTTTTCAAATGGAAGGAATAATGGAAGAAAAGCTCATCCTGGCAAGGATTACAAAAACTCACATAAAGGCAAGCTCACATTTCCATATAACTCTCCAGCTCTACTGAAGGGAGCAAGTGTTCTTTTTCAAATTCTAATCGGTATTATTTTGTAAGTTCTCATAGGCTTCCAAAATCCTGCAAACTCTACCATGAACGAAGCTCAAGAATAGGTAACTATTGAGAGCAAGACTACTCTGGCCTACTTAAAAACAAAGCACAAAATAAGCTCCACAACAATACACCCATGGGCCATAATTACAGCCCATGTCGAAATTCCAGAATCATCAATCACTAAAACCTAATGTTGATTAACAAAATTTCCACATAGTAACGTACTAAAACAAATTAAATGCATAAGGTCCTGAGTAGGCCCTGTGTAATTGCACTTTGAACACTCTGCATCACCTATTTTTGGTAAATAAGAGCATCTCCAACCTTGACCCAAATTTTTACACAATTTGGGGTCAAAATTTGGGTAAAAACCCATTTTGGGTCAGGCTCACTCCAATGGAAAAACCCTATATTGACCCAATTCAATGGCATAGAGATAAATAAAAGAGAGCAGACGATCAGTCCAGCAAACTCCGGTGAAGTTCAGCAGCTCCGACAAGGTAAAACTTCTTCTTCGTCTGTACTTTCGTACAGAACTTGGATCGCTGTGCCTTCTTCTTCGCTGAACCTCAATCGCTGCACCTTCTTCTTCGTCTGCAGTTTCTTCTTCTTCTCCGGCTAGGTACAACCTTCTTCTTCGTCTGCAGTTTCTTCTTCTTCTCCGGCTAGGTACAACCTTCTTCTTCGTCTGCACACTCTCTCTCTCTCTCAAGAACAGTTGGAAAAAAAAATGAGTTTGAGCCTATCTTGTCCCAGAATTGGCAAAGAAATGGATAAAACCCAAATATGGGAAAGGGTTGGGTCATGATTGGAGAAGATTTTTTGAGAGTTTTGCCAAATTTTGGGTTTGGGTCTTAAAATGGGTCAAGGCTAGAGATGCAAGCATCTCATAAAAGAAACGGAACAGATATGCTGAAAGGTATACCCTAAAGTTACATATCAGAGAAGGAAAACAAGGCTAAGAAACAGCAAAACAATGACAAAAAGCCAGTTTTAACATAAAGATAAATAGAGGAATGAAGGCTTAAAAGATCTAATTTGAGAAGCCTTAATTCTAACTTCAAACACGATCTAATCCACTAATAATCTGAGCAACCTTTGAATCCCTTTGACAGATCGTAATTCCTTTCCTGCCAAGTGCCATATGAAGCAGTGTTCTAAAAATCGGGTTTAATCGCCGATTAATGGGCGATTAATCGGTTTTATGGCCTCTCCGATCAGATTAAT
>JAOTQK010000001.1:19666795-19683757 GCA_025642025.1 Rhododendron ferrugineum
TCCCGACTAATTGCTAAAAGGCGATTAATGGCCGATTAATAGGTCTCGAAGCTTGAAGGTGGTCGGCCGCCCGCCTAACGCCGAGCGCTTTTTAGAACATTGATATGAAGTATACCACCATGGCTGCCCAAGCCAATTTCCTAACATTGTGCAATTTTTACCATTAAACGTGCTACAAGCCCATTAATCCCTGGTTGCCAAGGATGGAGAGTATAGGAAAGACAATACCACTCAGTAATCAGGGATCTGATCATCCTAGACAGAATCTAGAATATGAGCAGTCGAAAAAGATTTCCAGTTACATTAGAGAATAGCATATTTCAGTTAGACTGAGGAAGGCTGCTTAACTCTTTCAAAGTGGTAGTCCGATCCTCGAAGTGTGTTATGTAGATTTATAGGTTATTTGACAATTGGCAAGGGTAAATTTCTAGGTCATCTAGCAGAGTATAAATGGTTAAACGGTGCCCCCCTTATGTAGCCCCCCACCTAATGCTTCCAATGAAGTTTACGACCATACAAAAGAAATTTTCATCAAATGAATTCTCTCGCTATGCAGGATAACTTGCCATTTTCAAGAGGCTAAATGATTAGTAATACCGCAGAATCTCAAACAATATATAGAAATAAGGTACTTCAGTGAAAATATCACGATTCAGTTTCCCAGCTTCCACAATTAAGAAACATGAGGCTACGAGAGAGAAAAATTAGCAAAGCATACCATTGACCTGTAGGTCTGCATACTGCGGCCACTGCATCCTAAATGAAACCTTGTCGTTGAGAAGCATACACCACGCCTAGTTCGTATTTGTTAATGAATCATTAAATATCTCTAATCCCTGATAAATACTCCCTCAATCCCATAACTTTAAAGATTGGTGCGAAAGAGTATGAAAAATTATGCATGGAAGTGCTTTATTATTTATCCCATAAATGCCACGACTTTTCATAATGGACCAAAAATTATGGGGCGGAGGGAGTACTATATTTCGTGAGCCAGAGCATTTGCATACCAACCAACCTGAACATCATACTCTTGTTTCGCCAACAATTCCTTGTCCACTCTTGAAAGTTGGAATGTTTTCTCAACGCTTTGGCTTTGCACTGGGTTTGTACTGAAAATTTTGTAGGGAAAGCAAATTATAATACCAAAAAAAGGGCTCACACAAAACTTTACCAAACAATAAGAATATTATAAGCTTCGGGGAACAAGGGAAATCCACTGATAATAGTCATAATACTGCGGCTACTGCCTAATAGTAGATATAAGAATCAAGGCCTCTTTTAAGAATGCTTCAGGCCTATGTCGACAAAGCAATCGTCAAGCACTACAGATCCATGTTGGACAAACATCCACACATATCCTTAAAATCATGGCATAGTCATACCAATGATTAAATCCAAACAGAGCCTCTTTTACATTTAAGATTTCTAAAGCATAACTTCCAATTTAGTTATGAGTGGTGCTTCATACTTGGATATAAGAACTACTTATTCATGCTTCATTTTAAATATGTATAATTTCAAAAGTTTTATCCTGATATTCTTATTCTGGTAGGTGTAGGGCGGAAGATTAAACCCCAGAAATGAAAAATCTCATTTTCATGCATATTCATGAAACAGGTAAAATTGCTTTATAGTTGCCCTCCTGTGAGCAAGTGACGTGGCGCACTTGCTACATAGTTTCATGTAGCATGGCCATTACATGTAGTGCTATAAATGACTAGCATGACTAATTTGGCATATCAAACACCACTTTATCCGAAAAAATACGTAAAATACAAGAGATGACCCTTCTGCCACCTCCACATGCCCATCAATTTTAGGTTTGATAGGTCCAACCACCTAGATAAGCAGCCCTTCAGCAGCCAAAACCCGTACCACCCTAGTTCATGAAACTTAGCGTAGAATGAAACTAATTTGGTTAATCTACATTCACCTAATGTTAAAGCAAGGTAAACATTACCATTTGCCAACTTCTCTTTCTGAAATAGGTAAATGATAATGTATGACTTCCCACAAGAAAGTCATCATAACACGAAACTTGAAGTCTAAAAGACGGCGGATAAAGCTTTTCCCAGAAGCAAAACAAATCTACCAAAGAGAAGTTCATCTTTAAGCAAAATACAAACAACCAAAAGACATCTTAACACAGATAAGACGACATTTACACTTTATAGAGAGCATCAGCACCTACATTTACACTTGAAAGAAAAGAGGAAGCATGGTTCAACTTAATAAACATGAAACAATTGAAGAGTGGAGAAACAATATGCAAATGCGTAAGCATTTATCATGCCCTTACCCATCCGTTGGAACATTTGTGGTGGTTAATTTAACAGGATACAAAGGATGAGCCACTGTTGTCCAAAAGCTGCATATCACAAAATAAATCAGAAAAGTGAAAACTTTGTAGGCTATTTGAGTCAGGATTCAAGAGATTGGGAAAGATAGCTCAAGCCTCAAAGTGGAGAATAGTTTATATACCACATTATCTGAACAAGTATTTTAGGTAGCAGGAGTGAGCACTAACAAAATTCCTAGCGGGCAACAGAACTTTCGGTAACTTCTAATTTCGGGAATGAAAATACTCTAACTTCGAGCACAAGATTTAAAAATATTAACTTTGGAGGATAATGGCCCACTTACTCGTGTCATAATGAACAATGACGAACAAATAGTACTGAGAAATTGCAAACAAGCCAAGTGAATGATTGGAAGGAGGATGATTTGATGGTCTTGCTCTCTACTGTATATAGTACCCTTGGGATAGGAGAAGGGGGTGATGAGTTGTGCTGGGATCTTTCAAAATCAGGATCCTTTCAAGTGAAATCCTTTTATCTTTTTTTTTGGTCAAACGGAAACTAAAATCCTTTATCAGCTGCTTGGCGAGGGCGGTGATTTATCCTTTCCGTGGTATTCGATTTGGAAAACTAAGGCGCTATTGAAGGTGAATTTTTTAGTGTGGTGTGTGACCCAAGGCAAAATCCTTACGATCAATAATTTGATTAAAAGGCGGAAAATCATTATCAATTGGTGTTGTATGTGTAAACGGGATGCGGAGACGGTTGACCATCTACTCAATTCATTGTCCAGTGGCGTGGGATCTTTGGGCATTGGTGTTTTCCTGGTTTGGGATACAGTGGATTGTGTCTAGAAATGTCATGGAACTTCTTGTTGCTTGGAGGGGTGTTAGAATGGGTAAGAGAAGGAAGAGTTTGTGGGCCATGATTCTACTTTGTTTAATGTGGGTCTTATGGCGTGGGAGAAATTCGAGAGTTTTTAAAGGGGTGGAAAAACCTCTGTCTAGGATAAAATCTTTTTTGGTGAATAGCTTGTACAGATGGTACAAGGGAGATTGTTTTCCATCCCTTGATCAATTCTTAGATTGGTTTGAGCTTTACTATTCTCTCGGCATTGTATAGGGCCTTTTTGTTATGTGGCCTTCACTTGTATACGGGTGGCATTCCCTTAATGCCTTCTTCTTAATATAAATATTTATTTATCAAAAAAAAAAAAAAACAAGCCAAAGAGTGCTTATGAGCCTTTTCAAAGAAGAAGGATACAAATCCTAAATTACAGAAAACCAAAAAAGATGGAAACATAGATGAGAGAAACCACAATATTAGCATTTTCAAAGAATAAAGAAAATAGCATGTTGATCTATTATTTTTTTTCATTATGAAAAGCCATCAATAGAGTGAAGATTTGAGAAATAAAATGGAAATAAACCGAATCAGAAACTACTAGCAGGGGAAAAAGTAGTGCCAGTAAGACAAAAATCAGGATCTGAACAAAACCCATAACAGAAGCAAGAGTTAAAATATCTAGTACCAAACAAGTAAAAAAGCTCTCTCAAAAATCATGAAACATGCATTTAAATCCAGTTCAAGGCATAAGAGAGGAAAAAACACTCATATCACATACGGATCTGCCCGACGGAGTCTACAGATTTCACAAAAGAAAATCTCAGGAGGAGCTGGTAGAACACCATCCGTAGGTTTCTCAGGAATAATAACACAACCAACATGCTGCCACACATGGCACCTCTGATCCTCGCACTGCACAATAAAGTAACTTTTTTAAGTAATAAAGTGAAGAGAGTGCAAGGCCTAGAGTACTAGTCAATACAAAAGATAATCACAAATTTTGTATTTCTGTGCATTACAGCACGTCGAAAAGGTCAACTCCCAACAAATCCAGTTGTGAATCTCCTAAAATTCATGCAGCACTAAAAGGTGAAAGGACTCATGAAGGAGTAAATTCTCTTCTGTATTAGGCACAAAGAATTCAGAAGATGACTAAATTGTTCAACTAAAAGAAAAAGAAGTACTGGTCTTTTCACAATAGTACAGTAGTACCTCTACATTCCGTTAGGGCTTTGTATAATCATGCAACTGAATGCACAGTAGCAGCTGCTATTCAACTGATGCACAAAAGGTTACCGAACAAGCCAGGTAATACTTAAAAGACACAATGCACAAGGAAACTGGGAAGAGGCCATCTGAGATAACATGTCAAGCTTGGTGCACATAGAGCTTCACTAACTGTTGAAAGCAATAGCACAAAAATGTAGGTCTTTTTGCTTTGGCCAGTGTTATTATATTGTGTTAACGAAAATTTGACAAGTGATGCTTTTGTCCTTAATTTAGGATGGGTAAGTACTTGCCAAGGGGTAAATACTGAGACATGGGTAACATATTAGTTTCGCTTATAAGTAGTACATGAACAGATGTACTTCAAGTCATAATGTGAAAATATTGAGCAGTCTGAAGCCAGAGCTCAAGAACACTGGCATACTAAAATGCCTTTCTGATGCAA
Organism: Rhododendron ferrugineum; assembly: GCA_025642025.1. NCBI lineage: Eukaryota > Viridiplantae > Streptophyta > Magnoliopsida > Ericales > Ericaceae > Rhododendron > Rhododendron ferrugineum. The sequence goes on from JAOTQK010000001.1 coordinate 19,671,614, forward strand.
TCAAAATATCAAAGGGAATCAAGGATTTAAAGAAATGTTCAAAATCCCATTCAAGGGGATAAACCCAAAGGGTAGAGAGAGAAACTATGTCTCAATCAATATATTCAATATTCTTAATAATCAAAAAGCTACCTAATGGGGGCACAAGACACCTATTTATAGACTCAAAATCCTACACACACTAAAGACACTAAAATGACAACAATAGCCCCAAATCCTACTGCATCAGACTCACCCTCTTAAAAACAACTTGTCCTCAAGTTGGACAACAAGACACAAGACACTAAATAAAGAAAACATAAAGCATGCAAGCTTCAGGTTAGGCATGTAGCCACATTTTATTGACCATCATCACCCCTTACGCAATAACCCATCTTCAATACGAGCTTCCGTTTATGTACATCCACTGCGTCCTTGCTTATGTGCCAAGAAATCATCCATTTGCCATGCCTCCTTAGGCTCAACACTTCCTTAACATAGGTGACTACCTTTGGTTCCAAAACGTCACAAGAATCACCAACCATCGCATAGAGAAATTTCAACCTCAACCCATGCCCAAAATCATGCCCAAGACTTTCACGAGTGAAGACCATTCCTAAAGGATCTTCAAGTTGTCTCAAGTTGACACGAGTGAATTCAACACAAAGTTCGCTATCTTGCACCAAAGATGATTCGGGAGGAATCTCATGGGAGCGGGCATCAAGCTTCGACTCTATGAAATCCTCTAGAACCGACGGGAAATCAAAGACAACCTCTTCGGACTTTGGTAGCACACCCAAAGCAAGATCGACTCCTATCCCTTCTTGCACTTCCACACTTTCTTGCCTAGACACAAGGAACCCTTCCTTGACAATGTCAACAAGTCTTCCCTCTTCACTATCAATGTTAAAGTCTCATTAGGATACTCATCGAACACGGGAACATCTTCAAAATCACCTCCAAACTCTTCATTTGGAGACTCAACAAAGATGAGCAAACCTTCAACCTCATCTTTAACATCAAAGACACAATCATCTTCAAGAACACCCTCAAGTTCTTCACTTGGATGTTCAAAAAAGATTGGAACATTAGTATACCGATAATCATCATCACAACTTGGTTCTTACACCTTGTTGACAAAAAGAGGATTAAGAACATGATCAATTAGGGATGGCAACGGGTATCGAACCGATGGGTAACCAAACCATAACCGCTTTTTTTCCCCGAACCTTAACCGAAAAATTCCCAGCGGGTGCGGGGTAAGGTGGAGGATATGATATAACCGAACCGAACTGAACTGAAACAAGTATAATTACAAAAATACCCCTTTATATATAAATACATAAAGTTTTAGGGTTAGGTTGCAAACTCTCATTTCTCATTCAGAAGCCAGAGCGGCTCTCTCTCTCTGTGAATACGAGAAGAATCAGAAGATCTTTCTCTGGTCTCTTTCTCTCACACCTCATCTCTCTCTGTCGTCTCCAATTACTAGAAGAATGAGTCCGATCGTCCGATTTGAAGCTCGACACTCCGATCATCTCTCGCCGTCTATCATCCTCAACCCTCTCGCCGTCACTCATCACGCCGTCGATCATCACTACTCCTCTCGCAGGGAGATCTCTTCAACCAACCTCTCCTCGACGAAAGCAAAACCCAAGATCTCACCCAGTTGCAATGGAGCGGAAGCATCTTTCTTCCCATTGTTGTCTGCTACTGTCTCTACTAATTAAGTATGTACCATTTTTGTAGCAAAGTTTTAGATTATGGGTTTCTTATATAAGTTGAGAATGACAGATTTGTGACAAAAATCTTTTGGTTTGTTCTAGATCATGGTAGTTTTATGTGTTGATTTGCTTTGGGGTTCTATTTCTATTGATTTTTCTGCAGCCCAAATTTGATCGAACCCTAGATCTGTATTTCTCTTGTTGTCTGCCACTGCAAGTGTTTTTATTTTGGTTCGGTTTGGGGTGGGTACAACTTGGGTAAACAGATTTTTTCATCCAATTCGATACCCAATCGGATCGGGGATTACCCAAACCCCGATTGGTTCGGTTATGGTTCCTTCTTCCTCTCCCCGTTTGGGTATCGAGGCAGATATGGGTAGGCATTCGGATTCGGGGATCGGGTACGGAAATCCCCATATCTGCCCCGAACGCCTCGAATGCCATCCCTATGATCACTAGCCTTTTCACCAACTTCCAACTCAAGAGATGATCCCCCAAGCTTGAAGCATTCGAATATTCCACCAGGTGACGAACTTCTAGCCTCCAAGGTGCCGATTAAAGGTTGATTTTCAGTTGGGACAGCCCCTAAGGACTTACTCTTACCAAAACTAGTCAAGGAATCGGCATTGGGATGTTGATTGAAATGTAAGAATTCCTCCTTGAGCTTCTTCTTCATCTTACCCCATTCCCTAATCTTTTCTTTGTCTCTCCTTTGTCAACTAACTTTGAGTTGTGTCCACCAATCTGAAGCTCTCCCCTTAAGGCAAGTAGATGTCAACTTTAGCTTCTTTTCTTCGGTAACAAAACAATATTCGAACACACTCTCAATGGTGTTCAACCAACCAATGAACTCTAGTGGGCTTCCACAAAACTTGGGAAGTTCATTATCAACATTGTTCACCGATGTGTATTCAAATCCAACCAAATTTGCTCTACGCCAATGCGAAGCACCAACACAATGGTTATACTTAAAAGAATCCATACCTGTGGTCGGAAGTTGCAAACGTCGCACCTTTTCACTCAAGGTAGCCCCTATTTCCCTCAAAACCCACAGATCTACCCATTTCACACTCGATCCAACCTTATCCAGCCATATTTGCCCTTAAATAGAAACCAAAACCAACTGTACGAACCTAAATCAACCTGTACAGCCTCGAAACCATGACAAAAAAAGGGCAGATCTGCGTTCAATCACTGTTTCAAGCTCAAAAATGGATGGATCAAGGACTGGGTCAAGCTCGAAAACACCAAACGAGTGCTATACAGTACTCGAAATAAGCTAAATCAGTCTCGACAGGCCCGAAAATGGTTGATCAGTGCTCGAAATGCTCCGAAATGGGTTTTGATGTCTGAAAACAACAGGTATCAGCTCCGTAATGGTCGATTAGTGAGTTTTTAGGGTCGAAATTGAGGTTTAAAGGGTTGGGTTGAGCAGATCTGGAGATTTGGAGTGAAATGGTGTCTCCGGCAAGATTTTCCGGCGCCGTTTTAGGGTTCCTGGGAGATTTTCCAGTGAGGTTTATGTTTCCGGCGAGATGAACGGTGGGGACCGAGCCTAGAAGCTTTGATACCAAATGATGCAATCAAAATATCAAAGGGAATCAAGGATTTAAAGAAATGAGCAAAATCCCATTTAAGGGGATAAACCCCAAAGGGTAGAGAGAGAAACTATGTCTCAATCAATATATTCAATATTCTTAATAATCAAAAAGCTATAATCAGGGCACAAGACACCTATTTATAGACTCAAAATCCTGCACACGCTAAAGACACTAAAATGACAACAATAGCCCTAAATCTTACTGCATCACTTTCCCAAAATGTTCCATGTAATCGTGCTTTCCTACCGACACTTGTAGAATGCCTATCCCAAAATGTTCCATGTAATTGTGCCTTCCTTCTGACTATTAAACTAGCTAGCTTTCTTATTCCACTTTCCATTCACAAAATAGCAAAAGGAATTAAGTCAGTCATATAACAACATAAACTGAACTATACTCAATCCCTAGAAGAAATCCAAAAACTAAGAGGTAAATTTAATCCTATTCCCTCAAGAATACATCTTTACAGGGCTTTGATAACCTGATCACTGCACACATAAAACATTTACCAACGCAACAGTAGGGGTGATAAACGAGCCAAGCGGGTAGTTGATCAAGCTTGGTTTGATAACTTAACGAGCTTCAAAAATATGTTCAAGCTTAGCTTGATTATAAGACGAGCAGATTGCTAACAAGCTTTAATCAAGCCAAACACGAGCTTTTAATGAACAAACACGAGCTAAGCTTGAACATAAGACGAGCCGATCGCTAACAAGCTTTAATCAAGCCAAACTCGAGCTTTTAACGAACAAACACGAGCTCAGACTCGAGAAGCTTGGTTCTTTTAGCAGCCCTGTGTAACATACTAATACCTAATCATGCTAGGAAAAAGCACAATTTCGAATGATGACAAAAAGACCAACGGAACTTTCTTCAAACAATTCAAAACTGCTTTGGTAGTTACTCCCTATCAAATTTATGTTAGTAAATTTCCGTGCAGTACTGATCAAGGACTGCAGTGCAGATTAGTATGAGCAGAGGACAAGTATAAGTAAAGACAAATAATAATCCTTTTATCCAGTTAAGAGTATTTCAAGACCAAAAAACGTTAATACTTATTATGAGAAGCACCTAAAATGGCATCACAGATTATGGCCAAAGCTGAGATAGTACTGCAGAGAATAACTCATAGCTAACCTAAACTAGTTGGTGGAAATCTAAAAAACACATAAACAAAACAATAGCACAGAACTATTACACAGAAGGAGAGAAAGAGAGAATCTCATTCACTTGTGCACTTAATGTTGCATGTTAGCGGATACCTCGTACCAGTGACATGACATGACATGACAGACCACAACTAGGGGAGACAGAATAAAAAGCGCTAATCCTGATGTATGAGCTTGGAATAGAGAAGCCCCACCGCAATGGGAATTATTATGCTTGAGAATATCCCTTTCAAAAGACAATATAACACATAATTACGCTAGAATATAAACAATAAAAAACTACTGCACAAAATACAACAAAGGTAATCCACATAATGGCATATAAAACATCCTTTCGGTTAGCAATACTTATACTTGCAAGGGGGCCCTCTGGCACTTCGTTAGTTCGTTATATTGGCATTCAAAATGCATGTCATTTTTAATACACATTCACAGGTAAGAAGACCAAACTCAGCAACACACTCCCGGAAATTCTGAAACAACACTGCTAACCTTAAAAATGAACAGATATAAGCATACAAGGAATGCAAGCTCTTGCAGAGGACGTAAAGAAGATAGAGTATTAAAGAAGAGATGAGACTTCAGAGAGACAAACTTATACAGAAGCTAAAAGTCATCCGTCTGACCTTGATCATTGAATCAGTTTGCAATGAACTTCCACAAGGACAACGGATCTTGTCAACTTCATGAGAATCATCAATTTCAACCTTGACACCTGTATTACAGCTGCCTGACGCACCCGGTCCTTTAGATGCTAATTCAGTAGCCCCAGAAACCTGCATTTTTCTGGAGAGACGGAAATGTACAAAAGTTGAGGTAACCAAATTTTGAGGCCATGAATGTCATTATGAAATAACAATATAGTACACGACCACAATAAAAGTTCAATACCACATGCAGAAAAAAAAACTGTGTATGCAATCAACCAAAGTAATGATCTGAAAATGTAAAAATACAACAGAAAAACAAACACCTGTAAGTGTCATCTACTAGTTTTGCTAAATCCTCCTTCCCAACGGCGTATTTCTTTGCCCACATACCAGGAACTGCACCAAAATAGACAAAGCAATCACAACTTCTTTGCACATTGTCATAAAAAAAAGACCAATCGGAGAGGAAAGAAGTCCCCTTGGGAGTTCAAACATTTTGGTCAAACTCTGAAGGATGCCCTAAATGTATAAATCTGCCTTAAAATACACCATCGAATATACCCACAATCTGAATTACAAAGACATGGACAAGATTGATTCCCATTCCTCGCCTTGTCTAGTAACTCCCTCAAGGTAAACTCTTTCGTTTAATTAGTAATGATTTTTGCTTAAGGTAGTTCAAGATACTAAAATGACAAGGCCACCATGTCTGTATCAAATAACAAGGTTTTGAGATAAAAACATAAAATGTGACTTTCTCTTATAAAATAGGCTTGCACAAGCAAGACCTACTTTTGTAGTTATGGAAAACCTGGGAAGCACGAATAGAAACAGCAATGACAAGAAATAACTCATGGAATAAGTATTCTCATCTCAGCAACATCGACCAACTAATTCGAAGATGATGAGAAACAAGGATATTACCTAAAAAGGAAGTTCCTTATTTATAGAAATTTGCAAAACTAAATGGTAAACACTTGGGCGCACTTAATAATGGAAAGGGGAAGTAAATAACCACGGGCCTAGACATCACTTTATCTGTCATATTCGAGGGGTAAAAGCAACCAAATGAAACAGCACCAAGTACCTTGTTCATCAGAAAGAATGGCTACTATTCGATCTACAAGGTCCTGCAGAATTCAATTATAAACCAATCAGAACTCATTGGTACTCCAACTATAAAAAAGATAATGAAGTAGTTATGATGAAAAAACATAGTAAAGGTCTACAAGGTCTTGCAGAATTCACCTATACACAAATCAGACCCATTGACCTTTCGTGATAATCCAACTTAAAAGTGATAAATATGAAGCAAGCCATGTAAAATTAGCAGCAGTTTAAGACAAATGAAAGTAAACACATTTCCATGTGAAAAATAAAAGCAGCCTCCAAGTCCTAGAATAGTATCAATTCTCAGACAGCTTGCCCGTTGCATCATGCTGTGGAAGGTCAAATTAGCTTCAGATATTATTTATCTAAAGGCGACTTTAGCTAACTCTGAATTCGAGGTACCAAAAAAGGACCTTCAGCACAGTTTAGTCGGAAAAAGTTCTCCATCATTATAGGCTGATTTAGTAGCCACAAGCATGACCAAGCCTGCATAATGCCGACGGATACTATGTATTTATAACTGGGTCGGCCAGACAAGAATGCAAGAATGCGGTTATCGGCAACGTGGTTAGTCGGGCAGAAAATGCAATCCCAGCAAAGCAAGCCAATTGTAGAGAGCACCATGGCATCCAGCCTCTGTGGAAGGTGTGCGACACCAGGAATATTTGAATTGAAAATGTTTCACAATAAAGGGGAGCTTGCAATATGAAGGCACGCAACTTCCGATAATGAGAAGTAATGAATTCACAACCCGTGGTTGCCGTGGCAACCCAACAGGTCCAGCACCATGGTTAGCCTAACAAAGCTTGGAGGACAAGCTTGCCAGGTCTATAAACAGAAGGTAAGCCAATAATGGAAAGATACACATCATCTGAAGCTCTGTAAGCTACACTATACAATGAAGTAATTAGTCATTTGAGATTACTGGAAGATCAACAAAGTTCTGAACAGTGAATTCCTGTTGCTTCCCAATTCACCGGAAAGAAGATTTATCTGACCCATTGGAAGATTTATCAAATTTAACACCGCTACCCACGCGAAACGTAGATGGGCAGTTTTAATGCCATCTACCATCTTTCCTATGCACATAGAGTTTTACTCAAAGAGACAACGAGAAATACTGACAGGAGATGTTACAACTTCAGGAAATGAAGAGTTACATACATATCTCTGAAAATGGCAGATAGAGAATGCTAGGTGAAGAGGGAATGGGCGATCGGAGCAAAAGATTTTGCCAATGAATGTTTGAATGAAATGCCCAATCATTTCCCAGTGCTGAACAAAGGGCCAAACAAATGGCTGACGAAGTCGCAAAATGATAAAAAAACAATAAACCCAAACATGGACAGCGGATAATGTACAGTGGACAAGAGAACCCATAAGGGTTGTCTTCACAATCAGAGCATACAAAATAAGGAATTTCATAATATGTTGAGCCATTGATAGAACCAGACAACAATTATCAAAAGATACTGTCCATCCAAAATGATTCTATATTCGTTAAAGTGATGCTTCAAAGAATGAAGCGAAAATGAAGCACAATATAAGTAACAAACCAATCGCAACAAAAATGGGATTTCTTTAGAAGTAAAATTGAAACAACTGGGAACAAGCAAATATCATTGAGCCAATTATCAAAGTAGCAGATGATGCAGTTACAACGATTGAGTTGTCACGAAAGGTCAACAACCAATCACGGCCATTCATGCAAGCTAATGAACCACAGGAACTATAACCAAATCTCAGGTACAGAACCTGCTTCTTTCCCTGCTTCGGAAGGCCCAGTTGAGAGAGTACATCCTTGAGCTCCTTTATTCTGAAATACATCAATTTGTCCTACAAGACAGAAGGGACACCATCACCAATCCATTGCAACCAAAACGAAAGTACCAGTTGTCATATGTGTCATTAACCGTAAAACCAAGGTAAACAGCTAGAATGAGACCTGTGAAGCAATGAAGAGGCAATAGCAGAAGAAGCCTGCCCCCCCACCCAAAAAAAATGACAAAGCATCGATAGATTATATTACAATGACTTCAAATAGGCAAAACTCTGCAGTCATCTCTTGAATGTCTGTGGAAAAACTCTCAAACCAGAAATGCATTTGGGCTGGCCTTAAAGCCAGCCAAAGCCCGTGATGTAGCAGAAGATTGCAACATGGTTTCAAATCACATTTCCTCCATCGAGGAAATACCATCCTTGGGCAGAAAGCCATCAAAGTTTCAAACCAAGCTCAGAAAATTGTCGAGGGTCAGATCCATGCAAACCAATCTCTCAAGCTTCCTTCACCAAATGTTACTGGGTTCAAACAGAACTTACAACAGTGGTCATTTATTTGACTAATCTAAGAAGTAAGACCTCAACTCTCCCAAGCCATAGCCTAAAAGCGGCTTTAACTGGAAACAAGTTAACGAGACAGGCTTGAAACATAGCTTCACAGGTAATTACTGCAAATAAAGAACAACTAAGGGCAGGTATGTCAGCTGCGTATGTGCTACAAGACTACTTATATTACAAAGTTACCAGTCACGTGAATAACTTCAAACCTGCCTACGTAACAGTGATAGCTAGCTAAGGTCGGACAACCAATATATCTCCAGAACAAGTTGTTATCATAGATTCACCGAGTCAACGTGTCCTGTACTGCGCTTTGACAAGTTATCTTGAAACAAATGAAAACAAATACCTATCCAACAACTTTAAGTAACTTGTTTTAGGAAGCGTTATTGGCCTCACACTGAAGTTGTATTTCTAACCTCCTCAAATTCATTACTTCCCATCTGAATAACCATTTTGGCACCCTAGAGAATCTCAAACTGCCTAAACTATCGTTGTTGAATCCCCTTAAAGGTTTATCAAAGGATTCTGCCTCTAATATCTTCCACTTAAAAACAGGCGACTTTTTGACATTAAGAGAAGCATCAACTAGGGTGCCTTCCTTATACTATTAGTCGTCCATAATCAAACATTTCTCAACAGAACCATCACACAGATTGCAACCTTTGTGATTCATCCTGCGGGTAGGCGGAAATTGAGATAATTTGAACTAGCAACACATCCAACAAAACGATAGATTAAATTACTTTCAGCAAACAAGAATGCAAAAATAAATATACTTATGAATCCCCAAAAAACACTCTAGTCAGCGCGTCATCTTTCTAAGTACTTAAAAACCGTCAGAATCATACATGAATGACTTATGCTTGGCATAAGAAACTACCATGCCCGTAAACGACAAATACAGTTGTTTAAGAAACTAGCAGGTTGTAACAAATTGAGTATGTTACGGGGAAGTAATTTAAGCACGCTTCTTTTTCGAAAGTACATCCTGTGCACTTCCTTTTTCGCCTAATTAATCCGAAATAACAAACATGCCCAGTCGTACATCGCTTCCCAAATAACTTTTCCGTATTAAAAAATCATGGCGCACAAGTGCAAAAAATGGAGTGAAAACCAGTTCCCTACTCGCAATGCTAAACAAAGTAACAAATACGTGCACAAGGACTGGTCTTTCAAGACCATTACCAACGGCACACAAAGGAATACACCAAAATCACAACATTCAGAATTAGATATATCCCGTAACAACGCGGAAGCGAGCCGATTAAGTTACCTTGGAACTGGACACCAAATCCATATCCGACATCCAAACGGTAAACCCTTGATTGCTCAGAGTTCTACAGCTCAATCACCGACAAATTGCAAGCAGAAACATCCACACCCGGTCCACGCTTGGCTCCGAACCACGATCGATCTACCAAAATGACGGCAAACAGAAAAACGCAGCCAATTCAATCCCCAATCAAGAAATGAAAAAAGAAAAAAAACAGCACAGAAATCAAAACGCGTTCAAATGAGAACGCCTCTAATTCCCATAACCACACAGATACACGTTTATGTGCGTGTGGATTTAGTTCTTACTTCGGTGAATCGGGCGATGGAGGCCGGAGGAGGAGGATGAACGAGGGATTGACGAATCTGGCGGCTGTGAGTTTTGCTCTCTTTTTGTTTCTGGGTTTTGTTTTGTTAGTTTCGTGGCGAATCCTCCCGGATTGCGCGAAATTAATACGGACTTGTCTTGGATTATCCAATCCGGTTCATTCTGGCAAACGAGTCCGGGTTCAGATTTCGTGTTGTCTGAGTTTATGTTTGCCTCTTCTTTTCTTTTTCGGTCTTGCTATTTTCAGGCTGACGATAAATATACTAGAAAATGAAGAAAATACGTATTTTTATATATTCTTTACACCCTTAAATATGCATTCACATATTTATTATTGTCATCCTATTAGACTGATTTTAAAATTTTTCTTTCTTTTTTTATGTTCGGGCTAACTTACACATAATCCGACCAATTTTATTCACGGTCCGGTCAAAGACGTTTATTCACACTGTAACTAGAGAATTCAAAAAAAATCGTTATTGCGGCCTAACTCCAAAAATCAGTCCTGAACCTGTTGAATTGTGTGAGGAGCAAATCCTAAGTCTATGTACACTACATCCAATCACTATACCATCCACTACATGTTTTGTAGGGCTCACCCCGGGTCCCAAAAAAATGCAGAAAAATGTTCAAAAATTTTAAAATAATATATTATGGGGCCCTGTAAAAAATTAGCTCCAACAAATATCGGTAAGTATTATTTCTTGATTCGTAGGGGGCCTAAGAGCGAAACTGTGCAGTTGAGCAGTTTTTTCCCTACAAATCAAGAAATAATACTTACCGATATCCGTTGAAACTGATTTTTTACAGGGCCACATAAAAATATTATTCTTAAATTTATGGACATTTTTCTATATTTTTTTTGGGACCCGGGGTGAGCTCCACAAAAGATGTAGTGGATGTATAATAGTGTATGTAGCATCTCTCAATCTAAGTGTGTGGATTGCCACTTCTTTTTTTTTACCTTTTTGGACTGGATGAAATTTGAAGATGGCGGGGAAGTTTTATTTCGGAGAATTATGTTAAACGTGGTTGTCAGACTGCGTTCTTTTGAACTTCACTTAAATTTGAAAATTTTATCTTTATTTGATTTTTTTGTATTTGTTAATTTTGCGCCAAATTTTTGTGAATTATTGATTCGTTTCAACGAGAATAATCGGAAAAGTAAATTTTTTTTACTTTTGCCTAAGTATTTTGAAAAATAACCACTTTTTAGCAAAAAAAAATGTCGTGGAACGGAAATTTTTGACAACAAAATGCAATATAAATATGCATTACAGTCTGCCTATTTTTTTCAAAGTCAAATCCACGAGAATATGATACTGAGATCAATTCAAACAAATCTGAAGCCAGGACCGCTTCATGCCAATTTTTGTTTTTTGTTTAAACTTTTGATCCTTAGTGCTAATACTATAAATTAGTAGTAGTTTCAGTTTTTTTCTTTTCTTTTTAAATTATGGAGCTCCATGTTTCTGTCTGTAAATATAGAACTAGATTAAATTATTTTTTCTCGTTCAATGGATAGAAAAATTAGTTTTAACCCTACTTTGGCTTAATAAGCCACTTGGTTTTTGTTTTTTTTTTACTTTGCTCAAATACTCTGTAATTTTTGTTTCCGTCAATTTTTTGATAGATTATTGTTTTATTGTGATGAGAGGAATCTAAAAAGAAAAAAATATATGTTTACAACTATTTTTTCAATAAAAACAAAAAAAAAATCCTAACACACTAACAGATCATGTCCTCTACTCACTTTTCCATTCAAAACCCATAATGCTAACAAGAGAGGTTTCTTGCCACAATACAAGTAATCCAATCCACATCTATTATCTGTTTGAGAGTATGGATGTGACATATTAAAGAAATAAGATTTTATAATTTGTCCTGTAACGCCCCCATTTTCGGGTACGTTAAAAGGACGATTTTATTGAAAACATAAATGGAGTCTGACTCATTATTACATCATAACTC
>JAOTQK010000001.1:19688903-19713244 GCA_025642025.1 Rhododendron ferrugineum
TTTTCAATTCAATTCAAGTCGATCAATTTTTCAAGTCTAAACCAAATCAATTTTTCAATCTAAAATCAAATCGAAAATGGTTTCTCGGATGGCTAACCACAAAATCCGGGTGGCGACTCTTCAAACTTTTTTCAACTCAATTTCAAAAATGGGTCGACGGCCTTCCGGGGCTGTGGTAGCCCACAGTGTCTCAGATAAGGTCTTTTTTGACTTTTAAGATTTTTTTTGTTTGTTCTTTTTTTTTTTTTTGCGTATGTTTATTTTGCGCTCTATTTTTTTATTTTTTTGATTGATCTTGTCAAGACAACTAAAAAAAGGTTAAAATATTATGATTTTTTCCCCAATATTTTGAACAGCAAAATAAAAATAACTTTATTGTTTTTTTCTTTCTAAAAAGTGGTCATTTTCCTAACTATTTAGGTAAAAGATATATATATTTTTTACTTTTCTAACTTGGCTCGTTGAGATGAATTAATAATTAACAAAAATTTGCCATAACACTAACAAAAAGTGAATTTTTTTTTGAATAAAAACAAAAAGTGCTAAAAGAAATAGTGATTAGCGGAGCAGGGTGAGAGTTTGTATACCACAATAGATTAAGGGGAAAACTCACGCAAAGATAATAAGTTAGGGGGTTTAATGTAATTGTCTCCAAAATATTCTCCCCGTCCCTGATACCGACAGTAAAAACTAGGTTGAAGTGTTGAACTATTAAGCCTAGAAAAACACCTCGTCGGCCGCCACCGCCTCCGCCGCTGCTCCGCCTAGTCAACTGCATATTGCTTGCTTCGTTGCGTAACAGCGCAGACGATCTACCACAATACAGTAAGGAAGAAGGAGAGAGAAGAAGAAAACAAACAACGACAAAGAAAAAGAACTAGAGAAGGGCATAATTAGGTATTGGTAATTATGGCAATAGCGGCTCCAGGGCAGCTGAACATCATCGAATCCCCTTCCTGGGGTTCCAGAAGCGTCGACTGTTTCGAGAAACTCGAACAGATTGGCGAAGGAACCTATGGGTGAGTCCTCTCTCTCTCTCTCTCTCTCTCTCTCTATATATATATATATATATACATATACATATATATAGCTGTAATACTGTGCGAAAAATCTGGGTTCTATTTCAGTTCGTCGCCTTTACAATTGAGCGCACATTGACACTGATAGAGGATTATTTAACCAGCTTGTTTTTTTTAAATTTTTTTTATAGGTATTTAACCAGCTTGTTGTCCTACCTAAGATTGTTAGAAGAAACAAGCTACTGGTACTAGTGTTGAAATCTTGTTGGTCTGGTTAAAAGCTTGTAGCTTCTTTTGGATCGTCTGGAACCTCGTTAAATTTTCATTGCTCAACTCAATGATAGAGATACGGATTGGGAAACCAAGCCACTTGAGCTAAGCTCGATAAGTTTCGAAACAATTTTTGGGAAGTATAAGATTATGTGGTGTAAAAAACCAAGGCACTCACACTGCCACGCTGAGCTGTTTGAGATCGTCTTGACGGATAAGGAATAGAGCTTGAACATATTTTCGAAGGTCATTAAGTTTCTTAACAAAGCACAAACAATCTTGTGTTCTGCTTCGCGTACCCAAGGTCTTTTGTTGTCTGCACTATATGCAGCCGTATTGAAGTTGTACCTGCATCTGCGCCATTTACCTGTATGTCAAGAACTTTGAAGTACCCATAGTTCATAGTTACTGCAGGCCATTGTGCTCTGCTTCGTGTACCCAAGGTCTTTTGTTGTCGGCCCTATTTGGCATGCATTCAGCTGTATTGAAGTTGTACCTGCATCTGCACCTTTTACTTGTATGTCAAGAACTCACCCATGGTTCATAGTTACTGCAGGCCATTGTTTGTCTTTTGTATTTACCTGTATGTCAAGAACTTTGAAGTACCCATAGTTCATAGTTACTGCAGGCCATTGTGCTCTGCTTCGTGTACCCAAGGTCTTTTGTTGTCGGCCCTATTTGGCATGCATTCAGCTGTATTGAAGTTGTACCTGCATCTGCACCTTTTACTTGTATGTCAAGAACTCACCCATGGTTCATAGTTACTGCAGGCCATTGTTTGTCTTTTGTTTAGTTTGGGAGTTCAAGGTTGTCAAATCATGAATCAAATTGAGAATCGAAATGGTCCTTTTTTCAAATGGTGAATCGGAGTGAACCATGAATTGCTCCAATTGGTCGTGATTTCTAGAATACAAGGAAAGTATCTTTATTGATTTTGGTAACAAAATATATACTATAGTATTAAACCTAAATCAATAAAAAGCTTGTTTTGAATGATGATTTGATAATAATGTGGAGTAGTTGGTATGCTGTTTCTATTGTGCAACTTGCAAGAGATGAGGATTCGGGAATCCTACTTATAAAAGTACAAAACAAACCCTTAGAATGTCTTTAGGGTGGTTGTATGCCATTTTTCTTTATTGTTTTTTGATACACGCTCAAAATAAATCTCCCCTAACGAGAGAAATATATTTTTGAGACTAAATAAGGAGAAACATAGACTAAAGATGGCATATATAATAGTACTAAAGACCTTAAAAAATAGTTTGAACCCTTTTTTGAAAGGCAAAATAAAGGGTAAAACTGTATTTAGCAAATTGAAAGTGATTCACCAATTCAGGCCACCAATTCACTTACGATTCACAACTATTTTCGATTCATGCAACCTATTCGTATTGAGAACCTCGAATAGCATGATACAAATCGTGAATTACAATACGAATCATCAATCGTACGATTCTAAAAACTATGTTTGGGACAAAAATGGTAACAGATATGATGGCCTTATATAGGAGGAAAAAATTCAGCAATTAAAACAAAGATTAACTTAGTGGGGCACTGGGGGCAGAGTGTCATGAGCTGCGTTCAGTTGTACAGTTCGTACTATAAATACCAAGTATGGGTTAGTGAATTCTTCACACAATCATGAAGAACTATTCCCCCCACCTCCTTTTACTTGTGATCCTCCTCCTGTGGACATGCGCAGTGTTCAACCAGCTACTGATCCTCTTCCAGGTGCCACCCCTGTCCCCACCAAATGCCCATTTAGGAAAAATATCGGACTCTCGCCACTAAGTTAATCTTTTTTTCCTTGTGTAGTTACGTACAAAGGAAATCTAACGTATGCAGATTTTTGTCGTGTTATTAAAATACCCAGATGCTGTGAAATTAAAGCTCCTGAAAAGTTATGAGCAATATTAGGAATACAATTTTAAAACACAACTGCATCTAGAGTCGTTTAATGCATGTGATCCTTCCTACATTGGACGGCTCTAAACACAGTTTGTGTCCTAAAGTTGTGTTTTTAGACTATTTGAAAAATTATACTTTATAGGTGAGAAAGTTATTATTTACGAAGTTAAAATATTTAAAAATGGTAGTGTATTAATAGCAGGAAAAAGTTCCCACCGATTTCCTTTTTTTCTGTCATGAATAATGTAGCAACTTCTTTGTTTCTTCGTTCCGATTTTTAAATGATTTAGATTTTCATCTTTAGCATTAGAGTTGAAGTTCAAAATTTGTGAGCTCATTCCAAAGACCCAACAATTACATCTATGTGTATCAGATCACATAAATATGAAAAACTAGATAATTTCATTGCATCAGCAATTTTAGTTTTAAAAGACACAAAGCTCTCCTAGTTGATTTGGGTTTTTGTGTTCATATATTCATATGGACAAGAAATATATATCTATATAATACTTAACAAGAGAGAAATATATTTTTGAGACTAAATAAGGAGAAACAAAGACTAAAGATGGTATATAGTAATACTAAGGACCTTAAAAAAATAGTTTGAACCCCTTTTCAACATCAAAAAGGCAAAAAAGGGGTAAAACTGAATTCAACAAATTGAAAGTGAATTGAACGATTCGCCGATTCAGACCGCCGATTCACCTATTCACTTAACGATTCACTGCTATTTTCGATTCATGCAACCTATTTGCATTGATGACCCACTGAATTGTGTCTAATTGCATGTTACGAACGTGAATTATGATACAAATCATCAATCCTTCAATTTTAAAACTATGTTTGGGACAAAAATGGTAACAGATATGATGGCCTTGTATAGGAGGAAAGAATTCAGCAATTAAAGGTGTTCAAGAGAAGAGCAAAAAACACAAGGGTTTGGGTTGAATGAAAAGATGGTAGCGAATGACCTCATTACATCACATGACCATTCTTCTTATGCAAAGTATTATGCCAACGTTTTTATGGGTCCTTGGTTTCATACATTCATGGTCTCAAATAGCATCTAGTAGCCAAATTGTTTTCCAATTAGTTAGTATAGAGCCTTGCCAACTTCTTGGTCTTAATACGTGGTGCTGTGAGTTAGATATCAATTCAACAGATTGGTCATTCAGGTTAAAGAAGTTGTTGAAAATTTTCCTGTTTGTGGAGCTCATGTTTTTATTCAGATAGTTCACTAAGGAGGAAAACCTTGTTTCTTGCACATGATCTATTGATGTGATGTCGGTATATTGTAATCCGTTATTTTGTCTGTGCAATTCTGCTTTTGCAGTCAAGTTTACATGGCCAGAGAAATCAAAACTGGAGAAATTGTTGCTCTGAAAAAAATACGGATGGACAATGAAAGAGAGGGGGTATGCTTTCTTTCCTTTCCGACAAATTGAACATTTCTATTCTTAGTATCCTGTGGGTAGAAAATACTTTTTGAGGTTCTTTGTATTGTCTTTCTTAAATTTCATTGGCAGTATCATCTGAAAAGTACTTATTTGATTCGACTTTGCAGTTCCCTATAACTGCCATACGTGAAATTAAAATTTTAAAGAAGCTGCATCATGAAAATGTGATTAAGCTGAAAGAGATCGTAACATCGCCAGGTAAGTTTTGAAATTCATTTTTAAGGGCTTCTGTCTATATTTTCTGAGAGTGTCTGTTCTATTTAACAAATCTAACAGATTAGATCATTTTCCAGGTGCTGAAAAGGATGAGCAAGGGAGGCCAGGCAAGTATATTGGCGTGCTCTGTGCAGTTTTAGCTCCATGATTTATTTCCATTTGTTTCTGTTCAATTTTCACTCTTCTGCAGACTGTAGTTCTCGTGGTCTCTGTTTATTTTGATTATGTTCTACGTTCTACATATTCAAGAACAGGAATTTCTAATATGAATGGCGTGACTTTGAGTTGCAGATGGCAATAAGTACAAAGGTGGCATCTACATGGTTTTTGAATATATGGACCATGATTTGACAGGTCTTGCAGACCGTCCTGGGATGAGATTTTCAGTTGCACAGATTAAGGTAATGACACAATAATAATGAACAATATGCCCCAGTATCTAACTATTGATCATTGGATGATTGGGTCACATTCTTCTCTCTCTATCATTCTCCCTCATTTTCCTCTTTTTCATTGTCCAGTGCTATATGAGACAGCTTTTGACGGGGCTTCACTATTGTCATGTAAACCAAGTACTTCACCGTGATATAAAGGGTTAGCATGGTAGTTTGTTTTTTCCTTATTTGATCCTGTTTGTTGTCTCGAGGGTGACACCTGTTGTTCTTCAACTGTGCACAGGTTCTAATCTTCTGATAGACAATGAGGGAAATTTAAAGCTTGCAGATTTTGGTCTTGCCCGTTCATTCTCAAATGACCATAATGGCAATCTCACAAACCGTGTAATTACGTTATGGTACAGGTAGTTATTCTGCTCACCCTCCAGAAGAGCAAAACACACACGCACCCAAATAATCTCTGATAACTGGTTTTGCTTGACTTTGTTCGTGTTTAATGTACTAGACCTCCTGAATTGTTGCTTGGGACCACAAAGTATGGTCCAGCTGTTGATATGTGGTCAGTTGGCTGTATCTTTGCGGAGCTCCTTCATGGGAAGCCGATCTTTCCTGGTAAAGATGAGGTATTCTTTGCTGTTAGTCATCTCAAGTGTATTGAAGAATAACAATCACTTTTAACAAGGACCTGATGTGAACTCCCAATTCTCACTTCAATCTTGAGATTTGTGGTAGATAATGGAATGCTTAGGTATTCTGAGATCAAGCATCATTCAGTATATGTGAGATAGTCACGTTGTATGTACTTACCTCACTGGAAAAGTGTTGCACTTTGAGACGGTCTCTAATGTCTCAGAAATACTGGACAAGAACTTGTTTTTGTTTATGTATTTGTTTTAGTTAAACAGGTGCAGTCCTTGTGTGAATATTGATATAAAATGGGATTTTGAAAAGAAATTTCAAACCAAATAAAAAGAGTCGTCTACTATTTTGTGTTTCACTCTCAAAAGTGGTCGAAAAAGTTGTAGGGCATGGGTGGACTGAGCCATGTATTGCTTTGTCATATGTATTGCCTCCTGTACCCAATTTTTTGAACCGTGCTCATAGATATGCCTAATCATATTTCTTAAGCGCCTGCCTTCAATGGCATTCTCAGATCATGGGCATTTTTTGGTGGCGGGTTTTTCTTTTGATGTCATATTTTTCCGGGAAGTATGCTTTATTTGTTTTTGTTTTTTTTGTTGTAGCCTGAACAATTGAACAAGATCTTTGATATATGTGGAGCTCCTGAGGAGTCTAACTGGCCTGGGGTCTCTAAGATTCCTTGGTATAACAATTTCAAGCCAACAAGGCAATTGAAGAGGCGTCTTAGAGAGGTCTACAAACAGTAAGTACATTACAACTTCCATGTTCAGTATATGTTTTGTGCTTCGTTACTCACCTGTTTCTTTTGCATTATAGCTTTGATAGGCATGCTTTGGAATTGCTCGATAGAATGCTGACTCTTGATCCATCTCAGGTATCTCTTCATTAGACACAATTATATGTTATTTTTGTCTCTCACTCTCCCCCCTTTTGCCTGCAAAATAAGGAGTGATCTTACTATCATCTCCAATTACCTTTGTTCTGAAAAATTGGCGAATCTTGCATGGGTTGAACCCCTGGCCTCTTCCCATGATGCCACTAAAGGTCCATTAGTTGATTTTTATATGACAAGGTCGAGGAACACAAAAAGGCACAAAATTTTGCACAACATTTCTATGTGGCAGTGTTTCATTGGCAACTGGATGAATCACTATTCTTAAAGTACCAATGAGACACTGTCACCTTAGTATATCATACAAAATGTTGTACATATTGTTGTGTTCCTAGCCTTCCTCTTTTGATATGCTAAATATCACTTGTCTACAAGCTCTACAGTTTAGTTTACAGAAAACTTCAGTCTGCCCAGGTGGCTATCTTAGCATTTTGGTTCCAAGTTCTACTCTTTTTTCTTGCTTTATACACAGATTGTAAGCTCTGAAGTTAATGCTGCACCTTTCTTTTCTTTTTCTTTGTGATCTATACAACACACTTTTGCTGATTGTTAGGTGGTGCTTATATTGTCGTCAGTAACTCTGAGAGAATGCTACTCTTTTAATATTTAATTGACTTTTTTTCTTGCTTCATTTGAATTTTCATATTAGCAGTTTTGAGGGCTGGTAGATTTTTAATTGATTGATTATATAGGCTACACATTTTTCATTTGTATTCTGGTGATTGTGCTTAGGTCAAGCTTGTGTGACATACCGATACCTACTTACTGGCCATTGGTGTCTTTAAACGAACGCTCTGTGTTGATTTAGTTTATGAAGAGTCCAGTTTTACCATTCATAGTTAGTGGATCTACTATTGATAGCTAACTGTAAATTGCTCTCGTGTATGTGCTTTATGGGTATCTGGATTTACACATGTACATTTGTGTTTACTAGCATCTGATTATATTTTCATCTCAATCTATTGATATATTTGTTCTCGTTCCAAATTTTTGGTCGCATCTGTTGTGATAGTGTGGAGGTGTGTGTTTTTAAATACAGAGAATATCGGCCAAGGATGCACTCGATGCTGAATATTTTTGGACCGATCCATTACCCTGTGATCCCAAGAGGTTTGAATTCCATTATCTTTCTTTCTGTTCATCTCAATTTTGATGGTAGTTCTTAGATTGTCCCAGCCTTCTTGTCTAAACCCTTTTTTTAAACTCTTAATTTGATGCCTTGATCCGTTTTTCTACCCTTGTCAACTAATCTCTGTTTTGCTCAGTTTGCCAAAGTACGAATCTTCCCACGAGTTCCAAACCAAGAAAAAGCGACAGCAGCAGCGGCAACACGAAGAAACCGCAAAACGCCAGAAGCTACAGCACCAACAGCAACACAACCGACTTCCACCCATTCAGCAGACGGGTCAAGGACACTCCCAAATGCGTCCCGGGCCGAACCAGCAACCCATGCACAGTTCTCAACCCCCAGTTGCCGCAGGACCCAGCCACCACTACGCGAAGCCCCGGCCCTCTGGTGGGCCCAGCCGTTATCCCCAAGGTGGAAATCCAGTGGCGAGCGGGGGATACAGCCACACAAATCGCGGTCAAGGAGGAGGAGGAGGAGGATATGGTGGTAGCGGGGCTTATCCCCCACAAGGACGCGGGGCCCCACCGTATGGTTCTAGTGGTGGTCCCAGTGGTGGGCCCCGAGGAGGGGTTGGTGGGTATGGAGTTGGTGCTCCGAATTATCCGCAAGGGGGTGGTCAGTATGGGAGTTCGGGTACAGGTCGTGGGAACCGGAATCAACAATACGGTTGGCAGCAATGACGGAATCTGTACGCGAGTGTTTTTATTTTTATTTTTTACGATGAGTTTGATGGAGCAATAACGCAACCACAAAAAATGAAAGGAAAAAAAAAAATTGGTTATTTAAGAGGAGGCTGTTAGGCATGTAAGCTATTATCATAGGTGTGGAAGCTTGGTGTAGACGAGAAAGATATATGAGCTGATGATTATCTGTGTGCAAGGTTGATCCTGATAAAGATTATTTGGCTTGCTGATTTTGCATAATTCATATTCTTCTTCATTTGCTGTCTGAAGGCACCTTATCGTATGTACCTAACTTATTCATGGTTTGTAAGGATAATGGAACTGGGCCTTGTGACATAAATACTTATGTTCTTTTTTTAAATGAAATTGTTGCCACTGTGATTGACCTGTTTATGTAGGCTATGGCTGTTGCCAAAGCATTCGAAGTCCAGTTCTGTTAAGGAAAATAAGTAAAAAAAAATTTAAATTAAAAGTAATTTATTGTGAGAGAATAACATGTGTTATAAAGCGAAAAATAAGTACTTAAAAAATCTCTCTCACTTGCTATGAAAATTACAAGC
Source organism: Rhododendron ferrugineum (assembly GCA_025642025.1). NCBI lineage: Eukaryota > Viridiplantae > Streptophyta > Magnoliopsida > Ericales > Ericaceae > Rhododendron > Rhododendron ferrugineum. The sequence goes on from JAOTQK010000001.1 coordinate 19,698,078, forward strand.
ATCTGCATCTGCTGGAGAGGACGGTCATTTGAATCCATCACCCACAACGACTACCACCACCAGTCCAGTAATCCTCCTCCAATTGAATTGTGGATGGTGCTGTGCAATGATGTGCGCACCTTCGAGCCGTCGGATCGTGCATTCGACGGCTCGAATCTTATCTCGGCAATAAACGGCTCTCGATCGTTGATTGCCGAGATAAGATCCGAGTCGTCGGATGCACGATCTGACGGCTCGGAGATACGCAAATGCTGTGCACCTCACTGCACAATACCAACCCGAACCCGAAGTCCCTCCAATCCATCACGCTCCTCGTTTGAGACTACCTTTTTTGACAAACGTCAGAGACTACCTTGATTGGTAGAGATGAGGATTAATACTTGGCTAAAATTACACGCATCATCTTTAGTTTACTAGTAGTTTGACTTCTTCACTGACGGAGGAAAGATATAGTCTAGTGGATCCTATGGGCACACATTGTTTACATCCTAAAGTATATCGCCCAATAAAAAAATTACACATGGCATTAAATAGTGCAAAATCCAATCAAAACACGTTGTAATTAAGCCTAAGAAACAGAGAATCGAAAGATTTAATTACGATGTTATTTTAGTACTATACGGTATCGTTTAGATTGGAAACGACCATTCTTGGTCATCGAATGATAGGTATTAAGATGATAATTAAACACAACCGCTAATTAACTCTTAAAACCATCGAACGGTGTCATTAGAGGCCCATTTCATGAGAGAAATCGGTTATGTTTACAGTGACTCATCTAAGTAAATTATTTCGAAGTAGTAATTCATGTTGCACAAAAGCAGGAGCCCATTATCTAGAAGTTAGCCACAATCTACATCAACAAACGTGAAAGGAGAAGAATTTTCTGAGAAGACCAAGTCAAGCGGCAGTTCGAAGGCCTTTGCAACCGTTTCTGGAGGGAATGGAGGGCATTTTAAATCAAATTTGAATGAAGACGTAGATGCTAAAAATAAAATGTGGAGAATACAAGTTGAAGACAGACCCATCGTTTATAAATAGAAGAGGCAGTCGATGAGAAAATACCTCCGACAAAAATTCATCATCTGACAATCCATACAAAATGGTTGCTTAGAGATCTAGAGTAGTTTAGGACTTAGAATAATTTTGTTATAGTTTAATATTTTGCAAGTTTGAAGACTTATTTAAATGTAAGCTTACCTTTTATTAAATTCAAATTATCTTATATCTTTCTGTCTTTTTCTTGCCAAAGAGTAGTCACATATAGGCTTGCTTTCGATTCAATTCAAGTGTGCCTATATTTCTGTATTATTCTTGTCGAAATCTTAAGAGTAATTGTATATAAACCTGCTTTTGATTGAATTGAATTTTGTTTATATTAAATATCTTTTCTGATTGAAGAGCGTCAATCAATTATTGATTGATACATTTAGGAAAATCCTCTTAGTTGAGGTAATCGAACGGATAATCACAATTGCCTGATTAAATTAGTTATTTTGAGTTAATCTGAAAAGAATAAATTATATTATTTTCTGACACGCCGGCACACAATTATTTTGCCAAAGGTTGAACTAATTTAGCCCAAACGCACACGTAGCCTACCAAGGTGAAACCTTATTTCCATAATTTACCATATTACTAGCTTATTTCTATTACAGAGTGTTAGTAGTTGACTTCTGGACAGCCCCCGTGGATGGAGGGATTTCATGAGAAAGAGAAATGAAATGGTTATGGTTTCTTGTGAAATCCTTCATTTGAATGGAATGTTTTGGTGATAAATGAAGAGAAAAGTAAAAATAAATAAAATATATTTTGATTGGCCCTTTCCGTCTATCACTCAAATCTAACTATTTTTCACTAAAAATGATGAAATTTGATAAGAAAGGGCTCTCGTTTCTTGTTTATTTCCTTTTCACCATCCAAACGAGCTGTTACGTGGGGAAGATCTCATGTAGTGCGACCCTGTGGGCACACTAGTAAGTAACCAATGTGAACCTTAGGGAATATTTCTATAATTTACCACTGACACATCCCAGGACCCAGACAAGGATAACGGGTGCGCAGTACGCACACGGCGCAACCAATAATACCACTCCACCGAAATTCCTAGGACCGCATTTTCCCCAAATACCAGTCCACGACGACGACGAGTCGACGACGACTCTCTCTCTCTCTCTCTCTCTCCCCTCTCCTCTCTAGATAGAGTTTCCTTTTCGCTTTCAGAAAACCACCACCTCATGAACAATTGAGTTGTACGTCCCTCTTGACTCTCAATTTCGGCAGGTTTTAATCTCCACTTTCTTTGTTAGGGTTTTTCATCTGCACCTCTCATCTCCTTCTAATGGTTAGATTCCACTAATTTCTCACACGCATGTGTTTTTGCCCCTTCCATTTTTCAGTCCTTTGGATACAGGTTTTTCTTACTAGTAATTCTTGCTATTGAACATCTTGAATACTGATCAAAAAAAAAAAAAAACATCTTGAATTGCCCTTGGGATTTGGCCCAATGGTTGACAATTAGGCGCAATTAAGTTAGATTAGATTAGATATTTATTCTGCTGGAATTGAAACTAGATGTTTATTTACTCTGTTAAAATTGAAAGCTGATGTTATTTACTCCTTTGAATTGACCTTGGGATTTGGCCCAATGGTCGGGTAGCGCTCCTTTGGAGAGTGAGGTCTAGGGTTTGACTCCTATGGATAGGAAGTTGACCCTCGTAGTAATCTAACAAATACTAAGGTACTACCATCCTCTCGTCTGGCCAAAAAAATAAAATTGAATTGCCCTTTTGTTTCTTTGGCTGACAATTATGCGCAATTGTGTTAGATTCTTAGTCTGCTGGAATTGAAATTGGATGTTTACTTACTCCTCTGAAATTGGAACCTGATGTTATTTTGATGTGCGAATAAATCCGTCTACTCGGCGCATTGATTCGGGTTTCGTTTATGTTTGTGTATGGGGATAGTGTTCATTGAATTTGCATCCTTATCGGTTGCTTATTCCTAGCTACTTTATGATGTTATGTCCATTAGCTTGTACATCAATTGCTCTCTGGTGAATTTTGGTCATTAAATTACTTACCAATAAAATGTCCATTAAATTTAATTATGGCTTCCTTTTTACTTGGCACTTATATTGATTTTCCTCCGTTTTCTAGGAATTAATCGCATGAGAGATGCAATTTGATTGTTGTTTAACTTGTTTGGTTTTACCGTTTTCTAGTTTTCTCTTATGGTGGAATTTTGTTTTGCTCTTTGGTATCCATATGTTCTGTGTATTCTCCTTTTGAAATCTTACACAAGGCACGAAAACTTCTAGTTGGGATTCATAGCGTATTGGATACCTGCTGATCGGGTAGTCTTGTGGATGCATGCCTGATACTTCTTAAATGCATTCATTTATAGGTTAAGACTCTCTTTGATTTCAGGAAGTTAAGATACTTTTTCGGATATTCTAGAATCTAGGTCATGAATTCAAACTTTTATGAGAATGAGCATGACAATATTTTGATATAATAAAACAAACATTTGGTTGCTTCTGGTGGAAGAATGAAATAGCAAGATTAACGTATATAGTTGTTGAACTTACGAATTAGAGGTTTCTAGATGTTGCAAAATATTTGGTTTTTTGTCTATTAATCCTGGCATTCTTCCCTACTATTTTAGATTTTTTTCTTTCTTTTCAGTGTGTTCATGTCGTCGGGTCCAATGCTCCATGCTTCATAGCTTATCTCCCAAAAAACAAATCTGGAGCTAGTGCTTTTGAAACTTGCTTGCTGGCATTGGAGTGCTTGGTTATTGTAGGTATGATAACAAGATGGAAATCTAAGTTTTTTGTCCGGACAAGTTTTTTCGGGCCTTTGGAAAGAAGTTGTGCAACGCCCTTTTCTGAGGGACTTTTGTGATTGCCTTACCTTCATCAGTTAGGTATTTAATGTTTTCCAATTTCAGCGTCTGTGCTTTAATAGGTAGTCATTTTGCCTTCAAGTTCTTAGGAGCATAGAGGCAAATATATACTCGGGAATGGGCTTATTATGTCCCCTCTCAGTTAAGATTAGTTATTTCTTGGTTCTGGTGATAGTTGATATGGTGATGTTACGTCTTCATGGATGCATATGGATTGTTATTTGCTTTTGTTTTATCTTCTTCATCTCTGTATGTTGAATACTTTTTCTCTGTTGACTTCCTTGAATGGTTCTAAGTGCCTTGATTTCCTGTTTAACTGTTTAACCTGCAATTACTGCAATGTTTACTGTGTGGATAGCTGTTGGATCTTTGGTGTTAGGTTTTTTGGTCTACAAAAGTAGCTGGCCACAACATTGAGTAATTTTCTTGGAGATTTTAATACTGTTTTGTAGTTTTTAGACCAGCTTTTTTCCCACCCCTTTTCTGCAGAATAGATCAGGTATTTGATCGTCAGATTTCAGATTGGGTTTAGAAGATCTGACTGGTAGAAAATGTCTAGTGGCGGGAACACGCATTGGTGTCATCAATGTAGGCGGCCAGTTCAGCTTCGAGGCCGTAACTCGGTTTGCTCACACTGCAATGGGGGTTTTGTAGAGGAACTTGATGAGGTGTGGGGTACCAGAAACCAGGATTTCGCAGGGCTCCATTCTGATGATGGATCCAACTTTGCATTAATGGAACGCTTCTCTGATCCAAGATTTGGGATTATGGATGCATTTGCGGCTATTATGAGGCAGAGAATGGCTGGACGAAACCCTAATTTTGAAAATAGGCCGAGATCTGATCTTGGTCCTGAACAACGTATGGCCTTTGGTTCTGGTCCATGGTTGATATTTCAAGGCCAAGCCCCTGTTAGAATATCAGACAATGATGGGTTTGAGTTTTTCTTTAATGGCAGTCCAAGAACTGGACAGAGGCCAGCTAATTTCGGTGAGTTTTTTGCGGGGCCTGGATTGGAAGAACTGATTGAACAGCTCACTATGAACGATAGGCAAGGTCCACCCCCAGCGCCTCGTTCGTCAATTGATGCATTGCCCACCGTTAAGATCGCTCAGAAGCATCTCAGCACTGATTCCCACTGCCCAGTTTGTAAAGATATGTTTGAGTTGGGTTGTGAAGCGAAGCAGATGCCTTGTGAGCATATCTATCATTCCGACTGTATTGTTCCTTGGTTGGTTCAGCACAACTCATGCCCAGTGTGCCGCCTGGAGCTGCCGCCACTTGGTTCTGCCAATGCTCAAACTAATCGAAGAGCAAGTGGCGGGAACGGAAGCACAAGTAGTGTGGGAAACAGCAGCAGGAGGGAAAATGGTGGATCGAATCAGGGGAGGAGGAATCCGTTTTCATTTCTGTGGCCTTTTTGATCACAGAAATAAGAGAACAATGGAGGAATTACTGTGGATGGCTTTTCAATTGTTACTAATAAGTTTTATCTCGCTGCTGCCTTTTGCTTTCTTTTGTGTGCTGTCAATTATCAACTCCCTGCCTCCTCGGTAAATATACGTTTGTAATTTGTATCAACTGCTGTGTCTTTGTGCTTTCTTTCAGTGTGGTGTTAAGATGTATACAAAACCTGTAGAGATTTTTCATCTTCAGTTTATGTGATGTTTAAACCTAAGTCTCGATTGGCCTTGGTTTCATTCTGTTTAGTAATTGTTGGTTTTGTCGATTTGTCAGTGCAAATTTGTTGATAACTATGTATCCGGCCTAATAGACTGGCTAATTGGGAGATCAACTGCTCGCTAATGGGGGCTCAATAAAAGTCTGGATAAAATTCTGTATGGATTGTCGAATAGATAGCATGCGTCCGGGAGTCGAATTTCGAACTAGAGATTTCTTTTCTCATTTTTTTGGTTGTTGGTAGGTTCATGATTGCTAGGTGACTACCATTGTGCGAACTCCAAGGTAAAGTGGAGGAGATCCATCCACACACGACTCTGCATAGATTGTAGTCCAGACTAAAGTGCATTGTTACCATTTCGTTTTAAGTTTTCTTTTACTAGGAAAAAGGTTGGGAATGGGCGATCAGTGTAGCTTCCTCGATGGACGTGACCGCCTAACCAACGGAAGTTTGCACCACCATGGAATGTTCAATTGTGGCTTCCAATCCTGATTAGGGTTGTCACCACTGGGCGTCTTACAAATTTACCATTGCCCAGAGGAGGTCTATAGGTGCAACTCTCTCTTTTATTCTTCGTGGATATAACAAATTTTCGAGACAGTAATGCTAGGGCTGCACAAAAAATCCGGTGAACCGCGAAACAGGTCTGGACTGAACTGATCCGTACCTTTTTGGATTTTGTCCGTGGATTAATAGTCAGGACACGGATTCGAAAATTAAAAAACCGTGAGATACGGATTAGGATTGGGTTTTCATTTGAAAACCGTGGATTATCCGAATCGGACTGTGAGATATTTACTAAAATAAAAAAATAAAAATTATAATATATATGTTACATGTAGTAAATAATTATAATTTTACACTTATTGTAGCTCTAGAAAAGGTTTCTTTTAAACCAATTCAAGAATGCGTTTCATATCTTGCGTTGCCACACTCTAGAGAATGGTAGATCTATGTTGATGTTTTTTTTTTATTGAAGTAATTTACTGGCACTGTTTTTTTATTTTATTTTATTTTATTGAAGGACTTTGCTGTGTTTTTTTTAATGGAACTGAAAGTGGACTGGGAACTACTATTGAATTGAACTGTTGGAACTATTTTTTCATTGAGGTCCTTTAACTTTTACATGGAAGATGGTAGAGAATATGAAATGTTTGGTTGTTGGTTGATGTAATCCGTGGACAAAATCGGATCGAACCGTGACTCACGCTTCGGATTGGAACCGAGCCATGAGACTTCTGGACACGGATTATATTTTCAAAAAACCGTGACTCGCGAATTAAGATTGGATTCATAGAAATCCGATCCGGACCGTGTGCAGCCCTAAGTAATGCACTGGAACTGGATAGTAATTCAAAAATTAGGGAACGCATCAACGCATGGTCCTCCCATCTCAGGTTCTCTGTACGTACATTTCTCTCCCTCTCTCTCTCTGTTTTTGGCTCTCATCAGTGGTAGAAGCTCATCACGTCATTCGCTGGTGACTTTCACCCCATTGCCGGAGGTGTATCGATTCAAGACTTTGAAATATCCAGCAGCTGCATTACTCCGTTAATACCTTCTGCCTCTCAAAGGCCAGATTTTCTTTACTCCCCACCCGCCCCGGCGGCAGAAACCAGATGACGCTCGGATGCTTTTCCACCAAGATTTAACCATCACAATCACTAACACAGCAACATCATGAGAACCGAAAACCAGGTAACCAACACCAAATAAAAAATAGTTGATGGTCTATTTTGTTTTCTTTTTCTTCATCTCAGCCATTTTTGAAGTCCGCACTTTCGTTCTGCTTTACTTCGTTGGATCCCACACTTTCGTTCTCGAAGACTTTACTACTAGGATGGATTCGGCACCAGCGGTTTGGTTCCTGGCGGCTAGGTTTAGTTTCTTGCTCATTTTGTAACTTTTGTTGGCTTTGCATTCTGTGGAACTCGCGCGCTATAAACAGCACCGTCGTGCTCCTTATGTCATCATCGGAGTCAAAATCTCCTCTCAGAATTGCTTCCTTCAACGTGCTGCTCATTTTAGTTGGTAGAATATTGTGAAAATCTTTTCACTTCTAGAGAAGAAGAAGAGGGTTAATGTGACTGGTAGTCGGGGCAAAAGTTTGTTGAAAAGAGAGAATAGTAACTAAAGAATGGCGGTTAGGAGGAGGGTATAGTAGTTGAAGAATGATACTAATTAAAATGAATGAATGGTGTTTCTCTCTCTCTCTCTCTCTCTCTCTCTCTCTCTCTCTCATGCATAGACTTGTTTAGACCGAACCATCGGACCACAAACTAATGAATGAAAAAAACAAGAAAGAAAAGAAACATTAAAGGGCAGAAACCAAAGGATTCTCAGATGCCTTTTTCAATAAGATTGACAAAGCGCAATCACAAACACAGCAGCATCATAAGAACCCAACACCAACATCAAATCCCAAGCACAATCTCGTCTTTTACTGATTTTTTCTTTCTTTTTCGCTCTTTTTATTCTTTTTCAAGTCCTCTCCACTCGCCTACAGGGAAGGGGAAGAAACAAACTGCCTGGGTAAACTAAAGATGTCCCTCTCCTCAAAAGGAGAAGACCACTCCCTAGAGCCACCACCAGCACCTGACATCTCCCCGGAAGTCACCCCATCTTGCATTCCTGCAATCATACCACCACCACCACTGCTGCCGCCTCCACCACTTCGGCCGCTGCCATTAATCAATGCAGGTCTCGTAGAAGTCCTACCATTCGGCATGGAACTATATGGGTCGTAGGTGTGAATGTTGTTCTGCATAGGAGCCGTCGTCGTCGTGCCCTGCTGCCATGATCCGGTTGATCTAGACATAGATGAATTCCTATCCAAACTCCAGTCTATGTTGGTATAATCGAACTGCCGCGTCGAACCACCTGTATTCCAGTCCACAGGAAACGATGACCCAGACCCAGATGACCCATTTGAGCCCAACCCAGAAAAAAGCCCAAGAGAAGAAGCAGCCGCGAGTGTCGGAGAAGTACCCATTCTGTTCCACAAACCATTTCCCCGGCTTGCTCCTACGGTTTCCACTGTACCACCATTGGACAGATATTGGTTAGGTGGTTGATGATAGTGAAGTTGGTTGTACAACTGATTCGTACCCAAATTGTTACTAGAAATGTGCGCCGTTAATCCATTAGGGATTGATACCTCAACAGCGTTCGGATACCAACCGGAGGTAGTCCCGGGCGGAGATGACGAGCTTATGCTTGTGGTGGTTGGTGTTGTCTGCTTTAAATTGGCAGATTGGGGTCTCTGCATCACTACAACTGGTTCCTTCACCGATCCCAGTTGAAGATTCTTCAGTTCACTCCCAAGTGCCACGTATCGGGTTTCTGTCTTGGCAAGTGCAGGCGATGCCTGCAAAGGCGACGCTGAAGAATAGGAGAGAGAAGGATTTGGTACCCCACTTGGCCACCTTTTATCTGCAGCAATCACTGGGATCTGCATTGGTTTCGCCCCATCCAATTTGGGTTGAACTTTATATTCTTTCCTCAAAGCCTGAATATTTTTACCCCCCAATTCCACAGGTACCCCAACCCCCACCGTTGGTTTAGCGTAATTGATATCTTTTTCATCTCTTCTTTGTTGTATGCTAGGAGAAGGAGATGGGTAGGGTTTCTGTTGAGCCCTCAATAAATTTTGATTCCCAGGTAGGGATATCGCGCCATTGTTGACAGTCAGTGGATCTAAATGTTCTTCAGTCTTCGGGGGGCCGGAAGAGGGTATCTCTTGCTTTGGCATTCTCAAGCTTTCTGCTGCCTTGTCAAGGTCACCTTCACAAGTGACAACAGCTCTTTCAACCTCCTGCTTCGAGCACTTGTACCTAATCTCCATGTCTGCAATTCGCGCTAGCTCCTCCGATATGTCGATTTTCAAATTACCCTCGTCAAGGTTATTTTTCTGGTGATTATCTCCTTCACCCACTTCAAAAAGCCATGAGACCGACTCCTCTATCTTGCCTTCGTTCAAAATAAGTGCCATTGTCGCCCTTTCCGAAGAAAATCCCATTGAAACCAACTGCTGGGCAAGAGCTTCCAATTTTCTTGACATGAGGAAGCCACTACACCTTTCGTGCAACTCTTGAGCCCGCTTTTCTTTCTGACGCTGATGCTTCTTCTCGTTCTTCTGGCGGATTTTTTCGCGTTTATCATTATCGGCTCCTGGTATTATTGCCTCCTGACGCGGAGGGTTATGAGATGTTTTCTCTTTAGGTTCTTCTGACTCACCGGACCAACTGCCGTTGTTTGAAATTGTGTCGTACTCTGTGCCAGTTCCAAGAGAGTTGTTCCCAGAATGATCTTCTGTGTCATCTATATTGCGGAATCGGCCATTTATGTGGAGAGATGGAGGAGAAGAAATTGGTGCTGGCTCGAGTGTGTGGAATTTCCCCAAAAGAGGATTGTATCCGCTGACGGGGACCCCACTGCTGGAGGTAGTGTGTACTGAAGGCTTGGAAGCAGACTTCTGCTGTGGTTCTTTGCCAGCCTTTTTGTCCTTGGACTTTGATCTGGATGCTGGAGACATGTCCTCGAAAGCAGCTAATAATCTGCAATGTCCAAAGTTGTAGTTTACTCTATGGGTTGTTGAGAGATAGAGCCATAGGAGCAACCATGCAAACAAATTCAAGACAATAACGTCCTCATGTTCAAGTTAGTACTCCTTGAACTGAAAGAGAATTGCACGCGTTGGTGTGGGGGTGTGTGTGTGCGCGTGTGAGAGGAAGAGGTGCCATCTACACCAACAGTACAAAACAATTGAGAACATACAGATGGATAAAAAAAAATTGAATAGCACAGATATGGATAATAAAAAGTAGCATTTCTTTGCAGGTCCACATATTATGCTATAGAAAATCGGCAGGACTCAATAACGGACACAAACTATGTTGAAAACACAAGATACCCTGTTAATGACAAGATGAGAAGTCCTCCCGAGTCCTGAAAATGGAACAGGTTCCTGCGGATAGATAAGTTAACCAACAAAAGAGAACCTAAATTTGATACTTAAAACCCTAGACTAAGCACATTTTTCTTCTTCAAGCCAGGCAATATAACTAAGAAAGTAACAACCCAACCAAAAAAAAAACTAAGAAGAAGCTAGGCAATACAAACACCAGAAAACAGGTCTGTGTTATTGGACCAAAACCCACAAACCATACAGATTACCTCTTCCACATAATTGACACCCCACCATGAAGCGAACTCATAGAGTAAGACTTGATTGAAAAGAATAGGCAGGAGCAAAAACAAGTTTCCACACACAAAAATTCAAGGGAAAAAAAAAAGTTTCAGAAAACCTAATTCCGGACTCACTTTTAACTTTGTAATCTGCAATGGTGAAAGAATAGATAGCACTTCATTTTGTTCGGCCAGCAAAAGCAAGGAAAACTAGCAATCATCTTTGCAGTTGATCACCCTATTTCTGAGAACTATATGGATATGCTAAGAAAGAATAAACAACAATATACAAACTGAGATTTGAGAGACCTGCAGAAGACGGAAGAAACTATAATGTATGTTAACCTCTAAATGCTGGACAATACACGCAGTGGTTAGGTTCATGGCCATTATAAACTCCCTAGCCTACTGCAAACAGCGCATTAGGAGCCATGCCACAAAAACAACCACCATCAAAGTAGCAGTCAGACACGCAGTCAATAAATCTGATGTCCAACTTTTCATCCAACCAGAATAGCATCACATAAAAACTTGTAGGGGGGAGGGAGGGATAGACAGATAAGTGATGACGAAGGATATTCATTCACCTCATAGGATATTCTATACCATTAAACAATAGAACTTCATAAGCCAAGGCCCAGTTATTGTTAATAATTTAGATTATAAAATGACAACCTAAAAGGCAAGACACTGAACGTAGTGATTACTGAGTAGGTAACCACATCATTAGCCTAATAAAAGACTCAAGGGTGATTTTTCTCCTTGATTTATCTGTAACAGGAATTGAAGAATGATATACAAACTCGACTCTCAGCCTATCACTCAGCCATTGTGAGAGGGACGAAAAAAACAAGGTGAGAAGCTAATGTCAGAGCACATGTAATTCCCCTCCACCCCCAACAAAAAAAATGTGCAGAGACGTGTATGATAAAATAACCACTAACATATGTTCAATCAATTTTAGTTCAAAATTAGTATGTGACATGTGCAGTCTGTCTTGTCTTGCTGCAATACTAAATTTGCCTATTTTGACAAGGATAAGACATGTCTGCCAAATAGATGTACATACCTAGAGTGCACTGTTCCCTCAGTGGGTTGTTAAGTAGACAAATTGTAAATCACAAAGCCATCAATACATAGTCACATCCAGCATAACAGGAGTCCAAATTCCACCGCGATGGCCCAACCCAAGTCCTTGAGTAAACCACGTTTGTGCTTGGCCTAATTTCACATGATTTCTCCCCATAGAACTCATGGTAAGTTTTGAAGCAAATAGAAACAAGATGAGACATTCTTACGAAGTAAACTGTCAGCCTAGTTCGGCACATTAATGGGTCAACCAAGGGGGAAACGAATTCAGGCCAATTACTTCCTCTTATGGGTGATTTATCCTCCAAACACATTCTAGTTGTGACATGTAAAATTGCAATACCTCGCTGATCCATAAACGACATTGTAAACAGAGAGCCCCTTTTTCTAGTTTCACCGCGCTTGTTTATGTGTTCAGTTTTTTCTTTCAAAAGTAAACAAGAAAAGGAATAATTTGGGCGTGCAACATATATTAGGAATATTACTATTACACCCTTTTGGTGTGAAAGTCAGTTTTGAGGCTGGCACACTCTTTTTCATTCCCAAACAACTACTACCTAAAGGAACTGCCAAGAAGAAAAAACAATGTGTCACCCCAAGTTTCTTCTCCCCTCTTTTCTTCATTCACATCTCAAGATTTCATTACATAATAATCTCAATTCAGATTTTCCTCTTTCCGTCTTCTATATAACACAATTTGCATACGTGCACCCAGGCGTCTAGTATATATAACCATAAATAAATAAATAACAACAATAACAACAACGTCGTGACCAGTAAATCTTCCACCAAAGAAACCCAATTCAGGTGAAAAATCCTTGCCTCCAAACACCACCCATCCCCAGTAATCCCGAGGCCGAATTCTCCGAACCTAGGGTTGGAATGCACGTACAAGAAGAATTTTGAAATTCTTTGGGGTCCTTGACACAAGAATTTTCAAAAATCATAAGGATTCTTGATTGATACCACATCCTCTAAAAACAACCATTAATGATTAAACTAAAAGCCTTAACAAAATGAGTACCTAGCATCCTGACTAAACTTTTACCAGTAAATCTTCCATCAATGAAACCCAATTCAAGTGGAAAAATCCATACACCAGAACACTATCCATCCCCAGTCATTCTGCAGCAAAGTTCTCCAAACCTAGGGTTTGAATGACGCATAACAAGAGTTTTCGAAATTCTTTGGGGTCCTTGATTGGTGACACCAGAATTCTCAGAAATCCCTTGGGATTCTCGGCTAATACCACGCCCTAAAAACAAACATCAAACTGAAAGCCCACACAAAATGAGCACCTAGCATCCCGCCTAAACTTTTATCCTCCATGAATTCCCGTCCAAGCAAAACAAAACCTAAAGACGAAATCCAAACGAAACCATCGAATCACCCATTGCCCCAACGGATATCACCAAACACCATTCATCTGAACACCATCCATCCCCAGTCATACTGAAACAAAATTGTCCAAACCTAGGGTTCAAACGACGCATAACAAGAGTTTTTGAAATTCTTTGGGGTCCTTGATTGGTAAAACCAGAATCTTCAGAATTCCTTGGATTCTTGATTGGTAGCCACGTCCTAGAACGTACAACCACTAAACAAAATGCCTACACAAATTGAGCACCTAGAATCCCGACTAAACTTTTTGCCTCGCATGAATTCCCGTCCAAACAAAATAAAACCTAAACACGAAAACCGAAACAATTATTAAATCCCCAATCGCCCCAAACGGATACCGTGCCATTCCACTCAAGATCTATCCGAATCGCAACCGCCAATTCGATTGCCCAAACAACCTAACTCCAGTCCAATCTACCAATTAAAATCCCCGAACACGTCAAAAAAGTTCAATCGGCACATAAAATCAGCCAACACAGAAACGATCGAAGTTTTCCAAGAGAGAGAGAGAGAGAGAAGCGCGTGCGAAAACCGTTACCTGTTGACGGGCGGCGACGGATCGAGCGGGAAATCGTGCTCGGCGATTGGAGAAGAATTTCTAGACAGAGAGAGAGAGAGGAGAGAGAGGGAGAGGCGATTCGAGGCTGAAAATGAATCGATGAGGGAACGAACGAACTAGGGTTTGTTCGATTTGTTATTTTGGGGGTGTGACGATTGATTTTGATTTTTCTTTCGATGAATGCGAGTTAAAGGAAAGGGGAATAAATAACGGAGGCTCGGACGGCGTCGTGTCTTCTGTAACGGAAATCCAATTGCCTAATGTAGGAGAAAACGGTGTTAAGAGACAGATGTGATCATGTGAGGGAGGGGAGCTTAGAAATGGTAGTTAATTAATTAATTAATTAGTACTAATTAATTACTTTAATTCTTTGTAGGATCAAGGGAAACGAAAAGGTACTTATTTTATTTCTAATTAATTAGTATATTTTTTTGTCTGTTATCGGATTTGGGGTTTTTCTGTCCTTTTTTGTCAGACTGCCACGTATGAGTTCATCTGATTAGAATGGACCAAGTATTTTTGGGCCATTCTTAAAAGGAAAAAAAAGGAGTGTTTTGGGCCTGATCGACCCAAATATATAAGGGCAAATGACGGCCCACGTGTTTTGAGATTGATAATTAACACCCGCCAAGGATATGCTGAAAACATTTGTTAATGTTGAAAATGTCTTTGGTAGGTATTAATTATCAAAACACGTCATTGACCGTCATTTTCCCAATATATAACTCAAAACCCAACCCAAGAATTTTACTGTGAAGCAACCCCACCCACGTGTGGCGTGTAAATGGGGCATACTCAATGCGAGTGAGTTCGTGTGTTTGTGTGTGTACAATGTCTATGTTTGTAGACTTGCTCCGTTCTTCTAGGAATTCTTAAAAATAAGTAGATATTTACAATTTTCAAGCTTGAAAATAATGGGCATACTGGAATAATTTTTTGAGCAATATGAATCTTATTTGATAGATCTTGATGAGATTTTTTGAACGATGCAAAAAAAAAATTCAAAAAATTATTTTCATAAATACATATTTTTAAGTTTAAAAATTACAAATAAGCACTTACACTACTTTTTAAGAACCCTTAACAGAACGAAGCGGGTTCCAATGTGAATGCCAGTATGCGTGTAACGTGTGTTGCTGCAAGTGTTTGAGGTCGTAGAATCTTTGATGCCAGCATTGTCATGTTTACCATTTAAGGTGACATGATTTAGGGCCCGTTCGGCTAAATAAGCCACTGGTTTTCCCGCAAAAAATGAGCCTAATAAAATTGTGTAGACACCCTATTTTGGACTTTCCAGAATAGTTTATTTGCGGTCTTTGATTCCCCGATGATGAAAAAGGTCAA
>JAOTQK010000001.1:19714615-19731654 GCA_025642025.1 Rhododendron ferrugineum
TGAAGGGTTTGAAATGGGGTTCGATAGGGTCTGGATGAGGTTAGGAACGCTCAAAGCTCAAACACACTAACAATCTCGGGATGTTCTTGACCTTTTTTAATCATCGGGGAATCAAAGACCATAAATAAACTATTCTGAAAAGTCCAAAATAGGGTGTCTACATATAGCTCAACTGCCTAGTTTCGCCCGAGGAATCCAAAAAAAATATTTACCGATATCCGTTAGATCTGTTTTTTCGCAAGGCCCCATAAGAAATTATTTTAACACTTATGAATATTTTTCTGTATTTTTGTGAGACCCGAAATGGGCCCCACACGCGTGTAGTGGACATATGCGGTGAAACTATGCAGTGACTGTAGCACGGCTGTAATTATAGTAATAAAAAAATAACACATTGTTTCCTTAATTAGAAGTTAATTCCAGTAAGTGTTGCACATTTCGTGAGGGGACAACCTAATGAGTTTGTCACAAAATTCATAATTTTATACTCCCTTTTGCAAAACAAAAGGTGTTTTTATACGAAGCAGATTTATCATAGTTATTCGGGTTTAAGCTCTTATTTGCTTGTTAAAAACTCGTTTAAGATCAGCTTGTTAAATAGATAAAATAAACTCTTACATTTTTGTAAGTTTATTAAGCTACAATCAAAGCCTCTGCAAGTTACTACTCGACTCTTTGGCTTGTAAAATGCTTATTTATAACCCAGGATACCCTAAAAAAGGGAAATCAAATCAAATCGGATTAGGAAACCAAATACACTCTCTCTCTCTTTAAAAAAGCATAACCCATAATAGATAAATAATGAAAATACCAAAAAAAAATAAAATATGCTATTTTTTTTACTTCAATAATATATTTCAAAATCCATCTGCATCATAACCAAACTACGTTTAAATATACTAAACTTTTTAATTTGGCCTTAGATTTTGTAAAAATAATGTTAGTGGTGTTAGTCGCCTGTATTATGAATTTTCATATTGTGAAGTTTTGCATTCTGGGTGTTTGAGAGCCAATTCCAGAATTCATTTTGGGAAAACCCATTATTATTATTGGTAAAAAGCTGGAGAATGCAGAATCTGAAAACTACAGTACTATCAATGAGATTTCGAATTCCCAATATAAATTCACCACTACCATTCCGCAAAATCTAGTATGCACATCATTAACCATAAATTTTTTCAGATTCTGATAAGAAAATAAAATAAACAACCTAAAATTCATAATCCACAATCAAAAAAAATGGAGGGCTCTCAAGCACCCCTTAATCAATAGAATTCATATCTTTTATGCATTTATCCAAAAAAATTACATCTTTTGTTATCCAAACAAGAGACAAATTTTTTATTTATTTCATTTTCCATCATTTCTCATGATCGTAAGGCTTTTTTTTTGAGAAACCATAAACATAATTCATCACTGTGGTACATAATCGGTATATCCCTCAATTTGCATATCTATAACTAGAGTTATCATATAGCATATAAAAAGATCATTAGGAGAATCATACTCATGTTAGAGAGAGAGAGAGGCTCTAACCTCTTCTCTCTAACATCTTTGGCCCCTTCTCCCCCAACTTAAGGTTTCCGACACAAGTTCTGTATGGGTTCTCTCTCTCCATGCTCCCTTTGCTTTCTAAGTATTGAATAACATCCCCAATCGTTTTTGGTGCTGCTTCGCTCTCTCTGCCTCCGGCAAGCCCTGCTTCCTGCTTTAGCGTTCGTTTCTCCAGCGCTCGAGACCTCCTTCTCCGGCAATGTCCCCTAGCGACCCTGGATTTCGCCGCTAATCACACATGCAATCTGTTTCCCCTATTTTCTAGTCACTCGACCCCCCGCTCCGTTTATCCCTTCCCCGTCCAAGTGACTGCTCTCCCTCTCTCTGTTTCCCCTCTTTTCCAGTCACTCGGCCCCCGCTCTTTTTTTTCCCTTCCCCGTCCGAGTGACTGCTCTATCTCTCCCTCTCTCTCCAATTGGATTGGGCTTCCCACCCCTTTCTTCCCTTCCCCCTCCGATCCAATCGTGGGGTGTGCTTGCATGTGGTTTGTTTTGATTTTTGTTGGTGAAGGTTACTTAGCTTTGTTAGAGCCCCTCTCGTGTGCAGGTTTTTTGAGGTCTGTTTTGTTACCGAGTTGTTCCTGTAGGAGTGATGATGTTGGAGTTGTTGATGGGGTCTTTGGCCCGCTGATCTGTGTCCGCCACCGTTATGAATGGACGCGATCCGACCAGCGGTTTGGTTGTCCTGGGCAGAGGAGTGTTCAAGTGGTTTGCTCGCAGAAGTGGCGAAAGGTTGTGGTTTCGTTTTGTTTGGGTTAATTGTCTTTTTTTTTTTTTACTTTCTGTTGTTTCTGCAATTGCGGTTTTGTTTTGTTTGGGTTAATTGTCTTTTTTTATTTTTATTTTTATTTCTGTTGTTTCTCCATTCACACTGTGTTATGTTCCTTAGGTTTCAAGGCTTTCGCATGTCGCCAGCGCCCTTTATCTTATGCGATAGTACAATAGTTGTGTTTTGTATTAGGTTTGTTAAACCCTTGTATTGAAAAATTTCAAAATGCCCCCAACATTTACTCTAAATTTCAATTAGATTACCAACCTTATAATAAAAAAAATCAATTTTACTTCCAACGTTATCTTCCGTTAATCAAAACGCCCCATTCTGTCCGAATGATTAACGGATTTCGTTAAAGGCTCCATTAAATAGCGTCCCGATTGAATTTTGATGATCCAAGCCGCTCAATGTGATCAGAACGTGATTTTAAGAGTACCCGCGAGAAATCAGCAAAAATAATGATCTGGAAGGGCTTCATCTGAACAGTTTTTTATTGAACAGTTCAATAAAAAACTACTCAAATCAAGCCCTTCCCGGTCATTTATTTGTTGATTTCTCGCTGATACTCTTAAAATCACGTTCTAATCACATTGAGGGACTTGAATCATCGATATTCAATTGGAAAAGGAGAGGTGCGGACCGAAGTAAAATTCAGACGTCCTAACTTGAACAAAATTCGGATCGGTTCACATCTCCCCTTTCCCGATCGAATTTTGATGAATCGAGCTGCTCAATGTGTTCCGAACGTGATTTTAAAGGTACCCGCGAGAAATCAACAAAAAGAAAGACCGGGAAGGATTTCATCCGAACAGTTTTTTATTGAACAGTAAAAACTGTTCGGATAAAGACCTTCCCAGTCATTTTTTTGTGTTAATTTCTTGTATTTACCATTAAAATCACATTTTGAACACATTAAGTGGTTCAAATCATCGAAATTCGAAACACTATTTAACGAAGCCTTTAACCCGTTAATCATTCGGATGGAAGAGGACATTTTGATTAACGAAAAATAACGTTAGGAAGGGGGCAATTTGATTAACGAAAGACAACGTTAGAAGAAAAATTGATTTTTTTTAAAGATTAGGAGTCTAATTGAAATTTAGAGTAAAAGTTGGAGGTATTTTGAAAATTTCCCGAGAGTATTCTTTCTTTCATATGTATATGATGTTCTTTGATGCCAAAAAAAAAAATTAAATTAAATTATCGGAGAGTGGTAAGAGAGATATATTACGATCATGGGACACAAGATGATTAGAAGGAATGAGACACATAAGTTGTTTCGGTCTTAAAGATACATGGTACGATTTGTTGGGGGAAATTTGAAAATATTTTAACAACACTTCACATACCTCTCTTTCCCTCTAGAATTTCAAAACATAGACCCAAAAATAACCAGTCAGTAACACATCCAACGGGAGAATAGCCGAGGCCCCTCATTGAAGAATAACATAACTAGACGCAATTGAAACTCCATAAACTAGCCATATATAAGTCAGCAAAACAGGGCAAGCCTGAGCATAACCTAGCCATACATAAGTCAGCAAAACAGGGCTAGCCTGAGCATAAACCAAACCCAAACCGACAAGTTTTCAAAAGAGTATAGTTCGGGAAGCACCTAATAAGACTTAGAAACTACTTAGTATCCAACTTAGCTACTTAAGCCAGTGCCTTCAACCGATAAGGTCACCACAAAACAAGATAGATATATACAAACCCAGTGTCTAGGACAGTCGTTCAGCAAAAGGGGTAAAGTTCAGGGATTTCAAACATTAACAGAAGAACATAGAGTTGCAGACAGCTTCCTGCAACTTCGGCAACTGAGGGACCGGAACAGGTCCTGCAGATGTCAATCCCCCGTGGCTCGAGGATGTCTCAGACAAGTCTTCGAATTTCATAAACTGTCCTACCTGAGTTGCCGCCAAGTGAGCGTAACAGATGGGAGCAACTGCGAACACAAAACAAAAGCGGCCGATGACCATAAAAGATCAGTTTTTCCTTTCAAAACCAATTAAATAAACATGAATTGGCACAGAAACAGTGGAAATGACAAAATGTAGTGTATCTGCGTGAATCAACCACTATATCATCTCGCTCATAACCACCGTTATAGTTTGAATAATATATTTCAGCTTGAATAAAGTGATGCATCATATTATTGACGTGAAGGAATCAGATATTCAAAATTACCAACTGATATCGCTGTTGTACTCCTTTGATACCTACAAAAATTAAAAACAATCATTTAAAAATGTTCACAATGTTGTTACACCTGTGGAAACGTGATGACATAATAAAGTTTGAAAGACTTGCCCAAAAAAACACTTACACATACGACAGGGAATGCACGAGTTCCTGGAGGTCATCAGCTGAAAAACCAACCTCATCCAACAGCACATGGTAGTGCGTTGGTCTTGTTGTACCCTACAAAGAAGGCATGCATCAAAAGAACTCAGATCAAAGAAAGATAACCAGACTCCGAAGGGAATGCACGAGCAACTAAGCAAAGTAAAATGAAGACACTGTAAATTTTTCTATCCCCACAAGCCAGCACTGTTGCAATCTGAACATCACTACACATGTAGAAAAGCACTTTACCCCAGATGGCCGTTATGCCCCTAGCACACACATGCCATAGTCACACTACTACCTTCATGTTCTTTATATTCAATTGGTCTCTCAACGAATCCAGTGCTCTTCACATTACCTATTTAAAACCAACTCCAATCCCACTACTCAAAATCAAACCATCACTCAATACTGCTTGCAAACAGACCCCAGTCCCTAATCTCTAAAACATCCGTTAAAAAACAAGTCAATTTCTTAACAGGTATTGAAAAAGAAATGACGAGTCAGACAGAACCTTAGAAAAGTAAATGCAAATAGAAATTTTCCAAAGAGTTCTTTTATAATTTCCTGAGGCCCGGTTGAAGTGCCTGAAAATGGGGTGGGGGTAGAAAAATCTTCCTGGTCTAGTGGTCCTGACTAATTTGATGCTGTCTGTAAAACATGACCATTGGTGATGAAATTTCTCAGATAAGTAGCAACAAATGGTTGTAAGGTTCAGAAAATAATTATGATTATTACTATCAAACATGTACAACAGACAAATTGAAATTGATTCAAAAAGAACTAGTACTGTCAGTTTCTCCCTTTCCATGATGGCTACAGTCGTAGCCCCGCATTATATTCTATGCACGTAATCTCTCCACTATGCTTTTGCCCAACTCTCCTCCAGTAAAATAAATAAAACGAAATATCCAATGCCATACCCCGTGTCCAATAACACAAATCATTGGTCTAACCACTCTCAGATGTAAAACTCAAACTGCTGGTAGATGTTCCTTGCAATGACTTTGGAAATATATATAAAGAAATCCTCCAATGCATGACTAAAAGGAAATGTCATCCTAAAAAAAGAGACTCGAGAGAGGTAACAGTAAAAGTACAGGAAATGACTTAATCAAAGTCAGCTAAGATCGGTGGTGGGCTTGTTGATAATTATTTGCTTTTATATTCTCAAGATTTACCGAAATCCATACTCCATAGCAATTAGTGCTTTGGCTAAGGCCAAAGGTCAGTGGGGGGCAGTAACAATTGGACTGAGAGCTTGCAAAGAAACAAAGGAGAGAAGGAGCTTATAAGGCCTAGCTCCAAAATAGTCATAGTTGCCGAAACATGATTGAAAATCACCTGTCATGTTTGAATGGAATGCCACTTTCAAAACATAATCAAATTAGGTAAGTCTACAGTAATACTCACAATCATCCCAGCATGTGCACACATGTAAAAATCATTGTTCCGTGCATGACATATTTTGTTGTCTATCACAGTCCCTGCATAGTAGAAAAATGTCAAGAGTTTCCATTCAATCAAGAGAACTGAATGATCTCCATGATTTGCCGGAGGACTTACCTGGGGGCACATTATCTGGAGATCCAGGCTGAAAAAACTTTGTGTGATGATTTTTCTGGGCCACAATGACTACGAACTTTGGATTCCAGTTCTCATCCAGGAACTTGCAGGCCTGCATTACCCAAATAAATTCCAACTTATACCTTTAAAAGAAGCCAGAAAGGAGGGGGGGGGGGGGGGGTTGGGGATAGCATCTCAACAGAAGGAAGAACGAAAATTAGCACAAAAACCTCAATAATTTGATCGAGTTCAATATTGAGAACTTGGTTGAACTGAGATTCACTAACGCCATCCCTAGCAAAATGAAAACATAATAGGTTATAAAAAGGGGGGATAAATTAGGTGCGGCCATGAGATTGAAAAGGAAAGAACCAGCCAACATTACACAGTGAAAAGGAATGTAGAACTACACAAAAAGGAAAACAAGCTGCAAAAAAAAATGCACGCCAAAAGAAATTTCAAGAGACATCGTAAAATCTTGCTGCACCATGGGGAAATTCATAAGACTATTTACATGTAAATTGGCCCGTGCCAAACTTAATTTTGCCACGCGATATTGTTTCCAAGTTTCCAACTAGCCTACTGTTTAGTGACATAATTGGATATGCGTCTAATGTTTGATTGTAAGAAAACATACAGAAGTTGTAGCAATGCAAACTATGAAGGAACATAAAATTTGAAGATTCGACAATAAGGTACAAAATTTCATCAAAAGAAAGGAAACATTAAATTCTGAAAGAGGACGGTAGTGTCTAATAAATATCAATACACATCACACCTTTTCTTACCTAAATATGATAATCTGCTCAGGCTTCCTTTTCCCTGAAGTCACATAAAAATCTAGCAAGAGCTCCCTGGAAGAGGAAAACTCACTTCAGTTCTCAACTGTTTTAATCATATCCAAAGGGGATCAAAACAACAAAATAATCATGAGCACAACAAATGACGTTTGATAAATCCTGAAAATGGCTAAAACTGCAGTATACTTGAACATGAAAATTCCCACCTCATTATGCCATCATCCTCCTTGTCAGAAACACGCTTGTAAAGTGAGTCTATCATTTCAACCTTGGGAGACTGCGTACGGACTGACGCCCTATATCGTGATATAAGAGGCCAGTGCCTGGAGCTAACAACCTAAATTTTACATAAAAGAAGATATGAAGCTGAGTTCAATAATCAGAAACAGAATGGAATCGCAAGTGCGGTTTTTTTTTTTTGAACGGCAAAGAAAATTTTATTAACCTGAGGTTAAAAGGATAGAAAGTATATAGCGTCATAACAAACGAAATGCATCACAATCAACACCCGGGTCCCGCTAATCCTATGCCACTAATTGCAAGTGCGTTTTTAAGTACTGAAAATACCACAGGCCCGAAAAAGTTTGGTAGGGGAGAGCATAAAAAAAAGACGGATAAAAGGAAGCATGTTACCGCAGCAATTGATGGTACATCAGATTGTCCTGGAGAGCCATGAGAGACATCCATCCCGATAATTATGGTAGGAACCTTAGATACCAAGGGAATCGAGGGAGAATGTTCAACTGCTAACATAGAATTCAGTCCACCAAGCTGCAAGAAATGAAGAAAGTAAGAAGATGACAAGACGAGCGTATCTAGATGTTCAGACTTACACACTGAAAAGTGAAAAGAAAGGGAATGAGTATCACATAGCAGAAATTATACCATGATACAATATCTCACCTTTGCATTGATCTTAAGGAGAAGATTAGTAAGATATTGATCATTTATTCTCGTTGGCGCCATGCATTGAGTAACGATCCCAAAGTCAGCAAGGTTCCTTTTCTTCCATGGACCTTAGATGTCAAAGGATTTTTGTCAAAAAAACACAAGCAAAGGAAACAAAAGTATGAAATAAATACATCAAATAACTATCCAAAAAAACCAACAAATAAAATCCATCATACCATAAAGATCACAATTCTTTCTCTCAGGAAGCACGCAGAGGAGAAATTGAGGCGCCCCTGGAAGTTTGGATTGGACTTCTTCAAACATCTTGTCCACTCTAACAGGAGGTGGAGCTCGTCTATTCTGTGGGCTCTCTTCAAATACATCAAAAGGAGCATCGATATGCTACCAAAACAAAAGAAGATAAAAAAGGTCATACTTCCAAGTTCAAATCATAAAGCAGTGAAGATGCGGTATATATAAATGACAGCACATACAATTCCCTTCATTTCTCCTGTTCTGGTTAAGTCTCTAACAAGGCCACGTAAGTCGCAGCGAGCTGAAAAGTTAACAATTGCCCAGCGCTCGATCTTTGTAGGGTTCACCAGTTTCTACTCCGCCAAATATTTACAAGAACAGCAGATTAAGTCAAACTTGAGCCAGGGTTTGGAAAACCCAAGCAAAAATAAGAGGAATGAGGTACAGCCAAAGAGAACCTTGTTATTAAAATTCCACCGGCCATTTCGAGCAAAGAAGTCTTCACCATTTCCCGCTTTCAACTGTAATATGACAAAGTATTAGTTAGAAAGAGTCTATAATATAATGTAGTTCCACTTACATTCCATTCCGGGGTCAAGAATGTTGTGCAGGAAAGTTATTTCGGTAAAGTAAACTAAAACGAAGGCAAAATGGAATCCGATTTTCTTGTGTACATTGGAAAAAAGGATATTGCATGAACATTAAAATAGTGTTGTTTGGGACAGTATTAACTAAAAAATATGATGCCAACTCTTTCACTTTTTGCCTGATAACTTATTCAGTTAAAACTGCAATTAATGGCGTAGTAAAATACTTTTACACTACTTCCATTTCTCCTCCGCAAAGTTGAACTAGGCCTCAAGGTAACCAATACGACCAATAGCTGAAGAAATCACAACGCATAATGGACTTAAAAAGTACCTTTGGGGCTGGGAGCACACGGCCTTCAACTTGGGTGAAACTGTTATTGATTGAAATGCCACAAGAACGCAGCATCGGCTCTGCATCATAATTGTTGACTTTAAGAGCCTGTCAAAACCAAGAGACTTAGCAGAGGATAAGGATAAAGAGACAAATATTTGGAGACGAAACTTACATCAGTCAAAACCCTCATCCTTTCTTGGGGCTTCTGTCTTGACTTCTCCACTAGAGAAGATCTTTGAAAAGTTGACAGTGATTTCGTATAGCGTTGCAAGGATACTAACGAGCATAACTAAAACCACAGCCGCAATGAGAAACCATATAACAGAATGAGATCAAAAGCAGCTTTCCACCTAATGAGAATTATAATTCATAATTTCACCTCGAGAGGAAAGTAAGTCGGGCGCTTTGGCTTCCCAACATTAATGCACGGTAGATCACCAGAATAACGCAGCTCTATATTGCGATGGTTAACGAAGTAATCGTACACGGTCACTTCGACAGTTTGAATTTCACCATCCTCATCCTTTCCCTTCTTCAATGAAAACCTAAAGCATTCAACAGAGAAGAAAAAAGGTAAGTTAATCAGAAACTTCAATCTAGGACCAATAACCAATTCTGACAATTTACAAACTTCCCAGAGAGAATAAACAGTAGTCATGCTTTGAATGTGCAATGTAATTGGAAAAACTCAGTAGGTCTATGCATCGTGCCCAAAGGAAGAGGCAATCAATATCAAGGAAGCATACATCTGCTCTTTGCAAGGCTTTTCACTCAGCCCAGATATCTTGTATTCTGTATTGGCAGGATTGGTCCTTACCCTCAAATTCTTCAGGGTGCGTTTTGCCTAATATAAACAAGTGACCACAGGTTCAGCATATTTAAGCAAACATAAATTATATGAAGAAGATGAGTCAATACCACAGTAACAACAGTAGGCGAAATATTACTACCTTTGCCCAATCAATTTGGAAGGGGTCCTTAACATTCTGGTTTGCAATAAGGAAATCCACAACCGGCCCAGGCTGAATTATCATGGTCGTAGAAACGTCTGAAAGTCAAAAGGGAAGATTGGCGATGAAATTACATAATTGGACAAGAAAGAGCATAGAATGTGATTGCAGTCCAAATGTACCTATGTTTAGAGACAATCCACCCTGTGTAGTCCGGAAACTAGAGTGGAATCCCCTGCAGCCTAGAACGCCACCTCCAACATCTACGAAATTCTTCGGGTCATTGTGAAAAAATGACTGGCGAACAAGGAGGCAGCCCCTGCAATGTACCACGTTAAGTTAAATGAATACCCAAAGCCGTGCAAAAAATTTCAAGGCTATGAAGATGAATTACTGCTTCGATGCATGTTGTCTCAAAATTATGTCCAGAACTCTCAGGGCTTCTTGAGAGTTCTCAGATTCTTGACCCCGAAGAGCATTTGCAATTGACTGCATCGGGATTTTCGCTGCGAAGCTGATCTCCACCTTGAACGTCTTGGAATTGTACGGTCTCCGTTGCCTTTTCCGGTCATCATTGGGGCTTCCAGGGCTTTTATTACCATTGTTCCTGGAAATAAAAATGCGTAAAATAAATTAAGTGCCAACACATCCACAAATGATACAGTATTAACATAGAAAGTAGTATATGTGCCCCAGAAAAGTAGTATTTATTCACCACCAAAAAGAAGTTGCAGATAGCAGTGGGTTTCCCCTGGTGTTGCCTATTATTGAGCTAAACTTTGAACTATGAAAAACAAAAGGATGCACTCTAATCCAGATGGGTCAAAACACTGTTGCCTGCAGGCTATGTTTTGGCCAGCAGCTTCAGAACCAACTTTGATGGTTTTAGAAACTTCTGTTTTCTGACAATAAATCTGTCTTTAGAACACTAACATATTCCCTTCAAAACAAGTAATGCATGAAAACAAATCAAATTTTATATCTCCAATAACAGGATCTAGAGACTTTCGCAAATCTGATTCTCAAAATAGAACCAAACAGACCAAAATTTCCAAGATTGTCAGAACCTGAGACTCTTGCTACAAAAAACTAATACTAGCATTTAAAAGTCAAAGCAAGACCAAAGAAAAACTTTGAGGCCTTAATAACACAAAATAGACCACAGTTTCAACATAGCTAGAGTTTTACAAAAGCTAAAACAAGAAAAGACCAGAAACCACCACATATCACACTCAAAAACCTTTAAACCAAGAAAGCAAACATCATGCATGGCAGATACAGGACAAATTTAGCGGAAACTCAGAAATCAGAGCCAAGACTGGCCAAAAACACCCCAATAATGCAAGAAATAAGCAAAATGTGAATTAACTAAAGATAAACATAAAAGAATTCACTCTGGGACCTCATGGTCCTCATCCAAGTAGTACAAGCCACAAAAAGGGTTACAAGTTACAACATGCAAAGAAATCCATAGAGGGGCCAAGGCTATTTTGGATGCACTTTTCAGACTCACTTGTTACTTTTCAATAGCTTGGTTGGTTGACGATTTTTGAAACTTACTTTGCTAGAAATGTTTCAGACTATAACTCATTGTTTAGGTGATCAAAAAGGTGTCATCAAATTCACAAAAACAAGTTCCGCAAAGAAGTGAATTTCATGCAAACTGAGTGTTTCTCTTTTCAAAAACAGTTTCCCACATGTTTTCCAAGAGCTGGTTCTGAAAGATGCGAAAACAAAGCTTTACAAATCAACTACGCAAATAGAAAACAACTTTGGATGACGGTTTCATAACCTGACACTGGTGCTTAAAAAACATGATCCTAGAACTTTAGAGATAACAAGACGTGCCAATAAAGTTAGAATGCCTCTAGGAATACAAAAATAAAGCTCAAAGAACAGAGACTTCACAGACAAACAAGCCAAACATGGTACTGAACAAAGAAGTTCTCCTCACCATACCTGTTGGACACAACATCCTCAAGCACAACTGTAAATTCGAGCTTGTTTCTAGGAAGAGGACCCAGTGTGAACAGACTTTTCTCCCCATCGTACGCAAAGTCTTTCCCAGCAAGCTCTGTGTCGTAAGTCTCATGAACTCTGTCGAGGACCTTCCTACCAATGCCCTTTCCGTCGACCGGGCGCCCATCTTCATAAAAAAGTGCAACCTGTTTCAGAGAAAAGAATTATTATTATAACACAAAAGACTGATAAAGGTAGCAGGTTCTATCAAATTTCAGAAAGTGCGATGAACTCATATTAGAAAGTTAAGTTCAGAAAACATACACTGTAATGGAAGAAGTCACCATTAACGTTTGTGACATTTACTTTAAAGTGATTCGTCAGTATAGGAATTTTATTCCCCTTTGATCCCAAACCACGTCTCGCTATCGGGACGCGCACCACCTTTTTCTTTGCAGGTTCAAGAACCTGCTCTGGCTCAACATTCGGTGGAACAGGAGGGGGCGGTGGCAAAGACTCTGATGCACCGTTTCCTGCACCATTTCCTACACCATTTCCCGCACCATTTCCTACACCATTTCCCTCGTGGGAATCCATTGGCGAATCCTAGACTGAAAACAATTGGCAGACACAGATAACAGATTAGAAGTTGCGGATAGCAGTGGGTTTCCCCTGGTGTTGTACTGTTGTCTATTAATGAGCTAAACTTTGAACTATGAAAAACAAAAGGATGCACTCTAATCCGTATGGGTCAAAAAACTCTGTTTGCATGCAGGATATGTTTTGCCAGCAATTTAAGAACCAACTTTGATGGTTTTTGAAAATTCTGTTTTCTGACAATAAATCTGTCTTTAGAACTCAAAAAGAAGGTTATCAATAACATATTCCCTTCAAAACAAGTAATGCTTGAAAACGAATCAAATTTTATACAGGATCTGGAAAGTTTGGCAAATCTGATTCTAAAAATAGAACCAAACAGACCAAATTTTCGAGGTTGTCAGAACCTGAAACTCTTGCTTCCAAAAACTTATACTATTATTTAAAAGTTAAAATAGACTGCAAGACCAAAGAAAAAACTTGAGGCCTCAATAACATAAAATAAGAGCATTGAGACAACAGTTTCAACATAGCTAGAGTTAAACAAAAGCTAAAACAAGAAAAGACCAGAAACATCGCACTTAAAAAACCTTTAAACCAAGAAAATAAACATCATGCATGGCAGATACAGGACAAATTTAGCAGAAACCTAGAAATTAGAGCCAAGACTGGCCAAAAACACCCCAATAATACAAGAAATAAAAACGTGCATCAACTAAAGATGAACATACAAAAAATTCACTCCAGGAAACAACTGAAGATTTCCAAGCAAAACTGAAAGTCAAAACAGCAGTGACATTAGTGAAATAGACCAACTAAAGCACATATGAAACTCAAACCCCACAAAACAACAAGAAAATTGATCAAAAACAGCAAAAGAAAGTCAAAATTGAAGAGATTTTAACACAAAACACTAGGGAGAAAACTAACCCTTCTGGAAGACAAAACAAAAACTTCCATTAGTGCAGTTAACGCAGCTACCAAAGTCTTTCAACAAAGTCTTTGATTGAAACCGGGAAGATAACATACTCACTGATGGTGATTTGTGAAAACCATAATTCAGTTTTCACAACCTACTTTGCTAGAAGTGTTTCATGGTATCACGGAGATCAAAAAGACGTCATCAAATTCTGGAAAACAAGTTCTGCTAAGAAGTGAATTTCGTGTAAAAACTGAGTGCTTCTCTTCTCAAAAAACGGTTTCCCAAATGATTCCCAAAGCTGGTTCTGAAAGATAACAAAACAAATCATCTCCTCGAAATAGAAAACAACATTTGGACAAGGGTTTCAAAACCTGACACAGCTGCTTAAACAACACGGTCCTAGCACTTAACAGACCGCAAGTCAGACAAATGAAGTTAGAAAGGCTCAACGCACAAAAAAATAAGTGCAAAGACCACAACTTCAGACATCAGACAAGATAACTACGGGTAAACGTCAACATCGTAGATTCAGACCACATCTAGAAGGACAAAGGAGATTAGAGCCAAAAAAGAATGGGAATAAAGAACACCCAAAACAACTAAACAAGTGAAGAACTCAAGAATAAGACAACAAGCAAGAATAAGCATGGAATAAGAAAACAAAAGAAATTCCTTTAAATCAGAAATAGTTAAAATGCATGATAACTACTTGCAGACAAAAACAAAACAGAGAGACTTAAACCAAAACACAAGAAGTCGTCAATTAAGTATAGAAAAGGAATATGTAAGACAAGAAAACACCGCATTCAAAGGATTTTTTTCTTACCCTAACTGTTGCAAAACCACTGTTTACACACAGCTGAAGATTTCCAAGCAAAACTGCAAGTCAAACAGCAACAACGCAAGTGAAATAGACCAAATAAGCGTAGATCAAGCTCAAACCCCCCAAAACAGAAGGGAAATCGTTCAAAAATAGCTAAAGAAACACAACATTGCAGAAATTTCAGCACGACATGATTAGAGGGAAAAAAACCAACAGCAAAAACAGAAGTGCAATAGATCAAATAAGCATAGAACAAGCTCAAACCCTCAAAACCAAACATGAAAATCTTTCAAAAAACAGCAAAAGAAACACAATATTGAATAGATTTCCACTGGTTACGTCTACTAAAATGAGTTGAACTACGAAAAACACAAGTTTGCACTCTAACCCAGGCCGGTCAAAACACTCTGTTTGCATGCAATTTTTCCTTTTCCTTTTGGAACAACAGAATATGTTTTGCCTTAAGTTTAAGAACCAACTTTGATGGTTTTCGAAACTTTTTGACTTCTGACAATAAATCAGTTTTAAGAACACTAAAAAAAGGTTATCAACAACATAATCCCTTCAAAATAAGGAATAAAAACGAATGAATGTGTATATCTCCAAGAACAGGATCCGGAAAGTTCAGCAAATCTGATTCTCAAAATACAACTCCACTGAGCAAATTTTCTGAGGGTGTCAGAACCTGAGACCCTTGCAAGAAAAACTAATACCTAGCATTTAAAAGTTAAAACAGACAGAAAGACCCATTAAAAAACCTTGAGACCTCGATCACACAAAAATAAAGCATAGAGACCACAGATTTCAACATAGCTAGAGTTAAACAAAAGTCAAAACAGGAAAAGACCACAAACCACGAAGTATCACACTCAAAAACCTAAACCAAGAAAATAAACATCATGCATCTTAGATCCAGGCCAAATTTATCAAAAACTGGGGAATTAGAGCCACAACTGACCAAAAACACACCGAGAGTAAAAGAAATAAGCAAAACGTGCAGCAACTAAACAAAGAAAAACATAACAAAAAAAAATTCCTCTGACACGGCTAAAAAGGAGTAGAAAACTAAAATTACTAATTTTAGACAAGAACAAAGGAGCCTGGGTTCAACCGAAACACACCCAGAAGGAAAAACAGGGAGAAAAACACGAGAACTTACCCTAACACCATCAAAAGCAAAAAAACTACTTTTAAACAAAAACAAAACAGCCCGACTTCTACCAAAACAACACCCAGAAGGAAAAACCCAGAAACTAATACGAGAAATTCCCCAAACACCACCTAGAACAAATACAAGAGCAAGTAAAGTACTTTTAACCCACAACAAAACAGCCTGACTTCAACCAGAACACACCCAGAAGGGAAAAAACACAGAAAAACGCAAGAAACTCCCCAATCACCACCAAAACCAAACCCAACCAAAAATGAAAGAGAAAACTACTTTTGAACGAAAACAAAACACCCATGGCTCGACAGAAACACATCAAGTCACAAAGAGGGCCATGCAAGTCAAACCAAAAAAAAATCGAACGGCAAAAATGTACCTACACTGTCGGCGTAAACCAGGGGCTGAAGACTTCACAGAGCTGCAAGTCAAACGGCGAAAAAATAAGTAAATAAACCATAAACAACACAGATCAAGTCCAAACCTTAGAATAAACAACAAAAACGAAAGTAAAAACACGGTTGAGACCAGATTACGTAGGTTTTAACCCAAAACTACCGATTAAACGAACAACCAAGAACAGTTTAACGGCGTTGAGGTTGAACCCAGTGTCTCAACCCAAAGGGGTTTTGAGATAGAAAAAAGTGAGTGGCTGAGAGAGAGAGAGACTCACGGAGACGAGGAGATGATCAGAAACCCTAACAGCAGCCAGTGGCCTAAAGGAGAGATTTACCAGACGAAGGGTTTTTAGAGAGAGAGTGAGAGTGGAGTGAGAGAGTTTTTGTAGGGAATGTGATCTCATAGATATAGGGAGAGATATCATCGCCTCTCTCTCCGGTTCTCTCTTGGAGCGCGTGAGAGCAAAGCCCACTCGCGTGCGTTATCGCGTTGGTGCTTGGAGGCCGGGCCGGTTGAAAAGCCCATTATCCGGAGTAATTATTCAGTGGTCCCAGACAGCCTAATATCCGATGCACCTTTGCAAGTCCGGATTACCGGGATTAGTTTGGTTTTATAGTAGGCAATTGATAATGCCAAAATCAAAAGTGTTACTGCCAAAACTCATCCATGTGAATTTACTTATTTGCCCAACTCCCTATCTCACCCTACTTCACTCTCTCTCTCTCCTGAACAAACCCAAACCCAGTTCTCCACACCACCGCCCGCCAAGTCGACTAGCAAATCGCCCTTCCCTTCGACGCCAACAGACCGCGCCGTCTCCACACGGCGCCCACCTCATCACAGACTTTTCCACCACCGCTCTCTCCGAAGTCGACGAGGAGATTGATTTTTCTAGCATATTCCTGTAGTTGGATCCCGTGGATTCCATCACAGAGCTTGTTCGTACTAGAGCTCCCGAGCTATCTCGAAAATGACAACGGTGATGGAAACTCCGGCGACCGAGACCTCGAGCTCGGCGAAACTGAAGAAAAGCCCAAATCACCACCGGTGATGGAGGAGAAATGTAATACCCGCCCCGGATATTTCGGGGGTGTGACAAGAAATTACCAGGGGAGTG
>JAOTQK010000001.1:19737623-19756002 GCA_025642025.1 Rhododendron ferrugineum
CTCACGGATACGTCTGTATCCTGGTAAATCGATTGCTTCGGCGATCAATTTGCCAGAAGGCGCAGGATTCAATGGAGGTGATTCAATGATGGTGCAGTTCGACACATAAAGAATATCAGGAACGAAGATCGAATATACTTGGGATCCGTATCAAGCTTAAAGTCAGCTCTGAAGATAATATATTTTGAATCAATAGATTTATCTTGAGATTGTAATAGCGAAACTTTTATTTTGAAAAATTATATTTATTTAGCAAATTTCTTAAAGAAGTATTTTATTTTACTCCCGAAAAAGCGGGGCGTTACAGGGAGTTTGTTGGGTATGGGAGGGAATATAGTGCACCCGCCGCACTACACTGTGTAGTGCGGCCGATTCGGCCGTCCATCTCAACAAGGACGGCTCGGATTTAATCCGAGCTCCTACAAATCCTAGTCATCCATTGTTTGGATGAAAATTCGAGCCGTCCATTACCGAGATGAACGGCCGGATTGGACGCACTACACGTGTAGTGCGGGGATGTACTATAGCACCCTCAGATCCTATTTGTTGTGGCTAATAAGGGTGGTTGTGCCAGAGCAACATGTATCATTTTGAGCCAAAAATTATGATCTGAATCATTCGTTATATAGAGCTTGATGTGTAGAACAAACAAGTAAAAACTTAAGTTGATTGGATACGGGGCCTCAATGAACGAACCACATCTTTTTGTAGTTATAGATGACTGAAAATTTATATTGTGGACAAATGTGGTTTTTTCCAATCAACTTGAGTTTTAACTTATTTTTTAATGTGTTAAGCTCTATAGTGAACGACTCAAATCACATTCTGGAGTTTGGGACGATACACGTTTTTTGGGCACACCCATAGCAGGCCCTAGGTCCGATTGAAAGAATCGATATCATGAGATACCAAAAGGGGTAAATAGAGGAATTGACTACTATGAGTATCATTTAAATTGATATATTTTTATTTCCATATTGAGGTAAGATGTCGAAAATAAAATATTTGCATAATAAGTTAAGAGGTTAATAATAGAAAGTATAACCAAAGTGGTAATAACTTTGCTCTAAATTTAACGTCCTTTTTGTCATCTTCTTTTATCATCTAGAAGAGACGTGAGATGTTAAAACCAAAGTGATTTATTAATTCAATGATTATTACACTTGCACGAATATTTGAAGTAGTTGAAGTTTTCTCGGCCGTTAATTGCAGCCTCTTGAACTGGTCAAGGCACGCGTAAGTTGTTCTGATACCTAATTATAAAAATAAATATAGTTGTACTTTGGCACTTTGTTTTGAAAAAGTTTGCGTTTCTTATACAAGCACTAGTGCTACACACATTTCTCTAAGATACCAGCATACACGATGTAAGGTTTCACTTTAGTGAGGTCCCAAGGTTATGGGCCAAAAGTGTGCTAACATTGTGCTTCGTGTACCCAAAGATATGGCTTTTTATAAGGACACTAGTACTTGCCTGTACTCACGGCAGTACCCATCCCGATTGGAATTGGAATTACCCTTTAAATCTTGATACTGGCTCAAATTGCTGAAAATTAACCTGGTACAGAGAACTCTGTTATCAAAACCGCATTTTTCAATTTCTATGGAGAAAACATTAACAAAGTACAAAACGACCAAATACAACCAAAGAACTCAAGCTTCAATATTCCATATTCGTGACTTCCCCCTTCATACTATTACATTTGCTACAAAGCTAACCCAGCATTAAACACGACTACACTATTTGCTCTAGCACCCTTTAAAACGAACAAAAGAAAATACTAATCTCTAGGTAAAAACAGAAAATGGAGACCAAAACAAACAACAAAGCAAGCCTGAGAAGAAGATCGAAACAGATACCGGCAATACTGACGCTCGACCTCTTATTTGATCAAGTATTACTATACTATTTGTACCTTTTACTAGAGCAAAACCTCAGGATACACAATGTTTGTCGTGGAACGGGATGCATCATTAGAGAGAAAGATACTTGTACGATCACCAGATGTGCATCTAGATAACGCTACATACAATCAAGCAGCACCCTATATTCTAGATCCACCCCAGTTAGATCACAGAAAGTCACGGTCTTCACATCCACTATCTAAGCCTAACTGTAATAACAAAAAAATCTGGTCATACCAAAGTCTTGAATGAATACGAAATAAATAATAGACAGAAAAAATAGCACATTACTCGCATACATAATGAGGCCAAATACCCTAATGACAGCAAAAAATAAGTATGAAATTAGCAGCAAGGGATGTGATTAAGAACATTATCTGAACAAACGATTGAATCGAATCTTCTTATGATGACATGAGTGACCTTGATGGCTTGTCTTTTGAGTTTCGAAGGAACCCAATTGTGTGTCCTGTCAAAATATAGAAAAGAACAATCTCCATGAGCACATATAAAAAGAGACCCAATCTTACACTTTTGGTCTTGAAATACAGGAAATCAACAAAGGCAACCATTCACGTATCGGGAACACCTTCTTTTTTGGATCAGTTTTTGTAAAACTATAGAATGGAAAAGAGAGTTTTTGCCATATCTCACTAGATGGGCGAAGGGGACAGCATCGCAGCTGCTATATTGTTCGCATATACTCAAAGGGATCGATTAAATGAAGAACATACCTTTTTTTAAATTGTTTTATGCTCTTAAACCTCGACCTTTTCAGATATCCATTTGTCGTTACAGTCAAAAGACCGGTTGTTGCACCACCGCCGTTGAACTTTTTTTCAAGGACCGAAGCTGGAATTGGGTCACTCGTAAGGGGGTCAAAGAGTAGTTAAGACATAAAAGGTAGTAGTAACAAATAGGGCTAATAAGCTGTGGATAGAAAAAATTCGCAGCTTCAGAACATAACACAGATAGAAAACCAAAACCCGACCATTTCCAAATTACAATTGCGCACTCTTGTGTACAGCTTAAGGGCCACAAAGTTTTCGCTTTCAAATAAAAAGCAACTACCAACATATCAAAAGCCACCGCCAAACCATGTTCAATTTGAAAGTTTATATGCAAGTTATTTTCAGAGAAGCAAGCAAAATGCATTCGAAAAACATTTACGAGCACATACACGCCCCTACATAGTGAAAAGTGAAGGACAAAAGATGCATCATCTCAGGCACAGAGTAACCCAACGCCATCCGAAACTTTCATACTTAACCATTTACCAGTCGGGAAAACATTCACAGATACACACAGCATAATCCGAACCAAAAAAGTGCATGGCAGGGTAGTACAGATAAACCTAATACAGACTTACAACCTAACAGTATCTCAAGTTAGTTGCTTGAGCCAGTGCCCTCCACAGGGGAAGCTCTCACCAAAAGCTACCTAGCTAGATAGATATATACAATATTACAACAAACCGCTTGTTTAACCTGTCATTTTTGCATAAAGTAGCAAGAGTTTTTTAGGGATTTCCAGCCTTAACAAAAGAACATTGAATTGCACACGGCGGCTTGAAGTTTAGGCAACTGAGGCACAGGTGCAGGCCCTGCAGAAGTCAACCCCCCATGGCTTGAGGATGTCTCTGAGAATTCTTCGAACTTCATAAGAGTTCCCACCTGAGTGGCCGCCAAGTGAGCGTAACATATCGGAGCAACTGCCAACACAGAAAAGAAGGAAGTCCAGGATGGGGTAAAAGATCAGATATCTTAATTCTTAAATCAGTAGAATTAGAACAAAGTTGTTGAAGAAATAGTGGAACCACAGAATATATACAGAGAGATAGAGAGAGAGAGAGAGAGTGTGTGTGTGTGTGTGTATATATTGGTGTTGTATTTCAAAAAGGCTATTGGATACGGAACATAGTCTTGATATCTCAGGTTAAATAAAATGCTGCATGCACAGAAAGAAATCAGAGATTTGAAATTACCGACTGAAATGGCCGTAGTACTCCTCTGGTATCTACAAAAATTATAAAAAATAACTTAGAAAACCTTAATTATGTTATACAGCTTAAGAATATGATTATGAGACAATGTTAGATGCACAAGCCTCAAATATACTTACACATAGGATAGAGAATGTACTAGCTCCTGGAGTTCGTCAGCTGAGAAACCAACCTCGTCCAACAGGACATGGTAGTGTGTTGGCCTAGTGGTCCCCTGCAAAGACCATGTAACAAAACAATTAAGTTCAATCTGCCAGCACTCTTTAAAGCAAACCTATCAGTAATTTCCTACCAACACCTATTCCTATCAACACCACTAATAAACCACCCCAGCCCCAAATCCATGAAAAGATTTAAACAAACTGCACAAGCAGAAATGTCCATATTGAAATAGAAATTGAAAATTGATTCCAAACATCTTTTGCCAGAACTTTAATTGACAAGTACAAACTCTTCCTGATGATAGGTATCAAGATTAGTACTTAAAATGGTTGTGCTGTTCAGAGCATAGTGAAAAAAAAGAATTGATCACCAGAGCAGATGGTTTGGAATTAGGGCTGCTAAATGAGCTCATGTTTGATCATTAAAAGCTTGTTCAATATAAATTTGGTGTACATAAACAAACCAAGTTTGAATATTTTTTTGAAGCTCGTTAAGGTTTGAAACCAGTCTATAATCAGAACATGTCAGATTAGTACCGAAAATGATTGTATTGTTCTAAGCATAGTAAAAAATGATCACCCAGAGCAGATGGTTTGAAAATTGAAATCGATTGTTAAAGAAAGATTTCAGCTACTGCTAATTTCTTCCTTAATTTTCACGCAGGCATATAGAACCTCTCAGAAATAATCAGAGCCCACATTCACACTTTTGCCCAATTTACCGTCCAACTAAGAATAATTAGTTTGTTCGGTTGTTCCCCATCTGTCCAGTTGGTCCAAGGGCATGAATTAAGCATCTCCCCCTTGTAAAGATCCATGTCACATGGGAAAAGGGAAGATGTCCAGAATTCCCAAACATGATGAACCGGATTGGTCACGTTCAGAAATATAGAATCACAAATATATAGAAGTAGTCTACAAGAGGCAGGTCCTAAATTTCGAACACAACTTCACAAGTCCAGGATTGCTAGAAAAACAGTGGACAAGGCTCATGTCATCTCAAGATTATTCATTGGCACTTGCTAATCAACAATCCAACATGTCGAAAAGTAGAATTCAAACAAAAATAAAAGAACATAAGTGACCAGAAACATGTCAAAAGTTACCTGTCAAGTTTGAATCGAAGTCTATTTTCAGGAAGGGGAAAAAAAAAAAAAAAACTAAATGCCTCGAGTCTACGGTAATACTCACAATCATTCCAGCATGTGCACACAGGTAAAAATCATTGCCCCGGGGATGACATACTTTGTTGTCAATTACCGTACCTGC
The DNA here is from genome assembly GCA_025642025.1 of Rhododendron ferrugineum. Taxonomy (NCBI): domain Eukaryota; kingdom Viridiplantae; phylum Streptophyta; class Magnoliopsida; order Ericales; family Ericaceae; genus Rhododendron; species Rhododendron ferrugineum. The sequence continues at coordinate 19,742,961 of JAOTQK010000001.1, forward strand.
ATAATAAAATAATGTCAAGACTTTTTCAATCAAATAATTGAATTACCTCCATGCTTTTATTGGAGGACTAACCAGGTGGGACATTATCGGGCGATCCAGGTTGGAAAAACTTTGTATGATGATTCTTTTGCGCAACAATCACCACAAACTTCGGTGACCAATTCTCATCCAGACACTTGCAGGCCTGCACAACCACTCAAAAAACTGTTACTTCAACTCTTTCACTAAACCGGAAAGGTTGGGACGCTTAGATTAGCACAAAAACCTCAATAATTTGATCCAGTTCAATGTTCAGAACTTGATTGAACTGCGACTCGCTGACGCCATCCCTAGCAAACCAGAACATAAAGACAATTGACAGAAGGGGTAAAATTAGAACTGAGTATGGATTGAAAAGGTAATTAGCAGCTACGTCACAGGGTCAAGGAGTGTAGGAAAATTACAAAAAAGAAAAAGAAATAAAAGATTAACAAATGCATGTCAAGAGACCTTGTTAAATCTAATAGCACCTTGAGGTCATGTCATATGTGCACTAAGATTGGATTCCGGTAGCACAATACAACAATTATCCTATTCCTTAACTAGCACAGCAGAAGAAGCAAAGCTCGAGTCAAAAGGTACTAAATTATTCTACTCTGTTATTAAATGCTACATTAAATACAATCAAGCATATTTTGCCCAACAATTCCCTTCAAGTAAATAGAAATGATGCAGAGTCCAGAGAGTCAAGTCCAACCGATGGAAAAGCCAGTCTTGCAGGTCGAGGAAAGAAGAAGTTATCTAGTCTCACATGGCAAAGCAAGACCAGTTACAGTCTTACAGAGTACCAAAACCTCACATTTTAGATCTGGACTATAGCCAAACCTATTTATCCCATGCCAAGTTGTGCTTGTATACCCACTTTTGCCGTCAACATAGAGATATATGACGGGAGATACCTCAAATCTATTGTTATAAGAGCATACACGGCAATGGTACCCATGATGGAGCTTCAATTTAGTAGCAAGGCAGGTCCAACTAAATATCAACACTTGCCACATTTTCTCCAACAGTTGATTCTTCTAAATATCTTTGGTGTGCTCTATGATTTTAACCTGCTTCTCTCGTTTGTTATTCAGTCTTACATCCCGGTGTAAATTTATTACTAAAACTTGAGCGGAAGAGAGCAGATAATAACCCAGGTGTGATCCAATAAAAACACTTGTGTTTGGCGTCACGTAGAAGAAACAAATACCTGAATATAATAATTTGATCGGGCTTCCTCTTGCCTGAACTCACGTAAAACTCCAGTAAAGCCTCCCTGAATTCAGAGGAAAACTAGCTTCAGTCAACAATGTTCAAAGGGTTAAAACTGCAAATCTAATGGCATACAAACAAACAGCATTATTAAATCAAACAATCACAGATCGTAACAAGATCACCAAATGCATTAACAAGAAAATTCGCACCTAAGAATGCCATCATCTTCAGTGTCAGAAACACGCTTATAAAGTGAATCTATCATCTCAACTTTGGGTGACTGGGTGCGGACAGAAGCCCGATACCGTGAAATGAATGGCCAGTTCCTGGAGCTGACGACCTAAAATCATATCATAAGAACTATTGAAGTACGATATCAAGGAACTGTAATAGCAAAAACAGTGGAAAGAGAAGAGAATGTTTGAAATTTCACTTCTTTCTTTTTTATTTCCCCCTTTTCTTTTCAGAAGGGTGCATCATAAGGATAATCAAGTATGGCATTTAGTGCAAGGAATAGCAAGTTCTATTTAGGAACTGAAACTATCAAACAACACCACGCTTGGAATGAGAGAAAGAACAAAACGAAGATGAAATAAAGCAACATGTTACCGCTGCAATCGATGGTACATCAGACTGGCCCGGAGAGCCATGTGATACATCCATCCCAATAATCATGGTAGGAACCTTAGATATCAAGGGCATAGAGGGAGAACCTTCAACAGATAACAACGAATTGAGTCCACCAAGCTGCAAGTAAGTAAGAAGATGATGAGAAGGGCTTGCGAAATGTCCAAACTAAAAAGCAAGGGGAATGCTTATCTCAGAGGGAAATTACACCATGATACAGAGTCTCACCTTTGCATTGATCTTGAGGATGAGATTTGTGAGATATTGATCATTGACTCTTGTTGGAGCCATGCATTGGGTCACAATTCCAAAATCAGCCAGGTTCTTTCTCTTCCATGGACCTTAGAGATTTTATGGCTTTCATTAAGTAAACACTAGCACAGAAGAACTGTGATAATGTAGAATTACATATGTAACCGGAAAAAAAAAGGAATAAATCAAGTCAAACAAACCATATATGTCACAGTTCTTCCTCTCAGGAAGCAGACAGAGGAGAAATTTAGGTGCTCCAGGAAGTTTGGATTGTACGTCTTCAAACATCTTGTCCACTCGAACAGGAGGCGGGGCCCGCCTATTTTGTGGACTCTCCTCAAATACATCAAACGGAGCTTCAATTTTCTACAAAAACAAAACAAAAAAGACTTAGAGGTCATACATGGAACCCAAAAAACGAACTTGCACTAAGAATAAGTGGCAGAACATACAATCCCCTTCGATTCTCCAATTCTTGTCAAGTCTCTAATAAGGCCACGTACGTCGCAGCGAGCTGAAAAGTTTACAACAGCCCAGCGCTCTACCGTTGCTGGTTCCACAAATTTCTACTCTCGCAAAGATAAATGTAATTAGAGTCAAAATACACATCAAAGATAAATGTCTACAAATCCAGAATCGAGAAAGGAAATACAAGAAAAAAGCCAGGGCCAAAAGAACACCTTATTGTTAAAATTCCACCTGCCATTCCTCGGAAAGAAGTCTTCTCCATTTCCCCCTTTCAACTGTAGTATTAACCAATAGTTAGTCTAAAATCCGGTTCCACTCAAGGGAAAAGAATAGATGACACTTGTTAAAGAAACAAAAAGAAAAAACAACTAGGTGAAGTCTAAAATCAGCTACTTCCATTTCTCCTCCTCAAAACTGAACTGGGCCTCATCGTAACCCAATATAACAAATAGCTGACGAAATCAAAAGGCGCAATGGACTTTAAGAGTACCTTTGGGGCTGGGAGCACACGGCCTTCAACTTGGGTGAAGTTGTTATTGATTGAAATGCCACAAGAACGCAGCATAGGCTCTGCATCGTAATTGTTGACTTTAAGAGCCTGTCAAAAGACTCAAAATCAACAGAGACTTAGTACAATGAAAAGAGAGAGCCTGTCAAAAGACTCAAAATCAACAGAGACTTAGTACAATGAAAAGAGAATGATCGATAAAATGCTTGCGGACAAAACTTACATCAGTCAAAACCCTCATCCTTTCTTGTGGCTTCTGTCTTGACTTCTCGACTAGAGACGACCTTTGAAAAGTTGAGAGTGATTTCGTATAGCGTTGCAAGGATACCAAAGAACATAGCTAAAACCAGAGCCACAATGAGAAACCATATAACAAAATGGGATCACAAGCAGCTTTTCACCTAAAGAGGATTATAGTTCATAATTTCACCTCCAGAGGGAAGTAAGTAGGGCGCTTTGGCTTCCCAACATTAATGCACGGTAGATCACCAGAATAACGCAACTCTATATTGCGGTGGTTAACAAAATAATCATACACAGTCACTTCAACAGTCAGGATTTCTCCATCATCATCCTTTCCCTTCTTTAATGAAAACCTAAAGCATTCAGCAGAAAAGTAAAAAGTTAAACTGATCAGAAACTACAATTTAGGACCAATAACCAATTCTATCTCTCACAATTTACAAATCCCAGACAATAAACAACAGTCATGCTTTGAATATGCAGTATTATTGGAAAAACTCTGTTGGTCTATGCATTGTGCCCAAAGGAAGAGGCAATAAATATCAAGGAAACATACATCTGCTCTTTGCAAGGCTTTTCGCTCAGTCCACATATTTTGAACTCAGTATTTGCAGGATTGGTCTTTATCCTCAAATTCTTCAGGGTCCGTTTCGCCTAATATCAACAAGTAACCACAGGTTCAACATATTTAAGCAAACAGAAAGTATCTGAACAAGATGATATAATACCACAGTAACTGTTGGAATACTAGTATATTAGTATACTAGTATTATATGTTTAGTCCCACATTGCTTGATTACATTATGTAACGTACTGTCTCTTTATATAAATAAATGATTATGTGTGAGGGTTAATTTAACACCCTACACACCTTTCCTCTCTAAACAACAGTAACAACCGTAAGGCGAAATATTGCTACCTTTGCCCAATCAATTTGGAAAGGGTCTTTCACATTCTGGTTTGCAATAAGGAAATCCACAACCGGCCCAGGCTGAATTATCATGGTCGTAGAAACATCTGAAAGTCCAAAGGGAAGATTGGTGATGAAATTACATTATTGGACAAGAAAGTTCATAGAATGTGATTGCTGACCAAATGTACCTATGTTTAGAGACAATCCACCCTGTGTAGTCCGGAAACTAGAGTGGAAGCCCCTGCAGCCCAGAACGCCACCTCCAACATCTACGAAATTCTTCGGGTCATTGTGAAAAAATGACTGGCGAACAAGGAGGCAGCCCCTGCAATGTACCACGTTAAGTTAAATGAATACCCAAAGCCGTGCAAAAAATTTCAAGGCTATGAAGATGAATTACTGCTTCGATGCATGTTGTCTCAAAATTATGTCCAGAACTCTCAGGGCTTCTTGAGAGTTCTCTGATTCTTGACCCCGAAGAGCATTTGCAATTGACTGCATCGGGATTTTCGCTGCGAAGCTAATCTCCACCTTGAACGTCTTGGAATTGTACGGTCTCCGTTGCCTTTTCCGGTCATCGTTGGGGCTTCCAGGGCTCTTATTACCATTGTTCCTGGAAATACAAATGCGTAAAATAAATAAGTGTCAACATATCAAGAAATGATACAGTATTAACATGGAAAGTAGTATATGTGCAAAAGAGAAGTTGCAGATAGCAGTGGGTTTCCCCTGGTGTTGTCTACTAATGAGCTAAACTTTGAACTATGAAAAACAAAAGGATGCACTCTAATCCAGATGGGTCAAAACAATCTGTTGCCAGCAGGGTACGTTTTGGACAGCAGCTTCAGAACCAACTTTGATGGTTTTCGAAACTTCTGTTTTCTGACAATAAATCTGTCTTTAGAACACTAAAAGAAGGATCCCAATAACATATTCCCTTCAACAAGTAATGCATGAAAACAAATCAAATTTTATATCTCCAAGAACAGGATCTAGAGAGTTTAGCAAATCTGATTCTCAAAATAGAACCAAACAGACCAAAATTGCCAAGATTGTCAGAACCTGAGACTCTTGCTACAAAAAACTAATACTAGCATTTAAAAGTTAAAACAGACAGCAAGACCAAGGAAAGGCCTCAATAACACAAAATTAGAGCATTGAGACCACAGTTTCAACATGGCTAGAGTTAAACAAAACCTCAAACAAGAAAAGACCAGAAACCACCACGTATCGCACTCAAAAACCTTCAAACCAAGAAAACAAACATCATGCATGGCAGATACAGGACAAATTTAGCAGAAACTCAGAATTAGAGCCAAGACTGGCCAAAAACACCCCAATAATACAAGAAATAAGCAATACGTGCAATAACTAAAGATAAACATAAAAAAATTCACTCCAGGATTACAACATGCAACGAAATCCATACCTGGGCCAAGGCTATGTTGGATGCACTTTTCAGACTCACTTGTTACTTTTCAATAGCTTGGTTGGTTGACGATTTTTGAAACTTACTTTGCTAGAAATGTTTCAGACTATAACTCATTGTTTAGGTGATCAAAAAGGCATCATCAAATTCTCGAAAACAAGTTCTGCAAAGAAGTGAATTTCATGTAAACTGAGTGTTTCTCTTTTCAAAAAGTCTCCCAAATGTTTTCCAAAAGCTGGTTCTGAAAGATACGAAAACAAAGCTTTACAAATCAACTCCTCAAATAGAAAACAACTTTGGATGACGGTTTCAGAACCTGACACTGGTGCTTAAAAAACATAAACCTAGAACTTTAGAGACAATAAGACGTGCAAATGAAGTTAGAATGCCTCTAGGAATACAGAAATATCACAGTCGAACAAGCCAAAACTGGTAGTGAACAAAGTTCTTCTCGCCATACCTGTTGGACACAACATCCTCAAGCACAATTGTAAATTCAAGCTTGTTTCTAGGAAGAGGACCCAGTGTAAACAGACTTTTCTCGCCATCGTACGCGAAGTCTTTCCCAGCGAGCTCTGTGTCATAAGTCTCATGAACTCTGTCGAGGACCTTCCTACCAATGCCCTTTCCGTCTACCGGGCGCCCATCTTCATAAAAAAGAGCAACCTGTTTCAGAGAAAAGAATTATTATAACACAAAAGAGTGATACAGGTAGCAGGTTCCATCAAATTTCAGAAAGGGAGATGAACTCATATTAGAAAGTTAAGTACAGATAACATACACTGTAATGGAAGAAGTCACCATTAACATTTGTGACATTCACTTTAAAGTGATTCGTCAGTATAGGAATTTTATTCCCCTTCGATCCCAAACCACGTCTCGCTATCGGGACGCGCACCACCTTTTTCTTAGCTGGTTCAAGAACCTGCTCCGGCTCAACATTCGGTGGAACTGGAGGGGGCGGTGGCAAAGACTCAGATGCACCATTTCCTGAACCATTTCCTACGCCATTTCCTGCACCATTTCCTACACCGTTTCCCTCGTGGGAATCCATTGGCGAATCCTACACTGAAGGCAGAAACAGACAACAGATTAGGAGACATAGAACAGGTTGTTATATATGTGCCCCAGAAAAGTAGTATTCGTTCACTGCCAAAGATAAATTGCAGATAGCAGTGGGTTTCCCCTGGTGTTGTCTACTAATGAGCTAAATTTTGAACTATGAAATACATAAGGAATGCACTATTGCACTCTAATCCAGATGGGTCAAAAAACTCTGTTTGCATGCAGGATATGTTTTGGCCAGCAGTTTAAGAACCAACTTTGATGGTTTTCGAAACTTCTGTTTTCTGACAATAAAACTGTCTTTAGAACACTAAAAGAAGGTTCTCAATTACACATTCCCTTCAAAACAAGTAATGTATGAAAACGAACCAAATTTTATATCTCCAAGAACAGGATCTGGAAAGCTAAGCAAATCTGATTCTCAAAATAGAACCAAACAGACCAAATTTCCCAAGATTGTCAGAACCTGAGACTCTTGCTACAAAAAAATAATACTAGCATTTAAAAGTTAAAACAGACAGCAAGACCAAAGAAAAACCTCAAGGCCTCAATAACACAAAATTAGAGCATTGAGACCACAGTTTCAACATAGCTAGAGTTAGACAAAAGCTAAAACAAGAAAAGACCAGAAACCACCACATATCGCACTCAAAAACCTTTAAACCAAGAAAATAAACATCATGAATGGCAGATACAGGACAAATTTAGCAGAAACTCAGAAATTAGAGCCAAGACTGGCCAAAAACAACCCAATAATACAAGAAATAAGCAAACATGCAATAACTAAAGATGAAAATAAAAAAAATCACTCCAGGACCTCATAGTCCTCATCTAAGTAGTACAAGCCACAAAAAGGGTTACAACATGCAACGAAATCCATACAGGGGCCAAGGCTATGTTGGATGCACTTTTCAGACTCATTTGTTACTTTTCAATAGCTTGGTTGGTTGACGATTTTTGAAACTTACTTTGCTAGAAATGTTTCAGACTATAACTCATTGTTTAGGCTATCAAAAAGGCGTCATCAAATTCTCGAAAACAAGTTCTGCAAAGAAGTGAATTTCAAGCAAACTGAGTGTTTCTCTTCTCAAAAATAGTGTCCCAAATGTTTTCCAAAAGCTGGTTCAGAAAGATACGAAAACAAAGCTTTACAAATCAACTCCTCAAATAGAAAACAACTTTGTATGACGGTTTCAGAACCTGACACTGGTGCTAAAAAACATAATCCTAGAACTTTAGAGACAATACGACATGCAAATGAAGTTAGAATGCCTCTAGGAATACAAAAATAAAGCTTAAAGACCACAGACTTCACAGTCGAACAAGCCAAAGCAAAGCTATAACAGAAAACACCTGAACCCCTCCACACGTCACACAAAATAACTACTCCAAGTGGGTAAACATCACTATCCAATAATACATCATTCAAAAGGAAGCAGATCAGGGCCAAAAAAGGATGAAAAAGGAAGCAGATCAGGGCCAAAAAAGGATGAAAAAAACAACCAAACAACTGAACAAGTAGAGAAAACCTGTGAACAAACAACAAATTCAAAGGATTTTCTTTACCTAAACTGTCGGAGAACCACTGGTAGAACAAACAACTGAAGAACTCCAAGCAAAATTGAAAGTCAAAACAGCAGTAACATTAGTGAAATTTACTAACTAAGCATAGATGAAGCTCAAACCCCACAAAACAACAAGAAAATCGATCAAAAACAGCTAAAGAAAGTCAAAATTGAAGAGATTTCAACACGAAACACTTAGGAGAAAACAAACCCTTTTGGAAGACAAAACAAAAACTTTCGTTAGTGCAGTTAACACAGCTACCAGAGTCTTTGATTGAAACTGGGAACATAACATTTGGTACGTGACAAATACTCACTGATGGTGGGGTGTGAAAACCCTAATTCAGTTTTCAAAACCTCCTCTGCTAGAAGAGTTTCATGGTATCACAGATATCAAAAAGACATCATCAAATTCTGGAAAACAACTTCTGCTAAAAAGTAAATTTCATGTAAAAACTGAGAGTTTCTCAAGTCAAAATTGGTTTCCGAGATAATTCCCAAAGCTCTTTCTGGAAGATAACAAAACAAATCATCTCCTCAAAATAGAAACAACATTTGGACAAAGGTTTCAGAACCTGACACCGTTGCTTAAACAACATGGTCCTAGCACTTAACAGACAGCAAGTCACACTGTCACACAAATGAAGTTAGAAGGGCTCTCTAAGCACACAAAAATAAGCGCAAAGACCACAACTTCACCAAAGATTAAGCAAACCAAAGCAAAAACAGAAAGGCCATGAACACACATCAGACAAAAGAACTAATCCAAGAAAATATACAAAAGGTTGCACTCTAACCCAGACAGGTCAAAACACTGTCTAGATGCGGTTTTTCCTTTTCCTTTTGAAACAACAGAATATGTTTTGCCTGCAGTTTAAGAACCAACTTTGATGGTTTTCGAAACCTTTTGACTTCTAACAATAAATCAGTTTTACGAACACTAAAAAAAGGCTATCACCAACATATTCCCTTCAAAATAAGTAACGTATGAAAACGAATGTGTTTTTACGAACACTAAAAAAAGGCTATCACCAACATATTCCCTTCAAAATAAGTAACGTATGAAAACGAATGTGTATATCTCCAAGAACAGGATCCGCAAAGTTCAGCAAATTTTCTGAGGGTGTCAGAACCTGAGACCCTTGCTAGAAAAACTAATACCTAGCATTTAAAAGTTAAAACAGACAGAAAGACCCAGAAAAAGACCTTTGAGGACTCAATCACACAAAAATATAGCATAGAGACCACAGATTTCAACATAGCTAGAGTTAAACAAAAGTTAAGACAGGAAAAGACCACAAACAACGAAGTACCACACTCAAAAACCTAAACCAAGAAGATAAACATCATGCATCATAGATCCAGGCCAAATTTATCAAAAACTGGGGAATTAGAGCCACAACTGGCCAAAACGCACCCAGAGTAAAAGAAATAAGCAAAACGTGCAGTAACTAAACAAAGAAAAACGTAACAAAAAATTCCTCTGACACAGCTAAAAATGAATAGAAAACTAAAATTACTTATTTTAGACAAGAACAAAGAGCCTGGGTTCATCCGAAACACACCCAGAAGGAACAAAGAGCCTGGATTTTTTCTTACCCTAACTGTTGCAAAACCACTGGTAAAGCACACAGCTGAAGATTTCCAAGCAAAACTGCAAGTCAAACAGCAACAACGTAAGTGAAATAGACCAAATAAGCGTAGATCAAGCTCAAACCCACCAAAACAGAAAGAAAATCGTTCAAAAACAGCAAGAGAAACACAACATTGCAGAGATTTCAGCACGACACGCTTAGAAAGAAAAAACCAACAGCAAAAACACAAGTGTAATATATCAAGCATAGATCAAGCTCAAAACCAACATTTCCCCTCGATACGTCTACTAAAATGAGTCGAACTGTGAAAAACAAAAGGTTGCACTCTAACCCAGATGGGTCAAAAGACTCAAAACACTCTATTTGCATGCAGTTTTTCCTTTTCCTTTTAGAACAACAGATATGCTTTGCCTGCAGTTTAAGAACCACCTTTGATGATTTTCGAAAACTATTGACTTCTGACAATAAATCAGTTTTTAGAACACTAAAAAAATATTCCCTACAAAATAAGTAGGCCATGAAAACGGATGAATGTGTATATCTCCAAGAATAGGATCCGAAAAGTTCAGCAAATCGGACTCTCAAAATACAACCAAACAGAGCAAATTTTCTGATGGCATCAGAACCTGAGACCCTTGCTAGAAAAACTAATACCTAGGATATAAAAGTTATAACAGACAGACTCACTTGCAACGAAATCCATACAGTGGCCAAGGCTATGTTGGATGCACTTTTCAGACTCCCTTGTTACTTTTCAATAACTTGGTTGGTCGACAATTTTTGAAGCTTACTTGGCTAGAAATGTTTCAGACTATAACTCATTGTTTAGGTGATCAAAAAGGCGTCATCAAATTCTCGAAAACAAGTTTCGCAAAGAAGTGAATTTCATGCAAACTGAGTGTTTCACTTTTCAAAAACAGTTCCCCAAATGTTTTCCTCATGCTGGTTCTGAAAGATACGAAAACAAAGCATTGCAAATCAACTCCTCAAGTAGAGAACATCTTTGGATGAGGGTTTCATAACCTGACACTGGTGCTTACAAAAATCCTCCTAGCCCTTAACAGACAGCAAGACATGTAAATGAAGTCAGAATGCCTCAGCCCTCTAGGATAAAAAAGAATAAAGCTTAAAGACCAAAGAACTACTCCAAGAAGGTAAACATCAACATCCTAGAATACAGCTAGCAAGAGGAGGGAGATCAGAGCCTAAAAAGGAAGAAAAAAACAACCAAACAAAAATGGCCAGGAACCAAAACAAAAGAAAAATTAGAAAAAGTGAAAATGCAAGATAACTACTTTCACAGAAAAAGAAAACAAAGAGACTTCAACCAAAACACAATAACACATCAATCAAGTCTAGCAAAGGGCCATGCTAGACATGAAAACAACACATTCAAAGGATTTTCTTTTACCTAAACTTTGGATAACCACTGGTAGTACAAACAACTGAAGATTTCCAAGCAAACTGAAAGTCAAAACAGCAGAAACATTAGTGAAATAAACCAACTACGCATAGATCAAGCTCAAACCCACCAGTAGAACAACAGCTGAAGAGTTCAAGGCAAAAATGCAGGTCAAACAGCGAAAACATAAGTGAAATAAGAGTAGATCAAGCTCAAACCCTAAAACAGTTACAAAATCATCGTTGAAAAGCAGCAAAAAGAAATACAACATTGCAGAGATTTCAACAGGAAACGCTTAGAAAAACAACCCCTTTTCTCTTTCGGTAAGGAGAACGAATACACTTTCAAATAGTGCAGTAAGGCAGCCACTGAAGAGATTGAAACGGGAAATATAGCAGCGAGTGGGTGAGAAAAACATAGAACAAGACAACACAAAAGAAAACAAACAGACTTAACAGAACGCAAGAAAACATCAACCTAGCCTACAAAAGGGCCATGGAAGACAAGAAAACAACACATTCAAAGGTTTTTTTATTTACCTAAACCGTCTCAAAACCACTGGTAGAACAAACAACTGGAAATTTTCAAGCAAAACTGCAAGTCAAACAGCAAAACACAAGTGAAATAGACCAAATAACCGTAGATCGAGCTCAACCCCCCAAAAACAGCAAAAAAATTGTTCAGAAACAGCTAAAGAACGACAACATTGCAGAGATTTCAACACGAAACGCTTAGAAAACAAACCCTTTCCTCTTCGGTAAACAAAAGGAAAACACTTTAGTTGAAACAGTAACACAACCACTACAGATATTGAAACCGGAAATACGGCAGTGAGTAGGTGAGAAAAACTTAGAACAGAACACAAGAAAACATCAACCAAACCCAAAAAAGGGCCATGCAAGACAAGAACAAATAACGTTCAAAGGGTTTTTTTTTTTTCTTTAGTCAAACCGTCGCAAAAAAAAAAAACTGGTAGAACAAACAGATGAAGGTTTTCGAGCAAAAATGAAAGTCAAAACAGCAAAAACATAAGTGAAATAGGCCAAATAACCATAGATCAAGCTCAAAACCCGATAAACAACAAGAAAATCGTTCAAAAGCAAGAGAAGAAACACAACATTGCAGAGATTTCAACACGAAACGCTCAGAAAAACAAACCCTTTTCTCTTTCGGTAAACAAATCGAAAACACTTTCACTAGTGCAGGAACGCGGCCACTAAGAGATTGTAACGAGAAATACAGCAGCGAGTAGGTGAGAGATACTCACAGATGGCGACGGAGACGTATAAAAACCCTAATTTAGCAGCAGACCCCTGCCGAGAGTGGAGAGCAGAGGTCTTGAGATGAGGATTTTTTAGAGAGAGAGGGAGGGAGGAGTGAGAGAGTAGGTGGGGGAGTGATGTTGAGCTCAGAGAAAACGGATATACCTTTTTTTTCTTCTGTACCAGGAAGCGCGTGGAGGCAAACGACAATCGCTCGCGTTACACGTGTAAAGGAGGCTGTTTGGATTCTGGAGGAGCGTTACGGATTAAACGAGGGGGTGTTTGGAAACAGGTTTATAACTATTCTTATTCCGATCGATTGATTTTGGGAATTGATATTCGCGCTCCCATTTTTACTGATGGCGCTCCAAGCTACAGTGGTATTACAAACCTACCCTTTTGCACTCCAAACACTTTACTGAAGGCGCTCCAAAAATTACTTAGGCGCTCCCAAGTTCCAAACTACTCCAGGCG
>JAOTQK010000001.1:19756102-19767663 GCA_025642025.1 Rhododendron ferrugineum
TTGAAAAGGGTAGTTTTGTAACTTCATACAATTTTGGAGTGCCATCATCAAAAATGGGAGCCCCAAAATCACTTCCCTTGATTTTATGCTGAATTTTGGCCTACACTTTTTTTGCAACCTTTGGAAATAAATTGTGATGTTTTATAAGGCTGTTTTGTAAATAATATTGACTACAAAATTATTTTGAAAATCATTTTTTCGAAAAAGGATTTTATAATTTTAATTGAGACCCTGCACGTGCACGGTAAAATTGATCTCTCAAGATTAGTTGACTGACTTGGACACCTTAGAGTTATAAAAAAAGAGTTTTTTATAATAAAGGCAGATGAAATATTGGCCAAATGGAGTCAAATCGAGGACGATAAAATTGATCTCTCAAGATAAGTAGACTGACTTAGACACCTGCAAGTTATAAAAAAAGAGTTTTTTTATAATAAAGGCAAATGAAATAGAGTATTGGCCAAGTGGAGTCAAATCGAGCACTTTAATTTCGTGTAAGAAAAAAACAATTTGTACAATATTTTCTTTGGGTTTGTAGAGTTAAATTGGGACGGTGGCTTTTTACGGCTCTCTATGTTCTCCCGGGAGGGGGGGGTCACTGTGAGCAATCACAACAGTATGCAGTTGTGCCCATTTCGATAATCAATGGTCCGAATTTTGAAATAACTATTTCAAAATCTGGACGGTCCAGGAAATATTTTGAACGATGAGATCATGAGATCGAGACGCTGTTGCACGTTTGCTGTGTGATTTTGATCAGAGCAACCCGGCTTCCTAGTCTCCCACACGCCGTCCTTTGTTTTGTCTCTTGTGCTCTTTTCCGGCGATTTCTGTTTTCTTTGTCGCCGGTCTTCACTGCAGTACTGTACGCTGTACACGCTCTGTGGAATACCGATCCTGCCCCCTTTTCCGACGCCATCCAAATAGAAACTTTATTGACAGATCAAAAGTTGCTTTTGCCAAAACAACGTACAGCAATTCGTATGAAGAATTTGTAAATCTTACCCTGCCAGAAGTTATAATCACGGGAATAATAGAACCAACGGACAGATTCTCTTATCTTATCTTACCATAAAAAGTAAAAAGTCACACAGCTCACCTCAGCTCACCATGAAAGAATCTCAAACAAACGCCCATAAATGAGCCTGTAAATTCTGGTCAAAACAAAGAGGCCTGTAAATGAGGGGAGCATGGGGCCCACCAGAATCCTATCCACTTCTTAGGGGGTGTTTGGATGCTTCTTTTTGGCCTTTTCATTTTTTCATTTGGGGCTTTAAGAGCCCGTTCCAGAAAGGAAAAAAAATTCTTCTTTTTTAAGAAGACAATTTCAAACTCAAAATTTATGGGTTTATTGAAATCTAAAAATATTACCCTTTTTTTTCCAAAATTCAAAATTTGAGTGCAACTCTTCAAAATTTCATTTTTGTAATCGAGAATAATGTAATTTGTGAGTTTGGCTCAATTTTTACTCAAGTCAAAGGAACTTTTTGCAATTTTACTCAATTTTTACTGAAGTCAACGGAGTATTTCTTCCCTCTCAATTTTACAAGAATCTCTTTTTACTCTAATTAGATTTGAGTTTGTTATTTTGGAGTGTTTGATACCAAATCGAGTTTTGCTCAAATTTGAGGTAGAGTATGAGTAAAGGTTGGAGATTCTATGTAAAATTTTGAAATATATCCTACTAGTAAATAGTAATAATACCCCGACATCATGTCATATGTTTGTTTTTTCATAAAAAAAATACCCTCTCTTCTTTTTGCATTGCATGCAATTGCAATTTATCGTTGTATCAATCAATTCTCAATATTTTGCAGAAATAAGGTAAACTGAAAATAAAAAATTTAAACAAAGAGTATTTCTTAAAAAAAAAAAAAAGTGCTAAAAATATTTCTATATATTAATCGGAAATTAAATTGGTCAATTTCTTTACTACTATTTGAGCACGAAACCTTCACATGGCCCAAAAAACCGAAAGTGTTGGGTGGGCTTGTCAGACTAGCCCAATTCCAAGGAGCGAAGGCCGGCACATTAGAGCAGTATTTTAGTTAAGGCCCAAGAGTTCGAAACGGGCTATTATTTTTAGCCCATGAAATTCCTAGCACACAAGAGGAGCATCATCCATGAAGTTGATGAAGGGCTTATAAAATCAACTTTATTAGAACTACACACACATATTTGCAAGAACGCTCACATCGGGAAGGTTTGTTACAGAAAATTATACGTTTTTCTAAATAGTGCTTAAAATATTATTGTTAACTAGTAAAAACCTCGAAGAAGCGTATTAGTATACAATTAAAATTCAATCCAATACTCATGACAACATACGAAAAGAATTAACAAACAAAGTAGGTGTGTTTCGTGCAAATGCATGTGTAAAGTATGCGTGGACTTTTATATTTTTTTGATGTAAAATAAATACGTCTATTCAAACAATTCTTAGAATACAATTGTCAATTATTAAAAAATATATGTATTATTGTCAATTAGCAAAAAAATCGAATAAAACTTACTTACTAAATATGCAAGCAAGCCTCAACCCTATCACCACAACTCATATTAAAAAGAGTTGACAACCAAAATGTGTGAGGCTCTCACATGTGTACGAGTGTGGCTGCATATTACGAAACCTTACGCCAGGACAAACCTCCCGGCACCCCAATTTCTCTGTTTATCTTTGTCCTCTCGGCTTATGTGTTTGTCGCGTCTGGTCCAAGTACTTACAAAAACTCAACCAAATTACCACTATTGGTATTCGTGGGGCCTTCATATGTGTGTGAGTGTGTGTACACCAATGGATGCATAAAGTATATATGTGCAAATTTTTCAATAAACTAACATATGTCTCGTTAAACCGTGCTTAAATTATTAATGTCAAGTGGTAAAAAGTTCAACGAAAAACACTGACAAATATAGAAATAAAACTCAACACAATAATCGTAACCCATGCGAAAAAATGGTTGACAAACGACGACTCTTTAACATTTGAACAGAGAGTGTACAAGAGTACCCAATTGATTATTAACCCGTATTTTTTCTCCCCTCGGCGAAAGTCAGCAACTTGTATATTGTCAATCGAAATAATTCAAACAAGGATTGAGGGAGCGTGCTGTAATTCAACCAATTTCCATTTTCAAACACACGTGCATCAAAGGGAGGATTAAAGTTATGGTTGGCAAATACTCCAAGCAAAAGGGGTATGACCAAAGGAGAGAAAAGTAAGAGAAGACTTTTGGCACGAATTAAAGGAGTGGGAATGACGACGTCTATCCATTAAGCCAACTAGTCTCTTTAAATATTTTGTTTTTATAGTTCTTATTATTATATTTTGAGACTTTCTGCTTTATTTTGCTTTTACTTTAAAGGGCAAAATTCACTTTCACCTCTTGTGGTTATCACAATGCGTGGATATCCCCATCATAGTTCAAAATTGAGCAAATAACCTACCTGTGGTTTTGAAAATGTGCGGATAGACCATCTGCCGTCATGTTTTCCATCCATATTAACGGAGGTGTATCTCATACGCCTCTAAAATGTAATCTGAGTCGTTCATAATGTATTAAATAAAGAATTGAGTATCTCTGTAAAAAATCATCTCGATCAGGCATCAATAACCCAGTGATCTAATTTTTAGTAAATTCAAATTTTAAATTTTAATTTCATAACAAAATCGATTCGACCATGAGCTTTTCATTTTTTGATTGACTTGAATTTTACCATAGATGTAGTACTCGTCAAAATTTACAATATCAACGGTTTGGATTTAATTTTTGGTATAGGGGATGGTGTAGTTAGATTAAAAAAAAAAAAAGAATCAAACGACATGATGAGGGTATATCGGTCTTTTAATGTTATGTCCGTTAATATGGATGGAAAACATAACGGCAGGGGGTCTATCCGCACATTTTCAAAACCACAAGTAGGTTATGTGCTCAATTTTGAACCATGAGGGGGTATCCGCACATAACGATAACCACATGGGGTCAAAGTGGACTTTGCCCTACTTTAAATGCCACTAGCCAAATTTTTATTCTAGTTCTTATTATATCATGAGACTTCCTACTTTATATATTTATATTTATATTTATTTATTTACTTTAAACGAGGATATTTTGTTCAAGATTACGAAATAAACAAACAAGAAAACACCATTTAAATGGCATTGTGCGATAAAAAAGAAGAAGAAGAAGATACTGTGGTAAAGATATGACGAAGCAATTAAACCTTAGAGCGTGATAAATAAAATAAAAAAAACTCAGAGCGATTGTAGACTATTTCATTCGTTAAATGATTTTTTTAGCATTTTTATATATGCTCCTATTTTTTACGAAAAAAAAAAAACATTTTGTTTCTCTTCGTTGATAAGTCACTTGGTACCCAAGTTGCAGCACAAACTAATAAAGCAACTAATAAGATAACTCTGATTAGGAATTGGGGGCTCTCGTAGCTTATTATATCAATAACAAAACTAACCCACGTTTACATCTTCTTTTAAAAAAAAAGCCCAAAATGAAATTTATTCTGGTAATAGCCTAGTTTAGTACAAACCATGACTGAAGCATCAATTGAAATGTTAGGCTTGATGCCTTAATGAAACCAATTTCGCGACTGATGCACCAATTCTATCTCTTCCTCTTTTTCCTCCGTTCCTCCCCTGTTTCTCGTCTTGCCGCTTCCTCCGTTTGTCTCCCCTTTCCAGTTTTCTATTGGGTTTACCGGGTTCTTCCGTTACGGTTTGGTGGTCCTGCGGTGGTGGTTGGTTGGATGGCGTGGTTTCCTATCGTGATCGCTATTGGGTGGTCGCGGTTATTGCCTAATGGCTTAGGTGAGCTTCTACAGTAGTTGGTGGGGGTAGTTGTTTCATTTCCTACAAGGGGTTCGTCAGTGGTGGCTTGGTGGTGCTTGGAGGTAGTGATCCGTTGTTGGTTGGTGTAGTTGTTGTCTGAACCAGGTGGCCTGAGGTGGCTGGTGGCGGGATGAAGTTGTACAGATTAATGTGTTTAGATTTTGGGTTTCTTTTGGCTGGCCTATTGGCTGGGTCAAGCTAACTTTGGCGGGATAGGTTTCTTTTTGTGCTTAATTGTAAGTTTTGGACTTTTAGGCCATCTAATGCTTTGAGCTTTATTGTAATATCTAGACTTTGTTGACCATATGATGTATTGGGTTTTGTCCCTCAGGTGTGATTGAGTTTTGTCTCATCTGATGTATTTTTCGACTCTTGATTAGAATTTCTTTTCCTTTAATAAAATGATACTTTTTTTGCTGATCAAAAAGTAGGATTGTCCAAGATGAATCGACCATCAGCCAAATCCAAGTTGACAAACAGCCGAATTCAAAAAAAGAGAGATGTGATAGATAAAGAATGAAAAAGCATCTTTGCTAGAGGTACATACATTGTGTATATACGTGTTTTTGGCCTATCTTGGGTCCCAAAAAATTGATCTGAGTCGTTCATTTTGTTCAAAATTGGTTTTTTAGGGACTCTATCAAAAATAAGCTCTATCTGAAATTGGTAAAGGCATATACGAAACATCCAACTTTTCCTCATAAACTAGGCCTGGATTATGAAGTAAAGTTAAATATTTTGTAAACATTTTTACTGATATTGGATTGGGTATATTTTTTACAAAAATCCTAAACAAACTATTTTGAATAAAATAAGCGGTTCAGATCATTTTTTTAGGATTCGATATAGGTCCAAAATGCGTATGTACACGATGTATGTACTCTTAGACTTTTCGATGAAAAAGAGAGCCTAACCAAAGTGGGGAACAAAAATTGGAATAACATTATCCCACTGAGTTGGTAGGAGTATTAAAAATGGGATGGGAGTATTTCGGGTTTGTGTTAGAAGGTGAAGAAGCTTCTTACGACCGAATTTCAAACAGAATCATTTTCTTTCTTCAAACAACCCCACGAAAAAATATTCAAATACTCCAAATCAAGAGGATAGGGACTTTTTTTTTTTATATGTGAGATTCATTATTGCTAAAGAAAAACCTGATGAAACAAGATAGTATTCAAATTGGATACGAAAAATGGCGGACGCCGGATTTGTATATAGTGGGGGCCCGAACCAGTGTACCTATTCTGTGATAACAAAAATTATATTTTATATTTATATATATTACTTTTTGTTAGATCTAAGTTTGTGTATATATATGTATAAGCCGTCATTTATTTTACACGAGCGACCAAAAAATTGTTGATAACTTAGAATTGTAGTAAGAAGTTTTTTTCACACATTTAAATTTAGTTTAAGATTTTTTCTTTCGACCAATGGCTTTTTGAAGGACCAATCTTACAGTAGTATTTCTATAAACTAATAACATGAAAAATTATTACAATTAAAGTGAATATTTGGAATTGTGCAGGAACTCGGGCCCCTCTCTACACCCCCTTCCCGTCCGCCCCCAGTACAAATGAATATTGAATCCGAAGAAAGGTTGGGCACTAATTTAAAATATCTTTTAAATTATATGCATAAAAATATATTATATTCCGTATTTTGAAACTTAAAAAAAGCGTACCCAAAACAATTACTTGTAAAATAGAAAGAACATTTAATTGAGTTGATTCTAAGTAGATTAAGCAACAATTGTGCAAATGGCGATTTAATTGAGTGTACAAGGAGTTTAGTATGTCTGTGCACTAAAAAAATACACGGTCTTGCAATTGTCAGCCCACTGGGCTGACAATAAATACACTAAAAGACAAGAAAAATACGTATTTCTATGTATTCTTTATACCATTTAATACACATTCACATACATACTATTGTCAGTCTATTGGGCTGATTTTAGAATTTTCCAAAAATATATAATTGTTTTTTTTTTTTTTTGACATTCACTTTGAGTTACGATCATAAACGGCACACTGCTTTGCAATCATGCCGCATCAATTGAAAGTGTTTAATGATATAACGTGATCGAGATTCATGTGTGGATGTAAACAAAGCATATCAATAGCTAATTCTTCTACATTGAACCGTAATAAATATGAGTAATAGTACAACGTGTTGGGAAATCATATATATAGAGTCGTAACTCAACCGTAGCTTGTCATAAATTCGAGTAATTTCGTTCACACTGTGTATTAACTATGTCACGTCGATAAAGTCAATGTTCAACCATTATTTAAGTGGCATATCAAACTTAATAATAAACACCAGATCGTTATACTTAGGAACTAAATCATTTTGAATGATATTTTTTTAATCTTTTTGCTATATTAGTCAAACACAAACTAAACGAAATGAAAAACGCGTTATGTGATCGTTAGAATATCGTATTAATTTGCCATTGCAACAATTAACAGAGACTACACGATAAACTATGGTGTGGCCAACAATAACGCGTGATTGTAAGAATACCACATTGAATTATAACGCAAGATATGCTTAATTAGCTAGCTGGAACTAAACTTCGAGTGAAATCCATAGGCAGCCCAAGCAATCGAGAACTAGCAATCCTTCGATAACGTATTTCAATTGGCAAGCACTGGGATGGAACTAAACTTCAAGCTTACTCAATGTAATCGGGAAACCACATATTGTCATAACTTCATTGTACCATACCATATGTTCAACGCAATCAGTAATAACTGCAGGCAAAATTAACAGTAACTATTTAGATTACAACTTTCTTGAATTTACCATAAGCTAAACGACACACGACAATTACAAAAGTCACGGCTCAACCGTCTATTTAATGAACTTCTTAAGTTAGGGTTTCCCGGGGGAGGCGGCTACCCCCCCTCGCGCTTCCTTCTCTCCTCTTTTCTTCCTCCCCTCCCTCCCTCTCCCTGACTGGTCCTTCCCGTTTCCCGTCGAATCCGTCCGCGGTTCTGTTGCCGGTCGGTTCTCCTCCGTCCATCTTTGCATCGTTCGAGTTTGTTGGTAGTGGTGGTGTTATTGTTCGAAGGGTTGCTGTGGTGGTTTGCCGCAACAGCTAGTGGTTTTGTCGGCGTTTGATGGTGGTGATATTTATCGTTCGAGGTCGGATCTACGGCTTGTGGTGATGGTGGTCTAATCTGCGGCAACTAGTGGTGGGTGTTTTGGTTCCACCAGGGTTAGGTTTTTAGGGGGTTTTTTTCTGATTTAATTTTATGCTATTTTGGTTGTCTTTCCCCTTCGGAGTCTTCCTCACCTTCCGCGGGTGTCGTTATTTTAGCAATTTTTTTTTTCCCGATGTGTGTGAGTTTGGTTTTGTGAGATGTAGTGGTTGGTGTGGTGTTGCAGTACTACTACACTCTGGTGGGTTTGGGGTGTAGGTCTTCCCTCTTTGGAGCCTATTCGCCTGTTTGGCCATTTTCTCCTTTGTCCAAGGAAGGATGTACCCTTCGATCTACACTCTCTGGTATCAATGAAATTTCTAACCTTTTGGCAAAAAATAAAAAATAAAAACGACACATGACAATTGATGATCTATTTGATTAGGATATCGTAACGAGAACTCGATAAATTAGAACTCAATCGCATTAAATCGTATCTCCACCGAATATTAACTCAATATGATCGGGAATCAAGCTGTTTTTTTTCCAAGACACTGTACGACATTTTTACTACCTATACAATAAGCGAAAATGATATGAGGACCGACCAATGGGAGGGAAAATGTACTGACCGCCGCCGGCGGGCCGTCTCCGGCCACCGGACGACCGATCCGAGCCGTCCAAAAATTCTAAAAAAAAAAACGAGGGGCCCACGCTAGAATCAACGGCATCCGAGGTGTGTAGGGTGCTTGATCCGAGCACCCCTTGGTCGGTACATATAGCAATGCTCATACAATAAATGGAGCAATGAGCGTAGGCCGCAACTAGATATGCTCTAACGTGGTAAGGGAATCATATGCGATCGTAGTGAGATCCAATTAACTAGTATCACAATTGCATTGAATTGTAGCTTAACTTTGAAGTATAACTCAATGTGATCTGGAATAACGTTTCGTTACAACTTCATCACACCATATCATATCTTCTATCGAGATCTGTAATAACTGCAAATAAGCTAAACGGCAAACAACAACTGATTCTTTATATGATCGGGATATCACATGTGATTATAACGAGAACTCGATAAAGTAGAACTCAATCGCATTTAATTGTATCTTAACTACTACGAATATTAAGTCAATGTGATTGGGAGTCAAACTGTGTTTTCGCACTCATTTTACTACATTTTTAGTACCTATATACAAGAAGCGGAGCAATGAGCGCTACTAGAGATGCTCTAACATGGTTAAGGGATTCATAGGCGGTCATAGCGAGATCCGATTAACTATTATCACAATTACATTGAATTGTAGCTTAACTTTAAAATATAACTCAATGTGATCCGGAATAACGTCTCGTCACAACTTCATCACACCATATCGTATTTTCCATCGCAAGTGATATGTAATAAATGCAAATAGACTTAACGACACACGAGATCTGATACTCTATCTGATCGGGATGCCACACGTGGCCGTAATGATAACTCGAGAACTTAGAACTCAATCACACTTAATTGTATCTCAACTCTAAATACTAACTCAATCTGATCGGGAATCACATACTATCACGGCTTCTTACTGCCAAAACCATATCTTCCACTGGAATACGTAATAATTGAACATAAAATCGATGATAAAATTCAGACTCCGTCGACTTTTAGATCAAGAATTTGTCACAACTCTCTAAACATAAGCCAAATTATTTCCAAAAAGCTAAAGTATTTATTCCTTCCTATATCTTATATCAGGATATATACCACACGTGACCGTAACGAGAACTTAGAACTCAATCGCACTTAATTGTATCTTGACTCCGAATATTAACTCAATTTGATCGGGAATCACATACTATCACGGCTTCTTCCTGCCAAAACTATATCTTCCACTACCCTAGGTAATAACTGAACGTAAAATCAACGATAAAAACCAGATTCCGTGGACATTTAGATCAAGAATTTGTCAAAACTCTCTAAACAAAAGTCAAATTATTTTCAAAAAAGCTAAAGTATTTATTTCTTCCTATATCTTACTTATTAACCTTAAATCATTTTTTTCCCCCCTCTCACCATAACTTCTAATGCGAATCCATTTCCCAACAATGGGAGTAAATGCATTTGCACTTCAAATGACATACTCATAAAAGGTGTAAATGTATTCCCACTTCAGTTTATTCGTTAGGTCGCACTCACTTCCCCCACCCTTTTTCACGCGGTTCGGACAAACTCACGCTCTCTCTCTTTCTCTCTCTCTCCTCGCTGACCAGAAACGCTTATCCCCAAACGCCACACCCGATTGGACGGAATTTATAAATATCTTTGCACTCTTCGTCACATGGAAGAAAACTAAAAAAATTAATTTCCGCAACACACCCACTTGCCGACACTTTTCACCTCCCCATACAACAAATATACAGAGAAACAAACAAACAAGAGAGATGAAAGACTCCAATAATTCACTACCCCCATAACCCATCTCTTTCCTTTCTCTCTCTACCTCATCTTCTCCCCACTCTCTCTCTCTCTCTAGTCTCTCTCCAAGGGTCGTCGCGTTGCAGGAGAGGAAGAGTTGAATCTGACCAAGAAAGAACAAGTTACGTGGTAAATATGCTTTGGAATTTGTTAATTTTATCTGCTTTACTTTCCGATCCTCTTGAATCGTGCTTTGTTACATGGGTTTTTTCTAGTTGTGGGTGTTTGTGGTTTTGCTGATGTGGGTTTCTAGCTGCGGGTATTGGTTTCTGGTTTAAATTTTTTTTTTTTTCATGTGGGTTTCTAGTTGTTTGAATTGGGTTTAGGTGGGATTGGATTGTACGGATCCAGATCAATAGATCGATTTCTGAATCATGAATTGTGTAATATAATAGCTTTACCTGTTGGTGTGACTCCAATTGATCGGGACACGAGGCTCGGTTTGGTTACTGTGTTTGAATTGGAATCTATTTTTCCAGAACACTTGTTAGAAACAGTTTTCTAAAACACGAACACTGACTTATCAAAAAAAAAAAAAAAAACGAACACTGATGAGTTGTTGATTTTGATTTTTATTTTTAAAGTCGAGTTTATGTTTTAGCTTGAATGATTTTTGGGACGTTTGGGGAAATATATTTGCTATTTTCTTGAAAGGCTATTCTTCTCCGAAAACTTCTCACAGGATTTTTTGGTTTTTTTACAATTGGTTCTGTAACAGTAAGCAGAACTACTTACCAAAAAAAAACAGTAAGCAGAACTTGGATCAAAAGAAAATATTTACCGATTAGTTGATCCGGAAATTTTGGGATTTGTCTTTCATGTTTATATACTCATATATTGATTGGGTCACCGCTAGGGCTGGTTGATCTCTCTTTTCCCCCGGGAAGTGATTACTTTTCTGGAGAAAAAGTGTTGGAAAAATGGGTCAAAAAACGTGCTTCTATCTCATAAAAAGCGTAATCGTAAAAATATTTGGAAATGGAAAGGATATTGGGCTGCCTTATATAAAAGCTTTCCATTGGGGAAAGTATTTTTTGAGTGGAATTTGAAAAGTTTTCGTGTTTGAAACTATTTCAATTGCTGTCTTACACTCTTACTT